>JASJUZ010000771.1:0-615496 GCA_037159825.1 Tupiocoris notatus
GGGTAAAAATTGCTGGCCATAGCTTGCGTTCTTTCCCTCGGAAAATCGCGGATAGAAATGCGAGCGGAAACCGCCGAGGAGAAAGCGACGTGGGAGAGTATGGTAAAAAAGTTTTTGCTTTCCTTTGGAAAATTGCGACGCGGGAGATGATTCGCGAAGGAATGACAGGCAAGGGAAAACATTGGTTGAACTTGCGTTTTAGGCAATTGAGACAATTTTGCAATTTTCTCGATTTTTTATTTATTCATTTTATTTTTTGACAATTTTTATTATTTTAATTTTATTATTATTATTTTTTTTATGGTGCGGCGCTTTGAAGGTTCAGTGTATGGGGGGAAAAATTTCACTAAAACAATCATTCGTTGTGGTGCGTTGTCCTATACGAAATTTCTGACGTCTCAGAGACCACTGAGAAATCTCTAGTGAAACTTTAGAGAGATGTCTAAGACAGATCCAGTTAGATAGCTCAGAAAATATCCCCTGTAAGACGTCCATGAGACTGCTCCAGTAAGATGACTGAATTATCTCCACTGAAACCACTCCAAGACATCTCCAGTGAGATTTTTCTAAGACATCGTCAATAAGACGACTTTGAGATATCTTTAGTGAACTGTCCAGTGGATGTTCAATGCGACTTTGTCCTACAGTTCAGCTGCTGAGGCCTGCTGCAAGCCATCGTATCGTAAAGCCATCGCTTTAAGATTTCTCCAGACAAAATTTTTTTCCTTTTCTGCTGAGAACTCATTTACATCGACTGTTCATAAAGATAGATCAAATGCACTTGTCACCCATTTGTACATTGGCGACTGTCAATTGTACTATTTTAATTTTAAATTAATATTAAATATATTAATAACACGGGTCTGCGACATAAAAATTGTTTAAAATTGAACAAGTGATTTTTATAGTATTTTCAACGCTAATTTCGGGAAAAATAGTGAAAAATTCCATCACGTACCGTTATTCCACAAACTGCTTGTCTATTTTTAGCTTTTTTCGATATTTTTATACATAGTTCCGTACTCTAGTGAGTTTTTCCCTGGTTTATTCGAGGCAAACCTTAAGGAAGGAGTCTTTGTTGGACCAGACATTAGAAAAATGATGAGAGATCCCAATTTTGGTGATACTATAAGGACTTATGAGCTTAGAGAGAAATGTAAGTGTACTAGATAATTTATGTAGTTTATAACATGTATTATACATAAAATGAAATCCTTTAACTTAAGAAAAAATTTGAAAAATTGCTAAAATTTTGTTATTATACCAAAAAGTAATTCCTTTTTTGTGAGAAAACCATACGTGATAGAAAAAAATCGATTGCATTATTGCAATCAGCGCTGAAAAATACATAAAAATCAGTTATCAAATTCCAAACAATTTAAAAAAATATTTTTTTTGTAAACCTGCGTAATTAATATATTATTAATATTACTATTTTAATATTTTGACCTTTATCGATGAAAATTTTCAACTCCTCGTGATCGTTCAATTTCCTACACGATCTGCTAATTTGTAAGAATCGTCTGGCAAAATGCGTCTTTTCTGCGTCACGCTCTGCTACCAGACGTGTGGCCAGATTCGCGCCGACCACAAACCATAATCCAATAGCACGTCGCTTGAATAATGAACGGTTTCTATAGCTATATTATTGTCCTTGTGTAGAGAAACGCAACGAGCAACTTCAATCTATTGCCGTCCTC
The DNA here is from genome assembly GCA_037159825.1 of Tupiocoris notatus. Lineage (NCBI taxonomy): Eukaryota > Metazoa > Arthropoda > Insecta > Hemiptera > Miridae > Tupiocoris > Tupiocoris notatus. The sequence goes on from JASJUZ010000771.1 coordinate 1,701, forward strand.
GACCAAAATGACCAAGTTTTTCTTTTTCCGAGCCAGCGACCTCAACCTGTTAGCGGTCTATGAGAACTCATCCGACAAAACAAGACTCGTCCTCTCGTTGGCTGGAAGGACAAATCGCGAAACTGAAACGTGATTTGTGAGAACTGCTAGCTTTACAATAACTGAGGAACGGCGGAAAAAAACGAATTATTTCCCATCGCAACGTCTTGATAATAGTTAGGACGGAACGGAAAGCCCCGGTCACGGTTGTGGAGACGACTCCTCGTCATTTCTTCCCATCCGTCGAAGAGGAGCTAAAATCTGCAAGGATAGAGGTGCCAATCAAGGCGCCAATTTTGAACAGAGGACGCAACAGAGATCCTAATCAAAACCGACTTCGACTCACGACGAGAATATTGAGAGGAAGAAGAAGAAGAAGAAAAATGTTTATTACAGAGAAACAAAATTTCGCTTTCAATAAAAAAAAAAAAAAAAAAAAAAAAAAAAAAAAAAAAGTGAAAATAAACAATATACGGCATGGCTAATTTTTAGCCGGGCCTATCGCAATATTTAGACAATATAAAATTATAATGTATGACACATTACATCAACCTTCACTTATGGCGTGGCGGAGTTGAGAAACAAAGGAAAAAATAAAAAAAATAGAATAAAAAATTAATGGAAACTTGAATGATTAATAATTGAACTGTTGAACCAGCATGAACCGATACCTCCAAGCCAGCCTGCAGTACTTCCCGAGCTCATACCAACCACCTCCGTCTAACAAATTAATAGCATCATCTCTTGAGAGAACTGCTTTTCTTTTCTGCTTCTTATTGAGAGAATGACAGCAGACTTAATGAAATTCCCCCGATTCTTCCGCAAATTCATACATAAATGCCAGATTCATTTGATTGCGCATTCGATGAGCATGAGAAATATTCGAATCGACTGTTTTTGTCTGATTAGGCAGTTTATATGATGACGGACCAGGAGTTTTTTTTTTCGGCTGGAACCTTTCTAAATCTACGTTCTCCATCGGTCAGTCGAGAGAAAGCCGTTATAATTTTGGTAAAATATTAGACAGTCTAACAAAGCCGAAAAGCTTTACTTTCTTCAGTTTGGAACAGAACGGCGAAATTGTTCGAAAACTGCGCCGCGGCGTTTTTGAAAGAGAAGAGAAATTTTCGCGTCGATGGCGACCAAAGGCAACAGAAACACAAGTAGAAAATTCTCCCAAATGTCACAATCTTTATGAATAAAAAACGCTGCAAATTATTGTACAGAGGTTTATTATTCCTTCGCTTCAATAATGATTTAGAATGACTATCCATTTGTGATAGTAATTATTTCGAACATTTCTGAACAATCCCACCGAAAAACAGATGGTAACTATAGGGGAAAACTCCGTAGCAACTATTGTAATTTCAATCAATTTTATTTTTCTTAATTTCCTAATCAAAAGCTAAATTTTTTGCCTTACCCTACAGCTGGAGAGAGTGTTTGACGACCATTCCAATGAGGATAGAACGATTTTTATAGCTTGAAGAACTCTCGAGTTATACCCTCATGTCAAATTCTGAAAATCTCCCAAATTCGTCACAAAAGCTGCGATAACTCGAGAACCAATAAAGCTATCAACCCCGCGGTGGTCTCATTCGATTCAGCGTCCGAAAATCTATATAATTTGATACCAAATACCCATTTTCTGAAAATCCTTGGAAAATATGAATTTTCTCCCTCTCAAAACCCCTCAAAAATACCCTTAAAATTGAGCTAGCAACTTGGTTCAAGAATTGGGCCGTCATAGGACCGAGATTGATTTTTGGTTGATGATTGATTGATAGTTTGGTGTTTGTGAAGATGTGTCAAATGCGGTTCCTGAATGGTTTTTCCGTTTGCAGGACGTTGAAGACATTTCTTCACACAATCGTTTGCTATGAAATATTAAAATAAACAATCTCTCTGGTTAATATAATTTATCCAGCTCCATTTCCATCGTCGTACTTCGAGTTATTCTTTCGCTAAAAGTTAAATAAATTCCATTTAGTGTTCACGTTGGCAAAGAGGTCGTCCGTCGACTGAGGACGCGAAGAAACAAAGACAATCCGGTGTGGCAATCGTTCGGCCGTTTCAGCTTGACGCGACCTCATCCTCATCCTCCTTTTCGAAGACACCTTGACACCCATCTTCAACTATCGCGCTAATCGCCATCTTTCTATACGGATGCAATAGTTTATCGTTCAATAATAAACCAATAGTAATCGCTCATAAAAAACTTTCTAACCTCTCTCAAAAATTTTACGTTTCAAGATATGTAGATTCCGAATAGCGAATAAAAAAATTTCTGCCCGTCCTCCGAAACTATAAAAGCCGCGATTTTGAAATTTCCGCCAAAAATCAACCTTGGCTTGAAAATAGCCCAATTCTTCAGCCAAATCGCTGCCTCGATTTGAAGGATATTTTTGGAGGGGTTTTGAGGGGGAGAAAATTCGTATTTTCCAACGTTTTCCAGAAAAATTTGTATTTAGTATCAATTTCTATAGATTTTCGGACGCTGAATCGAATAAGATTATAACGGAGTCGATACCTTTAATTGTTCTCAAGTTTATCGCTGCTTTAGTGTAGAATTTTCGAGCTTTTAGAAATTTGGCATGAGGGTAATTGTAGAGCTATAGAATCGCTCTAGAGTCGTTTTTATAGTCGTTCAGATTAGTAACTATAGGGGAAAACTCCGTAGCAACAAATGTAGTTTTAATCATTTTTCTTTTTCTTAAATTCCAAATTAAAATCTGAATTTTTCGACTTACGGTATAGTTGAAGTGAGTATTCGACGAGCATTCCAACGAGTATAGAACGATTTGTATAGCTCCAATAGAACTCACGAATTCCAAAAACTAGCTTTATTCTTGAAATTTTCATCAAAAATCAATCTCGGTCCTACGACGGCCCAGTTCTTGAACCACATTGCTAGCTCAGTTTTAAGGGTATTTTGGGGGGTTTTGAGGGGGAGAAAATTCATATTTTCCAAGGTTTTTTCAGAAAAAGGTGTATTTGGTATCAATTTCTATAGATTTTTGGACGCTGAATCGAATGAGACCATCGCGGGGTCGATAGCTTTATTGGTGCTCAAGTTATCGCAGCTTTTCTGTCGAACTTGGGTGATTTTCAGAAATTCGACATGAGGGTATAACTCGAGAGTTCTTGGAGCTATAAAACTCGTTCTATACTCATTGGAATGGTCTTCAAACACTCTCTCCAGCTGTACCGTCAGGCAGATATTTAGCTTTTAATTAGGAAATTAAGAAAAATAAAAATGACTGAATTTACAATAGTTGCTACGAAGTTCTCCCCTATAGTTACCATATTTTTTTCGTGGGAACGTTCACAAATGTTCGGAATAATTACAATCACAAATGGATAGTCTTCTTAAATCATTATTGAAGCAAAGGAATAATAAACCACTGTACAATCATTTGCAGCGTTTTATTTATGTCTCGCTACACGCCGTATTTTATAATTCAATTTGCTCTCTGTTCAATTTGGACAAGCTACATTCCCAACGATAACGACCTATTACGTGGGCTGTCAAGCCACCGATAACGACACTCCTATCCGTGATTGACGGCCGAAAGAATGACGAATATGAGTATAGAAAGCGGTTTCAACGGCGAGATTCTCCAGTTCGTGCTAGAGAGTGACTGCTCTCGCAATAGGATAGGCCGCTTGCAATAGCAATAAGCCAACATGGGCAGCTTTGCTGATTAGTATTCCATCGTCGCACGATCCTCACCATTCCCTGTGGCAGGAGTTCTGAGAGCTTTCTTCGGCTTCAAGTACGTCGACGGAATGGCAAACAAGCGACAGCGGATGACGGTTCGGAGAACAATGTATTTGTATACCCGAGTATGACTTCATAATACGAAAACACTGTGAAGCAACCTTTACTCCGTTGCATAATAATCGAGACGCACCATTGGATGGCATTAAAGCCGAATCGCTATACGAAATTTTCACTTGCGTCGTACAATGGTCGCAGAAATCGAAGAGCTCTATGGATCTGTTGAACTTTGCCGAATATGAGATTAGACCGCTTCGCATGAGCGGAGAAATTGACCTGGTTTGCCGAGCCTCTTCTTGTTCGACTGCGGATTCATGTTCGCAAGCCTCGTAATTCGAAACCGATCGGCGAAACCATCGAATTAATCGGACAACTGTTGGTTCTATTGAGAAGAGACGGTTCGATAACGAAAGTGCTGAAAGTAAGATAGCATTATTTGCGACTAAAGAAATCACAACAGTGTAAAAACGCTGCAAATGATTGTACAGTGGTTTATTATTTCTTCGCTTCAATATTGATTTAAGAAGACTATCCATTTGGGATAGTAATTATTCCGAACATTTGTAAATGCTCCCATCGAAAAAAGGATTGGTAACTACAGAGGAAAATTTGTAGCAACTATTGTAGTTTTAATCATTTTTATTTTTCTTAAATTCCAAATTAAAATCTGAATTTTTCGCCTTACGGCATAGTTGAAGAGAGTGTTCGACGAGCATTCCAACGCGTATAGAACGATTTTTATAGCTTGAAGAACTCTCGAGTTATAGCCTCATGTCAAATTTCTGAAAATCTCCCAAATTCGACACAAAAGCTGCGATAACTCGAGAACCATTAAAGCTATCGACTCCGCGGTTGTCTCATTCGCTTCAGCGTCCAAAAATCTATATAATTTGATTCCACGTACACATTTTTCTGAAAAACCTTGGAAAATATGAACCGTCGTAGGACCGAGATTGATTTTTGGTGAAAATTTCAAGAATTTAGCTATCATAGTTTGGCCGGAAAACTGCTAACGGCGTACGGCGGACAGACAGAATTTTTGGTTTATTATATACAATGATAAACCATTGTAATCACTCAAGAAATTTTTTCTTCTAACCCCCTCAAAATTTGATGTTTTACGTTTCAAGGCATGTAGAATCCGAATATCCAATAAAAATAATTCTGTCTGTCCGCCGTACGTCGTCAACACGTTTACGGCCAAACTATAAGTAATAGCTATATTCTCGAAATTTTCGTCAAAAAATCAATCTCGGCCTCGCAACGGTCCAATTCTTGAATCACATTGCTAGCTCAATTTTAAGGGTATTTTCGGGGGTTTTGAGGTGGAGAAAATTCATTTTTTCCAAGGGTTTCCAGAAAAATATGTATTTGGTATCAATTTCTATAGATTTTCGGACGCTGAATCGAATGAGACCATCCGGGGTCGATAGCTTTATTGGTTCTCGAGTTATCGCAGTTTTTTGGTTCGAATTTGGGAGATTTTCAGAAATTTGGCATGAGCGTATAAGTCGAGAGTTCTTCGAGCTATAAAAATCGTTCTATACTCATTGGAATGCTCGTCAAACACTCTCTCCAACTTTACCATTAGGTAAAAAATTAGCTTTTTATTAGGAAATTAAGAAAAATAAAAATGATTAAAATTACAATAGTTGCTACGAATTTTTCGCCTTACAGTAACCAATATTTTTTCCGGCAGGAACGTTCACCAATATTCGGAATAATTACTATCACTAATGGATAATCTCCTCAAATCTAATCTTCTCCCGGTACTTGGCCACGGAGCAGCATGGTTTCTTCTCGGGGCGCTCAACGGTTACCAATCTTCTCACCTTCCAGGAGTTCGTCCTTGGGGCCTTTGAGAGCGGTTGCCAGGTGGATGCCATCTATACCGATTTCTCCAAGGCATTCGACAAGCTCCCGCATCCAACCATTCTCCGCTCTCTGGAGTCATTTGGGGTATTCGGCTCCCTACTCTCCTGGGTTGGTAGCTACCTCGCAGGCCGCACCTCCTCTGTCCGCATCCGTGGCGCGATCTCCGCTCCCTTTTTGGCTCACACCGGCGTGCCGCAGGGATCCCACCTTGGGCCCCTCCTTTTCTCAATCGCCATCGACGGTGCCCGCGATGCCTTGGATGGCGGACCCTTTCTCATCTTTGCGGATGATGTCAGGGTCTTCTCCCTTGTCCGCGATCCGTCCGATTGTGCTGCTCTCCAGGCTCGTTTGGATTCCTTTGTGGGGTGGTGTGCGGACTGTGGGTTTTCGCTCAATCCAGCTAAGTGCACAGCGATAACTTTTCATCGTTTGCTTAGCCCCCACCAACATGAATATTTCATGTGTGGTTCTCCGGTCCCTCGCTCCGCTACCGTGTGCGATCTCGGCGTCCTCCTGGATGGCCAACTCTCGTTTGGTCACCACATTGCCACGATCTCCTCCCGCGCCATGAGGTCCCTGGGCTTCCTTAGGCGCAGCTCACGTGAATTTTCCCATGCTCCGGCCCTTCTGACTCTCTACCGCAGCCTGGTTCAGCCCATCCTCGAATACGCTTCTGTATTGTGGAGCCCGTTCTACCAGTGCCATGTGGACCAACTTGATAGAGTACACCGCGCCTTCCTACGGTTCCTGGCTTTCAGGGTTGGGATTCCCCGAGATGCTGTCGACTATGGGGCCTTGAGCGCACGTTTCCACCTGCCAAGCCCAGCCCACCGCCGCTTCTCGGCCGATATGGTCTTCCTTCACGGCCTTCTTGCTGGTCGGATCGACTCGCCACCTCTGCTTGAGCGTTTGGGCTTGCGCGTCCCGCGCCACGGTTCTCGGCTCCGGGAGGTGTTTGTCGTCCCCTTCTCCGCCACCAACTATCTTCTCCACCGACCGCTCTGCCGGATCCCACGGACTGCAAATGTGCTTTGTGCTCGTTGCGATGTCGACTTTTTTGTAATAACTCTATCGCGTCTGAAAACGTTTCTCCGATCTGTGCCGTTGTCCCTGTGTTACTCTGTGTAATGTTGCTTTTGTTCGCTTCCCGTTTATTTGCGTTTTATTGTCAATTGGGCTTGTTCCCGTATATATGTTCTAAATAAATAAAATAAATAAATCATTATTGAAGCGAAGGAATAATAAACCACTGTACAATCATTTGCAGCGTTTTTCCCTTTCTATTACGAGTTCATAAAGGTGCAGCGGATTAAATTGGTATAGTGTGCATTCGGGTGATTCGATTGCTTCGCTCGTCTGTCGAGGAAAGTGCACATCGTGCGAGGCTCTTGCAACGGCCCCTGACGCAATGTAGGCCCTAGGTTCCTCCTCATGCCTAGCCCTGACCACACCAGGTTGTCTGGCTGCCTTCGAAACTCATCCGTTCCGACGGAAGACTTCGAGAGTGAAAGTTAATGGTTTTATAATAGGCGGGTATTATTCGATCATTAAACGGTGGGAACTTGAGAGAATTTATTGAATGTTTTGAAATGTTGCACAGCAGGGTTAACCCGTTTTTCGAGTCCTGAAACGGGAAATCGTACCAAGTTGGCGGATTAAATTCAATTAAAATAACCAATCATTTGAGCAGGCGGCAGGAAAAAAGTTTGTTATCCCACGAGGTTCGAGCTATGCAATTGATTTATCACCCTGCAACAGTAAGAAGAAAAGAAATGTTTATGCTTCCGCTCACTTTCGATGGTTTCGTACGGAATGAATTGAAAAATTCATAGTTCGAAAAACTTTCGGGAAAACCCGATCCAGCGAATATTAGCGTAGAAATGTGACCTTAATTGCATTTTTTTATTACACAAAGCACTCTCAAAATTTCGCAGTTTTTTCCATTTTAAATAAAATGAAGAACGGTGATGACATTGTAATCGCCCTAGAAAAACAAATTTCTAACCCCTCTCAAAATTTTATGTTTTACGTTTCAAGGCATGTTGAATCCGAATATCCAATGAAAAAAATTCTGTCCGTCCGCCGTACGCCATCAATTTTTTTCTGAAGAAACTATAATAGCTAAATTCTTGAAATGTTCCCAAAAAATCAATCTTGGCCTTGACAATTGCTCAATTCTTTAGCCAAAACTCTACCTCGATTTTAAGGGTATTTTTGAGGGGTTTTGAGTGGGAGAAAATTTGTGTTTTCCAACGTTTTCCAGAAAAAAATGTGTTGGTATCAATTTCTATAGATTTTTGGACGCTGAATCGAATGAGACGATTGCGGGGTCGATAGCTTTATTGTTGCTCAAGTTATCGCAGCTTTTCTGTCAAACTTGGGTGATTTTCAGAATTTGACATGAGGCTATAACTCGAGAGTTCTTCAAGCTATAAAAATCGTTCTATACTCATTGGAATGGTCGTCAAACTCTCTCCTGCTGTATCGTTAGGCAATAAAATTAATTTTTCAATTAGGAAATTAAGAAAAATAAAAATGATTAAAATTACAATAGTTGCTACGGAGTTTTCCCCTATAGTCGTGTCCGAACATGTCATGTTCGGAATAATTACTATCAGAAATGTAACTGTCTTCTAATGTACTGTCTTCTTTCATCATTATTGAAGCGAAGGAATAATGAACCGCTCTACATTCATTTACAGCGTTTTTATTCTCAAGCTCACACATCGTACGTCCTTGCTATTCGCATATAACATTTTTCCTTTATTTTACACAATGTAAAGACAAGGTGCCATTTATTCGCAGTAGAAAACATGCTTTGTAAATTTTTTGGTTCCCCTTATAAAAGGCGTCCAATTTTCACAAGATTCGATTATAATCAATAGAATATTCTTGTCAAGAGCCCGCCAATTTTGACATCGTCTGAGTTGAAACTTGGCGAGAAATATATCTGTTTCTTGAATTATAACAAACTATATCTCATGCGTGATGAAGAATATATAATTAAGACTCAAATCACTAGTCAAATCGAAGAATCCGTATAGTCCGTGAAAATGACCTAAGGAGCAGAGCATTTTGGAAAATAAGTTCGATGAAATTTCCTACATGGTAAGATATTTTACCCGCCTCGTATAATGAACGACCGTTCGATTATTTAATTCATTTAAAAAAAAATCCCAAAAGGGAATTCTACCGTAATCAGTCATTTTGGACCTTCGGGCTGAACATTTACTCCATCTCAAGTCGACAACCTTGAACTTTATACTGCGAGATGGCCGTTAATTTATGCGAATAATCTAGAACTTCTTTTTCGAACTCGGAATGGAAAAATGTTCATCCTGTTTCGAAGAACAGATTAATCCGTTGGAAGTTATATTTCGCACTCAATCTTTCCCGTTTTCCACGTTATATCTCCTTTTATTATGTCTCTATTAATTCCAAAATGATTCCTCGATAGATTCCAATTACTGGTCGAATCGGGTTGTAAAATTCTAGATACACCGATCACGTTTTCTCGCCGACGTTAGTTGACTAATTGGCGTTAAAGGGCGACAACGAATACGAAAAGAATGTTATTCCTCTTTATTACCTATTTCTTATCGATCAGTCATCTGTAGCCATCTTCGAGCAGCAACGAACAACTATGATTCACTCGTTCAATAGAGTCGTTAATTTGCCAAGAGAGGAAACTAATTTCCCGACGGTGAGCTATTCGATGAGCGTTTCGAAATTGTAGAATCGTCGTCAAAAAGTCTTCAAGCTTTTTTTTTATTTATTTTTTTTTGTTTTTATTTTATTTTATTTTATTTTTATTTTTAATAGTTAATTTAGTTAGTTTTCAAAGTTAATTTTTGATATTTTTATGTCTTTGCTATGGCAAACAAAGTCGAAAAGCATTATTAAAAATCCTCATGAAAAATCGTTGTAAAAAGAGTGAGAAAAGTTCTAATGATTTCCGCTTACAATGTGTCGTCGCTAATTAGAAGTATTTTCCTAATTTTCCATGCCACAAAAATCGTTCACCCCTCGTTCGAAAGACCTGAATTAACTAAAAATGGCTAGGTATTCAGCTCACCATTAACTATCCCGATAACTGAGATTAAAGGCTATTCAAAAATGTATAATAAACTATTTAGTGGTCAACTTCGCATTCGTGTTGCTATAAAGTTGAAACAAACGTTAGAAAAGTGTTGGATGTAATTCAAAACATTCAATTCAAATTACATATTAAGGGGACATTGCTAGCTCAATTTTAAGGGTGTTTTTGGGGGGTTTTGAGAGGGAGAAAATTAATATTTTCCAAGGATTTTTCAGAAAAAGCTGTATTTGGTATCAATTTCTATAGGTTTTTGGACGCTGAATCGAATTACACCGTCGCGGGGTCGATAGCTTTATTGGAACTGGAGTTATAAAAGCTATTATTATTTCAAAATTCGCGAACGTGACGAAAATAAATTCTAAAGTATGAAAATCGAAAAAATTCAGAAAATATTATCAATCGTTAGAATTTAATTGACTTCACTTTTGATGCGAATTCTATGTCAAATTTCCCGTAGGAATCATTAATTAATCAAATTTAAAAAAGACTGTAAGAGTTTGCAATGAATTTTCAAAGTTTAAACATGATAACGAGTAGTACTGAAATTAGTAAAAACTGGTAGTTGTCGTCAAATTTCCGCCGTTTTGACGTCAAATTCGGATTCAGCGTTCAATTTCCAATGAGAAGAGCTTTCAAACGAAAATTTAATTTTTCACCCTTACCGCGCTGCCGCGGAGCTCGAAATTTCGGCTGGCGAAAAACTCGATTTACGGAAAATAATTCCTCTGGCTCTGTTTAAATTGTTTTCGCCAATTTTTTTGCTATGTACGTGTGTAAGGCATTGTAATGAAGACTCCTGCGTGTTAAAATAATCTAATCAAATTAATTTTGACCCCGAAAATCTCGGTTAAAGTCCAATTTTCGCGCTTTCAAAGACTGATTTTTTTGGACCACTTGCTGATTTTTCCGAGGAATAAAAAAAATTACAAAAATACATCTCGGTAAGACACAACTTTCCTGAAAATTTCAGATTTTTATCTGTATTGAGAGAGGAGTAAAAAATCGTTAACTGTTCGGTTGAAAAAAATCGCAGGGGTACCCCTTGGATTTTTCGCGAAAAATTTTTTGCAATGGATTTTGCTCAAATTCAGCATAATGATATTTGACGATGTGTATATCAATAATATATGGTTCATTCTTTGTTTCTTTCGCACTAAATAGATGAAAAGAACGTTTAAAGTTGAAAAATGTGATTTTTTCGTGTATAGTCTACTAATATTGTTGAATAACGCAAAAACGGTTGAAAAATGGATAGGTACATTACATTGGGAAAATGTGGACAATTAAATTACCTATCTTTTGGTATATTCAAACATCTGAATTGACGACTTTTTGTTTGAGTTATCCACTGTGCAAGTTACAAATCTTGGAAAACTTAAAGTTGTCATGTCTACCTCGGCTAAAACTGACCAAGTTACAAACCCAATACTTTATGATATATTACGATACTAAGTACAAAGCAATACCCACCATCTACATACCAAATTATAGCAACTATACTAATAATAATATCTATAGAGTCCCACTTTCCATACACAAATAATTAACTATTATACCTTATCTATATGATAAGTAGTGACCTGACAAGGACACTACCCCCGCCGATTTGTAAGTCACGGCAGGAGGGGCCGCGTCAGGGGGAGTGGGGGGCGCAGCCCCTCAAGAACAGGAAAATGGGCGGCGAAGCTGCCAGGAGCGCTCAGCCCCTAGTTCAATTCATAAAGTCAATAAATAAAATGGAGAATAAAGTTCTGAAAATATTTTTACTCCTTTGTCTTTTCATCTCCGATAGAAACTATACGAAAAACGACAAAAACGACATTGCCAACCGGAAAGGAGATCGGCCTGCGGAGAAATTCGACAAAAGAACTCAATCGGCCCGTTATCGAATCCAGAGCGACAAAAGGTGCGTGACCGGTGGCGTCGAGGAAAATCATGAAAGAAATCGACTAGACAAGATGACAGGAAACCATAGGAATGCGCGAGGAAAGAAGATTGAACTTGCCGTTTATTGACCTCGAGAAACCATTTTCGAACGACAATAAAAACACTCGGAGACTGTCGCTTTTTGGCGCGCTGTCTATTATCTAACGATGCGAATTCTGTTGGGAATAGATTGGAAAACTGTTACGGATTATTCGATCCTATTGGGAAATACGTTTAGTCGATAGGGAAATGTTACGCATGACGATAAGCGATTACAAATATTATCAGGAGTGGATAAATGTAGATTAAATCACTATTATTAATAACCGCTGAGAAATTATTTATATTGAAGATAATTCATGTGAAGAGAATAGAACGAATTTCGTTAAGTGGCCGACTGGTAACCTAATAATTCACAGTGAACAATATTAGTTTTCGTTCGTGGTGAGGGGGAGAGAATCTAGGCGACTCATTCTCCAATAGTTTATTCTCTGGCCGAGCACTTTCGCCCGTTCGGGCATCATCAGGGCGACCTAAGTATGTAGCGTTCAGTATGTGATCATGGAGGTACAGGATAATTTTGAAGATCTTGAAAATACTTACGTGGAGCCATAGGGTCCACAGCCAATTCGGCACAGTCACTGGGTTTTTAATTAAAGTCATTTAAACAATACATTTTTATTACATTTTTATACATACATTTTTTATAATTAATAATACATTTATATTCACCACTGTTACCTGAGTTGTGATTTGATAATTTTGCACGTAAATCACTCAAGGGATATATATTTAAATTACTGTTATAGAAAATTTGTTTTGTTAAATTTTGCCTACTCATCAAAGTTTTCACTCGAAATCGTCGACATTTTGTAAATATTGTGAGTTTGAGATTTTTTCTTATAGGTAATTCAGTTGAAAAAAAAAAAAAAAAAAAAAAACAACTCTGCAAGTAATTTTGTACAGTGGTTTATTATTCCATCGCTTCAATAATGATTTAAGAAGACTATCCATTTATGATTTTAATTATTCCGAACATTTGTGAACGTTCCCATCGAAAAACAGATGGTAACTATAGGGGAAAACTCCGTAGCAACTACTGTAATTTTAATCATTTTTATTTTCCTCAATTTCCTAGTTAAAAGCTAAACTTATTGCCTAACGATACAGCTGGAGAGTGTGTTTGACAACCATTCCAATGAGTATAGAACGATTTTTATAGCTCCAAAAACTCTCGTGTTATACCCTCATGCCAAATTTTTGAAAAACTCCCAAATTGAACACAAAAGCTGCGATAATCCAATAAAGCTATCGACTCAGCGATGGTCTCATTCGATTCAGCGTCCAAAAATATACAGAAATCGATACCAAATACACTTTTTTCTTAAAAACCTTGGAAAATATATATTTATAAATATTAATAAATATTTCTCCCCCTCAAAACCCGCCAAAAATACTCTCAAAATTGAGCTAGCTATGTTGGTTTTTGGTGAAAATCTCAAGACTTTGGTTATAATAGGGCGATTGCAATGGTTTAAAATTCAATTAGAAGTTTATTCAATGTTAAGTTTAAATTTTGAAACTTCATCAGTTTCCAAACGGCGGAGAAGCTGTTATTGTTACCGAACCAGCTGATATTGTTATCTCCATTCTTCCTTCGAATTGAAAAAACGTTACCCCAAATTTGACCACCAGGACGATGAGAGTTATTGAATTTTGACAACTTACGTAAACGTGGATGTAGTTGGACAACTGTCGATTCAAAAACTTATTCACGACGAGGAAGCCAATTAATTCGAATCTGTTGTCGCCTCATTTTCAACTTCAGCGCGGTCGGTAAGACGATACTGAAAAATAATAACGGCAATAAAAAGGCGTATTCGATTCACTCTGTGAATTTTTGCGGTCCCTCGACCGTCCTGGTTCGTTGCGGTTCTGTTAACGAACCGTTTCCGATTTTCCTGGACTCGACCAACCTGGCGAACGAGTTCTCGTTGGAGTTGATTGAAGTAATTGAAAAATCGGGCCGTTTCGAAAAAATTACCGCGGTTAGAACGGAAATAGAGAAAAGAGGCGAAATGCGATACTCGTTGTCGTGGGATTTTTTCCTTTTCGACCTGAGGTCGATTCAATGTCTCAGAAATGACCATAAGAATAAATGAATTGACGAAATTTTTTAATTTTTAATATATATAACACACAATTATTTTTAATATATATAACACACAATTATTTTTAATATAAATATATAACACACAATTATTTTTAATATATATAACACACAATTATTATAATCATTATTGTTGTTTCGTGTTGCAGGTGAGTGTTGCTTCAAATCTACAGTTCATTTATCATTGGGTAAGTGAGTACTGAAGTAAAACCGTCGTGCTCGAAATTTCGCCATATTTTATGGATTGGACCTGTAGAAGTACTTGATTATTTTTATCCTTCTAGAATATGATGATGAGATTTATTAACACCTCTTTACCGATCACTCTCCTACGTATTGTACAACCAATTTCCGACCTAAAGTGTCCAATATAATTTTATTTTTTGCCTCGAAATGCCATTTTTTGTTTATCAGTCAATAATAAACCTCGATTCATCGTGCGATGATGAAACGAGGTACGTTTTTTATTAGAATATCGAATAAAAAACGCTGCAAATTATTTTTACAGTGGTTTATTATTCCTTCGCTTCAATAATAATGTCCATTTGTGTCGGAAAATTTTTGCACGTTTCCACCGAACTATAAGACAAACTCCTTAGCAACTAGTGTAATTTTAATCATTTTGGATTATTATTAAATAATAAACCATTGAATTATTGCCCAAGAAAAAATTTTTCTAACCCCATTGAAAATTTATATTTTACGTTTCAAGGCATGTAGAGTCCGTAAAAAATTCTGTCCGTACGCCGTCAACACTTTTCTGACGAAACTATAAAAGCTAAATTTTTGAAATATTCACCAAAAATCAATCTTAGTCTGACAAAAGCCCAATTCCTTTGCCAAATCGTTACCTCAATTTTAAGGGTATTTTTGGGGTGTTTTGAGGGGGAGAAAATTCGTATTTTCCAACGTTTTCCAAAGAAAGGTGTATTTGGTATCAATTTCTACAGATCTTTGGACGCTGAATCGAATGAGACCATCGCGGGGTCGACAGATTAATTGTTTCTTGAGTTATGGCAGCTTTTGCAAAATTGATTGAGTGAGATTGATTTTTTATGGAAATTTCAAGAATGTAGCTATTACTCATAGTTTGGCCGGAAAAGTGTTGACGGCGTCCGGCGGACAGACAGAATTTTTATTGGATATTCGAACTTGACATGCTATGAAACGTGAAACATCAAATTTTGAGGGGGGTTAGAGAAAAAAAATTTTTTCGGGCGATTACAATGGTTTATTATGATAATAAACCAATTTGTTTGAACAATAAACCAAAAAAGGAAATTAATCTCAAGGTGAAAAAAGTGGCATTTCGTGTGTAGTAACTAGAAAATGTTATAGAACACCTTGGATCAATCGTAGATTATTTAGCATAAGTTGCGGCCATCAGTCACGCCACATCCTTTATTTATATTATCAGCTATATACTTAAATATCTCGATTTCATGGAGCAAGATGAGTTCAGCTGGAGGATTTGTAGAATAAAAAAAAAAAAAAAATGAATAGTCAGTGAAAATAGTTGAAATTTAAGACCTACATCGCTCTTGATTCCTATATGCCAACATGTGATGGATAAAAAAATGTTCACTAATATCAAGAAAATACCTACTTAGTGGGTTTTTTTTTTTTTTTTTTTTTTTTTTTTTTTTTTTTGTGAGAAAATACTGATAACGCATTTCCCAGGTGTTCGACGTCGCTGAACAATTTTTCGATTAACTGATCAACGGGGATAGAGAAAATGAGATACCATCCTTCCGTTGGACTAATCAACAATCTAATATGTGAGAAAAAAATTGCAGATATTGGAAGGAAAACAACGTCCGATAATCTTCATTTGCCGACTTGAACTTTAAATAGGACGACCCTCGTTTCCTCGTCCCGATAGCGGATAATTTTATTTATATCTTATCCCATCAGTTATTATCTTAGAAGCGTTCAATCACATATTTAATCGCACGATCTGTAGATCGAAAAAATCGAATTCTTCTCATGTAGAGCAACGTTAGTTAAGGATTCCGATTACGAATTTTTTTGGCGAGCTTGCCGCCGCTGAATGTTGCGAAGTTGATAAGCGAAGAGAGAGTTGGCTCACATTTCTTACAAAAGTCATCAGAGCCGGATTCGAGCGAGCGGTCACGTGATGAGCTCACCAAGCTCCACATACCATGTGGAAAATAAACTGCACTTATAATTTTCTTATATATACCCAGCGAATAAAAATTTAATGCCGTTTTTTTCCAATTTTTACCGAGGTTTTTTTTTATATCGATGCACATTTTTTAAAAGACTGCACTAGATTGTTTATGGGAAAATTCGTAAAGAATTTTATCCGAGCGAAAATGACGGAAAAATATTGTAGCACAAAATAAACAGATACGGGACTTGAACCTTGTGTATATTATAGTATAATATATATATAGTATATACTATATATATATATATATATATAGTATATAGTATAGTTATAGGCAGGTAGTAGTTTATTATTTTTTGTGTATGGAGAGTGGGAATCTATAGTTGTTATTATAGTAGGTAGTACTTAGTAGTAGTTGCTATAATTTGGTATGTAGTTGGTGGTGTTTGAATCTACTTTGTATCATAAAGTATTGTGTTTTTCAACTGGAGCAAAGTAGGAGCAAAATTAGACATAAAAACTTCAAGTTTTCCAAGATTTGTAAGTTGTACAGGGGATAACAAAAAGTCGTCAATTCAGATGTTTGAATATACCAAAAGATAGGTAATTTAATTGCCCACATTTTCCCAATGTAATGTACCTATCCATTTTTCAACCGTTTTTGCGTTATTCAACGATATTAGTAGACTATACCCGAAAACATGACATTTTTCAACTTTAAACGTTCTTTTCATCTATTTAGTGCGAAAGAAACAAAGAATGAACCATATATTATTGATATACACATCATCAACTATCATTATGCTGAATTTGAGCGAAATCCATTGCAAAAAATTTTTCGCGAAAAATCCAAGGGGGACCCCCTGCGATTTCTTTGAACCGATCAGTTAACGATTTTTTACTCCTCTCTCAATACAGATAAAAATCTGAAATTTTCAGGAAAGTTGTGTCTTACCGAGATGTATTTTTGTGATTTTTTTTATTTCTCGGAAAAATCTGCAAGTGGTCCAAAAAAATCAGTCTTTGAAAGCTCGAAAATTGGACTTTAACGGTTATTTTCGGGGTCAAAATTAATATGAATCAATTGTTTTAATATGCAGGAGTCTTCATATGAACGCCTTACAAACGTACATAGCAAAAAATTTGACGAAAAAATGTTTAACAGAGCCAGAGAAATTATTTTCCGTAAATCGAGTTTTTCGCTGGCCGAAATGTCGGTAATGGTGAAAATTAAATTTTCGTTTTTGAGCGATTTTAAAAGCTATTCTTATAGGAAATTTAACACTGAATCCGAATTTAAGGTCAAAACGGCGGATATTTGACGACAACTATAAGTTTTCCCTCCTTTTAGTGTTTCGCCACTTTTATGCATTTCAACCATGAAAATCTATTGCTAATACTAACACTGTACTGATCAACATCAATTTATAACTCACTCTTGTAGAAAATTTAACGCTGAATCCGAATCCGTCGTCTAAACGACCGAAATGTGTCGGCAACATTTAGTTTTTCCCGTTATAGTGCTACACCGTTCCTACGTTGAACATCTTTGAAAATCCGTAGCAAATACTTACAGTACGGATCAAATTTGATTAATGAATAATTCTTACAGGAAATTAGACGTAGAATTCGAATTCAAAGTGAAAACAATCGAATTCGAACAATTGATAATGTTTTTTGCATTTTTTTCGATTTTCATACTTTTGAATTTTCAACTTTGGAATTTTTTTCGAATTCTTTTTTTTAAATCGAAGTATTGTGATCGTTCGAAAATTCGAAATCAAAACGGAGGTGAATTTGGAGGAAAATTTCGTGGTACTATACTCAGAAACATTTTCTGAGCTAATGTCCGTGTGTTTTTCCGTCTGTGTGTGGTTCAAAAGTGAGAAAAGTAGCGGTACCTATCGATGTGAAAATTGAATTAAATTCCACGACATTTTCAAAAAATGTTTTCCTTATGAAAGTGCAAAATTAGCCGTGTCCGGATTTTGGCTAACAAACTGTACTTCCAATATTCCGTTCGCGGTCTCTTCTTTTTTGATTTTTATAATACATTGTTCAAGTAACGTTTGTGGTTTTTGAAAGAAAAATTTTGTTGAACTTTTTAAAATGTTTTTTTTTTCCTGTTGGCTCAGAACAGTGCTTCCACGTGATTCGCATTTTTTGTTATTTTACTCGTGTTTTTCTAAATCTTCTTTTTTAAACTTTTTTCATTTTTATTTATTAGGTAATTTTTTTTTTTTTGGTGGCTTTGAGATGAAAATGATCTATTTCACAGAACCTTATTCACTGTATCTTTCCCCTCACACACCTTACTTTCGCGTTATTTAAGTACTCTATGCGTCTTTCGGTCCCGTGGCAAGTTTTTTCATTAATTGTTACCCAATCCGTGTATTTTTCTGTTTCTGGTCTCCGAGAAAAAGAGCTAGTTTCATGGAAATTCAAATTGATCTTATCGTGGGAAGGGTTTTTAACTACTGTTCTCATTTTTAATGCAGATGAGAGACCGTTTGAAATCATTTTCGCGATTTATTTTGCTTGCGCTTTCATTTTTCATAGTTTACCAACTTTAATTTATGTCTATTAAATAAATTCCTTGATATTTTATGATATTGGTTTATAATAAATAATAATAATATCAATAATAATGGTTTATAATAACTTTATTAATATTGGTTATAATATTGTTTTATAATATTTTATAATATATTATAAACTAGGATTATTATATTGTAGGACTATTATATTATAAACTAGGATTTAATAATATTGGTTTTATAATATATTGGTTTCTTTATTTATAATGTTGGTAATATTTATTATATATTCGACTCAAATATGGGTATACTGTGTGACCAATGCATACTATTTTTTTTTTTTTTTACTATTTTACTATTTTTATACAATATAAATTTTTTTAAAAATTATATTATAAACTCGTATTTAATAATATTGGTTTTATAATATATATTGGATTCTTTATTTATAATGTTGGTAATATTTATTATATTCGACTCAAATATGGGTATACTGTGTGACCAATGCATACTAATTTTTTTAATTTTTACTATTTTATACAATTTACAATTTTTTTTTTTTAAATCAGAATTCCGTTCTTTTCAACTACCGTTCAATCCGTCTCCTACTCTCAGAAGCACGTACAGCGGACATTTTTTCCCCATCATTTTCAAACAAAAGCCTAGCAGAAACTGAGGACGTAAGTCGAAAATTGCTCGGAGCGCGGTGATTTTTTTCGGTTTTACCGCTCGCTCGTGCGTTCGGTCGATATTTCTATCGCGGGCGGTCCCTTGTTACCTCAATCAACTCCGAGAGCGGTCGCATTTGGTGACAAATACGTTTTCGCCGACTGTTGGAAAAAAAAAATTCATCTGGAGCAACCGTTGCGAACGCTTGTCCAGAAATTCGAGCGCGAACGAAAGATGTCCCAGTTTTATGTAACTTCTGAAAAAGAACATCACCCGCTGAACTCCCGATTTCAAAAAGAAGATGCTCGTAAGAGCTGGCGGGATTCGGAGAGCAGAACTTACTTAAGATTTGCTTTACGTAATTCGGCCCGAATTCACTTTCGGTTTCGTGTTTTTTTCACGAGTCTCTTAGAAGTCAATCTGTTTCTGTCCGGCAGCCGAGGATTTGACTCGGTCAATTCAAATCGTCCGCATTTCGTGAAGAAGCTCCTTCGTGATTCGAACATCTGCGCCACTTTTTTGCAGACCTAACTTCTGCTTTCCGGGTTCTTCCCTGGACGCCATCGCTTGAATTTCTTTCGTCCGAAATGAGGTTGGACGGTCATGAGTAAGAATTATCTCCACAAGGAAATCAAGTTACATCGTTGTAATTGGAGCTCTAATAGTGTTGGGAATCGATATTTTCGATACATCGATATTTTCTCTTCGACTATCGATATTTTTTCATCGATATGTGTTGGTCGATATATATTGATCATCGATTTCCTTTGTTCGATAGTTATCGATTATCGATATAGTGGAACATAAGTTACACACGCAAATTATAGTTTTATTTTACTCAATACCCAAGACCCATCCTAATTTCAATAGTTTTCATAATTCTAATCTACTTTCAATACTTAAAAATAAAACAATGAAGTACCACAATTTAATGAGCAACGAACTCAGTTGCCATGTTCTCTCTCTGCGAACAAGCATTTTAGAAAATTGCAGTCGGATGGAAGAGAGAGCCACATGGCCCTAGTCTCTCCCTGGTAAATAAATAAACCGATTCAATCAATCCCTTAGTTAGTTCAACACTGTCATGTCATATAACCTTGCCAATCTGTTATCTGTTACCTTCACCCATTATGGTGAATGGGGAAGACGCCCTGTTTTTTATTTTCGTTCCTAATGGCCTGAATTTTGCTGTTTGATGTCAGCAGAAGAGGGAATGACCAATTTTTCATGAAAATTGTGAGTTTCCGCGGAGAAAATCGCTAAGGAAAATCAGCGGTTTGAATAAACCAGGAGATGTAACTCCAACCGATTGAAGTAACTCCCTAGAGCGCTCTGCAGTCGGCTGAAAGACAGACAAGAACAACAAGACAGTCTTTAAGACTGGAGTCATGCTAAATCGAGTAAGTGACGCTAACTTCACTGCTACTTGTTATATTTTTTTAATCATCGAGTTAGTACCGCCCAAAATGCCTCGCAAAGCAAATAAATTGCTGAGGGGGGTTTGGTAATCTCACAGCAACCTCAAATTATTGCTCCCAACGTTAGTTTATTCTCCGAAGATACAAGCGCTAGTGTCGATATTCACGTTCGACTGACTAGTTATGACGTAATAACTATTCATTTTTCGTTCAAAATCATCGGTTTTCATTAGCGATTTTCTCCGCGGAAACTCACAATTTTCATGAAAAATTGGTCATTCCGTCTTCAGCTGACACCAAATAGCAGAATTCAGGCCATTGGGAACGAAAATAAAAAATAGGCATCTTCCCCATTGAGTACAAGGATTAAAAAAAGGAATACAGGGCCCTGTATATTTTTCCCCTTTTTTTGTTTAAAAAACGCCCCGTTTCCCCCTTTTCAAGTCAAGGTATCCCCCAAATCTCCACTTGAGACGTGGCAACACTGGAATAAATCGGTGGCAGAGGTTGACAGTGACATAACTTGCCTCATCACTGCAGATTAGCTTTCTCCGCGTCTCAAGCGCCAACGAGGCCAATAAGCGAGCATGTCGTCATCTGTGGTTGGCATCTTCTGTAAATAGTTATCGTTAGAGTTACAAAAATCCAGGGGAAAATGACTTGATGAGCGCTCACATCGCTTTCCCGATTCATCACTTTATATAAACCGTCTTTCGACATTCGTGCGCGGTAAATGGCTCGAGGAGGCCCACAATTGAGGTGAATCCATCATGTAAATCAACATCAACGTTACGCAGAGACTTCCATCGTAGAGATAGATGACGAGCGGCTTTTTGAAGATGAGGCCATCTCGTTATGAGTCTTTTCGGTCAGCTACTAACTTCCTGCTTGTTACCTAAGTGGAGCTGGTTTTCGGAGCCTAATCAAAGCGGGAATGTCAATAATATGAAATTTACCTCTCTTTATATTACGGATATTTTACGGATACTTTACATAAACAATTAGACGGCGACGTGGAAAGGAACCGACTTGAAATTAAGTTCCGACTGATTAATAGTTATTCACGCTAGTAAATCAGGCAATCTACCAACTCGGTCTTTTTTATCTTTCCAATTTTTCCTGCTTGGAATTTGAACGAAACGAGGCACTTTGAAGGTATTT
Organism: Tupiocoris notatus; assembly: GCA_037159825.1. Classification (NCBI taxonomy): domain Eukaryota; kingdom Metazoa; phylum Arthropoda; class Insecta; order Hemiptera; family Miridae; genus Tupiocoris; species Tupiocoris notatus. The sequence continues at coordinate 23,507 of JASJUZ010000771.1, forward strand.
TACTTCGTTGATTACAATTAGAAAAACGATGGAAAAATAAAATTGATGTAGCGATTTGGTGAAAGAATTGAGCCATTGTCAGGCCAAAATTGATTTTTGATGGGAATTTCAAGAATTTTGCGACTATAGTTTCGTCAGAAAAATTTGAAGGCGTATGGGGCGAATTTTTTTCATTGGACGTTCGGATTTTAGATGCCTTGAAACAAAACGCTGCAAATGATTGTACAGTGGTTTCTTCGCTTCAATAACGATTTAAGCAGACTATCCATTACTGATTGTAATTATTCCGAACATTTGTGAACGTTCCCACCGAAAAACTGTGTGGCAACTACAAGGGAAAACTTCGTACTAACTATTGTAATTTTGATCATTTTTATTTTTCTTAATTTTCAAATTGAAAGCTAAATTTTTTGCCTAACGGTACAGCTGAAGATTGTTTGACGACCATTCCATCGAGTATAGAACGATTTTTATAGCTCCAAGAATGCCAAATTTCTGAAAATCTCCCGAATGCTGCGATAACTCGAGAACCAATAAAGATATCGACCTCGCGATGGTCTCATTCGGGCGCTTCAGCGTCCAAAAATTTATGGAAATTGATACCAAGTACACCTTTCTCTGAAAATTTATTTTCTTTTCAAAAATATACCTTTATCCAGATTCAATATTCGAGGAATTTTTCTCCTATCAATGAAACTAATTAGATAAAATTGAATAAAAATTTAATTAGATAGAAATAAAAAGATCTTGGTGGTTAGTCGTACAAAAGTGACGAAATCGATCGAATTAGATGACATTTTCAGATTATATTCAATATATTCATATATATTCAACGTCAAGGTAAGCGGATTGATTTTTTTGGATCCAGTACATTCCGTTAGTATAAGCGTTTTCTATTGAACATTGAAATGTTCATTCTGGCAAGCATACGATGCTTTTTTATCGTGGGCTCGCACACCGTACTTCTTTGTTATGTTTTTATCATGTTTCTCAAACAGTCTTACGAACAGTTGACCTTTTCCAACCAGGTGACCCAAAAATAGAAAAAAAAACGCATAAGTTTACTAATTACGAAGAAGCACATTGGTTGAGTTTGAGCCTGACGGTACAATACAAATTTTGAGGAAAGGGATAATTTTTATTCGAGAAAACCCATAAATAAGGAAACGCTCGAATTAAATAACGAAAAATTCCAATCACGCGGAAGTACGGTGTGTGGCACTGTCAATAAAAATTAAAAACAAAAAACAAGTATACACATTTCAAGGCCTTAAACGTTAAGATTTGATAATCGGGACCTGTTACAGTACATAATACGCTGTATTGAAATAGAGAAAAAAGCTCATAACGTGGAAGTACAGTGTGAGAGCCAATCGATTAAAATCGAACGTCATCTGCTTGCTATTAAAAGCATTTCAAGACCATAACCTTTCAAAAATATATTTTAATGGCTTGTAAAAATAAAATAAAAAAAAACCTTCGAACGCGTATATCGCGGAAGTATTGTGTGTACAAAGTTCAAGGCAAATATCGCACATTCATTGGGAGATAAATTCACTGGAAATTCCATCGAGTTGGAGATATGATGAATTTTGATCGCAGACAGTCACACGGATACTTGGTCGATTTTAGCGGACGATTACCATAATTTTATTTTCTACGTAAACGTGGAAGTAAAAAATTTAATATTTTACACGATTGGGAGTCCTAGTAAATTATCTCTGGCAGAAAACCGAATATTAGATTACGGTGGTACTTGCTCGTTGCATCAGTTACGATCGGCCAACCAATACCCGAAAATGCAGAAAAGATAACGACGACTATTCGAACAGTCGTAAAATGTTTATCGCGGATATATTGTCGCGCCGGTTTATTTTTATTCAACCGCAAACCAGAACAATAGAATTTTTACAAAGAGCGACAATATTTGAAAAAAAAAGAATAATAACAATTGGCTTCGGCGAATCGCAGGAGCGAACGTTTTTAGGAATTGGGGAAAATTTGAGAATTTATTTACATTCTAGAATAGAAAAATTTTAAGTTATAATTTTCTGAAATTGAGGAAAGTTAGAGGATTTAAATACATTCTATATTACAAAAATTTTAAATTAACATTTTCAAGCATTGAAAATTGCAATTTGGAAAATTAAAATTTCAAAAAAAAAAAATTGGTGCACATGGGTCACAATAAAGCCAACGTTTCCAACGTTTTTCCGAAAAGGTGTATTTGATATCAATTTCTAAAGGTTTTTGGACGCTGAATCGAATGAGACCATTGCGGGTTCGATAGCTTTATTGGTTCCCGAGTTATCGCAGCTTTTGTGCCGAATTTGGGAGCTTTTCAAAAATTTGGCAATTTAACCATTGTAATCGGTCAAGAAAAAAATTAAAAAAAAAAAAAAAAAACTCTTAAACTGTTATTAATCGACATCAAAAGGAAGAGTTTACTATGGTTGAGTTGCGGTTTTTTTGGTTTATTATCTCAAAAAAAATGTTTTTGTAAAATTTGATTTTTTTAAATTAATTTTTTTAAATAGGTTTTTTTTTTTGTATTTTTATTGGGGTATTAATTTGGATTTTTTTTTTGGCTGTTGGCATTTGGTAACTCGAGAGTTCTTGGAGCTATAAAAAACCAATCTATACTCAATGGAATGGTCGTCAAACACTCTCACCGTTAGGCAAAAAATTTATTTTTCAATTTGGAAATCAAGAAAAATAAAAATTAATACTATTACAATAGTTGCTACTTACGGAATTTTCCCCGATAGTTAATAATCTGTTTCTCGGCGGAAGCGTTTACAAATTTCCGGAATAATAAACCACTCCAAAATTAGGGATTTCAGAATGTTTGAACGATTTCGGGGACTCTGTACACTGGAGTTTCTTCGTTGTCCAAAGGCTCTCAGTACAATTCAGTCTCATGATTTGCATGTGAGGTAATATTCACTACAGCGGTGAACCCGCTTTCCGATAAATCTAGATCGCCCGAGTTTAACGTCGGCAATCTGTCGAACAGCGGGACCGCATTTTTCGAAAAGGACGCCATCAGGAAGAGGCGAATTTCCAGGAACGATTCTTTCTATAATGCCGGCGATTTTACCCGTTGTACATAATATCCTATGCAGATCTGGAACGGGCAAAAGCCTCCGCGTAGAAAAACAGGTTGACAGCCGTTTCTGCAGGAGGTTGCGTATACTGGGCGTATTTTACTATCATTATCATTCTTTGAAAGGCGTTTCATGGCGGACACTTGAAGCTAACCAACCCAGTCTGTCGCAACAACTTCAGTCCTATTCGGTCTAGAGAATGGGAAGAATTAGCTGGCAGGGCAGATGAACGCCTTATTATAATTTCAAATGTGGGGAAATTAAATAATTTATCATGTGTCTTGTCATTAGTTTCGGAATTAAATGAAATTTCAAGGCTTTTGACCTGTGTTTAATTTGATGTCGTATGGCACCATGGAAATTAGATTTCACCACACTTTCCCTCTCCGTTTTTTCCCCGTGGCAATTTCCACGTTTTCGCGCGCAGTGATTTTCAAAACTTATGAATAAATCGATGCCCTCTTCAAGTTTTCACTTTTTTTTTTTTTTTTTTTGACTGTGCTAATTAATTGAGCGAAAATGCGCTGGCTGATGGACCAACGTGCACATAAAATTTCCTTATTTGAACTCTATTATGCTATCTTAATTTCAATAGCCATCCCTCTTGCTGGTGTTACTGTTGAAAAATTACTCAATTGTGTATTTGTATTTTGTATTACTCAATTTCGTATTACTCGATTTCATTGCCGCTTAATTTTTGGCAGCTAATCTATGAAATATTTGATAAAATTCTTGCAAGTCTACTAGTCCAAATGAAATTTATATATTTGATGAATGAAATCGCTCATTAATGTAATGTCGGATTCTGTCATTCATTAATTTTCGTTGCGTTGAGTAAATAATGATCGATATTGAATGAAATCTATAAAGGATCGCGTGAAATATATATACTTACGATAAATTATTTCCTAAAGTGGTCCGAAAAATTACCCAATGGAAAGAAAATAATGAAGAGCTACTAGTCATAAAAATAATATGACATTGGTCGCACGTCTTTTAAGATTCGAAAAGCATTACGTATAATAGTTATAAAACTTAAACGCAAATGAGATCGATGCTTTCTCAACTGACCCAATATACTGACACAGATTCGATTATATTATCGTTCACGTCATCTAATTCCTTCCGCTGTTAAATGGGACCAGTTTTCTATTATATCAGTCCCATTCCGATCCTGGGTCGACCTTTTTTCAAAACTATTAAGACCTAAGGCGGTCAATAAATATGCCAAAAGAGTATTCAAATGTTTCCATTTGCTTTTTTCAACACGTTCCCTTTCATTTCTTGAACCGGTTCGGTTCTGTTGGAGTCGTAAAATAAAAAATTAAATAGTTGCGGCAGAGGCGCATTTTACTCTTTGTGGCCGGTTACTACAGTGATTTATAACTCAATTCCACGCGGGAAGCGAGCTGTTGAAATTTTTCGAAAGCCTCTTCTTTACTGTTTCCTATGCAATCGACCTTAGATTTCAGTATTTCTTCAATTTGTTACTTGTTGACAAGAAATACTGAATAAAAATACTGTTGTTGTTAATTTTTCAACAAGGTTTTTTCAACTCTCACTCTCGCTATAATCTATTTTTGACTATGTATTTATTTTTCTTATTATCTTTTTGATATCTGCTGAATCTATTCTTACGCTTAAATTTTGTCAATACTTTAATCTCGACTATATTGATGCTAGCAGTAATATTTCAACATAAAATTTCAAAAAAAAACTAAATTTATTCAGAAATTATTATTAACTTACCATTAAAATATAATAACACTGCGGGGAAACGTCGACTTATATTACAAACGTCTTCAGGCTTGGCTATGAGTACCATGTTGGTTAAACATTACACCAACACATTCGCTTATCATATACTCACACAAAAAAAAATAAAAATAAAAAAAAATAAAAAAAATAATAATAATAAATAAATAAAAATAAGAACGGTTGAATTGATATCAAATGCGACACAACGGACCATTAAGTCGTAGCGTATCGTTAGCGACGACTTCTGGATATAAATTTTAAATTGCTAGATATCTTTTACCGATGCTGTTTCTAACAACTGCTACAAGTCACGATCAATACCAGATACGTTTGATTGACTCAGCCAAATGAACCGATTTCGTGCCAACAGCGAGCTCAACAAGCTTGTCAACACAAAGATGGGCCGTAACCTTCGAGCTCGCCTAATTGGTAGTCTTTGCTACTTCCTTAGTATCTTCTTTACAAGGAGTTCCGATCTGAGATCAGTGGCCACCTGCGATTTCGAAACGATCTCGAACCAATTCATTGTAAAGACAATGGAAAATTATATTAGAGTAGATTCAATACTGAACTTCGTGACTAACTGTAGTGACTTAGTTATTTTAAAGGGAATTTGAATAGATTTCATTTCAATTTTTTCCCCAAAAAGTACTTGGCCCCCTGCAATAACTGCAAATGATGGCTCAAAGGGCTGGAATTGCAATGAATACGCCAATTTCCTCCCTCTGGAAGTGCATAAGTTAATTTCGAGAAATTAATTGACTATTACATCCGATAACCTTTTTTCTCTCACTTCTGAAGAAAAACGGATAGTTAAATTTAAGTGTAGAATGTTAGTTCGTGAAAATGATAGTTTAGTTGGGACGTTACATATTTTACATATTTAACTAAAAGATACGCCTTTTAAAGGCCTATGGAGGCGATTTCTGGACAATAAATTACAACGGAGAAAATCGAGTTCTCAATATCATTCGAACGATGGAGTGAAATTTTTTTTTTTTTAAATATTTTAAAAAAATATTTTTTTCTCAGATCGAAATCAGGAGCAGCTGCAGGATGTAGAATCTCGACCTGGCAAAAATATAATCAAAATGTTCCATCGAACCGTTCGAATCATGCAACACAATTGATGATGTCTAGTCATCCGTTTCGACGTAACTATGCTAAAACTTGTACTTATGAAACGTTGTTACGATCACCCCGAGGGCGCCCATCTTCGTAGCCAAACATGTGAGAAAACTACATATTACGAAATCTATTCGCAGGTTATACGCCAATGTATAACGTTGCTGAGCAGCTAATACGAAGCTGATCTCGATCGCTTTCGTCCCTGGTTCTTAAGAATCTAGAAACTTGAGGCTATCAGTTGAGCACAACAGTCGTCCAGTCTATTGGCGAAATTCGTACTCTTGCAAATACACAAAGAAGTAGGTAAAAAAAAAAAAAAATAAAATAAAAGAAAATAAATAAAATAAAATAAATAAAAAATAAATAAATAAAAAATATTTTATTTCTCATTCAATATCAACATAAATATCATTTTATGTACCTTTTAAAAGGTTTCCAAGGTAACAACGACCTATAACCTGTAATGGGTACGCTATTCGCCGCTCCTCACATTTCTTCACAACAAAAAATAAAGCCGATAGAAACAGAATAGGTAAAAATAGGTAAAATTGCCTCTTTTAAACTACCACATCCACACATTGTGCTTATCGCAGCCCTACATCAATTAATAAACTTTCCAAATGCTTCCTGAGCTTCATGTAGGCGACCGTGAATTAAAAAACGCTGCAAATGAGTGTACAGTGGTTTATTATTATTTTGCTTCAATTATGATATAAGAAGACTATCCGTTTGTGATTTTAATTATTCCGAACATTTGTGAACGTTCCCACCGAAAAACAGATGGTGACTATAAGGGAAAACTCCGTAGCAACTATTGTAATTTTAATAATTTTTATTTTGACATTTTTCAAATGTGTTGAATGTTATATGTTAAATGTTATGTTATTTATTTATAAATTGTATTTTTTTAATTTTATTTATTTCATTTATAAATATTTATAAATTTATAAAATATTTATTTCATTTATATATATGTATATATTTATATATATAAATATATTCAGTTATGAATATAAATATATATTCAGTTACAAATATATTCAGTTGTATATTTAGATTTTTTTTTACGTACAAATATGTTCAGTTATAAACTTAGCGTATATTCAATTCCACTTCTCGGCTGCATCGATGACTCGAACGTTGCAAATCGTTACGAAATCCATGCCGTACTAAAAAAATGCGACGAATCGATATCGCGCTGAAAATTATGCGAAATCATTTCGTGGGCGATATAGCTCGGACGCTCGTGTGGGTGATCCCTCGAGGGTTATTTGACTCGGCAAACACTTCCGACACCTTTATTTACCGCGTCGGAGAGTAAAAGCGATTTTGCTCGCGTGGGTTCGAACTGAGGTAATCCAATCGTTTATAGTTCGACGATAGGTAAAAAAAGAAGACGAACGGGCAGAAGCAGGTTGGACAGGCTTGGCCAAGCAACAGTGAAAGTCGACCGATGGAAGTCAAAGCTTCCTCATCGCTTTGATTAACGTAACGGTAAACATTGTATTTATCGCACTAATAGTTGAACCGTAGGCTCACGTTTTTTTTTCATGTCTCGTGGAAACGCGAGAGGAAACCTCAAAAATAAAACGCTGCTAATTATTGTACAATGTTTTATTATTGCTTAGCTTCGATTGCGATCTCCCGATATCCCGAATTTTAGTGAACGTTTCCAACTAACAACTGGTCACTGTAAGGGAAACTTGGCGACTATCGTGTTAATTTTAATTATTTTTTCTCTTAATTATCTGCTTAAAATTTAAATAATTCGCCTAACGACACACCTGGAGAGAGTTTTATGAGCATACCATTAAGTGTGGAACGATTTTAATAGCTATATTAATTCCGAAGTTATACCATTACGGCTAGTATTACAAAATTTTGAAAAGTTCATATAAAAGCCAATTTTTTTCTACATATTTTAGGCAATAAAAATATTACATTCGTTGGTTTTCATCTGTTGGGTCGAATAGAGCTACCAATAACTCTGGAGTCGGTTTGGGTTGTATACAACCCACTCCCCTAAAAACTATTCGGGAGGGGGGGATTTTCGCAAACAATATTTTTTGGCATACTTGAGGGTATTGAATGCGATTGGAGCAAAGAAAAAATTTTTTTATCCGCCGGAAATAATTCAGGACTGAAGAGGTTAATTTGAGAACGATTCATGCTATCGTGTCCGTTAAGATCTCGTTCAATTCAAAGTCATAAACTCTATAGAAATTGATACTTAACACACCTATATTTCAAATCATTGAACAATCCCTACAAATGCCGTTAGAGATGAGAAATCAATTTGGCTAAAGATTACAACCGTTGTCAGACCGAGATTTTTGCATGGAAGTATTTTGATCGTCGGAAAAGTCAAATTCGGAACGGAGGTGAGTTTGGAAGAAATTTTTGGTTTACTATTCAATAATAAACCATTGTAATCGCCCAAGAAATTTTTTTTCCTAACCATAAACATGTAGAATCCGATATTCCAAGAAAACAAAAAATTCTGTCTGTCCGCCGTACGCTATCAACACTTTTCCGGCCAAACTATAATAGCTAAATTCTTGAAATTTTCACCAAAAATCAATCTCGGTCCTACGACGGCCCAATTCTTGAACCAACTTGCTAGCTCAATTTTAAGGGTATTTTTGGGAGGTTTTGAGGGGGAGAAAATTCGTATTTTAGAAAAATGTGGTTTTGGTATCAAATTATATAGATTTTTGGACGCTGAATCGAATGAGACCATTGCGGGGTCGATAGCTTTATTAGTTCTCGAGTTATCGCAGATTTTGTGTCGAACTTTTAGATTTTCAGAATTTCGGCATCGGTTTATAACTTGTCAGCTATAAAAATCGTTCTCGGTTCAGCTGTACCGTTGGGCAAACATTTAGCTTTTAATTTGGAAAAAAAACAAGAAAAATAAAAATAATCAAGATTCTGATAGTTACTACGGAGTTTTCCTTTAAAGTTACCAATCTGTTGTTTGGTAAAAATATTTACAAATGTTGGAAATAATTACTATCACAAATGTGTATGAAAAATCGTATATGTGTATGAAAAATCTTCTTACATCATTATTGAAGCAAAGGAATAATAATAAACCTCTGTACATTCATTTGTAGCGTTTTTGACCACAGGACGGACGCACAGACGTTCAATAAACATTTGTGAGTATATAGTACAATGAAAAAATCTTCCGAATTCGACTTTTCGTACGATCGCAATACTTCCATTTCCTACGTAAACATGGAAGTTAAAAAATTATATTTTTGAAGGATTGAACTAAAAACAAATTATATTTTTGGAGGGTATTGGAACTAAAAACAATTTTTTTCACTCTGAGTTACTAATTTTTTCGAGCGCACATCACATGGTTTCCAATTTCTCTCGTCTTTTCGTCTGTAGAAAGTTACCCGTGAACTGTCCTCCCCGTGCCACCCACGTGACATGTTCAAAAGCGAAAAGGCCTAACCTTTTTCGGACGAGCCGACGATAAAATGGTCGGCCGACTTTCTAATCGTTTTACCTTGTACGGAGACGGTTTGTACCGCAAAACTGCAATCATGTCGTTGTAGCTGACCGAGTAGTGCAAGATCGTCCTTATAAGCGCTTCCTGGAAACTGGAGAGATCGATTCTATTGGCAAGAATTTCAAACGCGATTCGTTTTATGCTTTCGACGCTCGATTTTACTGTTTTCCAGCGGGCTCAATTGTTAGAAATTACCCCGGAACAATCTGCGCCTATCGTATTCGTAATTTTGCTTGAAATATCGTCGAGATTTTCAAAAGCCCATCTACTAAAAGAAATTGATCATAATAATCCAAAAATCCTGTTTTCCTCTACTGAAAAATTACATTTTCGAACGAACTATTGCAATTAGTCACCTATTTTTGTCGAAGATATCCAACATTTTTCCAATGCTAAGATAATGAATTTTTCAGCTGAAAATCGAAGTTTTTAAAATTGAAATCGGGCGTTATTTAAATGAAAATCAACGTTTCTCACCGGACACTCGACGTTTTCGGCTGAAAATCAATTTATTTTTTGTATAGAAATTGTGATTAGTTTATTGAAGTCTGGAAAAAATTTTAACGTTAATTTACTAATTGAAATTTGAATTTTTCCGACAAGTAAATGAACTTTTATTCAACCTAGAAGTCGAAGTTCTCTTAATAAGAGGAGTCGACGGTGATTTTCAATCTTACTTTAACATTAAAAAAATTATAATTTTGTTTAAAGAAGATTTTTTATTGACATTAAATATTTTGGTATTTTAGTTAGTAAATCGCCAAAAAAAAAAAAAAAAAAATTCAAACCCCCTCAAAATTTGATGTACCTACTACTTATTACGTTTCAAGACACGCAAAATCCGAATATATCAAAAAAAAAAAAAAAAAAAAAAAAGCAGTAAGCTGTCAACACTTTTCTGACGAATCTATAATAGCTAAATTCTTCAAATTTTCACCAAAAATCAATCTTGGCCTGATAATAACTAGTTTTTTCAACCAAATCGCAAACTCGATTTTAAGGGTATTTTCTATGGGTTTTAAAGAGGAGAAAATTCGTATTTTCGTTCTAAGTAACGTTTCACAAAAAGAAGCTTATTATTTGGTATCAATTTCTATAGGTTTTCGGACGCTTAATCGAAAGGACCATCGCGAGGTCGATAGCTTTATTGTTTCTCGAGTTAACGCAGCTTTTGCGAGATTTTGGGAGATTCTCACACGAAGATTTTCACTCGAAAGTTCTTGGAGCTAAAAAAATCGTTCTATACTCGAAAGAAAGCTCGTCACACGAATAATTTAGCTTTCAATTTGAAAATTAAGAAAAAGCGTTATTAATAAGGTAGTTTTCCAAACTGAAAACACATTTTTGACTGAAAGTCAACGTTTTTCAACTCAATAGACGTTTTTAACGCCGTTTTTCTCGTTCGTTTTTTTATGTTTCCTGGTAAACAACATTTCTCAACTATAACAAATGACGTTGGCCACCCGAAACTTTAAGATTTGCGAAGAAAAAATTTCTAACGTCCTTATCCGACTGAAAATCTGATGTCGCGTAATTCGTCAAAAAAAGCAGCTCCAGTTTTATTTTTGAAAATTATAATTTTAGTTGTCAGGTTGCGGTAACCATTCGAACATGTGTTCCGCGTATAAAATATGAAATTTAAATTTAGATAAAATTCACTGTTCGTTCAGCGTTGGTTATTTCAAATGTTTTATTTTAAATCAATTATCTAGAAAGCTCGTCGCTGAAGAATTTCCAAGGAAGATAATTTCATTCGAAATCGGACGTTTTCTCAATCGAAAATCTTCTACGTTCAATTAAAAATCGACGCCGTTTCAAGAAGAATTTAATGAAGGGGTTTAAAAAATATTAGTGGTGAGAAATATGTAAACAATTCACTTCGTTTTTATTTGCTTTGTTCGAGTAAAATTTTTAGGAAATTGGCTCGAACGCCTTAAAATTTTGTTCGAACTATTCTTCTTGAATTGTCACACGAGTGGACGACTGTGAGTGCTTTTGGACGAGCTGCGTGCGCCATTGTTTGTGGAGGAAGCAATTTTCCGCATAAGGTCCTTCCAAGTGATTTAATGAGCATATCCTAGAACCTAAGCATGCGCCTACGCTTCCCAAAGCGGACAATGGAGAGTTGCGTAAGTTTTTCCCTTCTTTCGGCCGCTGTTGTTCCATAGTTCGAAATTGAACGAAAGACGTCGAAGAAGAAAAAATAATTTCTACATTAGAGTTTTCGTGGGTAAGAATGCCAACGCTCTTTTGATTACCACACCCAACTTTCTTTCGAAAAACGATCATTTTTTTAACCGACCAAGGAGGTTACTGTGGTTGACTTGCGGGTTTTTTTCGGTATGTGTTGTCCGATGGCAGCTCCTGTACGTTCGATCGGGTTACTTTTTTTTTTTTGTTTGAAAGGGTTACTATCCAGGTAGGTCCCATAATTTTTTCAATTGAGTCCATCCAGCAGTTACGTCCCCAGACGCGGGGAAATGCCGGAAAATGTGATTTTTGCGAAAAGAGAAGTTTTGACTTTGCAAGCGTATAACTTCTAGAATAATTGCTCGATTGTTTTGCTTTTTATGTCAATTTGTTCATAATTTATCTGCCTATCAGAGCCTAGCTCTAATTTTTTGTTCAACACACTGGTATGGAGTGTAGAGAAGAAAGTGTAACAAAAAACGTGATGCCGATTTTTTTTTAAAGTTTTCTTAAGTATTATTTTGGCGCCAGTTGGCCACCTGAATCTAAAAACAATTGTGAGAAATTAATCTCAAATATAATTGCATCGGCGATATTTAGCAGGATGTAACTAGATTATGCTGTGTAAAAAGTTCTTGTAAACGCTGTTGATGATCACCCGATTTTTTACCGGTTTACTAAGAAAGAGAATTCCGGTTAAACCGTTTTTCCGAAGAGTTTCAATGATTTTCATCGTTATCCATTCTCGAGCTATTGCTGCTCTTGCGATGAATTTTTGAGATTTTCACATTTTTCTGAAAAACCCTGAAAAAGACGAATTTTCTCCTCCTCAAAACCTCCCAAAAAATACTCTTAAAATTGAGCTAGCAATGTGATTCAAGAATTGGGCCGTTGTGAGACCGAGATTGATTTTTGATGAAAGCAATGAAATGAAAAATTTCTAACCCCCCTCAAAATTTGATGTTTCACGTTTCAAGGAATGTACAATCCGAATATCCAATAAAAAAAATTCTGTCTGTCCGCCGTACGCAGTCAACACTTTTCCGGCCAAACTATAATAGCTACATTCTTCAAATTTTCATCAAAAATCAATCTCGGTCTCACAACGGCCCAATTCTTGAATCACATTGCTAGCTCAATTTTAAGAGTATTTTTGGGGGGTTTTGATGGGGAGAAAATTCGTATTTTCCAAGGTTTTTCAGAAAAAGGAGTATTTTGCATCAATTTCTATAGATTTTTGGACGCTGAATCGAGCGAGACCATCGCGGGGTATTGATTCTCGAGTTATCGCAGCTTTTATGTAAAATTATTGCGATTTTCTCAAATTTGGCATAACTCGAGAGCAATGAAAATCGTTCTATACTCGTTGGATTGGTAGTCAAACACTCTCTTCAACTATTCCGTAAGGCAAAGAATTTGGCTTTCAATTTGAATGCTAAGAAAAATAAATATTGATTATTAAAATTACAATATTGCTACCGAGTTTTCCCCTATAGTTACCAATCTGTTTTTCGGTAGAAAAGTTCTCAAATGTTCAAAGTAATTACTATCACAAATGGATAGTCTTCTTCAATCATTATTGAAGCAAAGGACTGATAAACCACTGTACAATCATTTGCAGCGTTTTTTCCTTTTTTTTGAAACGCGTTTCTGGAATTATGTCACGTCCACTTTCCCGGTGAATACAAAAGCGCCGAAAAATTGTCATCTTATCCCAGTCTTGATGATGGTAATTTACCTTACAACTTTTCCCATCTCAATCCGCCTTAATTAATGCGTTTCGCGCGGTCGAAACGAAACCGGCGAAATACGAATGGAATATAATTCAATATGGAGTATTTCATTTCCTCGTATGGCGGGGAGCTTTATTAAAATGAAATGCCTCCGCGGGATTGGTTTAGGATAAAGAAAGGTGCGCCGCTCGCCTATCGCGCTGTGCTATTGTGAAGGCCAAGTAGCTCACAATATGCGCTCGAGTAATACAGGACGTGATTTTAAAGAATCTGATGATGTGACTCGGCAGATAGTGCTTTTGAAAAACTCAGTCTCGGTTGTTAGTCATCGAGTGCAATTCAAACCAGTTTCCCCGATGGTTGTAAGCATGATTCTATTTATCTAAACCGCTTATCGAAATATTGACGTAAATTATTGGAATTTTCTCCCTCGGGCCGTTTACACGGCTTATTAAACTGCACAGGAAGAGATGACATTTGAGATTTGAATATATGTTGGCGGTATTTGCAAGTACTGGCGCATTAGCTTAATAATTGAAGGGAATGAGTGCTATTTTTAAATTAGAAATCAGTATGACGGCCGTAGATAAATCTATACGAGTATTTTCGATATAAATTGCCATCAAAATCGCAGTTTAATTTGTATTAATATCATAATTTAAATAAAACGCAATGAAGGTCGTATTTAAAGAGACGTGAAGACGAAAAATATTCTTGAGAGTTGTACGAGTGGAATGAGGACATTTTGACAATAAATTCGAATTTCGCATCGATTTTCTACGAGCAAAAAGATACGTTGGATCTCGCCATACACGTACGTTTCCCATGAAAATCGCGCATTCCCTTTCAAAAATCTATGGACACGCCATGATAATTGGCAAATGATCGGGGAAAGGATTTCCGACGTGCGGTTTTACACCAAGCGATTTATCGCACTCGAGGAAAGAGGAAAGCGTTGGCTTGGGGATGGTTTATTTACGACTAAATAGCTGCTATATTAAAAAAATTATATATTATTTTGGGTAAATTATTTTTTCTCCAATAAAATATTTCCATACTTGAAAAAAATTCCAATAGGGTGAGAATAAATTTTGTACAACAATTTTGTACTACAATAGAACGTTTTCTCGTATTGAATTGATCAAAACGATAGAATCTAGTAGTTGAATGTTCGAAGATAGAATGTATAGAATCGGAAAAAATTGATTGCCCGTCAATTTCTTGCGTTTCCCCATTATTTCGTGCCGTTCGTTCTGGTAAAAATTGGCCAAAAAAATCACTTTTATAATGACAAAATACATGGTTTAAAAACCCGTTTTTTTCCTCCGATTATTCCTATATGAAAAAAAAAAACAAAAAAAAAACAGATTTTTACTAGATCTATACCCATAAGAACTTATAGCACAAGCAAAATAGGTCACTGAATACATTTAACAGTTTATTATCCAAAATGTGCAACAAATATTGCAAAATTGCGAAATATGTGCAACAAATAATTTCGCATAATTATAATCTTGATATAGACACTATTAACTGGCATTGTGAAAAAGTTAAATGAAGTCAAAATTACGAAAAATTATAAAACTGACAGTTTCTGGTTTCCATATCAGGTCAGATTCTGTGCTCATATATAGCAATTTCACTTCCACGTCTACGGTAGAAAACGGAAGTATTTGGATCTGAAAAATATTCTATTATTCTATTCATTATTTTAATCAATTTGTTGGCATTAATTTAATATTTAGCTCGCCAAAAAAAAAAAAAAATTAAAAAGTTAAAACTGTTATTTCTATTTTTCGATAGTTTCAAGGAATAACTACGGAAGTATTTGGATCTGAAAAATATTCTATTATTCTATTCATTATTTTAATCAATTTGTTGTTATTAATTTAATATTTAGCTCGCTAAAAAAAAGTAAAAAGTTAAAACTGTTATTTCTATTCTTCGATAGTTTTAATAAAGTATAACTACGGAAGTATTTGGATCTGAAAAATATTCTATTATTCTATTCATTATTTTAATCATTTTGTAAGCATTAATTTATTATTTAGCTCGCTAAAAAAGTTAAAACTGTTATTTCTATTTTTCGATAGTTTCAAGGAATAACTACTCAAAATGCCATGGCTCCCAAAAAGGTTTTTTCCACTCTTCTATAGTCAAACCGTTTGAGAGACGAAAAGATTAGCCTCGCGCCCATCGACCTATCGACCTGGCTGTCATTTTCGGCGAAACTTCGTCGACCTACGTGAAAACTATTACGGTTCAATCGCCTCCGTCACGTACGCGCACGTTCAGGGTTATCCAGTCTCCATCTTCGTCTAGAGATTCTCCTCAATTGGAAAATTATTGCGAAACGCAGCCTTAGCTCAACTTACGAGGTCGATTCAATACAGGGCCCGAGACGTTGGGCAACTCGGAATAATCTTCACCTCATCTTCTTTTCCGTCGTATTCCATTGTTCAACTTAAGCTCCGCTGCATTCAGCTCAGCCTCGGTGATTCTCGTGTGTTGCTTTTCTCGGTGTAATTCTCCTATAGAACCTGTACCAATCTACGGACACTGTAGGTAAAAAATGATTTATACTTGAACGTCGTGCGTGCCCCGGAGGTATTCTTCGCATTTTCTACGCATCTCGCATGATTTTCTTCACCCGGAGAAACCTTTTAGTTCTAGAGAGGTCGCCGGTTTCGCAATCGGTTTCATCTGTCGATTCATACTATGATTGTGAAGCGATTAAAAGTTTTTCATGCGCTTCTTCTAACCCTCGTTCTGTAAAGGATAATTAATCGTTTATTCCTGCCGTTGCTAATTTTTTTCCTTTTCTGTTCCAGGTACCTAGTGATCTATGAGCTATGCTGAACTTGAATGGTAAGCGGACGAATTTTCGCTGTAGAAAGCGGCTTTGAATGTTCAAATTTCACTAGGAAAACTACTCTTAGATTTGAGTGGAATGCATTTTGTTTCGATGGCGTCAACTTTTTTTTTTTTTTTTTAATAATTTATCTATTTACAATAACATTCACAAAAAAAAAAAAAAAAAAACTTGTTCAGCTTGTGCAGGGAGGTATGGATGATTTGAAATAACAGTAACGCACTAATTTTTAAACGAAAATTTATTTTTACAATGTGTACCTTAGATGTTGCCCTTAAAGAGGAAAAAATTAAAACATTGATAACGTACGAAAAATAACATCTGTTGAATGCTGTCCGTTTTTGTCCATATAATGTATTCAGTTGGCAAAAAAGCCCAATGGCCGAAAAAATTACTCATTCATAGGACTGGGCAAATGAAAATGCTCAATCCGGATCGTTCAATCATCGCATTGATAGGAAAAACGCTGCTAATGATTGTACAGTGATTTTTCCTTCGCTTCAATAATGGTTTTAAAAACTATCAATTTGTGATAGTAATTATTCCGAACATTTGTGAACATTTCCACGGAAAAAATATTATTTACCATAGGGAAAAACTCCGTGACTATTGTAATTTTTATTTTTCTTAATTTCCCAATTAAAAGCTAAATTTTTTGCCTAACGGTACAGCTGAAGAGTGTTTGACGACCGTTCCAACGAGTATAGAACGATTCTTATAGCTCCAAAAACTCGTTACTTATGGCCAATTTGTGAAAATCTCCCAAGTTCAACACATAAGCTGCGATAACTCGAGAACTATTAAAGTTATCGACCCCGCGATGGTCTCATTCGACTCAGCGTCCAAAAATCTATAGAAATCGATACCAGATACATCCTTTTCTGAAGCGTTTTAGCGCTCTCGCAGCTTTTGCGTGATATTTTTGAGATTTTTAAAAATTCGCCTCCTTGGTAAAACTTGAGAATCGATAGAGCTAAAAAATTCGTTCCATACTTGATGGAATGCTGATAAGCACTATTTTGAGCTTACCGTTAGCCGAATAATTTATCTGTCAAGTAGAAAATTAAGAAAAATAAAATTACTTAGAATTACAATAGTTGCTACGGAGTTTTCTCTAAAAGTTGCCAATCTGCTGTTAGGTGGAAACGTTCCCAAATTTTCGGGATACCTAATATCAAAAGTGGATGTTCTCTTAGATCATCATTGAAATATAGGAATAATAAATCGTTCGCAGAGGGTTTTTTCTACTCCACCTAGTCAATAGAATTAAACCCTTCTAATACTCCCTGTGCTGATTAAAATGTGTCTCCTCTGCAGTAGACATTGCAAGTTCGATGACTGAAGCATATACGGCCTTATCTGGCGATATTCCTCGAGCAAATCTTGGCTTCTCTTTGAACAGGGCTTTAGCTAATTTGTAGAGAAGTTTGCAATAGAAAATTTTCAAATTAAAGCCCTCTTGACGGGAAATGGGCCGATCAATCCACTTGAAAAACTACCTGTAATTCGTCTCAGAAACGTACGGACATGGAATTGCTGCAATACCGAATTGAAATAGCTCGACGGTCAGCGCCGCAAATTACAAATAACGTGAGCAAATAAACCGGCCTTCTTGCAACTTCTTCATCATCAATAATAACTCTATCTACTCATGAGCGATTTTCATCATCGTCCGAATCAAATACGGTCAATCTCCTATCTTGCGCAATTTTCGTTCTTCGCGTGCAAGCGAGCCCGACAGTTGTTGACATTTTCGAACGATTTCTCGCAGTTAATGAAGCCGAAAGACCGCGACTGACCGTTTTTCGTCTCGAGAAATCCGAAGGTGGTCAGCTTCTCCGGCTCCCCAGGTGGGCAATAATTGCTTCGGTCCTGGCATCAATCGGTTCATTCAAGGTTCGGCTAGGCCTAGTCCCCGACCTTTCAAAGAAACAATTACGAGCCGCGAAAATATTCTTAGAGTAGTAGAGGGGTTGCGAGGGGGAGAAAAACCAGGTGACTTATTCTCCAGATTTTTAATGGCTGGCCGAGCACTTTCGCCCATTTGGGCATCTTCAGGGCGACGTGGAACCATGAGGTCCACAGCCAATCTGATGGCTACCTCATGCTACCAGGCTACCAGGCTGTGGACCTCAGGTTCCACGTCGCCCTGAAGATGCCCGAATGGGCGAAAGTGCTCGGCCAGCCATTAAAAATCTGGAGAATAAGTCGCCTGGTTTTTCTCCCCCTCACAACCCCTCTACTACAATAAATGCGACGACAACCAAGCGAAGAAAATATTCTTAGACGAGTCTGCAAGCTGTTAAATATTGTCAACAGGGAAATCGAGAGCGAGTTATTGTATTTATAAGCTAAAATCAAGTCTTGAAATATTTACATTATTGTCCCTAATATGAAGGTTGAAATACTATTGCCGTCGATTCGATGGAAGTGCATTGCAACCAGCTAAAAACCCACCCTCCTGTTTGTGGTAGCCATCAGAGATGCGTTGAGGTCGAAGTCTTGAAACTCCCTTATTCCGACTCTCGCCGGTGTTAATTAGAGGTAGAATTCAATAGAGAGCGCTACAAAGGGCGCTTCGGGGGACTCCAGTGAGACTCTTTAGGCACGTAAGGTCCTATAGCGTTACCTTGAGGATAGTAAGTCTAGCAGACTCAGCACGTCAAGTACTCTTCTACCATCGAAACTTCTATCATAGCGTTACTTAAATATCATCACTGAAAATGGCAAAAAAAGAAGAAAAAAAATCTCAACCAACTTTGTTTAACCTTTTACCGGTGTACCCTTTTGTACGACAGTCGAAAATGGAAAGGGCGAAAGTGCTTGGCCAGCCAAAAGAGAATCGGAGAATGAGTCGCCTGTTTTCTCCCCCTCACAACCCATGAACTTCGAACATCAGACACTTCTCCCATCAGACACTTCTCTCATCAGACACTTCTCCCAACAGCCCACAGTGACAGACAATCACGGTCACTCTCATACAAGGGTGGGGATGGAGTTCTCAAACGATTGTAGGTGAACCTGACATGGAAATCTTATTGCAATAATAATATGTAATCCTGTTTACGAGGAAACCAGTACGGGAAGGTTACGCGGGCACGGCAAAATGATTCCTCCGAGGAATCTTTCCTCCGTCAAGTTGGTGGGGGAGCCGAACGCAAGCTCGACCCACTCTGATTGGCTGATCCTTTCTCCCTCTGTTCCATCAGACCCGCAGTGGATATCAGGAGCGTCTGGAACTGTCGGTGTTGCGACCTCACTAACGCTCCTGGCGGCTCTTCCACCAAGCGAAACGACGGGGCTATCGTTACGGGAGACAAGTGAAACAAATTAATTTTATACCATAAACTATACTACTGCGTAGCTTAGATGCATGTACAATCGCATATTAATTATAAAAAACTTTCTTAATCGTGGCCAATGGTGAGATGAAGAAATCAAGTGCGCGAGAGGCTTAAAAATACAATTCTTCATATCTACTCAGTCATAAAGTTTGGGGTTTTCAGCAGTACCAACTCGTTGATCAAGTATTCAGGGGCTTTATTAAGAGAGTTTTTTCACTTACCTCGAAGTACTCCCGATTACGTAATATACCTCGAGACTGGAGTGCTACCCACGTACTTTTATGCCTTCGATCTACACGCCAAATACCTGCTGAAGGTTCTGCGTATGCCTGACTATAGATTCCCGCGAGTGGTGGCATCCGAAATAGTCGACCGTGGGTTGTATTGGTATAGGAAGTTGAGGGACTTAAGCAACCAACACGACTGCCCGCCGTTGAGCACTTTGGGGACCTGGGCGAGTGGAAGGGTCGGCTGGAGGAGCTGCAAGAGAGGATGAGGGAGTCTTGGCTGGAGGCCATCGAGGCCAGGGCTCATGCTTCGTCTGATCGAATCTAAAGGTTATTGGATGCATAGATCTGACTGTGAAGGAGCAGAAAGCGTCAATCTTTGTCTTGCGGTGGGTTTGCAGAGTGCGGGGCGACATGCTGAAACTCAACAGTCGGCCACATGGGCCACGGGAGGAGGACGGTCACACTGACATCTGCTCGCTGTATAACCCGAATGAGCCAGAGGATATGGTGCATTTCCTGGGGTTTGCCCGATCCTCGCCGAATTCCTAATGGCCACTTTTGGGTGTCCTCGCCTTTCTCGCGATACTATCGTGGAGGTCTTGAATGGAGCGAACTGGCTGCATCTGGCTAGGTATTGCCAGATGGCGTGGGAGTATAGAGCGGAATTGGTGGAACATTTTAATTGGGGAAATGTAAAGAAGAACGGAGCTGCTTGCGCATCCTTATATTGTTTTTTTTTTTTTTTTGAGATTGTGGCTGCCATTTAGAATTAAGTACCTAATCTTGTATAATTTCTTCTTGTAAAAAAATCTTGTAAAACATGTAGGGGCCAAAACTGGTTCATTTATGCGTCGTACTCTGACAGACGGGTTTAACCCATTGTCTATAATTCGTGTGTGCGACAGTCGCAATTTTTGAATTTTTTGTTATACAAACGCATGTTTCTCTCTCTCTTTCTCTCTCTCTACTTAGTCATAATCTACAAGACTTCTTGCTGCAGACGTCGAGTTTGTTTCTCTCTGTGATTTTTGCGGATCGAGGGAAAGCGTGCGCCTTGGCTCTCAACCTCAGCTGACATTTCGACCTTTCTCGCTTCTTTCGCTCATGCTCACTTTCATCACAAGTTTTTACGTAACACCCGAGAACCAGTTGTCAGATGCGGCCGACGGCCGATCACCTTCGATGCAATCGTTGGGCACGCATGCGCGGAGAAAACTCAACACTAGGCCTCCCACTAGAACACGATCCCGGTTCGCGAAACATGTCCTACAAGAGCTTGTTTTTCATGTCGCTGGGTGTCACTTCCTGCATCCAAGCAGCGCCTAGATTGTACGCTCATTTCACGAAGAATGGGGAAGACGCCGATTTTTTATTTTCGTTTTACAGACCGGACGATAACATTGTTGAAAACATTGTTATTAGCATTTTTCAGTAACATTCCTTTCACACCGAACGCAACATTGTTGGCAACAATGTTATCAACATCGGGCGAGGAATTGTTAATAACATTGTTACGGCACTTGAAAAATGTTGATAACAATTCCTCCCCCGAAATGTTACTGGAAACATTGTTGGCAACATTTTCTGTAACATTGTTATTTTTTCCGTCAACATTGTTGGTAACATTGTTGGCGACATTGAGTTTTGTTATCGAGCCATGAGCGATAACAAACTGGCCTTTGTGACTAAAATTTTGGATAACATTGTTAGAGAACTAGACCCAAATAAAACAGACGGAAGAATTGTTGGCAACAAAAAAGTTGACGAAATTGTTGCCAACAATGTCCACAAAACTTGTCTTATATTTTGGCTCACACACCTTTTTCGCGTTTTTAACCTCATTTATTTGTGCGATTTCCTGTTTTTGAGTCTCCTGGCTAGTTTTTCTTTTTAACCGACTTCAAACAAGGAGGAGGTTACTATAGTTGACTTGCGGGGTTTTTTTTTTTTTTTTTTTTTTTTTAGCAATCTCGTGTTGTACTAATTTTTTTTCTCATACTAATTTTGCGGTTTTTAACGAGTTTCTCGATTTTATAATTAGTTATACCTGTCGGCCGACTCAGACATGGAAATACTGTCTAATCCATGCAAACCACTGTTTTTTTTTTTTTTCATATTCAAACACACAAAAATATGTTGCGCAACGAACATAGAAAAATAGCGTGACACGTTTAAAGAACCGCTTCCTGTTTCGTCGGAAGTATCTTGCTGTCGCTACCTTTTGAAAATAACAACGTTGATTGAACAAGTTGGAAACGTGCCGGTTTTCCAGTTAGGGCCGAACATCACTTATACAAAATCACATAATATACAGCGTGCCGAGACACGTTCGATTGACAGGAG
Source organism: Tupiocoris notatus (assembly GCA_037159825.1). NCBI lineage: Eukaryota > Metazoa > Arthropoda > Insecta > Hemiptera > Miridae > Tupiocoris > Tupiocoris notatus. The sequence goes on from JASJUZ010000771.1 coordinate 45,735, forward strand.
AAATTGTAACAGGTGTTTACGATAACAAGCATGTGAGAGTACGTGAGATTGCTGTAATAGCTCTATCGAATTTCACGTTTCTTTTTCCGACGAGATCGATCTTACGATTGTAACTTCTCGAGCCGAAATGTGACCGGCAATTACGGAGGTTCTACTTTTTTTTAGCTCGTCCCTCAAAAATCCGAACGTAGCATTGGAATAATTGGCTGCTGAGGACGGATCAATTTCAAACTACTAACCATCCTATTTCGTAATCGCTCGAAGGATATTGAATTATCTAATTCAGTTGGTTAACTCATGAAAGAAAATTCCGTTATTACAAAGGGGCAAAAAAAAAGAAGAAAAAAAAAGAGGTTAGTTTATCGATATGTGTGGGCTTTTTCGATTCCATAAAATTAAAATTTTACCTCAAATCGTCATCAATGTATGACTGAATAAATGATTCGATGAATAACTGCTAATACTCGATGCTAATTTGATAATACATCACTACTTCCAGTTCTTGTTGTTGTTTTTTTCTTGTTGTTTTTTTTTTCTTGTTGTTTTTTTTTCTTGTTGTCCGTTTTTTTTCTGTTCAGTTTGGCGTTGGATTTTGATGTTGTTGTTCTGTTTAATTTTTCACTCCTATTTTCTCACTTGGCTTTGTTTCGTTTTTTTTGTGGTTCAATATTTTTTTGTCTTGCTGTCTTGTTTTGTTGTGCGGATTTGTTTTCATTTGTTGTTGAATTCTGCTATTGTTGTCAATAAGTTTTTTTTTTGCTGTTCAGTTGTGAATGTTTTGCTTAGTGTTAATTTTAACTTGTGTCTTCTCTTTCTGGTCTGGTTCATTTCGACAGTTTTGATTTTAGGACGAATTTTTTTCTAGCTCGGTGTAAATTGTTTTTGTTGTTTGATTCGGCTCTGTTTTTGCTGTTTTGCTGCTTCATTTACCTTGATGATTTAATCTTGTTTAATGTTGAGTTGTCGTTTGATTCGCGTTGTATTTTGGTTTATTCTGTGTTTGTGATGAGGTTTTCACTTTGTTGTTCAGTTTTCTCCATGTTAATTTGTTTTTTAGCTTGGTATTGATTTTTTTTTGTAGGTCTACTTTTCGATTTGGTATATAAAACAATTAAGTTGCCCATTTATTGAATACAATATTGAATGGGAATTTCAATATTTCTGAAATTAAGGCTCGTTACGCTTTTAGAAATAATGATAAATGTAATAACTAACTGTCGATTTTTTGTTTTATAGTTTTGAGTTCTACAAGTTGCACAATTTTTAAAAAATTGTTATCGTTTGTGTGCTCCTCTCTGTTTTTTTTTTTTAATTAAAAAAATAAAATAATCATTTTTGTGTTTTTATTTTATTTGTATATTTTTCAAATGTTGATTTTCTAGGTTTATTTTAAACTGGGCAACTCGTTCTCCTTTTTCTTTATTGCCCGCCGAGCACTTTCGCCCCTTCGGGCATCATCAGGGCTTTGTAGCACCATTGGTAGCTACGGCCGTAGCTATTGGCGGCGGCGGTATTCTTTGTTGTTAAGCTATACTCTCTTCTTCTTCGTCTTTTTTCCTCCTCCTTCACTCTCTTCGTCCTTCTCTTTCTCCTTCGTCTCTTCCTTTCCTTCTTCTTCTCCACCTTCTCTTTCTCCTCAATCTCCTTATTTTTTCTCGTTTTCCTCCTTCTTTTTCTCTTTCTCCTACTCCATATCCTGCTTCTCCTTCTTTTTTAGTTTGCTTTTTAGTTGTTGATTAGTTTCTCCCTGACAATTTTCCAATTATATAGTGAATTCAAGCCGTAATTTCCCAATGGTTTATAGTGAATTGTTGTAAAATTCTGATAGCTTTTCGTTCATCTGAATAATTTTTGTGGAAATTTGCGCACCGTTTTTTTGACCTTTCTAAACAAGACGACACCTGAGTGAATAAGTAGCCGTACGATCCTCGCGAATTTCCTTCTACATGGTAAGTACTATAATACCAATCCCTGGAGAATGACTGGAAGATCGTGTTTGACCTCGGGAATCGTGCGTCCAATTAACTGCTGGCATACAACCTCAGACCTCAACTTGGCGGTCCGAACTATTGTGATATTTGCCCCACTCGCAAATCCCGATGAAGAAGAGAGAGTCCGAGACTGTAATGAAGTGGATGCAATACGGTACACGATCCCTTCTAGTTAGACCTTTCCTTCAACAACCGTTGTGAAAACCAAGATTCGTATTTTCTTACGTCAGAGCCGCCTAACGATGATTTTGCAAGAGCTGGAGTAAGACAGCGTCGAATTAAACCGACAAATTAATTTGACGGTTCAGAAATCTATCTATATATATAAAACTACACAACCAGGAGGAGGAGAGGGATACTATTGATTGAGGAACTGGCTGGAAGGATTTGGATGAAAAAAATAGGGGCTGTTTAAAATTTAAGGCTATCGGCTGAAAAAAATCTTAGAATTCCGATTTTTGCCCCCGGTTTTGAAAAAAAATTCGAGATGTATCGAAAAACGTGTTTTTGGTGAAAAATCGCGATCGTGGAATTTCGTGTTTCGGCCGCGATAGCTCCTAAAGTAATGGATTTCTTATATACTAAGTGCACTGGAAAGTTGTAGCCAGATAAATTTCCAACATTTTTGTAATTGCGATTGTCAAGTTTGCTTTCACCTCCGCGGAGCTATAGCCGTCCAAAGTCGGAATTTCAAATTTTCTTTTTGAAAAATCGTGATGCATTTAAAAAAAATTGTGCGGAGATAAAAAATTTTTGACACTATATTCGTTTAGCATTTTGAAAATGACACGGTGAAAAACCTTTGACATTTTGATTTAGGACCTTGACTTTTCTCAAGCGAGCATTATGTAAGTTTATGAGCTTTTTCGAAACCACGTTTTTTCGCAGTTTTTCGCGTTTTTCTCGAAAATCGATTGGATTTTATGAGCGCATTTTGTTCATGGATAAATTCTTTAAACGAAAAAGTACAAGAATTCGTTCGTTGATCGATTTTTGCCGGAGCTAGAGCGGCTCGAAGGGGACGTAAAAAAATCTTGGGTATCCAATTGATTGAGAAACTGGGAATAGGTAATCAAATTTTGGTCATAGTGCCGTTCAATTGAGACAAACTGATCGTGTGAAAAAATCTTCTTTTTTTAATTAGGCCTCTGTTCAAATTTTATTGCACTTTGAAATTTTATAACCCTGTTTTTCGCGTTTTTTCGCCTGTTTTTCGCCAATAACTTTTGAACCAGTTACTTTTACATAGGTATATTACTCAGAGGCGAAAAAGAGCTATCAAAATCCTACAATTTGGTGTATTTAATTATATTTTTATGTTATTTCCCCGCGGAGCTATTAACGTTTGAAGATAAGTCAAAACACGTTTTTTGACATAAAGTGGATTATATCTCGAGAGGTATCATATATGCTAGCCATTTTCGTATTTTTAATGGATTCTACGTTAAATTTCCTACATTTTCTTCCACAGCACCTAATCTGTCCCATTTCGGGAACGTGACGGAAAAAATCCCAAAGTTGAAACTTCAAAAGTATGAAAAACGACAAAAATTCGAGAAATATTATTAATCGTTCGATTTTGATTGTTTTCACTTTAAATTTGAATTCTACGTCTAATTTCCTGTAGGAATCATCAAATAATCAAATTTGAACAGTACTGTAAGTATTTGTAACGAATTTTCAAAGTTGAAAAACATGAACCGTGTAGTACTAAAACGGTAAAAACTAGTGTTCGTCGTCAAACTTCCACCGTTTTGACGTCATATTCGGATTCAGCGTTAAATTTCCTATGAGAATAGCTCTCAAAATCGCTTTAAAACGAAAATTTAATTTTTCACTATTACCGATGCCAGCGGAGCTCGGAATTTCGGCCGGCGAAAAAGTCGATTTACGGAAAATAATTTCTCTGGCTCTGTTTAAATTTTTTTCACCAAATTTTTTGCCATGTACGTGTGTAAGGCGTTCAAATGAAGACTCCTGCATATTAAAACAATTGATTCGCATTTATTTTGACCCCGAAAACCACGGTTAAAGTCCAATTTTTGAGCTTTCAAAAACCGATTTTTTTGGACCACTTGCAGATTTTTCCGAGAAATAAAAAAAATCACAAAAATACATCATGGTAAGACACAACTTTCCTAAAAATTTCAGATTTTTATCTGTATTGAGAGAGGAGTAAAAAATCGTTAACTGATCGGTTGAAAAAAATCGCAGGGGTACCCCTTGGTTTTTTTGCGAAAAATGTTTTGAAATAGATTTCGCTCAAATTCAACATAATTCTAGTTGATGATGTGTATATCAATAATATATGGTTCATTCTTTGTTTCTTTCGCACTAAATAAATGAAAATAACGTTTAAAGTTGAAAAATGTCATTTTTTCGTGTATAGGCTTCTAATATTGTTGAATAACGCAAAAACGGTTGACAAAATGATAGGTACATTACATTGGGAAAATGTGGACAGTTAAATTACCTATGTTTTGGTATATTCAAACATATGAATTGACGACATTTTGTTTGAGTTATCCACTGTGCAAGTTAGAGATCTTGGAAAACTTACAGTTGTTATGTCTAATTTTGCTCCTACTTTGCTCCAGTTGAAAAACACAATACTTAATGATACAAAGTACATCCAAACACCTCCACCAGCATACTATACTATACTACTAGCATACTATACTATACTATATATTATACTATCTATACTATATACTATACTATATACTATACTATATATTATACTATATACTATACTATATACTATACTATATACTATACTATATACTATACTATATACTATACTATATACTATACTATATACTATACTATATATTATACTATATACTATACTATATACTATACTATATACTATACTATATACTATACTATATACTATACTATATACTATACTATATACTATACTATATACTATACTATATACTATACATATCATACTATATATAGTAGTGAAAAGGACACTACCTCCGATCAATAATATGTAAGGCCCGAGTGGAGGGGCGCAGCCCCTCCGACGGGCCGACCGCGCGCGATAGCTGAGGGGGACGAAGCCCCCCTCAAAGGAGGTTGGGCGGCGGAAGCCGCCAGGGGCGCTCAGCCCCTAGTGTTGATATAACGAAAAAGCGAAGATTAAGTTTGGAATGTTTGGGGAAAATATTAATCGTATTGAGACACATTGGTTTCAGCTTACGTTAATTCCTTGAATCCTTTATTCTTAAAATGATCTGAAGAGAGATCATACCTGGGGCCTGGTTTTACAAATTACTATTCAAATGTTCACTCTGAAACGCTACTTTTCCAGTTCTATCGTGTTTTTTGAAGCCGAACTATGGATAAGTGATGAATGAAAAGTGTTGAGTGATATGCAAAAATCGGTATGGCGTTTTTTGAAATCTTTGCACTCCAGATTGCACTTTTCACATATTTTTTAAGAGAAAAGTTAAATACTAGTTAGTTAAAAAAAATACTTAATACACCTTTTTCTTGAAACGACGTTGGGAAATTGGAATTTTCTCCTCCTCAAAGCCCCCAAATATACCCTTAAAATTGAGGTAGCGACTTGGTTAAATAATTGAGTCATTATCAAACCGATATTGATTTTCGGTAAAAATTTCAAGAATTTAGCTTTTGTAGTTTCGTCAAAAACGATTTAACGTGGGGCGGCAAACGGTCTGAATTTTTTTTAATTGGATATTCGAATTCTACATGCCTTGGAACATCAAATTTTGAGGGGGGTAGAAAAATGTTTTTTGTTGGGCGATTACAATGGTTTATTATATGATAATAAACCAAACTCTGCTATTCTTCAACAGTTTAAAATCCAAACTACATTCAATTTTCCCGATTTGAAAAGTGGAAATTCAGGAGTTGAAAAGTACTTAAAAAATAGGCCCTGGCTTCTAAACCGCCCACGTTAAGTATTAATAAATACCAAACACTCGCCTAAAAAAATCCTTTTTCTCTTTTCTTTATCCAGTAAAAATTATTTTATAAAAACTTCTGCGGAAAAAAAAAACTTGTTCGAGCTCAATATAATAGAAAATTCTCCTCGTATTTGTATAACGAGCGTTCTCAACGGGGGAAATTCGATAAATACGCGTCTTATCGCCTTTCGTCCGCGAAAGTATTCGAAACGAAAAACTTCTCACGTTTAAACTCGGCGGCGAATCTCTCGCGGAGTCAATGACTGCCCATGGTTAGAATGCATTTGTTATGCTGCGGATGGCGTACGTGTTTGCGTGGACTGGCTACTTATCAGCGGGAGATTCTAGGCACAAGGAAAACAGTGGCTCTCTTCCTTGCATTATAATCTAAGCTCACTGTTGCATTTATAGTGGACGCTTTCATCTCGGCTAGTTTTATTCCATCTCGAACTGCGATTCTCTCCGTTTTGGTTTATTAATAATAAACCATTGTTAATCGACCGAGGGAAAAATTTGTCTAACGTCCCCTCAAAATTTGATGTTTTACGTTTCAAGGCATGTAGAATCCGAATATTCAATAAAAAAAATTCTGCCCGGCCAAACTATTATAGTTACATTTTTGAAATTTTCATCAAAAATCAATATCAGTCTCACGACGGCCCAATTCTTGAATCACGTTGCTAGCTCAATTTTAAAGGTATTTTTGGAAGGTTTTAGGGGGAGGAAATTAGTATTTTCCAATATTTTTTCAGAAAAAGGTGTATTTGGTATCAATTTCTATAGATTTTTGGACGCTGAATCGAATGAGACCATCGCCTGGTCGATAGCTTTATTGGTTCTCGAGTTATGGCAGCTTTTCTGTCGAATTTTGGAGATTTTCAGAAATTTTGCATGAGGTTACAATTCGAGATTGCTTGTAGCTATAAAAATCGTTCTATACCTATACTCGTCGGAATGCTCGTCGAACACTATCTTCAACTTAAGGCAAAAAATTCAGATTTTGATTTGGAAATTGAGAAATATAAAAATGATTAAAATTACAATAGTTGCTACGGAGTTTTCCCCTTTTTTCCAAATAGATAGTCTTCTTAAATCACTATTGAAGCGAAGGAATAATAAATAACTGTACAATCATTAGCAGTGTTTTTTCATCGTAAGCTATATGAAACGTTTGCGGAGTGAGATCCTTCCCGAGCTACAAGGCGGATGGAATTGTTCGCCGAATATCGTAAAAACGAATCGCACTGAATCACCAATTGTGCCAGTTTATGCGGCCAACGGCGTCTAATGGCTCGCAATCGAACAGCCGTGAACGCGACCGATTTTTGAGGTTAATGAGGCTCAATGGCCTCGTCGAAGTTGGACGGATGAATAACAAGGAGAGGAAAGCGGAAAGAAAATGAAACCGTCTTGACGACATAATAGGTTGAAGGTCTGTTTCTAATATTGTCAACAAAATAATGTAATTTATATTTATTTTTTGCGAGGTATATTATTATGCATTATTGAAAATGGAAAGTGCACGTTTCTATCAAGTCAGAATTGTAAAAACAAAAAAAAAAAAAAAAAATTGGGGCGTATAAAAATTGGAGAATAAGGCGAGAGAGGGATATTCGGATTCAACATGCAACAACAAGGGGGGTTAGAAAATTTTTTTTCTTGGGCGATTACAATGGTTGAATTGAATAACAAACAAAAAATTTCTAACTCCCCCTCGATAATGTAATTTATATTCGGTGGTTTACGTGTCTGGACCATACCTGAAGACAAAACAATAAATTTATACAATACAATAAATACAATACAATTGCAATTCAATACGAGTCAATACAATACATTTTTTAAATTTTTACACATTTATTCGTTCTACTCTTGTGGCCTATTGGTGCGCACAAGGTTGACTGAATAAACTTGAGATTTGCAACAAGGCAGAAAGCTTTTCCAAGGAGAAATTCCATTTCAAACCTTCGCTGAAGTGTCTTCCAATGCCTTGGAATTCTTATCGCCTTCGATTCATTAGATCTCGACTTTCAATAGCGTTCGAAAATTCGACGTTTGCGCTTTCATATCGAACGAAATCCAATCATTCTATCGTGGGTGCCTCGAGCAGTGATTTCTCCATCGATTTTCGAAAGGGAAGTCCGCGCTTTGCTTGTTTAGGAACTAAAATCGAAAAGTAAAATCGCTTTCTCCGCAAGGCTTCTTCGCTTGTTTTTACGGCGCTTGCAAGTTTTTCTCTTCCTAGTGCACCTTCCTTGCTACAATAACAGTTACGTGTGATTGTCTTACCGAACGAAGAGTTCACGCCCGTCCCATCGAAGTAGGTCGCTTTATTCGATCACCTCAGGTCTGAGAAATCTCCAGAAGAAAGCGAACGCAAGGTCTTTTGCGAATCGACAACCTCACGACTCTCCCTTTTCACTTTTAAGCGCTTTTCTTCCAGCAGCTATGAAAAGAAACTATGGCGGCTGTAAAAAGGAAGCGTTTCAGGTAGTGAAGCGAGTTTGAGGAAAAAATTATCCCTTATTGTAACCCGAGACTTCCATAATAAGGCGACAATCGAACCACTTAACGCTCTGGTTACGTGAAGGTGTTGCTAATAGGCCTAACTAATCAGCCTTGATGTTTTGGCTGGTTAAAAAAACTCCAACGCGGAATAATCGATCGCGAACTATATTGCTCCGCGATTTTTCGCTCGCGCCGAAAAAGGGAGCGAATTATTCGAACCGAATATTGATAAGAATGTAAAAATATACAGAGTCTCTACTAAATTACTCGCGTTGATTTGCGGGGCATTTTCGGTCAATAGTCGAAAAAAAATATTTCGTTTCCGACAAATATTTCGCTGGGCATTTCCATTTTCGAGTTTTCGACCTTTGCTAAAATGTCTGTAGCGCCTTCATTTTTCGAGTTAACTCAAATCCAATGACACTTTTGGGAAGATCGTAAGTTTTCCTATTAGAAAAGTTCAACTTCCGACTTTTCCTGCTCAGCCATTCGGAACAAATAAAGCCAAAGACCGTGAAACAATTTTCGATCGGATTTCTACCAGAATTTTTTCCCAACTAATAAATCCCCGCTCTTTGGAAAAAAAAAACTCGTCTAAGCTGAGCTTCCCAAAATTATTGTCACTCTTCTGTCAACTTTACTTCTAAGCGGAGAAAATCACGTTCGAATGTTGAAAAAAGTGTTTGTTTTTTTCGCTTGAAAATTTACTTTTCTTCGCAAGTCGAGAATAGAGAGTAATCGCAAGTAAAATACTCTGAACACCTCGAAGAGTGAAGAAAATCGTGCATTATTTATCCAACATCAATAGTTTATGTTTAAAGTTCTAATACTTTTTTTTCTAATACGCGAGAAAAAAAGTTGGCCTATTTTTTCCTGTATTGCTCGGCGGAAAAAGTCACGTTTGTCATTCTCTTTTTGGCACTTTTCTTATACGAAAATTTACTATTTTCTCAACGGTGTCATCAGATTTGAATTCGGTCGAAAAATAGGCGCTGCTGCCATTTTTATTATGTATGCCAGAAACAGAGTTATTTTGCGGACTAGAAAACAATTTCAGAGAAGGAGATTTGTTGGAAATATGTTGTCGAATATTTTTCTCGATTATGGTAAAAAAAAAAAAAAAAAAAAAAAAAAAAAAAAAACACGTAGACTGTCGTCGAGTCATAATTTTTATCTGTCTTGGATAGTCGATTTGCGGTCCAGTCTGCCCAATAAATAGAAAATCTCACCTAGGAAGAAAGGACTCATATTTCTTCGATTCGACTGCAAAATCTTCTCATATAGCTTCTTAATAAAATTACCTGTAAGCCAGGAGCTTTATTAAGCCTCCGCTCGTAATACGAAATACTGATTGAAGTTTTTCTTTAAGAAAAAATCGCTCAAGTGACGAATGTCACGGCGAATTATTCCTTTTAAAACCGAAGGGAAACCGCGAGTTGTGAATCGGGCAAAGTTACCGCCCAAGTGAAGCGGAACAAGCCGCAGTGCCAACGTGAGTGGAACGATGTTTTTCTTTAGCGGTTTGACGAGGCGGCCCAATTCACAAATCAGTCCATTTATTCAACTGCGCTCGTCCTAGGAAAAACGGGTTCTCATGTATTATAATGACTTCAAAAATTTTTAAAAGTTCTAGTATACAAATGCAGGTTTAGTGGGTAAATTTCACGTCTAATTTACGGTTGAAAGTGTCCCATAATATTTTTTTTTGCATAATGTTTAATTATTTATTTTTATTTTTATTTTTTTTGTACAAAGAATTTTTTAGCGGTTTCGACTTCACAACACTGAAACGGTCATTACTCTATGTATATTATAATCGGAATTAAATTTCGTATCGTATAGAAGCCCAAATTTTCTCTAAAGTTGTGGTTTAAGCTGCAAAAAACTCTACAAAGTGAATTTTTATAAAATTGAGTAAAATCAGGACTATTTCCAAACGGATATTGTTCCACGTTATAATGGCTCAATTCCAGTATTCAATTTCATCTGCTTATACATTTTTAACGATTTCAACGCATACCTTTCAATTCGATGTTTATTTTTAACCTCAGTTTTCATCAAAAGTCGTAAAAAATAATTCGTTCGGATTTTATCAATTGCATTATTAATGATGACGGGATTTGATGAAGCTGGAACTTTCGAGAATTTCGGATGTCGAATGTCTTATTTTTGTCGAGCTAAAATCTTTCCGGTTTCAGGTTTTTCAGCTGGTTGGATAAAATACAAAGAAAACACTACGACGCGAATAGTGTCTTTATCAGTGCTGTGAATCAGGGTTGTCATAATACATTATTTTCTCAAATTAATATTCAAAACATGAGTCAAAAGTTTTTTTTTTTTTTTTTTTGAGACTTAGAATTTTACTGTCTATAACGAGAACCGTTTCATCGCTGACGTTATAGTTTATCGTTATTCCGACGATTTTTAAAACAAATTACCGATATTATTTTTTTTCAAGCGCCAACAATTAGACGCTTTTGTCAAATTCTCTTTAAATCAATGGCCTCGAGTTTGCTTTCCCAATGTGAGCGGATTGCTTTCCTCTTTCAATGCTGCGTATAAATTATGCAACGTTATTCGCAATGTTATGCCAGCTATTGAAAGCTGATATATGCCTAATCTTTCGCGGCGTAAATTGCGAAGGCAACCTTTGCGACAATGTAGCGATTTTCACATACCATCGGAAAATCTGGAGGACATATTGACTGAAAAGGCCACCGCGCACGTGTCACCCTCCGAACTGTCAACGTTTTCAATAAAACTAGGGGAAAAATTGATATTTTTCCGTTTCCCAATCGGACGTTGATACGTAGAAATAATTCGATGCGCGTAGAGAGATTCGTCAGCGTCGGAAACCGGGATACGAGGACGGGGGCCAAATCTTGAAGAAACGGGCTCCACCTTTCGCTCACGAAGACAAAAGAAACGGAGCTAGTCGTGCGTTCTATCGGCCATTTGATTGACGGTTTGAAACGCCGATTAAATACACTTCTAGGGGTGCGGTTCTTCTTCTGTAATCGTTCTTGAAAGTAAACGTCTCTCAAGAGCGTACTTTCCGAAAGACAATTTCAATATCGGATCCATTGGTAGGTTTCGAATTTAATTTTCCCTGTTTCTCGTCTGAATCTAACCTTCGATCAAGTTAATATCCGAATTCAATTTATTTAGTCGAAATTATCCAGCCTAAAAGTATAATTTCTAAAAGTATAATTAAAATTAAAATAATTAACAATTAAAATAAAAATAATTAATAATTAAAGTAAAAATAAAAATAATTAATAATTAAAATTAAAATAAAAATAATTAATAATTAAAATTAAAATAATTAATAATTAAAATAAAAATAATTAATAATTAAAATAAAAATAATTGATAATTAAAATAAAAATAATTAATAATTAAAATAAAAATAATTAATAATTAAAATAAAAATAATTAATAATTAAAATAAAAATAATTAATAATTAAAATAAAAATAATTAATAATTAAAATTAAAATAAATAATAATTAAAATAAATAATTAAAATAAAAAGTACAAAAGTATAATTTTTCAGACCTCCAACAAAAAAAGTTTCCATTTTTTTGTTGTCATTTTTGGTAGTTTTTTTTTCTACGCGATTGAAGTTATTTGACTTTTAAGGAGGAGAATCACAAGGTTACTTTTTCCTCCCTATTGGTTTTATTTAGCTCCATTTTGCCTTCTTAGTAGCTTTATCTAACCAAAATGAAGCAAAATATTGAGGAGAAAAACCACCTCGCGATTCTCCTTTTTCACAAACCTAAATACGTCCAGTAGAAGATTTCACTTTATTCGAATTTTAAACTGCCTATGTCAACTACTTCGAGCTTTATCGCTCTAAGTTATTATATCATCGATTTTCCGACGACGACGCAAATATTTCTCCAAACTTATCCAGCGGGCTAAGATAATATTATGTAGTGAAAAAAATCTCTTTCAAAATATAACCCGGCCTTAGGGCACCAGCGTTCGCAGGATCTCCCAACATCAATAATAGCGAGCAGTTCGCCGAGCACTGTAAGGTTATACAATTTTTCTGTCCACGTTATGTCAGGTCAGAGCTTACGCATATCCCGCGGCCGACAGCTTTAATGGACAATTCAGCGAACGAAGCTTTCTCTCGCACAGAGATGCTGAAATGTATGAATATATGAGCCGAAACAGCCCCAGGGAGGATATTTAAATTACGATCGGATCTAGGCGGTATATATGTCACAACTTTTTCGAATCGAATTCTTACGAAAGTTGATTGAATCTAGTCTATCATTGATCGATTGAAATAATAGTAAGATAGTTTTGAAGACGTAGAAAAAATCGCTCGAAAAAGGTGAAATACAATTACCTACTAATTTAAAAAAAATACAAAAAACCAAAATTATTCAGTAGTTATAAAATTGTCAATATGTAAATAAAAGAAGTAATAATTTGAGTAAATTTTCTGTAAATTTGTCTCTACACATGTTCTTCGAAATAGCAACGGTTTGCGAGATATATATGCACTATTGAATTGTTTATAAAAATTGGAGAATACGGCGAGAGAGAGCTGACCTGATATTTTTCAATCGTTCGCTCGTATCTCAAAAACGCTACATTTTAGAGAAAAATGTCAAATATAGAAAATGAAGCCAATTAAATTTCCTACAAATTTTAACTCGCACGTGTTCGTCGTATCACGAACAGTTTTCGAGATATGCTTCATTGAAAATGGATTATTTCGAAAAAACGACATTTCTTGTGAAACAATATTTTCCAGCGTCTTCCGCCAACTTTCTTCGGAAACATCGTAATATTAAAACTTTTAGTGAACTAGTTTTAGTGAACTCAGTTTGAAATATTTCTATTCTATTTTTAAGATAAAAAATGTACCGTTGTCAAAATGAAGTTGAAGTTTGTTTTACTTAAAAACTCGCCAGTTTTCCTAATGATTTAACAGCCTGAAAACACAGTTTCATAAGATAATCATATAAACAGCTATATCATTTAAATTCAAATATCAATCCCGAATACACAAATCTCGAGGAAGGAAATTATTGCTATAGTTTGTTCAGAGGTAATTTCAAAAACTGGCATGGTTTCGTACATTCGCTTAAATTGAATCGCTTTATAATTTTCTTCGAAAAATCTTAAAATTTCTCCCTTGAGAGTTTAGTATTCATTTAGAAAGCTTGATCGCCAATAATCGTGGGAAACTTTCATAATGAGCGCAATTTACATCAGATTTCCTCTTTTCTACGAGAGGAAAACATAATTGGTGGAGCGACGCTCTCGCTCTCGTTTTTCGCCGTAGATTTCTACGCGACTAGGTTGAAACACTCGTGGGATAACCGTTGAATGTGATTCTATACTCACTGGTCTGAACCGAAAGTAGCAGCTATTTTGAAACAACGGAAAATAGCTGTTATTTGGTAATAAGGAAAAATTACTGTTACCTATTTTGTACCGATGAAAAAACCTGATATTTTGAAATGAAGAATTATTCACTGTTGTTACGTGACAATAACAAATAACTGTTATTCATAAGCAATAGGAAATGACTGTTATTCTTAAAATATAAGAAACTGTTATTCTTAAACAATGATAATTGATTGCTATTCTTAAACAAAGAAAATTAACCGCTATTTTAAGACAATGTAAATTAACTGTTTATCTGTAACATTGAAAAATAACTGTTTCTTTTTAACAATATAAAAATAGCTAATAATAGTTAACAAATAAAAATTATTGATATTTTTTAACAAAAATAATTTACTGTCATTATGTAATTACAAGGAATAACTGTTATTTTATAAAAATTAATTTTTATAAAATAAAAATTAAAAAGACTTACTGTATAACAAGAAAAAAATAACTGTAAAAATTACTTTACAACTATAAAAAATAACTGTTATTAACCTCAAGGAAAAAGAGCTGTTATTTTGATAAAAATAAAAGTAACTGCTAATTTGTAACGTTGAAAAATCACCTTATATTGTGCTATGAAAAACCGTTGTCACATTCAAACAACAATAAAAAATAACTGTTATTTTTAACAAAGAAAAATCGCTATTATTTTGTGTTGTGAGAAAATCATTGCAATATTAACCAAACAAAAATAAGTTTTATTTTTAACAAAGAAAACCAACGTTATAATTGTAACGGCATTTGTACGGTTTTTAGCGTTTGTTCGACTCAATATAAAATGCAATTTATAACATGATAGCAAGAAAATACTAAAGTGACTGATAGTTTTCATGTTTCAGCCATGGCTGAAAACGGTTTCCTTCCAAAAGGTATAGTTTTTCTAAGAATATAAATTCCATTTTGGTTTATTATGCAATCGCCCAAGAAAAAAATTTCTAACCTCCCCCTCAAAATTTGATGTTTTATGTTTCAAGGCATGTAGAATCCGAATATCCAATAAAAAAAATTCTGTCCGTCCGCCGTACGCCTTTAGCAGTTTTCAAGCCAAACTGTAAGAGCTAAAAATTTGAAATTTTCACCAAAAATCAATCTCAGTCCTACGACGGCCCAATTCTTGAACCAACTTGCTAGCTCAATTCTAAGGGTATTTTGGGGGGGGTTTTGAGGGGGAGAAAATTCATATTTTCCAAGGTTTTTCAGAAAAATGTGTACGTGGTATCAAATTGTATAGATTTTTGGACGCTGAATCGAATGAAACCATCGCCGGGTCGATAGCTTTATTGGTTCTCGAGTTATCGCAGCTTTTGTGCCGAATTTGGGAGATTTTCAGAATTTTGACTTGAGTGTATAACTCGAGAGTTCTTGGAGCTATAAAAATCGTTCTATACTCATTGGAATGGTCGTCAAACACTCTCTCCAGCTGTATCGTTAGGCAATAAGTTTAGCTTTTAATTAGGAAATTAAGAAAAATAAAAATGATTAAAATTACAATAGTTGCTACGGAGTTTTCCCCTATAGTTACCATCTGTTTTTCGGTGGGAACGTTCACAAATGTTGGGAATATTTAAAATGACAAATGGATAGTCTTCTTAAATTTATATTGAAGCGAAATAATAATAAACCACTGTACAATCATTTGCAGCGGTTTAGAATTGAAAACTGATGCGTCTGCCAACATTGAAATGAGGACAAATGGACAAACGCTCTCCAAGATTTTGCATAATTGTCTTCTGTTTTTTTTACGAGCAGTGGCGAATTATTAACCCATGAATGCTCATCAGAACATGAAACAGATTCAAGATGTTTTTTTCTTCTCCAGGTGGTCGCATTACTTCTTTTTGTAGGTTGAGGTGGAGAAAAACGAGGCGACCTCTTCTCCATTTTTTATTATTCAGCCGAGTACTTTCGCCCGTTCGGGCTTCTTCAGGGCATTATAGGACCAAGGGTACATAGGGCCATAGGTACCCTTGGTCCTATAATGCCCTGAAGATGCCCGAACGGGCGAAAGTACTCGGCTGAATAATAAAAAATGGAGAAGAGGTCGCCTCGTTTTTCTCCCCCTCAACATACAAAAAGATTCAAGATGGCTTCATAACACTTTTTCTTCCATTCTTAACAGTATTTTAAACTTTGAATAAAAATTTCGCTATAGTTTCCTTGCTAAAATCTTATTTCGAATGGATGAAAGCAGTTTGAGAAATCAGGAGACATCATAGTTACGAGGTTCTTTTTAGGCGACGTAACTGCAAACGTGTGACCTCTCATTCAATGCAAATCCGATTCTTGCGAGGGAAAACTTACAGGAAGTACGCGATGATCGGCCGATAATCGCAGTTTACATCGTGACGATGAAAATATACATGAACTAAACGTGATCATCGATGCCTTCATTTTGCCGGTTGGGGGTCAGGCCGGGAAAAATAATGTCGTGACGAGTCGAATTAAAGCGAAACCTTCGTTCCTCGAATCGATCGGAACTGACGACGATTGGAAATCGCAGATAAGCGCTCGGCTCTATCGTGTCAAGGTTGGCAAGAGCCAAGAATCCAGAAACGCGGAATCGCGATTTAAAAATAACGCTGACCAGTGAAGTTTAGGGAATATTGACCGTAATGATGTCCGGTGAAGTCGACGGTGGCATTTCAAGGTCACCGGAGCATCGCCGGATGAAGCGCTCAAAACGTCTTTCATCTAATGTTCACCGAGCGATTTACGAGGATGAAGGACGTTTTTGGTACTCGCGATAGAAGGACGAGAAACGAGAAGGAACGAGGCTGATTTTCTCAACTCTCCAACTCTGGTCTATTTATTGGAATTAAATGAAATATCGTTTATTGTATAACCGCAAGGTATTACAAAGGTTTGCCTTGTGCATCGAACAATTAAGAAACGCGATTAAGAACTTTTTTTTAAATTACGATGTGTAGGCTAATTTGATTTTTGATTTTTGGTGAAGTACCTGAGCGCTCCGCTAGCAATGCTTAATTTCTATGTTAATTGGGCTTCGGCCCGTATGAATATAAATAAATAAATAAATAGGTAAATAAATAAATAAATAGGTAAATGAATAAATAAATAAATAAATAAATAAATAAATAAATAAATAAATAAATAAATGAATGAATGAATGAATGAATGAATGAATGAATGAATGAATAATGAAATGAATGAATAAAATAATAAATAAATAAAAAAATAAACACACAAACAAACAAACAAACAATCAAACAAACAAATAAATAAATAAACAATGAAGATAACAAAACTAATTTCTAAAAGAAATTTAACTTCTGCGTAACAGAGTATTCGCATAAAATAACATATTGACAAAGTTCAAAGTAATAGGTAGGCAAGTAAGTATACAATTTCCAATTCTTAAATAATTAATATTGTTGCATAACATCAAACCACGAAATGACACTTCGACTCTCACTTGTCGTTCAGTACAGAAATCCCTCGTTTAAGAAGAAGACCCTAGTTTTAATCAGGATTCTCTAAAAAAAAGTACAATTTCTTCAAAGTCAGGACTTCATTGGAGACCGGACAATTTTTCAGTTTCTCTCGGCTGATGCGGTCTTCCTCAAAAAAATTTATTCTTACTCCTCGAAATACAGGACAGGCGCAAATAAAGTGTTCTAGAGTGTCGGGTTCATTCCAGTTGCAACAAGGACATGGGTTTGAACTAATAAATCGAACGCACATTTTGGGGATGTTGTCTTTTAAAGTTTATTCCTATATCATACTCAAGGTATCCACTTATTTCCTTATTGTGAGGCAGCAGAGCAAAAAAGGAACTGAACGTGGAGCCAGCTATACGCTGGCCTATTTATTTTTAACGTTGCAAGCCGATTAATGTTTTCCCACGATTTCGTACCATTTCAAACATGAAATATAGATTTTGTTATTTATTTTGAGAGAGAAAATAAATTGCCATTAAATTGGCTGGTAAAAATCATTTCATTTTCTTAAAAAAAAAAAAAAAAAAAAAAAAAAAACACTTTATACTTTGTTTGACGTCAAAAATATTGTGTAATTAAAAAAAGCCTGAATCGATTACGCTTTCCTAACAAATTCCTCGTCGCAAGTAACGCGAGCAGGAACAGTAAAAAACGAACGTGGAAGTAATTCGAATTGATAATCACAGGTGCAGCTTTCACAAGCAAGTCCTTTGATATTCATCTAGGCGCTGACTGAAGCGAACCTGTTACACTTTCTTGTGCTACGCATTGAGTGCGTTTCTTCATCGAAAAAAGGCACAGCTCAGTCACGAGATTGTGAAGTGCGGATCTTTTCTACAAGTCGACTCCTGAGTGATTTTGCATATCAAGAGACCGTGAAAACGAAAACATTCTCCGCTCGCGAGTGTTTGTATTGGAGTGAACCGGATTGCGAGCTGTGCGATGACTTGATCGTGACGGATCCGCAATCTCCTTTCAAAAGGCACGAAAAGGCGAACGTTTCGCACAAAAGAGTGCCAAAGCAGCCGAATGTGTAATATGGACGATACGAACGTTTATAAGACCTCTTCCACTCGCTAAAAGTATCGACCCGATTTCCACATAAGAACGTATTCGACCGAGCAAATAGCGTGCGGTGAACTCGATTTACGTTACTCGTCTTTATTGAAGTTGATTGATGTAATAGAAAGTCGAGTGTTGAACATTTTAAGGTCCACGCTTCTGTTAAGTGAGAAATTTAAAAAAAACGCTGCAAAAATGATTGTACAGTGGTTTATTATTCCTTCGCTTCAGTAATGATTTAGGAAGACTATCCATTTGTGATGGTAATTATTTCGAACATTTCTAAACAATCCCACCGAAAAACAGATGGTAACTATAGGGGAAAACTCCGTAGCAACTATTGTAATTTTAATCAATTTTATTTTTCTTAATTTCCTAATTAAAAGCTGAACTTATTCGCTAACGATACAGCTGGAGAGAGTGTTTGACGACCATTCCAATGAGTATACAACGATTTTTATAGCTCCAAGAACTCTCTGGTTATACCCTCATGACAAATTTCTAAAAATCTCTCAAATTCGGCACGAAAGCTGCGATAACTCGAGAACCAATAGAGCTATCGACCCCGCGATGGTCGCATTCGATTCAGCGTCCAAAAATCTATATAATTTGATACCACGTACACATTTTTCAGAAAAAACTTGGAAAATATGAATTTTCTCTCCCTCAAAACCCCCCAAAAATACCCTTAAAATTGAGCTAGCAAGTTGGTACAAGAATTGGGCCGTCGTAGGACCGAGATTGATTATTGCTGAAAATTTCAAGAAATTAGCTATTACCGTTTGGCCGGAAAACTGCCTTGATTCTACATGCCTTGAAACGTAAAACATCAAATTTTGAGGGGGGTTAGAAATTTTTTTTCTTGGGCGATTACAATGGTTTATTATTGAATATAATAAACCAAAAACGCTGGAAATGATTGTACAGTGGTTTATTATTCTTCGCTTTGAAAATAATTTCAGAAGACTGTCCATTTCAGATAGTCATTATTCAGAACATGTGTGAACATTCCAACCGAAAAACAGATTTATTTATTTATTCAATTACGTGCACATGCTCAATATACAGAATTACATAAAATAGAAAAAAATAAAAAATTGTGTTACCAGTCAGGTTATTGACAGCATCATAATGAGGAAAAACAAAGACCAAATACTAAATGAAAAGTACACATTGAATGGGGGATCACATTACAAAGAGAAACTTATAATGCTAGCATCTTATCCTAAAAGTGAGAAGTGGGCAATTACATTGGTAACTATCGGAGAAAATTCCGTAGCAACTATTGTAATTTTAATCAATTTTAGTTTTCTTAATTTCCTAATTAAAAATTAAATTTTTTGCCTAACGGTACAGCTGGAGAGAGTGATTGACGACCATTCCAACGAGTATAGAACGATTTTTATTGCTCCGATAACTCTCTTGCCAAATTTCGTATTTACTGATGGGGAAAAAAAATTGTGTCAAAAACCGACATCATTTCCTGTGAAACAATCGTGTATAGCGTCTTCCGCGATCATTTCTCGTAAAAATCATACTAGAGAAACTTGTCGAGAATTGAATTACGATTAATTTAATGTGCGATATTGTTATTTTATTTTCAAGAGATAAAAAATGCAGCGTTATCAAGGCGAAGTTTTGTTTCAACATGCGAAACTAGAAATATTGAAAATATTGCCCTCCCGCATTGTTTCTCCGCGTCAATTTGAAAAAAACTCGAGCATCCTTCGGCCGAAGTGCGAACGGTCACGCGCGCTCTAGTTTTTCTAATACCGGTGTTCCGCGAGCACAACTTCCCTCACCTTCCCGGGCGTCACGGCGCACTCGAATGGATTCGGCGGCTGAAAATGTAAAAAATATTCAACAGCGCGAAAACTGCGGCGAAAAAATAAACATTAGACCGGACACAATCGACGCTAAGGCCGCGAAGAGGAGCTGAAGAAGTGGCCGTGAAGGATGCGCAGATTAGTTCCCTCTTCGTCTTTTCGAGCATTCATTCGGTTCGGCCGTACTCGTTTTTCCCATAGTTAGGATCTAAAGCCAAGGTCGTCTCCCGTTCGACGATTGCTGCGCTTCCGGGACCGGCTTCTATGGAAGAGGCGATGAATTGTTGAGCTGCTACCGTGTCCAACGATGAGCTGCCCGTGTCATCGGTGGTCCCCTCATCAAACAAACTTACAATAGAACGACGTAAATACTCGGCTCACGATTTCTGCCGTGAATGGTTGAAAAACCGAGACCGAGGAAATCGGCCTTGAGGGAAAATCCCGAGCCAAACGTTTTTTGATGTTATTCGATCGATAGAAATTCGGCGGATGCTGGATGAAAATAACCGCGGTTATAATTTATGACCTGTCGAACCAAATAATACCTGAATTCAAGCCGATTTATCCGTTTGATCTTCAACGTTCGATAATAAACCGCTGCAATCACTTTCAAACGACCCTCTCCTTTACGCAATAAAAGTCCAAATAAAAACATTGAAATAATTGTCCAAATAAAAAATAAAAATCCAAATAAAAAAATAAAAGTCAAAATAAAATAATAATAATAAAAGTTCAAATAAAAATTAAAAATAAAAGTTCAAATAAAAAATAAAAATAAAAGTCCTAAAAAAATAATAAAAACAAAAGTCCAAATAAATAAAAGTCAAATAAAAAAAATCCAAATAAAAAATCCAAATAAAAAATAAAAGTCCAAAAGAAAAAAAATAAAGTCCAAATAAAAAATAAAAATCCAAATAAAAAATAAAAGTCTAAAAAAATAAATCCAAATAAAAATCCAAATAAAAAATAAAAGTCCAAAAGAAACTAATAAAAAAAATAATAATCATAAACACACATTTGAAAAATGAACAAAATATAGCACTATAAAAATAGCGAAGAAAACTAAGAAAAAACTAATGATAGATAAAAATTAAAAAATGCATAAATAAATAAATTTTAAAATAGTCGAAAAATTAGAAGCGTACTAATAATGAAATAAATTAATAAATTTAAACAAATGAAAATGAAACTACTAAATAAAAAAATAAAATGTGACTAATTAAATAAAAAATGAATAAATTTAAAAATAAAAATATATAAATAATGCAATTTTTAAATGAACAAATTTATTAAAATAAAAATACTGTGAATAATAATAAGTAAAATATTAATAATAGTAAAATGAGTAAATTAATTGAATTTAAAAATACAATAGATTAAAAATAGTGCGTTTACATGATTACCTAGACTAGATAACTGTTACCATGTTCGAGTCGGCAGCAAACAAAGAATAACAAATTACTGAACGCAGCAACTCGTAGGTACATAAAAAGGCAGAATAAAGCAATTTTTTCAGATAATGCAATTTGAATATTGAAACAGTCCCGAATATTTCGCTGACATCAAGTCAAAAATCTAGTCGCAGTATATGACTTCGAAGTACATGAAGTCTAAGTTCATCGCGTAAAGAGCTCACAATATGCAATTGAAATTGCTTTTCCTAAAAAGAGATGTGCAAATTAGAAACGCGATTAGGTCGATGAACGAGGAAAAATTTTATTGCGCGGGCGGTAAACGATTTGATTAATATTTCAATTGGGAAGGTCAGTTCAATTAAGAAATTCAGTAGTTCGTTGCACTTAGAAAGTAACGTCATTTGACATCAGGAGCACAATGTTCGATTGTTGAAATCGCATAAAACAGTGTGGATCGCTGCGATGAAATTTTTATAGCGCAGGTTTCACCATTAAATTCGAAATAAATATTGGTTATATTTAAGCGAGTAGTTTGAAAGTGCAAATTAATGATTGTTTATTATTAGCTTCAAGGTTGGTTCAGTAAGAGTTCATCGATACGTTAAAACAATCATTTTAAAATTGAATCTGATATCCGGCTTATAATTGAGCGGTCGCTAGTGGAACAATTATTTTTGGTGAAAAAAAGTTACTCAATCTGTTATTTTAAAAAATCAATATCAGTTTTTTTTTTTTTTTTTTTTTTTTTTTAACAGCGATTATTGTACATTATTATTTAATAATATATCAGAATCTCAGGGCCTCGAATGTTTCGATGAAACGAGTTCGCCCTTCGACACAAAAGACGCATTTCAATGCGCGTCCTTTTCAATAAAAAACTCGTTATAATTATTTGCTCCATTTTTGTCGACAAAGTAACTCAAGATTAGACACGGACGTTGGCCGGCAAATCGTCGTATTCGAGTGTATTGTGCCCATTGTGATTATGTACGATGTGAGAAATTCGTATCACTTTGTTGTGTCAACTTGAATGCCATTTAGGGGACAAGTTGTATGGATCTTGCAATACTTCGGTCCTATAGTTGTACTTTTCGAGATGAAAAGAATTTTCTGTGTCACCGACTAAACACGCTTTTATTCCGAACGAGCTTTCCTCGAATGAGCGTAATATCACGTTCCTTTACCCGATTTCACGGAGTCAAATAAACCGAGCTAAACACTTTAGAAATATAAGGCATTTTACTCTCGTGAAATGCGAGTTGCTTTGCTGCAGGAAAGCTTTGAAAATCGAGGAGATTTATTTTTTCATTGTTAAAAAAAGGCGAATATTGACCGCGTATTGGTTTTATTGTCGTGTTGACTGAGTGGTAAACTCAGTGATGATTGATTATCGCGAGCGAATTAAGGACCTTGCGAGAGGAAAATATGTATCAGAAATATTTGGGAAAATAGGAAAAATAATACGGTCTGCTCAAGACCTCTAAATCACAAAAAAATGAAGTATTTTAATAATAACAACATTTACATATTTAGTAAGACTCTCGAACATCTTCGTGATAGATTTTCACTAGTATATAAAGATGTTAAAATGGTGATATATTTAGAAAAAAGTTATTCAAAAAAGGGAATTAAACTGGATTCTCAATTGAACTATAGTTACTTCATTTATTTCTAGCGACATTCCAGCGAAAAAATATTGAGCGTATCACTTCAATTTGAACAACGACTTCTCGACAAATTTTAGGAAAAAAATTCGCTATTTATTTTCATTGAGAATCTTTTTCTTTTCTGTAAGTCTAGCCAGCCTAAGGAATAGTTTACAATAATAGAAGAAAATTTACTCTTATCAGCTAGAAATTATACGAAAAAAAAACTCACCGTTACTATTTAATAACTGATCGCTACGAGGGGGGACCCAAAACCCTGCAAAATGATTTTACAGTGGTTTATTATTCCTTTGCTTCAATTATGAATTAAGAAAATTATCCATCAGTCATAAAAATTATTCCTAACATTTGAGAACGTTTCCGTCAAACAATAGATTGGTTACTATGAGAGGAAATTCCGTAGCAACTAGGGTAATTTTAATCATTTTTATTTTTCTTAATTTTCAAATTAAAAGCTATATTTTTCGTCTAACGGTACTGCTAAAAAGAGTACAGAACGATTTTTAAATTTAATTCTCAAGCTCTTATGCCAAGTTAGTGAAATCTACCTTATTTTCCAAATTTTGCACAAAAGCTGCGATAACTTGAGAACCAATAAAGATATCGACTCCGCGATGGTCTCATTCGATTCAGCGTCCAAAAATCTATAGAAATCGATACCAAAAACTCATTTTTCTGGAAAATCCGGGTAAATATCAATTTTCTCCCCCTCAAAAACCCCCCAAAAATACCCTTAAAATTGAGCTAGCAAGTTGGTTCAAGAATTGGGCCGTCGTAGGACCGAGGTTGATTTTTGGTGAAAATTTCAAGGATTTAGCTATTATGGTTTGGATGGAAAAGTGCTAACGGCGTACGGCGTGGGGTGTACGGCGGACAAACAGAATTTTTTTAAATTGAATATTCGGATTCTACATGCCTTGAAATGTAAAACATCAAATTTAGAGGGGGTTAGACAATTTTTTATTTATTTATTTTTTTCAATTTTTTATTATTTCTTATTTACCTACCTACTTATTGTTTTTTTTTTTTTTTTGGATTACAATGGTTTATTATTGAAAAATAAACCAAAATGAATAATAAACGTTTTACAAGGAAATTCCGGTTACTTTTGGGTCCTCCCTCGTATTTATAAAATAAGTCTTCTCAGATATGGCTCCGATACAGAGCCGCTACTAAACAGCGGCACAAATACGTTCTTTATTCAACGTTTGAATTTGATATCTTTCAAAACCCGCATAATTTCGATTTTAGCGTCGAACTGCTGCTCTTCGTTGAGCGACCTGAGTGCCGGCACAAGCGATAATACGAAGTTCACGTTTTCGTCGATATTCTCCGAAGGAAGTCTGACATCTGGAATAGGGACTATCGACGGATCGTTGTTGAAATCGTCGTCGTCGTCGTTCTCGTCGACATCGTTGTAGGCGTCGTCTCCCTCTTCGTTTCTAGTTTTAAACCGTCCGTTAACTCCGTTGGTCGCTGATGTGGAAGCGATTTCAGCCGGTATTTCTTCTATGTAATTATCAGCATCGTCAGCCTCTTCGAATACATTCATTTCGTCTTCGAAGTCGGCTTTCTCGCCAGCCTCGTCGACTTTGCCGTCTCCTGCGTCTTCAATCTTGGGTGTTATCGAATGGGCGTATTCTGACTTAGGAAGTAGGAAAAGAAGTTTCTTGTAGTGCAGATATCGATGTCGTTTGTGAGCGGTCGCCGGACTCTTGGCCATCGCTTTGCGGTGAGAATTGATGTCGCGACTGAAGCACGTGCGCAAGTTCAGCCATTTTTGCTGCACCTCGTGCACTGAAATCAGAAAAGAAAAACGCTGCAAATTGTTGTACAGTGGTGTATTATTCCTTCGCTTCAATAATGATAAAAGAAGACTATCCATTTGTGATTTGAATTTGTTAACGTTCCCATCGTAAAACAGATGGTAATTATAAGGGGAAAACTCCGTAGCAACTATTGTAATTTTAATCATTTTTATTTTTCTTAATTTCCTAATTAAAAGCAAAATTTTTTGCCTAACGATACAGCTAGAGAGAGTGTTAGACGACCGTTCCAATGAGTATAGAACGATTTTTATAGCTCCAAGAACTCTCGAGTTATACCCTCACGTCAAATTTCATCCAAATTCGGCACGAAAATTGCGATAACTCGAGAACCAATAAAGCTATCGACTCCGCGATGGTCTCATTCAATTCAGCGTCCAAAAATCTATATAATTTGATACCACGTACATATTTTTCTGAAAAACCCTGGAAAATATGAATTTTCTCCCCCTCAAACCCCCCCTAAAGTACCCTTAAAATTGAGCTAGCAACGTGATTCAAAAATTGGGCCGTTGTAGGACCGAGATTGATTTTTGGTGAAAATTGCAAGATATATAGTTTGGCCGGAAAAGTGCTAACGGCGTTCGGCGGACAGACAGAATTTTTTTTATTGGATATTCGGATTCTACGTGCGTTGAAACGTAAAACATCAAATTTTGAGGGGTGTTAGAAATTTTTTTTTTGTGCGATTACAACGTTTTATTATTGAATAATAAACCAAAACCTATGAAAATGACTGTACAGTGGTTTATTTATTCCTTCGCTTCAATAATAATGTGAGAAGACCATTTGCGATACTAACTTGTACGAAGTTTGTGAACTTTTCCACCTAACTTTTTTCATTTTTCTTAGATTTTCAAATTAAAAGTTAAATTTTTCACCTAATCGTACAATTGAAGAGAGTGTAGACGTGTAACTATATTCGTTATTTTATTTTTATTTATTCATTAATTATACTTTATTCATTCATTCGTTCTATTTAAATCTTTTCATTTTAATTTAATTTATTGTTTTATAATTTATTTAATTATTTTTTGCAGCTGTGTCTAGCGAAGCTTATTTCTCTTCCGTTGCGAATAGGAAATCGAATACAAAATCGAGCGATCGTGATTCTTCAGTTTTATCGATAAATATAGCATTACCTAGGTATATCTTATCTGCAATGAAAAACTCTCGATCCCAGCGCGTATTAAAATCGTTTTCACGCTTCGGTTGTGTAACTAGCGTTGCAATGAATTCGATACTCACTGATTCTCAGTTTCGTCTTCGCGTCGAGTTGCGGCCAATTGTAGAGGAGCTCGTTGCAAATTTGCGACCACAGTTTGTGCTTTTTGTTTAGATTTTTATACCCAGGGTCGGCCTTGTTGTACAAAGCAGGTCTAGCTTTGACTAGCTCGATGAACCTGTCGATATCCGTAATGGGAACTTTAGCCATGCTCGCTTTTGTAAGGGATTTCTCTCACCGCGAACTCGAAATGGGAATAATTCCCGTTTTCTTTGGATTCGGATGGAGAGTGAAAAATTTCACCACCGAGTGGACCGACCGTCCGGCGCGGCGACCGGATTGCGACTAAACGAGGCAG
Source organism: Tupiocoris notatus (assembly GCA_037159825.1). Taxonomy (NCBI): domain Eukaryota; kingdom Metazoa; phylum Arthropoda; class Insecta; order Hemiptera; family Miridae; genus Tupiocoris; species Tupiocoris notatus. The sequence goes on from JASJUZ010000771.1 coordinate 72,432, forward strand.
GCGGACGACTCAGACACAGACACATAGACGGTCGAGGGTCGACTCGGCTCGACTATCGATCCGAAGACCAGTTCCATCCGAGCTGGCATCTTCAACGCATCGCAAGCCATTCAGCCCGCCCTATCGGCTCGATCGTGTGAACCGACCCGTCCTCCCTCCTACCCTCGAAGCCGAATCCCTCTCGATTCGTCAATTTCCGACCGAGTTGAGGTCCTGGGATCGATAGGAGCCCGAAGTCTGCGCAGACGGTTGACTCGATTCGCGAAAGAAATCAGTCGACCTTCCGATTCCGAATGAATACCAGGCGTTTTGAGTTTTTTTAACATGTGTGACGCTGCGAAGGGAATTATCGGAATCGTATTATACGAACCGACCGATAGAACGGAGGCGTAGATAGATTTTGGTTTATTATAATAAACCATTGTAATCGCCCAAGAAAAAAAATTGCCTACCCCCTCAAAATTTGATGTTTTACGTTTCAAGGCCTCTAGAACCGAATATCCAATAAAAAATAAAAATAAATAAAAAAAACGCTGGAAATGATTGTACAGTAGTTTATTATTTCTTCGCTTCAATATTGATTTAAGAAGACTGTCCATTTGTGACAGTAATTATTCCGAACATTTGTGAACGTCCGCATCGAAAAACAGATTGGTAACTATAGGGGAAAACTCAATCATTGTAATTCTAATTTATTTTATTTTTCTTAATGTTCAAATTAAAAGCAAAATTTTTTGTCTAATCGTACTGCTGGATAGTGTTTGACGACTATTCCAACGAGTATAGAACGATTTTTATAGCTCCAAGAACTCTCGAGTTATTCCCTTATGCCAAATGTGTGAAAAATCTACCAAATTTTACAAAAAAGCTTCAATAATTCGAGAACCAATAAAGCTATCGATTCCGCGATGGTCTCATTCGATTCAGCGTCCAAAAATCTATAGAAATTGATACCAAATACACCTCTTTCTGAAAAACCATGAAAAATATGAATTTTTCCCCCTTAAAACCCCCCAAAAATACCATTGAAATTGAGCTAGCAAGTTGGTTCGAGAATTGGGCCGTCGTAGGACCGAGATTGATTTTTGATGAAAATTCCAAGAATGTAGCTGTTACAGTTTGGCTGAAAAAGTGTTGACGGCGTAAGTGTATACGGCAAACAGACAGAATTTCTGTTAATTGGATACTCGGATTTTACATGCCTTGAAACATAAAACATCAAATTTTGAGGGGGGTTAGAAATTTTTTCCAATGGTTATAATTAACGATAACATTGGTTTATTATAGAATAATAAACCAAAAAATTCTGTCTTTCCGCCGTCAACACTTTTCCCGACAAACTATAACGGCCCAATTTTTGAACCAAATTGCTAGCTCAATTTTAAGGGTATTTTTGGGGGGATTTGAGGGGGAGGAAATTCGTATTTTCCAATGTTTTTCAGAATAAGCTTTATTCGGTATCAATTTCTATAGATTTTTGGACGCTGAATCGAATGAGACCATCGCGGGCTTTGTGTATATCAGAGACCTCGATTTTAGGCGTTTAAGAGTTTGAGGCGTAATGACAGATTCAATTGGATATTCGGATTCTACATGCTGGACATTTTTTTTTTTTTTTTTAAGGCTGCTGTAAGGTTTATTATTGGTAAACCGAATGTTTTTCCCTAGCGTGATTTCGAACCGATTTATTATTTTCATTGGCACCTTTCGGTTTTCCATAAATCAACTGATGAATTGTCATTACTGATTACTTATTTGATCCTAATGCCACTTGAGAATTCGCAAACTCGACGACATCGCTGTCGAAAATCACAAATTTTATAAACGCATAGCTCGTCATTAATGAAAGGAATTTTTTTCAAATGATCTATTTCTGTTAAACGTTAATACCTGTTTATTTGACTATAATTACCGCGGTTCAGCTGATAATTTCGGCCTATCCACGTGGTCGCATCGCTAGTGGTTAATTTCGAGTTGGAAGGTGATAGAAGTGACATCCAAGCATATCATTAGATGTATTCGAACGAGGGGCCAATCCCTGAACGAAGGAAAGGCAAGGTCACTGCTGACGGCTCGGTCTTCCTAGAAACCGATGAACCAATGAGGGACTTCCACCTTGCGAGTAAACATAAACAGTGCCTCGAGGCTGCAAGAGGCCATAAGTATTCGAATTTACAGACAAATAGAGGAATTTTTGAACTGGAAAACTTTTCCGCTGACTACTTAGGTAAATACTACCTAATAAAATAATTTTTTTTTTTGTTCAATTTTCGCTATGAATAGAAAATTGAATCAGCTAAATAAGTTGACCTCGTCTGCTGTAATTATGGTCTATTATTCAATTATAAACCATTGTGATTCCCCGAGAAAAAAAAAAGTTCTAACTCCTTCATTATTTGATGTTTTACGTTTCCGAATATTCAATAAAATACAACGGTTCACTATTAAATGATAGTGATGAAATGATATAGGTAATGAAAAAAATCCCTCAAGCCGCCAACATTTTTCTGACGAAACTGTAATAGCTATTTGAAAATTACACCAGAAAACAATCTTGGGATGACAATGGTTCAATTCTTTAGCCGAATTGCTAACTCAATTTCAACATTGTTTTTGGCGGGATTCGAAGGGAGATAATTCGTATTTTTGCAATGTTTCTGAAACATAGGTTTGTTTAATATCAATTCCTATAGATTTTTGGACGCTGAATCCAATGAGACCATATCCTATAGATTAATTAAAGGGGGGAATCCTAAAGCGACCTTTTCCTCGAATCATTTTACTCGTAATACTCGTAATTTTCCGCTAATAATTTTTTACTACTATTTTATTCACTTCAGGCCTCTTTTTAGCTGAAGAAAAAATCCTAAAAAATAAAATAATCTCGAAGAAAAAGAATCGCTTTCATTTTTTCGAATATTGCCGCATTTTAGAGTGCTGCAATTTCTCAGAACAGTTCGTTAAACAGTCAATTATTCTTATAACTTATTTTTACTTCATTTTCCATCGCACTTTCCATTCATTTGTCACTCGAATTGTTTCACTAAACGTCGGTAACGTTTCTGTTTTGAAAAAATAATCGAAAATCGTCCTGCGAACTGCTTCGAAACCCGGAAAATATAAAACTGCTGCTCTCTCATTTATTGGAACTGGGCCGGTTATGCGCGGTACTGGACCTGAACAAAAGCGCAGTAAATTAGACGGAAAAAATTTTCTTTGCTTCGAATAGGTTTATTTTCCTTAGCGCTTCCCGCTTTCAGGCCGAGACGAGGAGAAAACTCTCAGGCTGACTAAGAGATTAGTATCTGAGCATTGGAAGAAACTATAGTTTCACTTCAAGTCTGCAACAATAGTAAACCTTGCCACACAATGTGGTCCATTAGTATTTTTTCATAACTGCGTAATTGTTAGGCGAGGCAGTAGTTGAAGTTGGTGTTGAAATGCTCGAAATTAGACGCCTTCATAAATTTCCTATAACTACCCGTAGAACGCAATACGATCCAAATCCTCCAACTTAGCGTCCACATACCTGTATATCGTCAGCATGAAGATGATAGTCACAAAAAACTATCGTTGTGGTTTGTCGCGTATCCATCAGACTCGACGCGGGGTTGAGGTAGAGACAATAAATGCGACGCCATCTCATATTTTGTTTTTATATCTCTTCTAGCGCTTTCGCCGCTCTGGGCCTCTTCAGGAAACATCCGTCAATTAATAGCTATTATTGATACCTATTTCTTATAAACTGAGACAGCACACTAGCAGTTAGTGTAACAGTAGCAGGATCACTGCTACTGCAATGTATTATAATCACCTGTTCCCAGAACGGTGATGATATAATGGAACGAGAATAAAGTGAGTTCGAATCTAAACCGTGTGCATCTCTTCATCCCGAACAGCTCCCTAACACAAAACTAATAAAAATAGTACATGGTGTCAGGTGTGAAATAGTTTTCAACCGAACTATTAATTAGTCGTGTATCTGTGACACTAAATCGCGGAAATAGCTAATAATTTTCCGGCGGATGAAAAAGGATTAATTCCTCGAACTGAGCGCGAAGCCACCATCCAGCATGGGAGACGCCAAACCGCCTCACTCGTTTAACTTCGAATCCCCCAATCTCGAAAAAGAATGGGACGTATGGCATCAAAACTTCGCGATCTATTTAGTGGCCTCGAAGAAGGAAAACGAGGCACACAAAGTGAAAATCGCGACGTTGCTCAATCAACTTGGATCTCGTGGCGTCGAATTATACAACACATTCGTAGCTGACAAAATAGCAACGCCGAATGATGAAGGCGCGTTTCTTAAAGCAACAGTCGTCCTTCAAAAATATACGGAAGTAATCGAAGCTGTATGTATTTGCTAGAATTAATTTTATTTTTAATCTACCCGTCATGATGATTAATAAAAAAAAGAAAATAATATTAATTTTGTGAAAACAGAAAGGGTGTAACAGTAGCAGGATCACTGCTACTGCAATGTATTATAATCACCTCTTCCCAGAACGGTGATAATATAATGGAACGAGAATAAAGTGAGTTCGAATCTAAACCGTGTGCATCTCTTCATCCCGAACAGCTCCCTAACACAAAACTAATAAAAATAGTACAGTTAGTAGTCAATAAGTAATTTGTTGAGCATAAATATTGTGAATACCTTCTATATAAAAGTTTTTAAAAAATAAGGCCCAGTAATATAAAAAGAAGAGATATAGAGAAGAGATATAAGAACAAAATATGAGATGGCGTCGCATTTATTGTCTCTACCTCAACCCCGCGTCGAAAAAACTATCGAATCCGTTATACAGTTAATGTAGAGACAAAAGGTTAGGCTTGATCGAACTGAACCTTGCGGGGTTCCACTTATAACTTCCAATTTACTTGAATTATAGCCTCTGGGGTCAATAACGCATCGCTTACTGAGCTAAGAGCCAAACCAATCAACAGCATTCTTCTCAAAATTCAAAGATTCAACAAGATACGTCTTAGTAGAGGGGTTGTGAGGGGGTGAAAAACAGGCGACTTATTCTCCAGATCTTCAATGGCTGGCCGAGCACTTTCGCCCATTCGGGCATCTTCAGGGCGACGTGGAACCATGAGGTCCACAGCCCTCTGGCTCCCCAGGGTTCCCTCTGGCGCCCTGAAGATGCCCGGATGGGCGAAAGTGCTCGGCCAGCCATTGAAGATCTGGAGAATTAGTCGCCTGATTTTTCTCCCCCTCACAACCCCTCTACTACAACAAATGCGACGACAACCAAACGAAGATACGTCTTGCACTACCTATAATTACGTTGGTGACTTTTAGAAAATACCGAGGCGCATTAGGCGGCGATTTCGCCATCCGAACAAATCCATTAGTTACTTGAAACGCAGTTCGACTACTGTTCAATGCGCGAAAAGGAGGCCTCTTGAGCAATTAACCGCCTTTGACACTCTGCATTGATGCCGCTGACGATTATGCAAAGGCCGCGAATAATCGCCTCAGATCGAACCAATCACAGGTCAAGAGACGAGTTCAAGTTGAAGACTAAAGACGTTAAGAATGATCATGCTATCAGATCTGCTGATGAGACACATTTACCGTTAATTACAGAATAACGCCGCGGAAGATAGAGCGGTTAATTGCTTCGTTGGTTTATTGCCAGTTTCGATTGCTCTCTGGTAATTTTCATCTACTATAACTAGGTTGTTAAAATGTTAGATCCCTCAGATGAGGTGTTTTATTTTTCTTTCCTTCCCACGCGCTTTCGAATGTCTCATCAAGAGATCGCACAAGGCCCAAACTTAAGTAGCAACGAAAACCGTAAGTCATTGTGAGACGATTCGATTTCGGTTTATTATTCAATGATAAACCGTTGTAATTGCCAAAAAAAAAAAAAAAAAAAAAAAAAAAAAAATGCTAACCAATCCTCAAAATTTGATGTTTTACGTTTCAAGGCATGTGGAATCCGAATATCCGATAAAAAAAATTCTGTCCGTACGCCGTCAGCAGTTTTTTTATAATAGCTAAATTCTTGAAATTTCCCCCAAAAATCAATCTTGGTCCTACGACGGCCCAATTTTTGAACCAACTTGCTAGCTCAATTTTAAGGGTATTTTTGGGGGTTTTGAAGGGGGAAAATTCATATTTTCCATGGTTTTTCAGAAAGAGGTGTATTTGGTATCAATATATATAGATTTTTGGACGCTGAATCGAATGAGACCATCGCGGGGTTGATAGCTTTATTGGTTCTCGAGTTTCCGCAGCTTTTGTGTCGGATTTGGGAGATTTTCAAAATTTTGACATGAGGGAATAACTCGAGAGTTCTTAGAGCTATAAAAATCGTTCTATACTTATTGGAATGGTCGTCAAACACTCACTAATTAGGAAATTGAGAAAAATATAAATGATTAAAATTACAATAGTCACTTCGAAGTTTTCCCTTATAGTTACCAATCGGTTTTCGGTTGGAACGTTCACAAATGGTCGGAATAATTACTATCATTAATGGATAACCTTCTTAAATCATTATTGAAGCGAAGGAGTAATAATCCGCTGTACAATCATTTGCAGCATTTTTTATTTATTATGAATTCGGAATCTACTGCTAATGCAAAATTTATTAGAATTTTCAATCTGAAAGAAAATTATGTTAAAAATTGATACAGACACAAAATGGAGTAAGTAAGGTCAAAAATCTGAAAAAGTGATCAGGTCTCGAATAAATACTACTGTTTCGGCTCAAACTTCAGATAATAATAATATAAAATAAATTATAAATACCGTTTTAGAAATAAGTAAACTTAATTTAATTTTTTTCATAAATATTATTAATTAATAATTTCTTACCTTTTTTTTAAATTTGTAATTTTGTATTTTTTATAAAAATACTTTCCATTATTTTCTCCATTTAATTTTCAAATTTAATTTTAATTTAAATTTTTTTATTCTATTTTTTAAATTTATTTTATTTTATTTATTTATTTTTTTTTTAGGTTTTTTTTTATCTTTTCCATGTATAAAATACTTCTTGTGCGTTTGTCTTAGACCAATATTTTCGGAATACCTATAATGCGTCATAAATGGTTGGATATTTTCCTGTAAGAATCGGAAGAACAATCGATGATTCTGTTTTGTTAAGTTCAATCGTTTGGATTGATGACTTTTTACAAGCTCGACTGCTCTGTCATTAATTACTCAGATATTGCGACAGTCCAAATATCTATTCGCAGAAGGTTAACAATTTCTCAACATTCGTTCATCAAAGGTTCAAGGTTGAAAATGCTCATCGAGGCGTTGGTGAAATTACGTAAGCATTACGCAAAGGCGCGATTCGGATGCGCCTATGCGGATATCCCATCATCCGCGGATCGTGATCGCCGTGAAAAAAATCGAAAGGGCAAATGTGTGTGCTGAGGCCAACCTCATGTCGACGAGGTTTCCACGCTATGAGATAGGTGAGCACAATGTGCAGGTTATCTCGGGTTGCGAATCAAATGAATTGAAAAAGCAGGTACAGGGCCTCAGACGATCTATCATCGTATTTGTTGTATCAAAGAAAATAGGTCAGCAAAGCTCTTGCTCTTACGTTGATTTCACATTGCTTTAAATACTCGATTTATAGCGAGAGTATTTTTATTAATATTTTTGTATGAATATTTTTATTAATTATTGTGCTTCGCTAGAACGCGTTTTCAACTAGATGTGGTCGTCTTTTTGTTAACAGTTAAAATTAACATGTTGACGAATGAAAACGAACAATTGCCTTAATTAATATAAAATTACCCTTTTCTGAATATTACAATCAAATCAAAACTACTCCCTTTTTCAAATTACCTTGACTAAATCCAAATCACCTTATTTTGAATATTTATCTTCATTGATTTGAAAATACTTTCTGAAAATTACCTCTGGGAACTAATTCAAAATTACCTTCGTCGAATTATCTCAAATTAATTTTACCTATTGTTAAAAAAATACACGACGTCGTAAATTCTTTGTTTTGCTCATTCTTCTCAGCACTGTCAGCATTATAATGATTTTACAAAGCAAAGCCTTTATTCCATAAACGGCGAGGTTCGAAAAAATAGTTATGGTATCCTTGACTCACGGTTGGCTACTTCTCCTTGACACGGAGGACTTCGCCTGATGCTGATGGTAATTATTATACTCACGAGCCCGCACTGCTACTTTACAGTTAGCGATGTCATCACATAGAGGCGGCTTTTATCCTTTATCGTCCTTCGTGTCGATAAAATTGACAGCCGAGGAGTTTTATTTATTTTGAAAAAGCACGAAATTAATTACGTACAAGGCTTGAACAAAAAGTGAAATTGAAATTCGTAAAAGTTGGTCTCGATGAATAATTTTTTCCTCCGACTTTCATCTTTACATCTTTTGTTGGCTTCCTTTGTTTAAAACGCGTTTCATTTTTACGGTCGGCGATTTTGAAAAATCATCTACCTACTTTGATCTTCGAAAATTTTTCAACTTATCGTGACCTGATAAAAAAAATTGGCTTTGCTTCAGAACGATATAAAATCCAAGTCTCTTTCCAATGCTTCAGAGTTTATTTTGTTCTTGCAAGTAGGAAGTAGAGTCGTTTGCGACATGAGATAAAAAAACGCGGCCAATGGTTGTACAGTGGTTTATTATTCGTTTGCTTCAATGATATAAAAAGGCCATTCACTTGTGATATTAACCGTCCCAACTGCTGTTTTAGTACCCAACAACGGATAAGGAGAAACTCCTCAGCAACTATCGTAATTACAATTATTTTTATTTTCTTTTTATTGTATAATTAATTTTATTTTCTTTTTATTGTATAATTAATTAAACGATACTTGCTCTAAAGTGTTTTAAGAGCATTCTATCAACTACAGAACGTCCTTTTATAGCTCCATGAAATTTTGAGTTTTATTTGAGATATATAATCATTGAAAGTTCACTCATGAGCTGCTATAACTCTATTACCGTTGAAGCAATCGACTCGTTCGATTCAGCGTGAAAAATCGATGTAAATTGATATAAAAAATAGATATGTTTCAGAAACCTTGGAAAATAACAATCCCAAAATATTCTCAAAATTTAGCGAACGTTGGGAAAATTCAATATTTCAACTGTCCAAAAATGTTTGCTCTTGTGACTCGTAAAAAAAATACACAATACAGTATTAATTCTACAGTATTTAAATACTGTAATACTGCAGAATAGTACTAGAATATTAATATTATTTAAATACTGTAAAATTAATACTGTATTTTGATTTTCACGAGTCATTAGAGTAAACAAATTTAAATATTCTACAGTATTTATTCTGAGGATAAACTTCGAACGCATAGATCTAGCAAGTACTGCTCGTTATGCAAAACCCAAAAAACGAAAATTTCGCTATATAATGAGTAGTTTCGTATATTCACTTGGAAATCAATATCTGATAAGTTCATCGAATTTCATTGATTTTTCACGAAGATATATCTGTCGCACTTTCGTCATATTTTGACCACAGACTCGGACGAACGGACACGTCCATATTTATTTTGAGTGTGTCTTTGCATCATTTTCCGCAAATTTAAAAGCGAAAAGATGGAAATTATTTTGGAAAAATGAGACCCAGGTTTCGAAAATTTCCACCTTGTGACCATAACTCTTGAACAAAGCGGCGACCGATGCGGCTATGCCGCCAAACGCACCGTCCGCGCGGGAAAACAGCTCTACACCTACGGGAGTTTCAGATTTTTGTACATTGGGTCAAGGAAATCTGTGGGCTGGAATTCAAAAGCATTGCGACTAATAAGCGAAACGCCCTCGTCTGAGTTCGTACGAATGTAATCGACCGCGTTCATTGTAGTCTGGAAGCGATTTGAATATCTCGTTCGAAAATTCGTATGCCACGATTTTCGTCACGCAGATTCGTCGAGAGTTTAAACGATGACCTTGGGCATAAATTACCTAGATCGGGATTACCTCTCTAGAATAATAGTATGGATTGGGGATTGGCCGAGTGACCCTTGATCGGTCGGGTCAAATTCGTACCTAATAAAATATTCAAAGATCTATCGTAAAAATTATAGTTTTTTTTTTTTTTTAATTTAACGCAGATTTGCCGTTTTATTTGCTCAGTAGCACTTCTCATCATCACAATACCTACATTTTTTTTTCTGTAAATGCAAAATGGGCTAATTTGGAGGCAAATATTCATTACAGTTCCACATTTAACACAGTAGTGATCTATTTCTGACGCAATTCCTTCTAAACAGTTCAACCAGTAGTTCATCTAAAGAGACGAAGAAAGAGGATGGAATTAAATTTGAAGAAGGCTATTGGAAAATTTATTGCTATTATTTTTATGAATATGCAAAAAAAAAACAAATTTAGACAAAAATACGAGACAACTTTTTTTACAGCTAAATCTCAAACGAGTTGTTAGTCTAAATTAGTGCCACAACAGCTGGAAAATTTTCATGGAAAAATACGTTTAAGTCCTTTATTAAGCAATCCAACTCAGGTCGATAAATTGATATCGTTGTCATTCAACAGTATTCAGTTTGACAAACTAAAATTACCAGTTCTTTTTTCTTATATAATAAAAATTAAACACATTATATTAAGACCAAATCTGTGAAATTTGAACATTTTTATAGACTGAGAAATAAAAAAGGATAAGCTTAAATATGCGCAGTACGATAAATATGCTGAAAATGATTTTATGTATTAATTGAATTACTATACGCAGCAATAATCATAAATTAAAATCTGAAGGAAAAAATTTATTGTGTAAATTATAAATATAGTTTTAAGAATAATAAATTTCTCTGCAATGAAATCGAACGCTTTCTATTGCGCGGAAAAAATGCAAAATAAATATATTTCTCAGTCGTTTTACTTCTTATTTCTTCCAAAACGACTCAAGACAAAGTCAACTATTCTATCTGTTGGCAATTGTCGAGGAAGAGAGGGAAATCAATATCGCTCAATAAATTATATACCGGTTTTCTCCAATTTTAAAAAACTTCACGCAAAGAAAGGAATGACGAGAGAACCATTGAATCTATATCGACTCTATCAACATGGACTCGTTCAATTCATCATTTTTCAACGCTATGTTCCATTGGGAATTATTAATAAATACTCCTCCTTAAACCTGAAATACCAGCTAAAAATAATAAAAATCGAACCTAAAAATAGAAGATTTTCTTGAAAATACTAGCTTGTATAGTAACAGCACCGACGTCACTTAGATGAATTTTCTAATGAGCGTTCGATTTTTTCACATTTCACCTCCCCGTTTTCAACTCGTATTTCATATTTTATTTTGCAACCCCGAAAAATTTTTCCGGCTTTCCTTCCGTCAATAGGATTTCCTAGCGAAAAATCAACCTCGCGTAATTACAGCGATAGTAGCCGAGAAACTTGAGCATTCCCTTGAAGAGAACCTCTCGCTTCCGCCTAATCTTCCATGTTCTGTACTGTGTGACGATAAGTGTACGGTTTATGACTGCACCTTCGACTAATAACCCGAGCAGCTACCGAGAGATGTTGAGTTTCAGTCGGAACACTTCACACGGCTCGTTACTCGGTGTTGCTACTTTAGTTTTGTCTGTTCCTCGTCTTAATGGTCTTACCAACAGCTGCTGCTAATGGAGCCTCGAAAAAAACCGATGATTACATGCTTATCCTCGACTTCACCGGAACTCACACCTCTCATGCAGCATCGGCATTAATCGGCCATCATTATGGACCGACATTTTAACCTAAATGCCTACCGATCAATTGGGCCGAAAATTCTCGGAGCTTGAAGCGGATCGATTAATCTCCACTTGTGTTCGAGTATTATGTAAAATATTAGCTTCAACTCCCATCAGCGTTTTTTTTTTTTTTTTTTTTTTTTTTTAGTAGCAATATTTATTGACGGCGAAAAACTTCTTCCTTGTCCAGTTTCTCTTACGATTGAATAATCTCGAATCCTAATTACGCTTTCATTGGCGAATACCTTACTGAAATTACATTGAACACAGTATTTACATGCTTAAAATGAATATCAAGAAAGTTATGAAAAAAAAATGTGTAAGTGTGTTTTTTTTAATATTTTTTTTTATTATTATTATTTTTTTTTTTAAGCCGAGGTATAAACGTTTCGACTTTTACGTTTTCCAAGATTTGTAACTTGCACAGCGGATAACTTGAACAAAAAGTCGTCAATTCAGATGTTTGAATATACCAAATGATAGGTAATTTAATTGTCCACATTTTCCCAATGTAATGTACCTATCCATTTTTCAACCGTTTTTGCGTTATTCAACGATATTAGTAGACTAAACCCGAAAACTTGACATTTTTCAACTTTAAACGTTCTTTTCCACTATTTAGTGCGAAAGAATCAAAGAATGAACCATATATTATTGATATACACATCATCAAATATCATTATGCTGAATTTGAGCGAAATCCATTGCAAAAAAATTTTCGCGAAAAATCCAAGGGGTACCCCTGCGATTTCTTTCAACCGATCAGTTAACGATTTTTTACTCCTCTCTCAATACAGATAAAAATCTGAAATTTTCAGGAAAGTTGTATCTTACCGAGATGTATTTTTGTGATTTTTTTTATTTCTCGGAAAAATCCCCAAGTGGTCCGAAAAAATCGGTTTCTGAAAGCTCGAAAATTGGACTTCAACCGTGATTTTCGGGGTAAAAATTGATGTGAATCAAATGTTTTATTATGCAGGAGTCTTCATTTGAACGCCTTACACACGTACATAGCAAAAAAATTGGTGAAAAAAATTTATACAGCGCCACAGAAATTATTTTCCGTAAATCGAGTTTTTCACCGGCCGAAATCTCGAGTTCCGCTGAGGTGAAAAATTAAACTTTTGTTTTCAGGCGAATTCGAAACCTTTTCTTATAGGAAATTTAACGCTGAATCCGAATTTGACGTCAAAACAGTAAACATTTGACGGCAACTTTTAGTTTTTTATATTTTTAGTATAACAATACTTGTATGTTTTTCAACTTTGAAAATTCGTTGCAAATTCTTACCGTACTGTTCAAATATGATTAGATAATGATTCCTACGAAAAATGTGACATAAAATTCGACTTCGAAGTGAAATCAATTGAATTCTAACGATTAATAATATTTTCTAAATTCGTCTCGGTTTTCATACTTGAGGAGTTTTAACTTCAGAATTTTTTTTCGTAACGTTCGCGAATTTTGAAAAAATAGTTGCTGTGTGAGCAAATTGGAAAAATTTAATTCAAAATCGATCAAAAATAAAAAAAGGACAGTGATTATTTTTTGTTTTCGACATTATACCTATTCCACTTTTATGTAAAAAAAAACAAACAAAAAAAAAAAAAAAAAAAAAAAAAACACGTTTTGAGTTTTTTTCTAGCGCGAATAGCTCCTCGGTGAGATATCGTAAAACTATAATTAATTATGTCACATTGTAATTGCTATTCGGGGTGAATAATTATTATTGATATTTCACAGTTGTATTGACTTTCATTCCTCAAGAAACTATTAGACGAGCGATAAGTTACAGCAAAATCATAGGATAAGTTGAACAAATTCGATTCCTCATTTTACTGCATCTCTGGTATTTCTCCAAGTTCAGATCGACAATACACTTCGCAGCTCTTGTAAAGTTTACTCAGCTCAGATAAACAAAGAACGAGTTGGCTCCGGTTTGAATACAACAGGACCTCCTCGCCTCGGACAAATAGGAAGGTCTTCGCGATAAATAAGGACGCCTTCGCCTTCATTCTATTTTATTATCTGACGCGCTATTCAATTCGCTTTCTCCATGCTTACCCATCGACTGAAGAGTTAAAAAACGGATGGAAGTTGGTGGAAGTAGCGTATTTCTTTCGTGTTGGTGCCTATTGAAAATGAGGCTGTCCAAGAGAAAAAAGTTCTCGCCAAAGGGCAAAAGAGAATGCGTCGTTGGTCTTTGTATTGTGAAGGCGCTGAAAGAAGAAGACCCTGTTTGATTACCAGGACCGATTGTCTGAAGCGACTTCTACCATCTTCCTACCCACAACCGCAAAGGCGATTGTTGCAAGCTATAAAAACTAATCAGTCATTCAGTTCCATCAGACCCAGCCGCCATTGTGCTCAGCGATCTTTCGTACAAAAGGTCGGGACGGTAGAAAAACTAATTAATCATACGATGTTGAATGCGCGCGCCGTGTTGGTATTTTGTTGCTTAATATGACCGGAGGGTTCTATTAAATTCGACGGATTGATGAAGCACATGTACATGTTCAATACAACGGACGTCCTTGGCTTTCTGATCAAGTTCAAGTACAATAGTTGTTCAGGTGATGGAGATGACTTTATAAGTACAGCACCCAGGTCATATATTGATCCAGAATAGTATTAGAGGGGCTTTAGTGGAAAAATCAGAAAGCACCGTCGAAAATTAAATGACAGGAGAACTTTAAATAAAATAATATAATACGCAGAGCAAAAAACAATATAAACACTCGAACGAGAAAGAACATAGAGTGCTGAACAACAAGGCTCGACGCAACAATAAGTTCAGTGAAGATGCAGACACTCCGAGGAGCGCTAATGTCGCTGTTGAAAACAAAATATTCCAACATTTAGGAGGTCGCTATTTACAAAAACCTCGAGTAGACCGTGCACCTCAAGTACGAGGGTAAAAAACAATACTGACTTCAAAAATATCCTCAATATTTATACCAGGCTAACAATAATAACTCTACTTTTGGATTTCTTGTACTTTCCAGCTCTATCCTTAAATCGTGCCATCAATGCATTCCTCCAAGAGATCCTGAAATTGCCATTTCATCATTGCAAACTTGCTATTCCATCCAACACACTCTCAAGTACTCCTAAACTAAGTTATAATTTCTTCTGTTGCAGGAACTCCGTCAGATGAAGCGTACAAGGGAAGGAAATGGACGACCGGGAGAGACGGCCACTACAGTGTGGTCGTCTCAGCCGATGACCACGAGCTTCATCCAGAGGAAAGTGTTGGCTACGCCTTGGTCCTTCAAGAAAAGAAAATGGGTAAGACCAAATCGAACGAAGAAATGGGCAAACTGCTGATGGACAAGTACGACAAAGTGACGGAGAGGTTGATTCTGAAGGAAAACCGGAAAAGACAACGGATCGCACCGGTTGGCGACAATTTAGGCAATAGGAAACGACGACGGAATCCAGTAGCGGTCTCGACGACGGGACTTCCTCAGACGATGTCGTATAATTTGTACAACCATTTCCGACCGCTAGAGCAGGACGTTCCTCAGGATCATATTCTTCCATTTCTCGATTTCGGGCGAAAACTCTCCACAGGGTCAACAACAAGCGGGGTTAATTCGATAGAACTGTCTTCGACTCCAAGAATATCATTGGTGACGACTGACGAGCCTTTGGAAGCACAAGCCGAGGAACAGTTGCTTGACGAAATGGACTTAACAATAAGTCGGAAAGCGGTGGAAAGGAATTCACCACCTCACGCTCCTCCTCCACTGAAACCGAAAAAATCTCCGATCGTTTCACTCTTCGGCGAACCACCTGAAGATCACGCAAACCACAAACTGGTCAACAACAATAACGAAAATAAGACTGAGGCGGCCAAGTCTTCCTATCACGATCTACAGCCAAACGAAAGCATTCACAAGCCGCAGATCATAATTTCACCAGATTACGGCGTGCGCCTCAACAAAACAGCTACGGCAAACAGCAAAACAAACGAACCAACATCAACGCAAGCGCCTGAGCCTCCAAATTCTACAACAATCAAGACACCAGAGATTGAAGCTGATTCATCGAACGCCACCGAATCCCGTTCAGATTTGAATGAAGTGCCCGAAGTTGTAAAAAAATCTATCCAACCTGCATCTGTTATGGTTCCAGATTCGGCAGATTTATCAGAAGCAGCTCCCGATGCTCAAATACATATCGTTACCTTGAAAGACCCACACACCATGGAAGTAATTGAGCCATTAGGGCTGGTTAAATCTGATTTTGAGTCACATGTTGGGAAAAGAAATGGCAGCAGAGAAGATGTGGAGGAGTTACCAGTGACAAAACAACTGAGAGCAGAGCGGCTGCCTCAGCGTCAGATTCCCGATCCTTCTCCAACAGCCAGGATACTCTCTACTGCAGTCGTTACCTCCGTCTCGGTAAAAGAGTCACCGCGATTTCCTCGTGGTCGAAACAACCATACGACATCTGAAGTGCACCACAGAGTCAATCCCATGAAGCCCGATCCGAATCACACTCCGGGGCCAGTTGCTATTCATAAAAACAGTTCCGATTGGCTTCAAGAAAACCGCACCGATCTTCTCCAGAATTTGTCAAGAAGGAAATTCACCACTTTCCGACCCAAGAGCACGTCAACTATCCGCATGGTGACTTTTCGCAATCAATTCCGCAGAAATTCAACAAGCCATATTCCAGCAGTTGTGCACGTCGTTTCGACGCCTCCAAGTTACATAGAAGTGCCTCGAATCGCACCAGTGCTCCGGAATCGAGCTCAGCTTGGAAATTTTGCACGGAAAATCAATCCCCAACGCAACGCAGCTCTGACAATGATGAATCAAACAACAACTCCACCAAGCTCGACAGTTTCTACTACCCTTGAGAAGCAGGAGGAAATTGAACACTTTGAAGAGCATCTACCCTCGAAACCTGATGAGGAGGAATTGGAGGTAAGGATCGCACCAGTTCTGAGGAATTTCTCTTCGGCGGACGGCGTGAATAAATCGCCTAACTCTAGAAATTCAACAGATGTATCCGCTGCATCTGAAGCCACAGCTAGTTCACCATCTACCGAACCAAGTGCTCTCAACGCTACATCATCGCAAGAAGCACCGTCCAAAATATCATCCGTTCAGACAACTGCAAGACCGACCTCTTCAACGGCACCAACCATGCCAACGACAGCGAATCTTTCCACCTCAGAATCTCCCTTGCACATCATCCCTTCCGAAGAATCAGTTACAAACTTAGAAATCGAGTTCAGACCTCTCGACGAAGTTACGCACACGTCACCGCCGACACCTCAGTCCACATCTTCAACTATGAAAATCACTACGACCAGAGGACATGCTAAAACGCAAACTACTCAGCCTTCGACAACTCCAAGACCGTTTAATTTCTCCGTTCCTCATATTCCTGATCTTCTGTGGGTCTACGGACAGCGAAACAATCGTACAGTCAAGACACAACCGTCCACTGTTGGCGTCGCCTTTCACGACACATCCTGGGGAGTTGCAACTTACGTCCTCGTCGCACTCGGAACAATCCCTCTCCTCCTTGGCACTCTTATTCTCATTCGACAAATCCTGCTGCGCAGTAAGAAGAAGGTAATTATTGCTTTGATGTGAGATAACCTCTTCAGGATGTATAAATGCGGGCACCCAAAAGTATCTGGAATGTCCTTGTAAAACGTTTATTATCCAATATTTTTACACCAAATTTTGGTTACTTTCGAAGTAATTAACATTGATCACAACACACTTGTCAAATCTTTTTTTCGATTGTTGGGAACAATTTTTAAACCCGCTTATCAAAATCACATTTAGGCCTTCCTGCGATTTTTACACCCCCACCACGCTTCCCTTTCATGTCCTTTTGAGTCTGAGGAACAAAAAGAAATTATAGAGGGCCAGATACCGTGAGTAGGAGCAATGAACAATCAAATCATGCAATTTCTTGTCTAAGAAAAAAAAAAAAACATGGTGGCGCTGCTCCCAGTAGTTGGCCATCACACGTTTTCTTAGAAAAGGAAAAAGGAAGTTCATGAAAAAAATTCTCACTGACGACCATTGTACCCACAACATGGAACTTCGCACATGACTCGGCAGATGTCACCCTTCACCCCACTCTACCGAATTTCCCCTCCTCCCCTCCACGTTCTCACGCCAGCCCCATTCCGGTTACTTTTGGGCCCACGTAAATTATTGTATCTCCTTTCTACGTTTTCATCATCTAATTTCCGCCTAAAATTGTCCTGTAACTTTTTTTTTCAAATAAAAATCACACTTTTGGTTTATTATAATAATAAATTATTCAGCTCGCTCACAAAAGAATCCAACCCCCTCTAAATTTAATTGAATGTTGAGTAGGTCTCAGAGTTCTGTGACAGCATAATTTAACGGTATTCATAATTTTAGGGAAGAGTCGTCGATGATGAAAAATATTGAACGAAATCTCTTGAAAACTTAAATTTTAACGCGTATTTCAGCTTGCGTTCTACCGCACGAATTTATGAGATTACCAAGCGTTTGAAGATTTCGGCAAGATTAATATTTCCATTTTCTCGTCCCAGTTGTTCGCACAAAAAATTTGTTACACAAAGGTGAGCCAGGAAATATACCTTTCTAACGGTGTAATTAAATTCGAATTGTGCGAAAATTAAGGGCGTAAGGCCATTTTAGTTAAGTAAGGTCAAAACACTAGAATTATTTCGAAATTGAAAAAAAAAATTCTAGTGGAGTAAAAAAAATGTATACGTATGTTGCAAGACACACTTTTGGTCGGAAATTAGTTGAAGAACACGACGTTGAAGTGTCAGCCACTTTTTACGTCACACATTTATTGTGCACAATACAGCGCTAAAGCCAATTAAAATGATAAGCCGATGAACAGCTTTAGAATTGGAATATCAATTCGATGCAATTTACTGTCAAGTTTGGCCCTGATAAAACATTAGGATTATATTGGACGAACTCCCATAATCATTTGAGGTAATAATTTCACAGGTTTTAGACGAATCTGAATACTCGTCCGAATACAATCGATCGCCGTTGCCGACGAAACTGCCAAGATTACCAGCTCATATTGTGAGTAATTGAAAAGCACTACCTAAATTGAACTGTGTTGAAAGTTGGAATTAATTTTTCGTTTGCCTAATAATTTAATGAACTATGCATTTTTCCTATAATTTTATTTCTAAAAAAAATAATTCGCATAAATATTCCCTCTATATATGGTTCGGGTTAGTTTGTTCTTCCTTTTTTGAATAATAGTATATCTCTTTAATCCTCATGTACGCGCAGGTTGCTATATTCATTTTCATTAATTTTTATTCACTGTCGCCAATTTCTATGCATTCTCATTAATTGATATTTTACTTTCACACATTTTCTCCAACTTCTGTTCATTTTCATCAATTTCTTCCAATTTTTATTAATATCTCTGTTGATTTTCCTCAGTTTCTATTTATTTATTTTTATAAACTTCTTTCAATTTCCAACAAATTTTATACATTTTTATGAAATGTTGATAATTTTCATCAATTTCAAATTCATCTTGATCTATTTTAATTTATTGTTCAAAATTTCTTTTCGTTTTCAGATTTTTTTACTATTTATTCATTCTTCCAATTTCTATTTTATCATCAGTTATTATTAATTTTTATCAATTTTTTATTTATATGTGCTTATCAATTTTTACTAACGTTTATTGATATTTATTTATTTTCATAAACTAATAATAATTTTTATAAATTTCTTTCAATCTTCAACGTATCATGTTATACATTTCTATCAAATTCTGATAATTTCTGTCATTTTAATATACCTACAATTTTATCACTTTATATTCATTATTAACAAATTTAATATTCATTTCTCCTCGATTGGTATTTTATTTGTATTCATTTTGATAATTTTTTTTATTCATTTCCATATTTTATGATTTTTCATAGTTTTTATTTAGTTTTGTCAATTTCAATTCATTTTTATCAAATTCCTTTCTAAGTTTCTATTCGCTCTTATTAATTTCTTTTCGTTTTTAACAATTTCTATTTATTTTTATTGATATTTATTTATTTTCATCAGCTTCCATTTATTTTCATAAATTTCCTCCAAACTTCAACAAATTTAAACTTTTTCGTCAAATTCTATAATAATTTCCAACATTTTGATATTCGTTTTTATTATACTTTCTATTCAACTTGATCAATTTTTATAAATTTCCATCAATTTCTGTTTTATTTATATTTATTTTGATAATTTACTATTAATTTTTCTTTTTTCTATTAATTTTTATCTATTTTAATTCGTATTTGTATCAATTGCTATTTATTTTCATATTTTTTTACTCATTTTCATCGATTTCTATTTATCTTCATCAATTTCTACCAATTCTTATTAATTTCTTCTCATTTAGATTAATTTATATATATATTTCTTAATATCTATTTTAATTTTTGTCAAATTCTAATTATTTTAATATTCATTTTTATCACATTCTAATAAATTTTTATTCACTTTTTTCAATTCCTAATTTATTTGTATTTATTTAGATAATATTCTTCATCTTTATCAATTTCAATTCATTTTTATACATTTTTACTCATTTTGATCTGAGTTTAATCATTTTTATAATAAAGTTGTATCAATTTCCCGCAAATTCTATTTATTTTTACCAATTTTTATTCATTACATTTCGGCCTGCTAATTGTTTTTTTCCTCTCTAATATTTCATTTATTTTGTTCCTTTTTCTTCCTGAATTTTTAATTCAATCTTATTATTTCGATCCGTTCACCTTGAAAATTCGCTATTCTTCATTACGAGAATATTTTCGATTCAGAATTGGGACGAGGCGAAACCGACGACTCCGGCTGTTGTGAACTCAATCCCGAGCAGTTCCGTCGGCTCGAAGTGGGAATTCCCTAGAGACAAGCTCAGGCTTCAAACTGTTCTAGGGCAGGGTAACTTCGGTCAGGTAAAAGCTTTGATTGCGAAAATTTAAATAAGTTTTTTTCCACGTTGAGACATCGAACAAAAATAATATGAATGAATAATTACGAGTATAATAATTCTCATATTTTTCCTATTAATTACACCGTAATTCGCTTATAATTTGCCTTACATTGAACTATATTCGACCTATTTCAGGTATGGAAAGCGGAAGCGGACGACATCAGCGGCCACGAAGGACTCACTCGGCTCGTCGCTGTGAAAATGGTCAAAGAAGGAGCGAGCCAACGAGAAAAAGAGGACCTCCTCCGCGAATTAGCCATCATGCAAGAATTGAGCGCCCATCCGAACGTTGTTACGCTCTTGGGCTGCTGCACTGATAAAGGTATGCTGTCTGAAAGAGCTCTATCGAGACAAGTAAGCGTTGGTTAGCCGCTGATTTTGAGGAAAAAGGCCAAATAAATGTTATCCAAGTTTCTCATCGTAACGCCTCAGTTGAGACGAAATTCGTTAGATGGGTCAGAAAATCGGCATTTTTTAGTCACGTATAGAATGGTCCGACAAGTGATCGCTATTTATAAAATTCCTCGAGCCCCCGCTAAGTAAAAAACGAAAAAAAATCATAGATTGAGTTGCCCATATGATGATGTCAATCTTGTAGACCGTGAAACAGAAGACAAATGTGACCATTTTGGTTTATTATTAATAGTCAACCCATTGTAATCGCCCAAGAAATTTTTTTTTCTAACACCCTCAAAATTATTTGATGTTTTACATGGCATGTAGAATCCGAGTATCCAATTACAAAAGAAAAAAATAAATAAATAAAAAATAATAATAAATTTTAAAAAAACGCTGCAAATGATTGTACAGTACTTTATTATTCCATCGCTTCGATAATGATTTAAGAAGATTAAACATTTGTGATAGTAATTATTCCGAACATTTGCGAACGTTCTCAGCGAAAAACAAATTGATAACTATAAGGAAAACTCCATAGCAACTATTGTAATGTTGATCAGTTATATTTTTTTAATTTCCAAATTTTTGTTGAATTGTTCGCCCTAGAGAGTGTTTGACGAGCATTCCAACTAGTATAAAAGGTTTTTTTAAGCTCGAAGAACTCTCGAGTTATATTCTTATGTCAAATTTCTGAAAATCTCCCAAATTCGGCACGAAAGCTGCGATAACTCGAGAACCAATCGACTCCGCGATGGTCTCATTCGATTCCAAAAATCTACAGAAATTGATACCAAACACACATTTTTCTGAAAAACCCTGGAAATTATGAATTTTCTTCCACTTAAAACCCCCAAAAATACCCTTAAAATCGAGGCTATATATTAAAATTGAGTAGCTATTTGGCCAAAGAATTGAGCCATCAGGCCAAGATTGTTTTTTGGTGAAAATGTCAAGAACGTAGTTATTATAGTTTGGCCGGAAAAATGTTGACAGCGGACAGACATAATTTTTTATTTATTATTCAATAATAAACCATTGCTATCGCCCAAGAAAAAAAATTTTTAACTCCCCTCAAAATTTGAGGTTTCCACCAAATCTCCGTTTGAGACCTTCAGAACTTATGTAGATATTACGGTCCCCTTGATTTCGACGTGATTTTCGTGTTTAACGGTGGGGAAAAAATATTATTAAAAAAAAAGTATGCAAACGCCCCAATTGGAGCCATTTTGACGAATTCAGTCGACGAATGTACAGATTACCAATGACTTCGAGGAGGAACTACATTTTCCACCTCTGAAGCTTTCAGATTACCATCGAAAACAATCTGTCTAAAAACTTTTTATTAATTATTCTATTCACTTGCAGAGCCGTATCTACTGATAATGGAGTACGTGATGTACGGAAAGCTGCTCGCCTTCCTCAGAGAGCATCGAACCCGAGCTCATTACTTCAATTTCTCTGACCTTTCTTCAGCGCTGAACTCGAGAGACCTTACTGTTTTTTCATACTGCGTCGCACGAGGAATGGAATATTTAGCTAGCAAAGGGGTGAGTTGAGTGCCATTGCGTGCAAAAACTACATCTGCGTAAAATTGTCAAGTCACAGTTTTCGTTTAAAAAAAAAAATTAAAAAAAAAATAAATAAATAAATAAATGATAAGGTCCACAGTAAAAATTAAAATTTAATGCGTTTAATGATTCGGAAAACGTCATTTATCCTTCAAACTACAAAACCGTTGATGCGGTCGCCGAAAAATGTTGGGAAAATGACAAACACGTATCCTCGATGAACAAAAACTGTGAAAAAATTAAAAAACGATTCGGAAAACTTCTCGTTCTTTTAGTTTGACATAATTTTTACGGACCGATTTGTCCAAATTTTTATCCATTATTTTTGACGAGTTTGAAATTTTGAAAATCGTAGTATTTTAGAGGTTTGGGAGTTAAAAGAGCAAAAAAAAATGAAAAATTTAAATAACAAATAAAATAATACTAATAGTAATAAAATAATAATTATAAAAATAATAAATTTTTCTGTGTACATACTTAGTCGAAAATATCATTGTTTTTGCTCGCTTTTCGACTTATTGCAATGCAAAAACACGTTTTTCGACGTTGGGTTCGAAATATTTTGTTAATGAAAAGAATTCCACGCGTTTTTAAATTTCGTCAGAACATTGAATTTCGTAGGATTTTTCTATATAGGAATGTTTCTTAGTGTTTGCCAATTTTCCATTTTACAACATAAAGAATTGGAAAATATGGAAAAATTATGGAAAACTGTGATTATCCGAATATCTTCTGAGTCGAATATCTTCATTTTGGCTAGCAAATAGATGTATTGGTTTAATTAAATTTGAAAACTTCGTGGTCACTTTTGCGGTCTTAAACATGTCTTTTTCCGAGCTTTCAGTGTTTTCTTTTCGACTAAAAAGCGATGAAGCTGAGATTTTTCAATTTTTGACTATAATTATATTAAAATATTTTTTTTTTGGTAGATAATAGTTGGTTTATTTGGGATGAGTGCAATAAAAAAATTAGTGTAGTTAGCTTTTAACATGATGTTCCAAAAAAAATTATAATTATAATAAGTAGGTAAATAAAATCACAATCCTTAGTAAAATTAAAAATCACGGGAGAAAAAATACAAGATTTAGATCTTCGTTTTTGGGTAGTCGCTTCATATCTTCTTGGTTTTGAAGTTGATCTTCATGTATTCCACTGCAGAAAGCCCTGATGATGCCCGAAGGGGCGAAAGTGCTCGGCGGGCAATAAAGAAAAAGGAGAATGAGTTGCCCAGTTTTTCTCCCCCGCAAACTTCAAAACCAAGAAGATTTAGATCGATTATGCGTGATATAGATGGTTTAAGAATTTTGTGTTCCACCTGTCTTTGACGCACCTAATCAACGCCTAAATCAATTCGGCTTCTCCTAATTGACGTACTTTTTCCAGATCATCCACCGGGATCTTGCGGCGAGGAACATTCTCGTCGACCATAACAAACTTTGCAAAATCGCCGATTTCGGTATGTCTCGAAACGTGAGAGATACGGGAGAAATATACGAACAGAGGCCCAACCGAGTAAGTATAATTTCTTATTGTTATAGATAGCAGATGAATGAGGAAAAGAGTGAGAACGAAGTCAAAAGAGACTGTTATCCGGATTATTAACAATTAGAATAAGCTGAGAAGTAGCCGTCGGTCAATTTCTTATGAAAATAACCAATATTTGGCGAATAAGAGGGCCTTTGCGCAACTGAATATACCCTAAAACCTTTCGCTCAATTAAAGTAAAAAAAAGCTACTGAAAAAAACTAATTTCATAAAATAAAATCGAATACTATAATAATTAAATCTTGATAAAATCATCAAGCTCAGAAGTCATAAAGAAAGGAATAATAACGAAAAAAGCAAATCCTGGCCCAAAAATATGATAAATTTCTAAAAAAAGAAATAAAATAAATAAAAATTAAATAAAATAAATAAATAAAATAAAGTAAAGGAGTGAAGGAAAAGAAATAAAACCCAAATAAAAAACTAACAAGAGGCAGTTTTTTCAGATCGAGAGAGTTACCGGACAATCTCTGGAAAAAAAATTGGGAATTTTTTTCGAATTCCCTCCTTAAAATTTATATTTTATTATTCTCTATTTGATGGCAGAGTTATCTGTTAACTTATCTTGAAGTAGCGATTGTACTACAACTTCTCCAATTTTCCTTTGCTTCTCCAGGGAGCCTTGCCAATTCGCTGGATGGCGCCGGAATCTCTCCATTACAATCTGTTCACTCACAAATCCGACGTCTGGAGTTTCGGAGTACTTCTTTGGGAAATCATCACTCTTGGTGAGTAGAATATGCATTACGGGAATCGACTTGGAGGAATTTAGTCAAGTTCTTTAAAAAAGTTCAATCGTCCTGTTACACAATTTGAAGTCGAGTGTCGGTTTATTGAATGCGGAATGTTGAAAGAGATTTATTAACTCGAACTTATTCTAATAAAAATTAACTAACGTATAACCTAAACAGCGAAAAAGGTCTCTCAATTTCTACGTACTCCAATAGTTTCCAAGTTTTTTCTTTTCATTTTTCTAGCCGTATTTTGGCCAAATCCGACGTTCGTTATCGAGCCATATTTTATTTTGCCATATTTTTATTTTGTTTACCTTTTTTTTTTAATTGGTTTTACTCAAGTTCAGCAATTTTTTTAACTTGCAAAAGAAGTTAATATTTCTTTGTTATTGCATTTTAATATTTTTAGGGGGATTTTGTACGTATCGTGTCAATTTATGAAGATAAATTTCCTTGATTTTCCATTCCTACTTTGCTTAAAAACGGCCAAACAATTTTTAAAAACTGTTTCAGCAGGATTCGGGAAAAAAGCGACGCCTAGCCATTAAACGAAAAAAAGTAAAAACGTAACAAAAAAAAATTTTAAAAAATTATGCGCAGTAAATTCAGCTGTAAAATTAGAGGCGTAGATTAGCTCAAAATGGAAAAAATGTCAATTGTAAAAAACGGCGCGAAAACGTGCCAAATAGCATTTCTGCGAAAATTCGCTAAAAATTGACGATTTTAAGGTTTTTGTCAGGCGAAAATTTATCAGGGTTTGGCCAAAACAAACCACAAATCAGTGCTGTATATAAAATAGATAAAACACCCAAGTACAAGAAATTCGCACGACAAATAACGGGAAATCCGACTTGCCAAACAGGTGTAAAAAGTATTTCCCAAAAAAAAAATATATATATCTATGTTAGAAGAAAAATATATTGATTCTGAGTAATCAAAGCGAGAAACGCGAAATACAATAGTGGGCAAAATTTCAAACCTGAAAGGCAATTTTCTTGTGAATACCATTTCAAGAGCGATTTCAAATTAATGATGCTCAACTAGTTAATAGCCGACCGAATGTCTAACGCTAATTTCCAATCCAACATTCGTAAAAATTATCGTACTTTCTATTTTTTTTCTCTACTTTTTCCAACAGGTTCAACGCCTTACAATACGATGGGAGCTCGCGAAGTCATGCGCCAAGTCCTCGACGGCTACCGCCTCGAAAAGCCGAAACACTGCAAGACGGAATTTTTCAAAGTGCTCGCCAAATGTTGGCACGCGGATCCCAACTGTCGGCCGAGTTTTAGCGAACTTAAATCGGAAATCGGTGCACTGCTGGGAACGACCGAGTCCGACGGGAGGTTCGTCGATTTAGAGGCCATGACTGAAGAGATTATGGATCAGGGCCATTGAATAAAATATAAAAAAACTGTTGGAATTCTATCGATCGGAATTTAATATTGTTATTTTTTCGTTTAATTCCACGTCCGTTATACCCGCGAAATTATTCGAAAGCGCCTCAAATTTTCCAAAACGTACTTCCTATCACCTCGTTTTAACCGATCTAATCGCACGCTCTCCGATAAAATTAATTTCCCATCACATCTACGGAACGAATTTTCCAATTCAGACGCCATATTTTTTTCGCATTTTCGCTCTCGTGGCGTCGTTTTAATCAAACAAGCGAGGACAAATCAAATTCGTGAAATCGTTCGTGTAAATTCTCTAAGGCTTCGAAGTAAAAGCTGATTTATCGCGTGGAACTTAGTGAAAAATATCCTACATTTGGAAACCCGCAAAGCTGGTAAAGAATATCCAAAGACAATAATAACTATCACTTATTTGAAACTGTATTCATGCATACGTGTACAAAATATACTTCTCCCCCGCACATTGTAAATAAAAAATGTAAATAATTCTCTAGCCTTAAGAAAAATCTGGCCAATCTGTTTACCATTACTTTATATCATCGCTCTATTGTAATATAGGTTTATTTTTCAGGCAGTTTTCGTTCTCTGCAGCCCAAAAATATACAACTGTGAGAAATTTCTATACGGTTCATGTTATGTAGAAAAAATGCGGCTATGGCAAATTTATACTATTCTAGTCTGTTTGAATGAGTAACACAAAAAATCATCAGTATTCTCCTCGATCTTTTGTCGCTGTAAAATTGTTTTATATACTCTAATAAAGTTACAATTTAGCGAAATACTGGTTGTTTATTTCTCCTTTCAAAATATGTCTATAATCGCATTACTTTTGTAATCAACCTCGGGATATTTCCCCATTTTCGAGCAGCATATATGAGAATATAGTGGTGGATACGAAATTATAGGCGGGTCCCAAAAAATGCGATGTGACAACATGTGATATGAAAAAATGCGTTTTGATGTTTTGGATGGTTTTTATTCAGAATTTCGAGCCGAATATCGTGGTCGCGTCAGTTTTTTTGTTGGTAGCGCTGGGAAGGAGTTATTCCCGCTTAAACAACATGTGTTATACCATTCTTGTCGGCAACAAGTGTTATCAAGGTGTTTCCTGAATTGAGCTACTAATCTACTATCTAAATTCCATAGCATGTAGCATGATATCACAGGTTGCCCCACTTCTGCACTCTTCATGACACTAATTATTGTCCCATTATTCTTATAAGGTTTTTTCTCTCTCGTGAAAACCAGCCAAATTTTCATAACACATGTTGTCCTGTAGCCGTCGATATTTTCATGATATTAAGACAACCTCAGTTTAATTTTTGGAATTATACTGGCAAGTATTATACTTACTTCCTAACAATTGTGCCTTTTTCGTGTAATTTAATTATATACATTTAATTAAATACATATATGGCTGGTTATTCATATGACCGCAATGGGGATAAAAACCATTATGTTACAACGTATGACAACGTAAAACCCTGTAAGTAACAAAATCAGGTTCAAAATATTTATTTTGGATAAAGTGAGAGCCTGAACTATTTTACAACTATTTTACCTGAACTATTTTTGCCATTTATTTGGCGAGCACAATAAATGACACAGCAATCTGGAGTTCGTCGAATTAAAACCGGACAGTTAATTGGCTTTCGTGAAAAGTTTTCGAAAAGTCACCTACAGGTTTTTGCAATGTGGCTGTCGAATTAGATTTTATTTAGCCATCAGCTGAGTCCTAAGGCTCGGAAGTGGAACGGATAGACTGGACGTGTGAAATATGCACCAGCCCCTAATCGGATATCGGATTACGATGTCCACGGTTTCTGTTACCAGTTCAAACGCTACAAACCATTACATAACTTCGAGTCGAATATCGGGTAGAAAAAAACCGCCATTCGCTTCGAATCCGTCAAAACTGCAGCAGCGGTGACAATCGAGTTCATCCGGTAGACGCGAGTGAGATTAAATGTACAGCCCTTTGTCGAATAATGAAGATCGGAGCGGGACAGGTTTGTCGTTATTCTTCGCCACCTGTTGCATCGTTGATTTATTCGGTGTCTTTCCCATCATTGCGCTGCCAAGGGCCATCGTCGAATGCGGTAAGTATATTAAGGCTAATGTGGACAAGTGTGCGAGTGAGAGGGAAGTGCTCAAAGTATTTTCACTTTTTCTCAACAACCAAAAGGAATAAATTTTTTGAAAATTGGAGGTTGCTCCTGACGAACAACCTAGACAAGGCATCATAAGAAATTCTATATTAAATTTTTAAATTGCAAAAAAAGTTTTTTTGAAAATTATTTTTAAATATTCAACTGTTGATATTTTGAAAAATCGAGCACAGCCCGTGTGTGGGATATTATAGGGAATCGAAAAATTCAAGAATTGAAAATTATGAAGAGAAGAGAATTATGAAAAATAGAGGCCTGAGACGAAATCTACTTTCAGGAGTCCCGATTATTAATTGGCAAGAAATTGAGAATTATTCCCTTCTTGAGGGAAAGAAACATCAGGCGACTCTTGAGCAATTAATTTTATTCGGCGTAATTTCCTCCCTTCTAGCCTAATCAGGGCTTTGTAGGACCTTATGGTCTAGGACGAATTATACCTAGTGATCATTTATACAATCCCTATTTGCTCTGGAGTTGTGATGGGTAGACAACCCAGGCGGCTCATTCTCCACTTTTATTATCTGGCTAGTAACTTTCGGGATCCATGTCAAAAGAGAAGCCGATCTTGGACACCGATAACACAGGTCTGTGGCATAAAAATTGTTTAAAATTGAATAAGTGATTTTTATAGTATTTTCAACGCTAATTTCGGGAAAAATAGTGACAAAATTCCATCACGTACAGTTATTCCACAAACTGCTTTTCTATTTTTAGCTTTTTTCGATATTTTTATACATAGTTCCGTACTCTAGTGAGTTTTTCCTGGTTTATCCGAGGCAAAACTAAAGGAAGGAGTCTTTGTCGGACCAGACATTAGAAAACTGATGAGAGATCCCAATTTTGGTGATACTATAAGGACTTATGAGCTTAAAGAGAAATGTAAGTGTACTAGATATATGTAGTTTATAACATGTATTATACATAAAATAGAATCCTTTAACTTAAGAAAATTTTTTTAAAAATTGCTAAAATTTTGTTATTGTACCGAAAAGTAATTCCTTTTTTGTGAGAAAACCTTACGTGGTAGAAAAAAAATGGATTACATTTTTGCAATCAGCGCTGAAAAATACATAAAAATCAGTTATCAAATTCCAAACAATTTAAAAAAATATTTTTTTTGTAAACCTGTGTAATTGAGGACGCGAATATACGACAGTACAAAACCCTCCGTTTGGACGTGAATATTTTTTGGTTTATTATTCAATAATAAACCATTGTAATCGCCCAAGAAAAAAATTTTATAACCCCTCCTCAAAATTTGATGTTTTACGTTTCATGGCATGTAGAATCCGAATATTGGGATTACAATGGTTTATTATTGAATAATAAACCAAAATATATGTCGATGACTCATACAACTGATCATCCTGGATCTCAAGAGAGACGAAAAATCGATTTCGTGGGAGAAAAATGGTGCTCTCAAATCCAAGAAGCGCTCTTGAGTGGTGGCGATTTTCATTCCAGGTTGGACTGGCATTCCGTTAGCACTTGTAATATTCTTCATTCAGATTTACACCGCTATCATGTTGGGCCGGTCGTGGCTCATTTCCGAAAGGATATCTCCCGAAATTTCGTCGAAACGAAGGTAAATTAGATCGTGCGAAAGATAATTATTAATAAGCTAAATTCCTCACTTGACGATTCCACGAGAGATTTATTTCTAAGTGTACAAAGAAGGAACTAATTTTTCTTTCTATTGCACGTTTCAAGAAAGAAAAATAAAAAATATACAAAAGTAATAAATCAATGGAAAATTGTAGAATTCGCAAAAATTCGTTACAATAAGTATCAATTTCTAGTTCTATAATTAAATTTTTCTAACCAATTGATTTAAAAAAAAAAAGTTTTTCTAATCTCTGCGAGTTGAGATAGTGGCCTTTCAATTATATATATCTTGCAAACGCTGAGAATGATTCGATTTTTTTGTACAAGATACCCGTACGCTGCAATTGCTGAGCTGGCCTATGGCAAAAATGCAGGCCGCTATGTCAACGTTCTGTTGGGTCTGGCTATTTTCGGTGGCAGCGTGCCCAATCTTCTCATAGGTACGTATATTGTACGAATTTTGAGTTACCTTTTTTTGAAACGGTTTTTATTTCATGTTAATTTTTTTTCAGCCGCACAAAATTTAGAATTGATCGAATTAAAGGTGTCACGGTACACAATGGATTTTTCCTATTGCTATTGGATTATCATACTAGGAGCCGTCAGTTGTCCTATTATGTGGATCGGAAGTCCGAAGGATTTGAAGTGAGTCGTTAACGCAATGGAAGTTATCAAAATATTTTTCGTAACATGAAGACAAGTTGAAGTGCCTCCGATGTAATTTGAGAAGAAAATTTTGTTTCATGAATCGGTTTCTTGAATATCATTAAGTCTGAGTATCAATCGAACGATAGAATATCAATAAAAAATTTTTTACTTCCATGTATACGCAGTAAATGGAATCATTATGATCTTCGGAAGAAATTCGGAAGAAAAAATTGACAAAATTTGCCGTATCTCCGTGAAAAATGGATGAAATTAAATGAATTTTCCAGAAAGTGTTCGCCAAGTAATGTAAAAAAGGGCTTTCGAAAACACTCAGTTCTTTTTATTGTTTTGAATTTTACATGCTATAAGAGTCGATATTTTTGAACGGTCGAGGTCTTAAAATGTTTGTTTTGACAAGCAGATGATGCTTGATTCTTATTCTTTACGTAATTCGTTCATTAATCGGTTTATGAGTCTCTTGGGGAGTTTTTCAATGACAATTTTTCATTGTACTGACGTAGCGGCCTTTGAATGAGTTTCTCCATTTTTTTACTAGGCTATACCTATTTGCCGACTCAGACATGGAAGTACTGTGTGATCTATGCTCACTATTTTTTTTTTTTTTTTTTTTTTTACCATTGCAGATGGCTGGGGTTTTGCTCTGTGTTCCTAGTGCTCTCGTCTGCTATTCTCACATATTATTGCCTGCTGAGCAGCCCTGGACCTGAGGTGCCATTGATTCCGGATTTTAACTGGAACAATTTGGCAATAGCTTACGGAATTCTCGCATTCCAGGTATTCGATAATGCGGTGAAACATTTGTTATAGAACAACTGTTGTTATAATTCACAGTCCTCAAAATGGGATGATAATAATTTAATTAATTGATATACTCTACCTGGTATTTATTATTTTTTTTTTCTAGTTCGACGTTCACCCGATGATATTAACGGTACAAATGGATATGAAAGACAAGAGCCAATTAGGCATTGCCGTTCTCATCGCTTTCTTGGGCAAGTATTTTCTCTCGATGAAAAAATTCTACATAAAATTGGAAAATCCGATAAAAAAACATTTGGCTGTAATTCGGAGCCATGAGGAGATAAAAATTATTTTGTAGCAAATTGGTCAGTTGATCGTGAGTTGGACGTAGAAAAAAATTTGAAACAAAAAAACAACAAAACATAATCTTAATTTTCTTTGCAGGGTGGGTAGTTAACTAATTTTTAGGAGCCTGTCGGAATCACGGTTTTCTACTACGATTTACTTAAAATATTCTCACAAGAATTAAGAAATTTTACTTCATAATTTCGTGGATAATTAAATTTTCAATCTGAAAACTACCGTGATCTGAAATTTGGACGGTTATTGGCGTTGCTAGATCACTTTCAAGCGACAGTGAATTTATACGAAATTCTTGGAGCCATATTCGTTAGATATGGAAAAATCCTATTTTTTTTTAGAATTTATTAGGTACATTTTTTCAACTTTTTATTTTTATTAATTTCTTTTCTAGAATCGAGAACATTTATATTTACTTGGGTATAATACTCAAAGGTCAAAAAGAGCTGGCAAAAACGTATTCGTGATAAAATCTTTCTTTATAAAAACGCAGTTATGAATATAAAAAATAAAGCTATAAATCAAATCCCTCCATCATGTTCGGACGCCTGTGGCACATTTCTAAGAGCACAATATTGCCCGAAATTTGAAATAGTTTATACGAAAGTAATTTAGCCCATACCATAGCTATAATCATTAATAATGAAATTTTTTATTTGAATCATCGTTTCGAAAAATTTTATACGGAGAATGAAAGGAATTTTTCTCTTTCTCAGGTACATTTCATGAAAATTATTTATGAATAAAAATAATAATTAATTGAAATGCGCAGGATGCGGAAAAACGCGGGTGGGTTATAAAAAATCAATCAGTTTTTGAAAACAGCGTGCGCCAAGAAAAAATCATCATCCGTACTCAGCAAGTTTATAAATTATTTGAAGCAGGATGAAAAAAAAAATATTAAAAGAAAAGTTTTCGATCGAAAAGATGAATAATTTTTATTTTTATTAAATCCAATATTTGATAAGCTACTGACCCAAGTGTAGAATATTGTGGTATTGAAATGGTTTCTAAAGAGCCAATTCAAGACAAAAATGGTAAAAAGTAAGACTATTTGTCTGCAGTGAGTGGGACACTCTTCATGATAACGACTATTATTTGCTACAACCAGTATGGCACAGCTGTGCACTATAATACTCTGCAAGGATTGCCTGCTTCGACACCACTGTACGTAGATATGGTGCTCGTCACTATACAAATCGGACTGTCAACTGTAGTCGGAGCGAGCCCTCTTTTCCAAGGATTGGAAGACCTGTTCGACATCAGTCCAGGTAATTTTATTTTTCTTAATTTCCTAATTAAAAGCTAATTTTTTTGCCTAACCCTACAGCTGGAGAGAGTGTTTGACCATTCCAATGAGTATAGAACGATTTTTATAGCTCCAATAACTCTCGAGTTATACCCTCATGTCAAATTTCTGAAAATCTCCCAAATTCGACACAAAAGCTGCGATAACTCGAGAGCCAAAAGAGCTATCGACCCCACAATGGTCTCATTCGATTCAGCGTCCAAAAATCTATATAATTTGATACCTCGTACACATTTTTGTGAAAAACCGTGGAAAATATTAATTTTCTCCCCCTCATAACCCCCCAAAAATACCCTTAAAATTGAGCTAGCAAGTTGGTTCAAGAATTGGGCCGTCGTAGGACCGAGATTGATTTTTTGGTGAAAATTTCAAGAATTTAGCTATTATGGTTTGGCCGGAAAAGTGTTGACGGCGTACGGCGTACGGCGGACAGACAGAATTTTTTTTATTGGATATTCGGATTCTACATGCCTTGAAACGTAAAACATCAAATTTTGAGGGGGGTTATAAAATTTTTTTTCTTGGGCGATTACAATGGTTTATTATTGAATAATAAACCAAAACGCGACCATTTCTCCGTATCATCTATATTGATTTCGGAATGAATGTGATCAATCAATGAATCAATATAGATGATAAGGAGAAATGGTCGCGTTTTTTGTCTCCACCTCAACCTCACAATTATGTATCAGCGACAACAACCAATGAGGTAAATTTAATGTCAATTTAATGGTAATTTAATTTTATAAATGCAATACGTTTATCGCAAGATATATCTTAAGCGCATGTCAGACTGCAGTCTGACGGAGAAGATAATTTCCCAACCTGATATCGATCTTCCCTGCTGATGAACCGAATAAATTCTGTTGTCAGGATTGAGTTGGCAAAGGTGCCTATTGCGTACCAGCATTGTCATCGGTATTGTGGCCGTCGGAGAAGTCGTTCCAAGGTTCGATTTGATCATGAGCCTCGTCGGGGCCGTGCTCATGGGTCAGCTCATGTTCCTCGTACCGCCGCTAGTTTACGCGAAACTCAGAATGATGCAAGCGGATTCCCATCCCCGATCGTTGCCACCGTCGCCATCCGAAACGAGGAGTTTTTTCGGATACGGATCCGTTGCTTCGGTGAGTTGGGTTTCCATTTGCTGGCAAAATAGCTTCGAAGTGTACACGGTCGCAAGTGAAGAACGCATTAACTCATTTTCTGAAGTACACGAAAATATTCCATCATTCTTCGTTGTTGGGGTTGAGGGGGAAAAAACCAAGGCGACTTCTCCTGTTTTTTATCGTCGACCTGCCAAGCACTTTCGCCCCTTCGGGCATCACCAGGGCTTCCTCTATAAACAATTCACCTTGATACGTTCAAGTTCATCATGGAAGTACTAGGTTACATATCCGATAATCTAACTTACGTAGCACCATTACAAGGTATCCACGGCCAAGTCTGGCTTATTTGTTAAAATCTGTTGTCTGCCTGGTGGAAATTCCCGTGGTAGGTTCGTCCTGCAATTTTAGTGGTTAACATCATTGGAAGATAAAATAGTACTTACGTACTTCGTTCATATAGGCCTGTTTATATAGCTCTGATGATGCCCGAAGGGGCGAAAGTGCTTGGCAGGCCGACAATAAAAAACAGGAGAACAAGTCGCCTTGGTTTTCTCCCCCTCAACCCCAACAACGAAGAATGATCGATGCGACAAAACTACAACGGAAAAAAAAATTTCATCATGTTGGTTCTATTTTTCCAAGCGCTTTTACTTTTGATTAACGATGATTTGGAGTTTCAAACTTCCCTAAACCGCAAAGACTTTTGTTCTCGGTTTGGGCTACATTTCAAATCTTCAAGAAGCTTTGTAATTTTTTTGTATAATAATGGAATAAACTTTATATCCATTCGTTCTTTCATTTGAGTTTTTGCAAGCCACAAACGTCTGACGTTAGAACTAAGACGTAACTAGGGCGAGTAGTCCAGATGCCATAAATATACGTAATATTGTCGTTTAGAATTCGATTCTCAGAGGCATGAAACGAGATTAGACGGGGCAAAATTCGATTCTAGATTTTAGGCTAGATTGGTATGAAAAGAATAGAATAGAATAGAATTTATTCTTCTTCTGATTTACAAAAAAAAAAAAAAATGCCAAGGCTTTCTGCGCCATGCATAACTACATACATTAACAAAAAGGGAAAAAATTATACAAGAATTAGTCCCCTAGAGGGCTAGAACGCTGCAAATTATTGTACAGAAGTTTATTACGACGTATTCCTTCCCTTCAATAATGATTTAAGAAGACATTTTTGTGATTTTAATTATTGCGAACATTTGTGAACGTTCCAACCGAAAAACAGATGGTATCTATAGGGGAAAACTCCGTAGCAACTATTGTAATTTTAATCATTTTTATTTTTCTTAATTTCCTAAGCAAAAGCTAAATTTTTTGCCTAACGGTATAGCTGGAGAGAGTGTTTGACGACCATTCCAACGAGTATAGAACGATTTTCATAGCTCCAAGAACTCTCGAGTTATACTCTCATGTCAAATTTCTGAAAATCTCCCAAATTCGGCACAAAAGCTGCGATAACTCGAGAACCAATAAAGCTATCGACCCTGCGATGGTCTCATTCGATTCAGCGTCCAAAAATCTATATAATTTTATACCACGTACACATTTTTCTGAAACACCCTGGAAAATATGAATTTTCTCCCCCTCAAAACCCCCCAAAAATACCCTTAAAATTGAGCTAGCAAGTTGGTTCAAGAATTGGGCCATCGTAGGACCGAGATCGATTTTTGGTGAAAATTTCAAGAATTTAGCTATTATAGTTTGGCCGGAAAACTGCTTACGGCGTACGGCGGGCAGACAGAATTTTTTTTATGGGATATTCGGATTCTACATGCCTTGAAACGTAAAACATCAAATTTTGAGGGGGTTAGAAATTTTTTTCATGGGCGATTACAATGGTTTATTATTATAATAAACCAAAATCCGGAAAACTCAATAAAAGCGAAAGGTTTGACAATTGTTTATAAATTAAACTGATGAATTCAAGGGGACTGAAGCAGAACAGCGGCCGATTTCCATTTTTAGAAAAATAGGACGTTAGTGGCTTGCAAAAGCTCAATTTCTTCATTCATTCATCAGGGCCCGGTTGGCACATTCGTTTGGCAAAAGCGCTTGGATTATTAACTTGAATGAGACATTGTCCTATAAGAGCCATGATATAATATTATTTATTAGCATGATTATTCATGATGACATTATTTATTTATATACATGATATATCATTATATCAACAAATATGATATAATATTATTTTTTTCCTCGTTTATGGGGGGAAATAATTTACAGAGAGACGAAGCGTGCACGTGTATTATTAGAAGGCACAGTCACCCATGGATTTCGACCAAACCGTCATTTCGCGCTTATGCTCTCAACTGGAACTATTATCGTGTTCTGAACAGTTGTGCCAGATGCCGCGCACAAGCTCTTGTACGTATTTTTCTCCGTTGTTTTGACGTCAAATTCGGATTCGGCGTTCAATTTTCCGTAAGAATAGCTTTCAAAAACGCTTGAAAACGAAAGTTTAATTTTTCACCTCAGCGGAACTCGAGATTTCGGCCGGTGAAAAACTCGATTTACGGAAAATAATTTCTGTGGCGCTGTTTAACATTTTTTCGGCAATTTTTTTGCTATTTACGTGTGTAAGGCGTTCAAATGAAGACTCCTGCATAATAAAACAATTGATCCGAATTAATTTTGACCCCGAAAGTCACGGTTGAAGTCGAATTTTCGAGCATTCAAAAACTGATTTTTTTGGACCACTTGCAGATTTTTCAGAGAAATGAAAAAAATCACAAGAACACATCTTGGTAAGATACAACTATCCTAAAAATTTCAGATTTTTATCTCTATTGAGAGAGGAGTAAAAAATCGTTAACTGTTCGGTTGAAAAAAATCGCAGGGGTACCCCTTGGATTTTTCGTGAAAACTTTTTTGGTTTCGATTTCGTTCAAATTCAGCATAATGATAGTTGATGATGTGTATATCAATAATATATGATTCATTCATTGTTTCTTTTGCACTAAATTGATGAAAATAACGTTTAACGTTGAAAAATGTGATTTTTCGTGTATATTCCACTATTATTTTGTTGAATAACGCACAAACGGTAGAAAAATGGATAGGTACATTACATTGGGAAAATGTGGACAGTTAAATTACCTATCCTTCGGTACAATCAAACATCTGAATTGACGAATTTTTGTTTAAATTATCCACTGCGCAAGTTACAAATCTTGGAAAACATAAAAGTTGAAACGTCTACCTCGGCTAAAGCGAGATTGATTATTGGTGAAAATTTCAAGAATGTAGCTGTTAATAGCTGTTAAGCCGGAAATGTGTTGATGGCGTACGGCGGACAGACAGCAACACTTTTCCGGCCAGGCTATAAAGATTCTTATATAACTAGAATGTAACTAAAATATTCTTGTAGAGGGGTTTTGAGGGGGGAGAAAAACCAGGCGACTTATTCTCCAGATTTTTAATGGCTGGCCGAGCACTTTCGCCCATTCGGGCATCTTCAGGGCGACGTGGAACCGTGAGGTCCACAGTAGAATATTCTTGAAATTTTCATCGAAAATCAATCTCGGTCCTACTACGGCCAATTCTTGAACCTCATTGCTAGCTAAATTTTAAGGGTATTTTTGGGGGGTTTTGAGGGGGAGAAAATGAATATTTTCCAAGGTTTTTCAAAAACATGTGTATTTGGTATCAAATTTTATAGATTTTTTGACGCTGAATCGATTGAGACCATCGCGGGGTCGATAGCTTTATTGGTTCTCGAGTTATCGTAGCTTTTGAGTTGAAGTTGGGAGATTTCCAGAATTTGGGTCGAGGGTAAAATCGTTCCATACTCGTTGGAATGCTTGTCGATCACTCTCTTTAACTATACCGGCGAAAAGTTCAGATTTTGATTGGGAAATTAAGAAAAATAAAAATGATTAAAATTACAAAAGTTGCTACGGAGTTTTCCCCTATAGTTACTAATCTGTTCTTCGTTTGGAACGTTCAAAAATGTTCGGAATAATTACTATCACTAATGGATAATCTTCTTAAATCATTATTGAAGGGAAGGAATAATAAACAACTTCATTTGCAGCGTCTTTTCTTGAGCGATCGCAATTGTTTATAATTGAATAATAAATCGAAATGCGTTTATAGTTTCGAAATGTTGCTCAATCAAACGCTACCTATTAACTTTTCGATGTCACGGCTAATAAGGATTATTCGCTCGTCTCTCTTCATGAATGATGCCAAAGCTCAAGTTAATGTAGGAAAGTAGTGCTAAGAGAATGGCTGATTAGCTCAAGATGCGATCGAGATTAGCGAAATTACGATTGCCGAGTTTTTCCTCTCCAATAACCAATTACATTCATGGAACCGAAACGGTTTTTTATCAATTTTTTCTTCGCTCGCAGTTCTTGAGGCCGAATGACTCGGCTCTTATGGAATATCACGGCAGAGCGGACGTGCCGGACGGCAGCCGTCACATTTTCGGCGACAGCGACACCACAGTCGATGGCTCTCGACGCCAATCACGTCAAAGCATTATCTCTCGGCTTCCGCTTTCCCGGCCTCACACGACGATCGATTCTATAGCCGACCTCTTCAGGCTGGACGCAGGAAACGAACTCGATGGTCCTTTGACCATCGGTGAAAAGTCGGCTTGTTTTCTCCTGGTAGTGTTGGGAATCATGGCGACAATCACGTCGACGTATTTCGCTTTCGTCGGTATTTTGGAATACGCAGATTTCGCCCCTCCGTGTATCGTTAACGTAACATTAGCGTCGAGATTTATATACGACCAGCTGTAATTCAATAAATGTGGTTTTGTACATCAAAAACTGTATTTTTTCTCCGATCCCTTCCCCTTTTTTCCAATTCATTTTTTTTTATTTATTAATGAATATTGTATTTATCAATAAAATATTTAAACCTAAAAATAAACAATAAACCCATTAAAATAAACCTTTTTTAAGGTTTTATTGTGTTTATCATATGACTTCAAAACGGTTAGAAATAAATGAAAATAATACAAGATACTTCATCGTAGAGTCTCATGATGGAAAAGAAATCACGTGGCGCATCACATTTCTGGACAACAAAAAAATTACAAAAAAAAATAAATAAATTAAAATATAAAAAAAAAAAAAAAAAAATAGGAACAGAAGAGAGATTAAATGGTGAAACTAAAAAAACATTCTTCATTGAGGATGATCGACCTTTGCCTAACTGTGGTCGGAAGATAGCGAAACAATAATGAACAGTCACTTATTGACGTTGGTGAGATTAGCGGCAAAAATTGGTCTCTTGACAAAAATCGCAATTAAAATACTTCATCCAAATCTTAATGTTTATTAATAAATAATCAACTGAAAATAATTTACTTATTAATAAAAAATATTTATTAAAAATAATAAAATAAAAATTATTTACCCATATACAGTATTTATTTGTTAATTTTTTATTGTAGAGCTTTTATTTAAATTATATCATAAATGTTTCGAAATTATCTCAAGCAATTTTAGGTTTATTGTTCAATGAAAAAACATTGTATAATCGCCCACGAAAAAAAATTATAACCCCCACCCCTCACAATTTGATGTTTTATAGTCTTATAGAATCCGAATGAGCATTGAAAAATTTGTGAACAGCAATTTCAATTCAATTGTTTTTCAATGTATTTCAATTGTTGAACAATTTTTCTAAAGAAACTATTAATAATTGAATTCTTGAAATTGTCACCAAAAATAATTTACGACCAGACAGCTGGTCGATTCCTTAACGTATTTTTAGCAGTTTTGAGGGAGGCAAAATTGGTAATTTCCAATTTATTTTGAAATGTGTGTGTTTGGTTTCACTTTCTATTGATGTTTTGGACTCAAATCGAATGAAACCATAGCGGAGTCGATAGCTCAACGGTTCTTAAATTATCGCAGCTTTTGGCTGGAGTTTCGAGATTTTTAACAATTATAGTCATGATACGACTAATCGTAGTTTGACTAGAGAATATGTGGAGCTATAAAAGTTGTTATACATGAGAAATGTTTCTCAAAAAACCACTTAAGCTTTATCGTTAAGTGAATAAGGCCACATTTAATTAGATTATTGGGAAATAATAGTAAAAAAATAATTATTAAAATTAACAAAGTTGCCAAGGAGTTTTTTCTATCATTAGTTAGGTGGAAACCTTCACAATTGTTCGGGACAGTTACTATCAAGAGTGGATGGTATTCATACATTTCTAATTGAACGAATAATAAACCACTGTACAATCATTTGCAACTTTTTCCAAAAATGTATTCTCTTTTTCATTATCTTCCTATTATATTTTTAATATTATTATTATCATCTTTTTTTTTATTGAAGAGCTTTTTGTACGGATAAAATATAACAGTTTCTGAAAAAAAAAAATTTTTTTTTATAATTGAGACATGTTAATTTCATAATAGTTGAAAAAATCCACGAAACTGGCGAACTTTCAGTGAAATAAAGAACTGAGAACGAATTATCAGTATAATTACGTCCAATTTCAGCTACATTTCGATCATAATTATGACAGGAACTAACAAAAATGCTCTGTGAGTCGCACAAAGTACATCTTAATTTGTACCGTCCTCAATTCAAACATCAAAAAAGAAAAAAAAAATTAGGTATCTATTGATGTGTTGAACTTTTTTCCATCTGCAACGACCCAATGAAATCTACAAAATCACCGGACCTTGGACTATAGTCGATATTCTAGTCCGACGAGTTCATTTCTTCTCTATGACACTTACTTGTAAAAAAATAAAAATAAAAAACGGCGTCAAGAAACCTAGAAACCTGAATAGCCGATTCAGATAACTGAACCGCGACAATAGATAGCTATTCGCGAAACCGGTTGGAAATTTTTTCCGGTAGTTCCGCCCAATTGGTCTCACCAAATGATCTCTGCTTCCAATTGATGTCTCGAAATGATATCGAAGTCAACGGGGAGTAAGCTCAAGTGAATCCTTGTTTTGCTATATTTTCGTTGAGATTGTCCTTTACTGTAGGTTTATTCAAGCATGAACGACGCCAAATGGGAGCTATTTTTGTTGTATACGTTGGAATGCTCGTCGAACACTCTTCAACTATACCGTAAGGCGAAAAATTCAGATTTTAATTTGAAAATTAAGAAAAACCAGTAGTACACAGTATTTACATGTTTGAGTCGGTAACAGATATAACCAATAATAAAATTAAAATAATCGTACGAAGGCCGCAACGTTATTATAAAATCAAGAAACTCACACAAAGTGGACAACGTTCATACTCTACGACTGTGATTAAAAACGCTGCAAATGATTGTACAGTGGTTTATTATTCCTTCGCTTCAATAATGATTTAAGAAGATTATCCATTATTTGTGATAGTAATTATTCCGACCATTTCGATGGCTACAGGACAACATGTGATATATGAAAAAATGGGTTTTGAGGTTTTAGATGACTTTTATTAAGAATTTCAAGCCGAATCTCGTGGTAACCTCAGTTTTTTTGTCGGTACCATTCTTGTCGACAACAAGATAGTGTTATCAAAGTGTTTTCCTGAATTGAGCTACTATGTAAATTCCATAGCATATGTAGCATAATATCACAGTTTGCCCCACTTCTGCATTCTTCATAACACTAACTGTCCCATTATTTTTATAACGTTTTTTCTCTCTCCTGAAAACCAGTCGAATTTTTATAACACATTTTGTCCTGTAGCCATCGATTTGTGAACGTTCCCACCAAAAAACTGATTGGTGACTATAGGGAAAAATTCCGTGGCAACTATTGTAGTTTTAATAATATTTATTTTTCCTAATTTCCAAATTGAAATCTGAATTTTTCGCCGGAAAAATTCGGGAAATTCGAGTTGTAGTAAAATTGGTTATACTTGTTACTGACTCGAACATGAAGGTTCTACACCTCTGGTTTTAAATTAATCGTAACGACAAGAATTTTTAAATAAAGTTTCCAAATAAAGTTGAAACAATTAATTAAGATCGAATAAATTCCGAATGGCGTCCACACCATTGCGGGTAAAATCTGTACACGGTACGACGGTGAGAATATGATCTCAAACTAATTTCTAACAAAGTTGCTATAATAAGCGAAATACAATGAGGGAAAATGGGAAGAAAAATAATTACCGTATCACCTGTCACTCGGGTGAAGAAAACAATCATAATTGCAGCTATACGAGGAGCGATCGTCGTATTCGATGAGGAAACTGATGGGAACGGAAATGCATTATAAATGAGAAAGCTTCTATTGCGTTTAGCGCGTAAAAACGAACCACTGTTCTTTTCCCTGTGGATAGTGAAACTGAATCTGGTGAAAACGACAGGTTACAATGCAATCTCGATTACTTCCACGTTCTTTCGTAAATATAATTTTTTAACGGTTTATTTATTTATTTATTCAATTACGAGCACATACTCAATATACAGAATTTCAACAAAAAAATTGTGTTACCAGTCAGATTATTAATGATTACATCATTATGATGCAAAACAAAAACATAATACTAAATGAAAAGTCCCCCATGAGGTTCTCCATTGAATCAAGATACATTGGCATAATTTAGCCATATACAACGCTGCATCTCTATTTGAAGGCAGAGCAAAATCACGAAGCGGCTAAAGACTTTCATTTCAAATTCCAATATATCTTCTGAAAATTTTCCGGATAAATGCTAGTGAAATATAATATTCCCACAGTTTCGTAAGTGTTAGACGGTTCGTGCGTGACTTGAGTTCGAAATTAGCGATGGATGTGCGGGCCGGTAATTTTCTGTCGTTCGATTTTAGCACGGTCGTGTCCCGAACGGGATCTGACTGATACGAGTCCAGACGCCGAGTTCGATAATTTTCTTAACGGAACGAAGAAGTAACGGTCGAGCCCGGGTCCAGCGACAAATAAATATCTCATATATAAAGTAAATTAAATTGAATAGGAGACAACCAAATCGCTATCGTAATCGGTAGAGATAATAATTCTGATTGAATATTATTGATTTTTTGGAAATCGAGAAGACTAATCACGTCCAATATAATATCACTTGTCGGAGCACTTTCGGCCATGCTTAGAGCTTGTAATAAGGTTTCATATTTATGATGCTATGTCCTACCTGCGTTACAGATAACATACTACAAGGCGACTGAACTGCGAAAGCTATTGAAGGAATGGCAATATAGCAAACGAATTTCTCCCCTCAACTTCCAGCAATAAAAACAATATAGGGGGGCTAAGAGTAACGGAAAAGTGAGGGCTTCGTTATTATAAGTAGTAGTTAATAGTTTGCAGTTTTGTTTGTTGTTTGTTGTTTGTTTTATTATTATTTTTTTTAATTTTTTTTTAATTTTTTTATATTTTTTTTATTTATTTTTTTTAGTTAGTTTGTTTTTTTAGTTAGTTCAGTTAGTTAGTTAGTTTTTTTGTATTTATTTATTTATTTTTTTCACTTCTCTTCTCATTCGATATGAATGATAAGTAGATCGGAAAACGGAATCAATACCTTAAAGGCCCTCACCGATGTGCAAATGTTGGAAAACATTATTTTTCTCAGCTTCACACAACAAAAGTATCAGATGGTCTGGGACCTTTTTGGTTAGAATATACGTTTCGGCGAAAAAATAATTGATAGGTGAAGTAGTGGAAAAACTGGCCAGTTAATTTTTGATAAAGTCTCCGGACTTCAGAATCATCTGCGACCATTGATTGAAAAAAATATTGATTTAAAGCTCTATCAGTTATTATTAATTTTCTACTTATTTTTTTAATTTTTATTATACATCTCGAAAGACATTAATTCCAAATGGAAACAGAGCTTTATAAAAATCAGGGGTACAGGCGGGAGTATTTTCTTTGACTTAATTGATTCCTATAAGCGCTTTCGCCTATTCTTACCATTACTGACTTTAAAATCACCCTCGTTTGATGATGATCTCATCGTGATTTACTAAAAATTCGAATAATTTTTACCATCGATCTTCCGTCATCATATTTCTGAGAGAAAATATTATTGTCGCGTTTGAGGGCTAGTGGGACGTTGGTAACAATTTAGTGTCGTGCTGGTTAACGGTGTGGCCGCTTAAAGTCGTAAACGGGCTCCCAAGCTCAGCTATGTGACCGCTTTTGGTCGCCAGCGTAGATGAAGGAAAGACCGGATTCGCGGGGATCCAGATGCGTCCGAGGTTTGTTATTTTAGGACAACCGTAAACTGCGAAAGGTAATACTACGACTGTAAATAAATAGCTGGCTGAAGGGATTATTTGTATTCTTGGTATCAGCACAGCTGAGTCGCAGAATTTTGCCGAATTATTATTAGAGACAAGGTTAGAGGAAAAATGCAGAAAAATCAGTAGATGTGAGAAATTAGTCAGTTTACTCGGTTGAAGTAATTGAACCTTTTTACGCTGTTCCATACGATGATTTAGAAGGAATAAT
Source organism: Tupiocoris notatus (assembly GCA_037159825.1). Classification (NCBI taxonomy): domain Eukaryota; kingdom Metazoa; phylum Arthropoda; class Insecta; order Hemiptera; family Miridae; genus Tupiocoris; species Tupiocoris notatus. The sequence continues at coordinate 117,192 of JASJUZ010000771.1, forward strand.
TACTTCTCAGAAAACTGGAAAAACCGTTATTTTTTCTCTTTTTTTTTCTTTTATTGTAGCAGTATAATTAGGTATTACAAGATTGGCACAGTAAAATAAAGCATGGTAAACAATAATAAGTAAACAAATACATAAAAAAAAGTGGCGTTCAGTACGGCCCAAAATAAATATCCAGTTCCACACAATTATCACCATTACCCGGCTATGTGGCATTTTTAACAGAAAAACCCCTCGTTAAGAAAAAACACTCTGGTTTTTATTATATTCTGCAAAAAATAATACAACTTCTTCAGGTCAAACAAATTTTCCGTGTTCAACAAGCAAAAAAAAACACTCAAACCCGACGTTGAAGTATTTGAACCTTTTTACGCTGTTCAATATGATGATTAAAAAGGAATAATTACTTCTCTGAAAACTGGAAAAACCGTTATTTTGCGTTTAAAATAAAGACCCCCCGGTGTCCGGATTTAGCAGCTAAATAATATGGTAACCCTAGCTTAATATATCTGGGATTTTCGGGGCACAGTAGTGTTTAATTCGACGCGAAGGTACTGACAAATAAAGTTGATATAGGAGAAAATTCCGCTACTTTATGGAGCATTTCTTTAGGGTCACATACATAATTAATCTCTGCATGGTCACCGTGGCCTACCTCGCTCGAGGTCAGGAACGTGGTAGAATAACAGTACCGACTGATCTTTCAAGTGATAAAATATTGTAATCTTTCGCGAAAAAACACTCGAGAAAGCGAGGATACGTGAAGATGATCGGACACCTAAGCCGTTTGAAAGGTCAAGGCCCACATCAGTGCTTCATTCGCTGGATGATCCTCGAGCAGGTCTTTCTTCTGGTTCAAGTGAAAGCGGTGACCTGCTCGATGTGGACGAGTTTCTTGCGGTTAAATTCTCTCGTGATATATAATCACGTTTTCATTGAGCTAGAACGGAATAAAATGCACTTTTGTTTTCATATTTCGATTAATAAAAATATTTCGTAATAGTTTTGATATTTCGATTAAATAAAAATCGAATCAAAATAAATTAATATATTTATAAAACGCTGCCAATGATTGTACAGTGGTTTATTATTTCTTTCCTTCAATAATGATTTAAGAAGATTATTATCCATTAGTGATAGTAATTATTCCGAACTATAGGGGAAAACTCCGTAGCAACTTTTGTATTTTAATAATTTTTCTTTTTCTTTATTTCCAAATTAAAATCTGAACTTTTCGCCGGAATTCGATGAATCTATCTTTTTCCCGGATACGACCCTGCCGAATTCCTCACTGTTCAAAAGTTTTATGACAAAAACTGCCTGAAATAATTTCAAAAATGACCCAAAAAATCGTCCAATTTTTTCCCAAAATGTCTTTTAATTTTTTTTAAATATTGTTTTGTCTAGCAACCATTCCAGTGATCTGGTTGACAATTTCTCAGGTCTCACTGCGATCTCGTCAACGGTTTATTCGCTATCGGTAACACGAAAATTTAGCATTCTGTTCACAGAATTATGTACACAGATTGACTACCATTAACCTAACCTTTCGGTCTCCATCTGTTCTTAGTCAGAACTTGAGTGTCAACGTTTAAAAAGAAATACTAATAAATGTGAGTAATACCCTCAATTTTCAATAAATTGTTCGTAAATAAAGCATTGGCGATTGTCTAAAAAGTCGATTTTAATGAATTCCAAATGTCTACTAGCCCAGTAAATTCTTTTTGAACGTCTTCTGTGTTCCTGATCGCCGAAAGCGTTTCAAAGTCAATCAAGTTGATGGATCAACCGTCAATCGGCTTGGTTTGGGCCGTACATTCTTAGTAAACTGATTGTCATCTTGTGACTCCAAAGGAATCTACTCTCTCTGAAAGATACCTTGTGGGCGTTCGGGATCGAGTTTAATTGTCCGTTTAATTCGGGCGAAGAGGTCTCGACCTGTGAGGATGATTATCGTGGGAAACAGCGCATAGCTCTGACCGTTTTTCTGTCTGACCCATCCGCCTAATTAACGGCCAAATTCAGTTGAATCAGTTCATAGTTAACAAAGACGGCTGTCGCCCCAAAGAGTCAATCACGATTTAGGATACGGAGAAAAGCGCAAGGAACTTGATGTATTGTACAAAAAGATCAAATAGCGCGACGTGTGTTAAAGTACATCCCTTTCAGGAATATCATTGGCATTTCTTGGATTTTTTTTTTTTTTTTTTTTTTTTTTTTTTTTTGTTAAACACCCCTATTTATTTATTTTTGCACATATACGGGACGAGTCCAATTAACAATAAATCGCAAATAACAGGAAACCCCCTTAAAACTCCCCCTTAAAAAAGTCAGTACCTAATGATGACAGTTTTCCAAAATAATTATTTATAAATACTTTTTATTGGTTTTAAACCATACGCTTCTAAAATATATATTGTCCTCTCATCGAAGAAAGTTTCGTACCCCTCAGGATACACTGAATGCTCAAGAGGTGAAGAATGGTTAACATCTTTTTCAGCTAAGGAACAAAATACTTTATTCAAGTATTTTTCGAATTTCAAACAAATTAGGTAACTATTGAAAAATCTTTTCAAAAACTTGAATAGTTTTTCAGATAGAATTTTTACCGTTTACAACCTTCTTCATTTCAACTGGAACCTCGATCTAGTAAAAACGGAAAATTATTTGGACTTCGTAATTCTATCAGAAAATAATTGGAAATGGAATCACATTTATTTCAATACAAAGATAATATTTATATTAATACAAAGATAAACATGAAGTTGAGGCGATGTAAAGGAGCTTTCTTCGTTATTTTCATCTGTTTTGTAATTGGAACCTACTTCGACCTTCATTATCCACAAAAAGAAAAGGCAAGACAATAAATTATTTTTTCCTTCGCCATATTCATTCTTTTAGTGAATTTTGAGGCGGAGAAACCAGACTACTTATTCTCTGGTTATTAAATTCTGGCCGAGAACCTAGTGTTCTATTTATAGTCTTTAGGATGAGTAAAGGGGCGAAAGTACACACGAGGAGTGAAAAAAAATTCGGAGCATAAGGCGACGGGTTTATTTTCCCTCTATAATGAAATACATTAAACGTCAATAAATAAATGTTTCCCACTAGATACATTGTACAGATTTTGAGGGAACTATCTGAAAAACCAATAAAGGAACAAGCTGGATAAACTGAGAAAATTAACAAGATAACTATTGGTTACTCGAATCATAATTGAAGCAATACAACAGTTCATTTGTAGATTTAAAAAAAAATCTATATTTGCATTCTTCATAAAACGTATATTTTTTCATAAATGCATATTTGTATTCTTCATAAAAATAAATGTTTCCCACAAGATACATCGCACTGATTTTGAGGGAAATACTTGAAAATCCATTGAAGGAGATAGCTGGATAAACAGGAAAAAAAATAATAAAAATATTGGTTACTAGATTCGCAATAGAACAGTTTATTTGTAGGTTTTGAAAAATGTATATTTCTATTCTTCATAAAACGTCGAGTTTTTACGGGGTTAGAAAAATTTTCTTTTTCCATGACAACGGCTTGAATAATGAACCAAAATAAATAGACTGATCAGGTCACCGCACCAGCTCATGACCAGGGCAAAATGAAATCGCTCCTCGAATAATTACGTTACAATGTGCGTCTCATGCGCAAGCAATTAATATCAGTATTTAGCCCCCGTCCGCCGTTCACCTGACATCGCAGTGAATTACGCCGAATACCTCGGAAGTGGGGTAACGGTGAGACAAGGCTGGAGGAAAGAGCTGGCCTGGGATGGGCCCCGATGCCGGCGAGAGCTTCTTCCGACAGACCAAGTTCAGAGCCCGCCATAGACAGAACAAGGACGAAGAAAAAAAATCCGCGCATCGCATTTTCAGTGTCGAGAGTTCGCGAATTTTCCTTCCGCTCTTGGAATCGGTCATGCGAATGTGTCACGGGCCTAATCGGCCGCTGAACTTCAGTGTTTGAATTGTGATTTGTGCAGCCGCACCGTCAACATGAATCTAACGACAAATTTCGCTCTTCTCCTGCTCCTCGTCGTAAGTTTGAAATTTGAAAAATAATCGAATTAATTAGACGGATTCGGAAGTTGAAATTTTAAAAATCTCAGACCAGCTCTTACGAAATTGAAATTTAATGAAGTTCGACAACTAAACGATGAGAACCTGTCAAGTTGCGAGTATAAAAACGACATTGCATTATGGTTCGTTATTCTTTTGATTCGTGATATTATGTTTTACTGGAGGAACCAAGTTATTTAGCATATAGGAATTCCGAAGATGCTCGAATTACTCGACAGTCAATTAAAAAAAAAAAAAATGGAAAAAGAGTTTTTTCCTTCCTGGCTTCAATACAATAATATTGTCTAATAGAAACGTACGAACTGGAAATTTATGGAAACTCTTTTCTGGAAAAGGTCCATGAGCAAATAATGCAGAAACTATACCAATTTATTTTTATTCGACAATTAAAAAAAAAAAAATTAATTATATTTATGTCGTTTAAAGCCGTTTTTCCTCCTAAAAACGTCACTTTTTTTGTCTCTCCTTTTTTTGTCAGCACCTCCGTATAAATATCTTGATTTTAATGATAAATAGGCATTTTTTGAATTATACACATCAATTTTTTATTGTACATTCGGAATGATGATTCACAGAATATGCCAAAAATGAAAACCGAACAATAGCCGTCAGATTAAATAATCACAATATCAGTGGAAGATATTATATCCAACAAGTTGGAATCAATTGGTATTTGGTGTACTTAAAATCTCACTTAGTAAATAGAAAATTCCCTTAGAAATCGTTCTTCAACAATGTTTACCAATGGGAAATAAACATCTCCGTATAAATTTCTTGATTTTATTGATAAATAGGAATTTTTAACCGATAAATAGGCGTTTTTTTTTTTTTTTTTTTTTTTTTTTTTTACTGATAAATAGGCATTTTGTCGACCTAAATATGGAGGCACTTTTTGAATTATACACATCAATTTTTTTATTGTGCACTCGGAATGATGATTCACAGAATATACCAAAAATGAATACCAAACAATATCGTCAGATTAAATATCAATGGGATATAATTGGTATAACCAACCACTGGAATTATTTGGGTTTCGGTGTATTTAAAACCTCACTCAGTGAATAGAAAATTCCCTTAGAAGTCTTTCCCCAACAAAGTTTTCATCATAAATTTTCTCGACAAAAATATCCTCATAAATCGCATAATTATACCGCTACACGTCAAATTCAGGCTATATCCCGCAAGACGCGACGAACGTTCGCTCGTGACAAATAATTCCACCTCATCCCGTTCACAGATCCTGATTCCGAGCATAAAGAGTGGCACCCGGGCGACGCTGCCGAGCCCAAGTGAAAGCTCTTTCCCGTTCGATGACCAAGAAATATTTGAATACGAAACGGCCGTCCTTCCTCGCTCGAAACGAGCCGACGCGTTTCGTTTATTTTCAAATTCAAAACGTCCCGACCTGAATTTCGAAATGTGACGCGTGCCTATTGGAATTTCATCGGTCGAAATGAAAATCATTCAGTTGCCTACATAGCTTCCGATAAAAATGGCAAAAAAAGGTGACCTACGAAAAAAGATAATGGGATGTTAGCTGTTTTCAAAGCTATGATTTTAAATCGGGAGAAAATAAATAAAACTATAAAATGTTGGAAAAATACAACAAAATAGTACAAGGTGAAAAAAAATTAAAATGAAAAAATAAAATTATTTTACGTTTACCGGCAAACAAATTACGAGTGCTCAAACCCCTGTCAAATGTGCGGGAAAAATGTGAAATCGTAAAAAATAGTTAAGCAATCATTTGCCTTGAAACGCGATCTAAATAGTATCTTTTTGCTTGAATCAACGCAGTGCTTCGAATGTGCCAACTTGACCAAAAACTAACAATTAAAACGCTGCGAATGAATGAAAATTGGTTCATCATTCCTACACTTCAATAATGATTTAAGAAAACTATACATTTGTTATAGTTATTCTTCCGCACATTTTTGAAAGTTTCCAGCTAACGACAGATTTGTAACTGTAATTATAATACGGGAAAACTCCGTAGAAACTATTATAATTTCAATAATTTTTTTCTCAATTTACAAACTATTAGCTAAATTAATCGCCTAATGGTACAGCTGAAGAAAGTATTCGATGGGAATTCCAACGAGTATAGAACGATTATTATGGCTCCAAGAACTCTCGAGTTATACCCTCATGACAAATTTCTGAAAATCTCCCAAATACGACACAAAAACTGCAATAACTCAACAACTAATAAATCTATGGACCCCGCGAGGGTCTCATTCGATTCACCGTCCAAAATTCTATTGAAATTTACACCAAGTATATATTTTTCTGAAAAACGTTGGAAAATATGAATTTTCTCCCCTTCAAAACCGCCCAAAAATACCCTTCAAATTAAGCTGGCAATGTGGTTCAAGAATTGAGCTGTTGTCAGGCCAAGATTGATTTTTAGTGAAAGTTCCAAGAGTTTAGCTTTTCTATAGTCTCGTCAGAAGAGTGTTGACGGCGGACGAACAGAATTTATTATTGAATAATAAACCGTTGTAATCACCCAGGAAAAAAAAATTCTAATCCCCTCTCAAAATTTGATGTTTTACGTTTCAAGGCATGTAGAATTCAACTTCCAACTTCAGTTTATTTTATTTTCATATTTTGACTCAAAAGTTTTGCTGTCCAATCAATTAGTTTCAGCGTTATAATTTTCATTTTTCACGCGCCTGGTCTCCAAATTCAAATTTTCCTAGTTACAAAAAATGCTCAGTAATTTCAGTCGTTTTCGTGCTGTCGACGGAGTCAGTTATTCAGTAACAGCCCAATCTTAAGAAAAACGGAATAACCGAACCGTGTTGCGAACATTATTGGTGATCATCGGAAGTTTCCAAGACCATCACTTGCCGCATTGTGGGAATCTTGAGCTGCGCTCGGTTCCCAAGATGCTCGTGACCTGTAGGCCGACGTTTTCACTTATGCAAAAGGTGATTACGATTAACACGCCGACGCTAAAAAGCGGCCGGAATGAGAAGCCTGAGATCCGCCAGATGTGAAAGCAGTGCCATTTCTTCTAGGGAACCAACCGGTTTGAGAAGTAGGCAGCCCATCAAGACATGATTCTCTGAGCCTAGCTATTTGTTTATTGGAAGTTCATCCTAAACGATACCGGTTTTTTTATAGTTACGCAATCAAATATAAACTCGTTTCTATTACTTTCTCCGCAATTATTTAGCGCCTGAACGTTTATTAAAATGTTAACGGACGTTATTATCTCCGCGTGATGAAACGAATACTCTTATGAATCGCCGGAAGCGAAAATCGGTTCGTGAGTTTGTGGCTTATATCCGATAGGCATTTGAGAATTCTCACCTAGTCCCTATCAACTAGTAAATATTCGCGTCCTCCCGGGGCAAAAAAACCGTAAGAAATTAAGCTTATCTACCGAATCTTGCCCAAGCTAATTATTTAATTTGATTTTCTCGTATCTTCCGGGCGAGTAGAGTTTGTCGACTCGAACCAAGTCACAAACCGAGTTTATCACACTCAAGTGAAGTTCTATAATGTATACGCACACGATATGCTATATATGTATAGCTACTGATATATCAACTGTATTAGCATCGCAGTAGCGGACACGAAATTAGGCGGGTGGGCCTTTTTGCTGCGTTACCGCATTTAGTCCGAACGAATCGACGGCCGGTGAAGTTCCAGCCCTCAAATCGCCGACTGGAGAATTCCCTATGTAGCCAAACTATAATAGTACTTTATTTTTCAATATTTCTACCTTATTTTAGAGCAAACTTTGTGTTCTAAAATTGGCAAAAAATGTTAGCTGTCGTAGAACTATGTTTGGAATTTTGTCTCAATTTTCAACGGTTTTTCAGTTCCAAAAGAAATATCGAACTGAAATATTCAATCATAGAAGTAGAAATTGTAGAACTGAAATATAGAAATAAGTAATATTCGCTGTTTCCTACAGTAATTTTCATAATCACGTTGTTGGATATGAGTTAACGAGTTTCACCTTTGCGGTAATGACGACCTAGGAATTTGTCGGAAGGAAACTGAGGTCAACATTGCTCGTACTCTGTTGTGACGCAAGAGACTTCAATGTAAACACAGTCGACGGAGGAGAGATTTTTCGAAATTTTTATTTCTCGAAGTGAAAGGTGGCGACCGTGAGTTTGAGAAAATTCGAGCTAATGTGTGGTTACCGTCAAGTCCATTACAGTAACTGAAGGAAATGGCCTACTCGTTCATGCGGGGAATGAGATGCGCAAGTTGGCCCACTTTCATGACAAGATGTACTAGGAAGACTAGCAATTCAGTGGCGTCATGTGTTGCATCAGTGTCGAATAAAGTTTTCGAATACGGTACGATTTCTGATAGCATCAACCGCAACATAGGAAGCTGAGCTATCAAATTACTATAGAAAGGTCTCGGAAATGCCCGTGGACATGCACTGTAGACTATATTGCTCTACATGACTCCGCCTCAAGTAGGCAAGTGCCTGGTATCATCTCTGAGATGCGATTGAGGTGGTACCAAGCATTAAATTTTTTTGATTTTGAAGTTTGCGGGGGAGAAAAACTGGGCGACTCGTTCTCAATTTTCTCAAACCCGCAAACTTCAAAATCAAGAAGATATGAAGCGACAACCCAAAAACGAAGATTAAATTTTTTATTAATCCGGAAGATACATCTTGGAATAAATTTTAGTACGCACGAGAGAAATATTTGCACTTACCATTATCCTCAAGAAATATATACGTGAAGCGTCGATTGTAGGGAAAGTGAAAATCATAATAGAAAAGATACTCTAACGATTATAATAACTGCGTGTTATCCAATTAAAATAAGTGCTAATTTTGTACATTCACTGAGTTTCATTAACTTTTTATGATTTTTGTCTTCTCGGCAGCAGACAAACAAGCATACACTTGTTCAGAAACATTTTCTGCACTAAGCAGAGTATTTAGCACTAGCAAAAAATGTTCCGAATTCTCTCCGTTCCGACTTTTCAGAAGATTTACTACGTACATATGGAAGTATTAAATGTAAATTAGATAAGAAAGCTTTCCCATTGAAATATAATCAGCTTTTAAGCCTCGTGACCTTTTATTGATTCGAACGAACCTATCTAAGCCTTGGCATCAAACGAACATTATAGAAACAGCATTTTATCACGTGTTACCGTTCGATAATGGTTTTTATTAATAGAACAATAACCTGATTAATTCGTCTCGACTCATAATTCAGACTGAAGATTAGCTTCTTGCATCGTCAACGTTATTTCCATATCGAATTGGTGAACGTGATGTGGCTACATAATCTCCTCTTGCAAAGGAACGAGTCGTCGAGATTTTTTGTTCAGTAGTTATTATAAGGATTGACTCCTTAATGTACTTAATATAGGAGAAGAACGCAATCTAAGTCGGAATACGAAAATAAAACTACTGAAACCATCAATAGTTTTTGTTTCGACTAATTTTAGCTCTCCATTCATTAGCTCGCCCAGATCGGCATGCTTTCAAATTAGTTCTCCAACTCCACAATAACCTTACCAATGGGGCAATGTTGCAGCGGTTCTGTTTAGCAAATTATAAATGTTATCAATTATTAAACTAATCGATTTCATCAAGTTTACATTTTTTATCAATTTTATTAATTTTATCAATTCTATCAATTTTATCAATTCTATCAATTTTATCAGTTTTATCAGTCTTATCAATTTTATCAATTTTATCAATTTTATCAGTTTTATCAGTCTTATCAATTTTATCAATTTTTTTCAGTTTTATCAATTTTATCAGTTTTATCAATTTTATCAGTTTTATCAATTTTATCAATTTTATCAATTTAATGTTATTATAGTTTTATCACTTTTATTGATTTATCAACTTGTCAATTTTATCAATTTTATCAATTTAATGTTATTATAGTTTTATCACTTTTATTGATTTATCAACTTGTCAATTTTATCTTTTTTCAATTTTATCAATTTTATCATTGTTGGTTTTGTTTCATGAATGTCGGCCGTTGAAATGACGTCTTACAAACTGGTTGCAATTAACGTTTATGCCTTATTCGAAGTTTAATTTTTCTTCCACCGCCCATTACCAGGGAACAAGATTCCCTTGTTTGAGACGCTATACATTTTAAGATTGATGTATAATATCACTCTGATAATGAAAAACGAACATTATCCGGAAGATGGACGGTAATTAGTCGACTGAAACGTAGACAACGTGTGTTCAACGCTTTTGAAATAATCGAAACACTGTCCAGTTGAGTGTCATGCTAATGTAGTAAAAAAGAAACGATTCAATTCCGAACCAACTATTAACGATTGAGTACTCGTACTGTGTTAAACAACTCGTTCTCACGAAACTCACGAAGCTGTTATCGACAATCCCTTCCATAGAAGCACTGCACATCGATTCATCTCATTCAGGTACTTGTTTCTCGGCACAATTCCCACAATGATCAGATAATAGCCAGCAAGCTTTGTCGTCCTTCTTTCGATGTTTACCATTCATGAACTGTTGTAGTACGGGCGTGAGATTTTCCCAATGAACGGACGGTTGTGCTGATCAAAATCGTACGAGCGAACAGTGCTTGCCATCCGCTCACTGTTCAACAGCCGTATTTACATATTATATAATTACGGATTATATGATTATTTTGATCAACAGAAGAGCTGACTTCTTATTTTAACAGATGTCGCATTTGAAAGTCAAATTGCGGAGAAACTGGCCATCTATTGGGCCACAATGGGTTTTAAAAACGCTGCGAATGATCAGCGTTCAAAAATCGATAGAAATTAAGACCGTATACACCTTTTTTGTGAGAAACGTTGGAAATTACGAATTTTCTCCCCCTCAAAAACCCCCAAAGTACCCTTAACATTGAGGTAGCGATTTGTTTGAAGAATTGAGACGTTCTGAGGCCAAAATTGATTTTTGGTGAAAATTTCAAGAATTTAGCTTTCACAGTTACGTTGGAAAAGTGTTGACGGCGGACGGACAGATTTTTACTCATTGTATATTCGGATTCTACATGCCTTGAAACGCAAAAAAAAACTTATTTTAAAGGGGTTAGAAATTTTTCTTGGGCGATTACAATGGATTATTATATAATAAACCAAAATTATGAAAAAATGTTAGAAGTGCCAACTCATTCGTCTTAGCTAAAGGTCGAGAAGAGGATCTATAGCAATTGATGTCTAGCCTCTCATCATAGTGATAGACTGAGAAACCATTTCCGGCCGCTGGACTTTTCATCTGTCTATGACGCTCGCTCAAAACTATTTTTAACCGACTTAAAAAGGAGGAGGTTTCTTCTTTTTTCTTTTTTTTTTAAATAGTTCTGTTCTTGTCTACTCAGGTTTAGAATTGTTTCGGAGCATTCAAGTTGAGCACCCCCCTCCCACTCAAAATTTTAATAATTTACCGTACAAGGCGTAGAATCCGAATGTCGAAAAAACTTGTCTATCCTCCGTACGCCGTCAACACTTTTCTGAAGAAACTATAGTAGACAAATTCATGAAATGTACACTGAAAATCAATTTTGGTCGGTCAATGTGTTAATTTATTGAAAGTTGAAATTTAGGACGAAAATGATCAAAAATATGTCAAAATCCCCAGGGATAAAGTCATAAAAAGTACAACCTCTAATGCATGTTGTTGCGAAACCGCTGTACAATGATTTGCAGCGATTTTTTCCTTTATTTATCCTATTTTTTTTTTTTTTACAAAATTCTTAAGATATTTTCCACCTGTTCAGCTGGAGACCTAAGGAAAAATATCCTACAACTTTCCGCTTCCTAACACTATAATCGTAATTGAAACCTCTGTAAATTATAGTAGTAATTCGCATTTAGATACACAAAAAAATTTATTAAATGGAGTTCGAGTTGCTCGAGAAATGGCTTTCCTATGAGTGGGAAGATTAGCAGTTCGGTGAACTTATTCCAGCATTAGTGACCTTCGTGTCTTACCATTTCTATAGCTCCGATAGTGCGTTGACTCGAATACGTTACTAGAACGTCAATCTAGCGGTGACAAAAAGCGACCGACCGGTTTCGACCTCGACCGTCGCGACGCGGCCGCGCCTTCTTCCTCGCACATTTGTGGGTCAATAGGTCTCTCCTCTCTTTCTATAAATGAATGGCATCGAACTCCTGTCCTCAATGGCTTCTATAGGGAGAAAAATTCGCTTCGAATCGCGGTGGGCGGTGTCGAACCATTACGATATTAATTGGGAAACAGTATTGTATGCAGAGCATATTTTAAGTGGAAAGGTTGAATCTTGAGGTGGTCGACTAATTAATAATAAAATATATCGCTTGCTAACTTCAATATATAATTAACTTAATTGTCTAAATGCGTTTAAATAGCATTCTTCAAACTCGCTTTTCCGATATGATTAATTCCGATTATTATACTTTTTCTGGATTCTCAATCAATAAAAAATTGCAAATTATTGTGAAATGGTGTTTTATTCCTTTGCTTCAATTATCATTAAAGATGACCATTAATTCGTGATAGTAACTATTATTTGTGATCGTTTTCACCTGAAAACATTTGTAAACGTTTCCATTTAATAACAGATTGGTAAATATAATGGGAAATACGTTTATTTTATTCGCTTATTCGTTTCAATGGGTCTTGAGTCATGGCAGCTTTTGTATGAAATTTTCGGTATCTTAAAAAAATGGTATAGCTCGAAAATTTATGGAGCTATGAAAATCGTTCTATTCATTATGGAATGATCGTAAAACCCTTTCTTAAGCTGTATAGTTAGTTATGATCACTTAACTATTAATAAGATAATTTAGAAAACTAAAAATATCTGAAGCCAAAAAAATTCATTTCTGTCGGAATGCTAATTTTTGGTCTTTTGATTTATTATTCAATTATAAACCATTGTAATCGCCCAAGAAATAAATTGTATTCAAAATTTGTGGTCTCACGTTTTAAGGCGGGCAGAAGTTTTCTAGACAATGTGTATTAATCAATACCAAACACACCTTTGTTCAAAAACCATAGATAATAAACAATACCCAACCGTGACACTCCCCAAAAATTACCCTTGGAATTGATGTAGCAATTTGTCTAAAACATTTAACCATTGTCAGGCTAAGATTGATTTATGGTGAAAATGTCAAGAATGTATCTTTCATAGTTTAGTCAGAAAAGTGTTGACCGCGGACGAACAGACATTTTTTGAATGGACATTTGGGTTAAACGTGCAGCACATTTCGAAGGAATAGGTTGGAAATGGTTTCTTCTTGTTCAATTCTAATTATTGAATAATAATAAAAAGTTAGAATTAGGGAAAAAATTTCACGAGCTACAATAATGGTTTATTATTGAGGAATAAATTAAAAAAAAAGAGAATCACTACTAGTTTTTCAATGCCTTCAACACCGGATGGAAATAGTTGCGTTCATAAGTTGAGCGGTTATAGGAATTGCTCGATATTGAGCACACGGAGGAACAAGATGTATTATGAACCGAAGTCGTCATTCTTTTTGAAATGGCGCCTTTCCAATTCTGAATTATCCCTATTCAATACTGCCTTGGAATCAAAACCGTTTAGCACTTGTGGAAAAACGCTGCAAATGATTGTACGGTGGTTTTCGTGGGGGCTGTGGTTGCCATACCCCTACTGGGAGGCGAAAGCTGAACAGAGGTGAGGGAGGGAACTCAGGTTCCCGGCGTGTGAGTTACGTGTGCGAACAATAACTCGGGGACCGGCTTGCACAGCCGGGAGTGCGAGCTGAAACGCACGACTTCACCCATAGCGCTTCGGCAAATGGGTACTTCTTCGGAAGGTTGTCTCCAGAAATGGAGGTGTTTCCCTTGCGGCTTGCCGTAGGGGGGGAGGTTAAGAACATGAGGTTCAGGCACTCCTTAAACCAACCATGCTCGCATGGAGGGCTATTCAAATGTACAGTGGTTTATTATTCCTTCACTTCAATAATGAATAATCCTCCAATAATAAAATAATCCTTTTGTGATAGTAATTATTGCGACCATTTGTAAACGTTTCCACCGAAAAACAGCTTGATAATCTACAGGGGGAAAATCCGTAGCAACGATTGTAATTTATGATATTTATAGCTCCATGAACTATCAAGTTATACCCCTTAACTCGAGAACCAATGAAGCTATCGACCCCGCGATGGTCTCGTTCGATTCAGCTTCCAAAAATCTATATAATTTTATACAAATACACATTTTTCTGAAAAACCATGGAAAATATGAATTTTCTTCCCCTCAAAACCCCCCAAAAATACCCTTAAAATTGAGCTAGCAATGTGGTTCAGGAATTGGGCCGTCGTAGGACCGAGATTGATTTTTGGTGAAAATTTCAAGAATTTTTTTAATTGGATATTTTTATTTTTCATTTATCTACATGCCATGAAACGTAAAACATCAAATTTTGAGAGGTGTGGGGGTTAGAAAATTGTTTTTCTTGGGCTATTACAATGGTTTATTATCGAATAATGAACCAAAATATGGCGACCGACCAAAAACCTATGCGAATAGAAAGTAGGCTGGGAATCGCTGTGCGTGACGTCATTTCCGAGTAGATTCACAGCTACTGTCTCCGGTAACACGAAAATTGCCACTTGGTGACCTGGCAGTTGCTCGGCTTTTCGCAGCAACTCCATCGGCTCTCAAGAAACAGAGCCATTTAGTCCCATTTCGTGCCGAATCATTTTCGAAACTGCGATCGCTTTTACTTCGCCGATTGTAGTTCCGTCCAAAAGTAAAATCATGGGAAACGTTCGGAAGGAAGCAAAAGACGAAGAATTCGCTCACCGCTGATTCTCGCATTGTCCAGTTTTTTTCGATTGTGAAAGATGGATTAACATGCTTTCGCGACAGTTGAGATGGCAATTTATCTTTGGAAATTGCTCGGTCGATCCGAGGAGTCGAAATTTTAGCCGTGAGAATCGGATTGAGAGATCGGAGAGACGCTGATATAACATCAGGTAAATTGTAGACGGTTTTTTCAAATTATTTAATTGTGGGGAAACTATAGAAACAAACGAAAACACAAGCGTCTTCTATTTGTTTTTCTTTTGATGTCCAGGGGTTATGAGGGGGAGAAAAACCAGGCGACTCAATCTCCGATTTTTCACTGGCTGCCCGAGCACTTTTGCCCGTTCGGGCATCTTCAGGGCGACGTGGAGCCAAAGGGTTCTCAGCCTCAAAGTTTGATGTTATAGGCTTAAAGGCATGTAAAGTCTGAATATCCAATAAATAAACGCGGCAAAAAATTATTGTACGCCTCAATAATAATAATATTAATAATAATGATTTAATATAATAATAATTATAATAAGAAGAATAAGAATAACAATAATAATAAGAATAAGAATAATGATAATAATTTAAGAAGACTATCCATTTCTGATAGTAATTATTCAGAACATGTGTGAACGTTCCAACCGAAAAACTGATTGGTAACTATCGGGGAAAATTCCGTAGCAATTATTGTAATTTTAATCATTTTTATTTTTCTTAATTTCTAAATTAAAATCTGAATTTTTGGCCCTAAAATCTCCCAAATTTGACACAAAAGTTGCGATAACTCTAAAATCAATAAAGCTATCGACCCCGCGATGGTCTCATTCGATTCAGCGTCCAAAAATCTATAGAAATCGATACCAAGTACACATTTTTCTGAAAAACCCTGGAAAATATGAATTTTCTCGCTCTCAAAACCTCCCAAAAATACTCTTAAAATTGAGCTATCAATGTGGTTCAAGGATTATGCCGTTCCAGGACCGTGATTGATTTTTGGTGAAAAGTTCAAGAATTTAGCTATTATAGTTTGGTCGGAAAAGTGTTGACGGCGTACGGCGGACAGACAGACGTGTTTTTATTGGATATTCGGATTGTAAATGCCTTGAAACGTAAAACAACAAATTTTGTGGGGAGTTAGAAAAAAAAATTTCTTGAGCAATTACACTGGTTTATTATGAATAATAAACCAAAATAATAAACCTAAATCTTTTTCCTTACGATGAAATCCAAAAGTAAAAGGAAACACCGTAAAATAAATTTTAATACATCGAACTATATTCCATTATATTATATCACGGAATCATTGGATACATTACTGGACGCAACTTCGTCTGATTCAATTCGCCTCTAATACCTTATTGGATCATCTTCAGATGGCGTACATGAGAGCAGCAGCTGCGGAGGATTTGGACGATATTTCGTTCGACGATGACGAACCTGCCGGACAAGGATTAGACGAGTGAGTAAATTATTTACTTCGAACTCTATGATTGATAACACCGAACATCTATCGGAAATCATAAGATTGTTCAAAATATATCGTATACATACATCATTAAAAATATATCATACAAAACAATAAATATAAATACGGTACAAATATAAATATAAAATATGAATACAATTTAATATGCAAAATAAATTACTTCTTGGTTGAGTCGTCGCATCTCTCATCGTACTGGGTTGGTGAGGGGGAGAAGAACCAGGCGACATGTTCTCCGATTTTTTATTAACTGGCCGAGTACTTTCGCCCCTTCGGGCATCCTCAGGGCGATGTGGAACCATAGGTTACCACAGCCACAGCCAGGGCTGTGGTAACCTATGGTTCCACATCGCCCTGAGGATGCCCGAAGGGGCGAAAGTACTCGGCCAGTTAATAAAAAATCGGAGAACATGTCGCCTGGTTCTTCTCCCCCTCACCAACCCAGTACGAAAATAAATTATTCAAAATATATCACACTGCCGAAGATATTAACCATTCCCTCATCCCTCGTTTGATAAACATTTTCCTTCATTTTTATCGTTCACTTTCCTTCATTCGTTCTAATTTTTCCCTACAGATCTTTTACTGCATTCGTTATCGCGAATAAATCATTTCCGTTTCGCTCACGCTATTTTCACTTTTCAGCCTTTCTGAAAACGGCGACGGGAGCACAGGCGGAAGTTTGTCATTTGCCGAAAGCGAAGCTCAGAGACGAGCAACGCTGAAAAAAGTTCTGAACGAAGCTTTTAAGCGACCGGGTTCGAAAACGCGTTTCGGCCAAGTTTTGCCCATTGTGAGGCTGATGTCGCCTCCTCAAAAATTGGCGCTCGCTTCTCTCGTCATGTCCCAAGTGATGGCCGGTGAGTGAGGGATTTTTACATTGGCTGTATGGAAGAAATATCAGGGATTTTTATACTGGCTGTATGGAGGAAATATCATTCCGATCCGTGTGACAAAAAAATTGAGGTAGCTTAAAATCTGCACATAAGTTACCGTGGGCAATTTCAGCATCACGGGACCGTTCGTTTGGTCAAAACGAAAACGAAACGTGAAGGGTTTGACAGTAACTATGTTCCCCGAATCACTTGTGAATTTTATGAATTATTTGTACTTGTTTACTGACAACTGACCTATCAATTACGTTGTGTATTTTTGGCGTTTTTTTGGCAATATAAATAATAAATAAATAAATAACAGACACCAAGATATCCCTTGCTATTTGGTTTATTATTCAATAATTGTTTATATTTTTTATAATTCAATAATAAACTAATGAAATCGCACAAGGAAATTTTTTCCTACCCCACGCAAAATTTAATGTTTTACGTTTCAAGGCATGAACAATCTGAATACGAGGGATATCCAGAAAGTAAGGTTACAAGTCCCCTGAAGGGTATATAAAAGCTGGTGCCAAGGCTGAAAAAATGTATTGACGATTATGTAAAAAAAAAAAAAAAAACATATATATTTTGGAACATACCCTGTAAATTTGGTTAAAATGTATGCACTTTTCGATTTTTGGCAGCAGTCGTAACCTTATTCTCTGGATATCCCTCGTATCTAATAAAAAACAATTCTGTCCGTTCCTCGTAGTTTTCTGACAAAACTATACAAGCTAAATTCTTGGAATTTTCACCAAAAATCAATCTCGGCCTGGCAACGGCTCAATTCTTTAACCAAATTGCAACCGCAATTTTAAGGGTACTTTGAGAGGGTTTTGTGGGGGAGAAATTTTTCTGAAAAAGTGTAGTTTGTTTTAATTTCTATTGATTTTTGGACGCTAAATTGAATAAGCTTTCATTGGAGCTTTTGTGTCGAATTTGGGAGAATTTCAGAAATTTGGCATAAGGGCATAACTCGAGAATTTTGGGAACTATAAAAATCGTTCTATACTCGTTGGAACGGTCGTCGAACACACTCGAACTATTTCCGTTAGGTGAAAAATTTTGCTTTTATTTTGAAAATTGAGAAAAACAAAAATGACTAAAATTACAGTAGTTGCTACGGAGTTTTCCCATAATAGTTATCAATCTGCTGTTAGGTGGAAACCTTCACAAATGTTTAAGCAAATTATTATCGCAAAAGGATGGTCTTAGCTTACTTTTACTATTTTAGACTATTTTTTATTATATATTATTTATATTATATTGAAGCAAAGGAATATTAAAACGATGTACAATCATTTGTGGCGTTTTATATTTAAGGATAGTTTCCAGCGTTTTTGGTTCCCCCTTGAAATTTCGTGAGCTATTTTCGCAGCTCGTGAAAAATAATGCGAAGCGTTCTTCAGGGTGTAAATAATTGGTTGCGCAGTACTTTAATCACACAAATTCTGCAACTAATTCGCAACAAAAAGTGACGAATTAAGTTGTTACCTAACTCACGATTTTCCCCTGATTTCAATCTTTAAGAGTTCAATAATATTCAATTTCAAAGGAAATAATCTTCCATATGAGACGTAGCTCGTAGTTGTTTCGTGTTTTTGACATTACCTCATTAAAAACACCGAAACTCTCTCAATTTCAAAGCTAATTACGATTTTAGGATACTGATGGAAAGAAATTTAGATTTTCTATCTTTCAAGTGCCAAACTTATCCGCTCGCATTATATTGGAAAATCAATCTATGAGAGCAAATTTTATAAAATAGAAAAAAAATTAAAAAAATTCTTTAACGTGAAAAAACAATCTGGCGATACTTATTGATGGACACTATGTCGCTCACTAGTTGTAAAAAATTATGTTGTTAAAGTACTGCGCACCTTATCGTGTGCACCCTTAATTAAATTCCCACGCGTTCATTTTTCCTGTTATCCCAAGTTGTCGGACGCTTTGGTGCAATTTGAAAACTTTCTCGGCCGCTTTCTTCTCCGGCGCATTTCGGTCTGACACGCAGATGCCATCTGGATCGACACTAGCTTTGAAGACCCGCTGACGTCACCGGTTTAGTATGTACCAACAGGTTTGACAGCTATATCAGGAACTCTTGTCTCTTATCTAGCTCTACTCAGCCGACCGAATCGTTTCTTTCACTCGAGTCAGTTTTTTTCGTTTCCTCGTTTACGGAAACCGCAAGTCACATTCAAACATAAGCGAAAGTTTTTCCGTTTAGTCGCTCAATAATGAAGCCGAATGGAGGCTGATTGTTCACGAGAATGAGAGTTTGCATAATATTGTAGATTATGTAAAACATTGCGTTGTTAGTTAGCAGTTGAATAATTCACGCCTTTTCTAGTAATGAAGTAAATAGCTTTATCTATTTCTGGAAGCTTTGAAGTGGAAAAGTATGGTCAATAAAAGCTAACAAAAATGCTCCCAGTTATTTAGGCACGAAGGAAAATTAAAAATTATTTTTTTTTACTGCGCGACCGAATTTATTTTTTTTTTTAATTAAAAATCAACGAAATATAAAAGTGGCGTGAGCAATCAGTAAAAGTCTTCCCAAATTTAGCCTAAATCCTGTCAATTGAAAAATTCATATAGTACAACGCTGCGAATGATTTTACATTGGTTCATTATTACTTTGCTTCAATAATAATTTGAGAAGACTATTCATTTGTGATAGTATTTATTCCGAACATTTTGGAACAAACCGAAAAACAGATGGTAACTATTTATAGGGGAAAACTCCGTAGCAACTATTGTAATTTTATTCAATTTTATTTTTCTTAATTTCCGAATTAAAAACTATATTTCCGGTACAGTTGAAGAGAGTGTATGACGACAAATTCAACGAGTATACATCATCTCAGCTCCAAGAATTCTCGAGTTCTCATGCCAAATTTCTGAAAATCTCCCAAGTTCTTCACAACGATAACTCCGGAATCAATAAAGCTATCGATCCCGCGATGGTCTCGTTCGATTCAGCGTCCAAAAATCTATAGAATTGAAGACCAAATACACCTTTTTCTGAAAATCTTGGAAAATAATTGGTAATGCCCTTAAAATTGAGGTAGCGATTTGGTTAAGGAACTGAGCCGTTGTCAGACCAATATTGATTTTTGGTGAAAATTGCATGAGTTTAGCTTTTATAGTTTGTCGAAAAAATGTTGACGGCGTACGAAAGAAATTTTTTTTTAAAGTAAGTATTCGGATTTTACAGCTTTCAAACGTAAAACATGACATTTTGAGGGGGTTAGAAAAAAAATTTCTTGGGCGTTTACCATAGCTTATTTTTGAATAATTTTTTTTTCATGTAAGATCCCGATTGTTCAAAAATTTAGACTCGTACGGCCCGTAAAAATGAAAATAAAATAACTTGGAACGCGCATAAAGCTAGGAAGTACTGGGCAGTATCCAAAATCACGAAACCGCCAATTTCGCACTTTGAGAACATTTTCTGAAAATTTCATTGAATCTCATTCATTTTTCACGGGGGTACGATAACTCTTCTTGACCGCTGACAGATGGACACACCCGGCACCTGTTCAAAAAGTATTTCTAAGTATACCGTACAGCGAAACTTTCTTTCATATTCTTCCCTCCGTCTCACCGAACAATCCATTAATATTTCCATTTACTACGTAAACATCGAAAAAATATACGAAATTGTAGGTGAAAACAAATAATTCAACTTGAATGTAATGGAGTTGTATGAAATCCTGCAAACTATTAGATTCAGGATAAATAACTGATAAAGCGAAATGATAAAACCGTTGAAAAAAGATCGTAAAATTTTGAATTTCTCCTGTTTTCTAGGCCCTGATGACCCGCCACCGTCTGTTACCGATTCGAAAAACATTACTTCCCAACTGATGCTACCGATTTCGATGGACATTGCTACCATGTTTCGCGGCTTGGGCAAAGAACAACCGGCAATCGTCGAATCTGCTGCGGACAAGAATGAAGGGCGTAGCAGCAACAGCGCACTGAACAGCGCTCTGATGGCAGGGGTATGTACACAATGTAAATAAACTAACGAAAACTCGCTTTAAAAAAATTTTTACAAAAAATGAAACAGCAGTTTTCATTCGGAAGTTATGGAGTCTTACAGTTGGAGTTGGAAACCTCTTCGGTGCTTCCAACTATAAGAATATTTTTCTCGACGTGATTGGAAATGGCGCTCGACATATCTGAATACCTAAGAAAAAAAAGTTAGGTTTTATTGGTAGATAAATTATGAACGAAATAACGTAAATATTGAAAATATTGAAATCGAACAAGTTTTTAAGAAGTTAGCTAGCGTTAGTTAATTCGCAGAGTCGAAAGTTGCTGTTTTTGCAAAAATCACGTTTTCCTTCATTCCTTTGACTTTGGGGACGTAATTACTGGACAGATTCAGTTTACAAATCCGACCTGGATACTAGTTACCCTTTCAAAAAAAAAGCAAACCGAGGGGGCTTCTTTTGGGCTAAACGCGAGCGGACAACACAAATACCGAAAAAAAACCCGCAAGTAAACTATCGTAATTTCAATTCGTTTCTTATGCCGCAGGATAACTCAACAGTTTGAAAATTCATTACTTGGCAGCATTTAATAAACTATAAACCGGTGAAATAGCGGAGAAAATCTTATTGAGCGTTCGGTTGTAAAATCGAGATTTCTATTTGATAATCTCACTAATCTTCAAGGATCGACTCGTTTCTCCTCTCAAGTAATAAACCGACAGTAATCAGAGGCCTTTTAAGCCTTCTTTAGCTAATGAGGAGCAACTTTCTCCTCGGATGCATCCTTTGTTTTGTTGTCGACTTGAAACGGATAGGAGTAGAAAGTCGTTCACCCGTGGCCAAGGTCTTCCCACAATCGTAATAAGCTTTTTCGTTCGGTCTACGATTGTTCTTCAACGGCCGTGCGTGTAGGTTGAACTGAGAATTAACCACGCGAGCTGTCACGAATTGGGATGAGCCATACAATTTAACTTTTTTTTTTCTTTTTTTTGTGGATTTGTCGCTTTTTTTTTTTTTGTCGATTATAAAAACAAAAGTTAAATTTCGTTGTTGGGGTTGAGGGGGAGAAAACCACGGCGACTCGTTCTCCGAGGGCCGTGGATACCTTGTAATGGTGCTACGAAGCCCTGATGATGCCCGAATGGGCGAAAGTGCTTGGCAGGCCAGCAATAAAAAACAGGAGAACGAGTCGCCGTGGTTTTCTCCCCCTCAACCCCAACAACGAAATTTAACTTTTGTTTTTATAATCGCTCCATAGTAGGGAACAAAATGACGCGGTTCCAAATCAGAAATTTTCATTAAAATTTTTATTTCTCTGTCATTTTTACTTTTATTTATTTATTCGTTCGTTCGTTCGTTCATTTTATTATTTATTTTTTTAGTTTTTTCCAGTGATTACCTATTCAATTTTCTCATTCCAATAATAACTAATCCATCAGTTTCAATACATTCTACCGTAAATCGGATGTTGACACACTCACAGCTAACTGATTTTCGATCGATTATTATTTCAGATATTCTCGCAGCAGAGGGTATCTCTTGGCCCAAACATCCGAAGGCCACCTCCGACGTTGAACAGCGGAATCAGCCGGCGGAACGCGAATGTTCAAAATGGTACTCATTAACTGAAGACAATAATAAATTGATAAAACTTCCCTATTAAGCTGAAATGAACTAATTTTACGCTTATGGGCATTTCTCGTACAAAGAATATCCTAGGCATATGGTACTGTAGTTTTTAAAATTTTTTTTTCATAGAAAAATAGCTAACGAAATATTTAATTGAATTCACGGTCAAAATATTGTTATTTATTTTGGTATTCGGTGGGAATTTTCCATTTAGAAAGATTACTGTTTTTCAGAAAAACCGTATCCGAAAAGAAGGCCTTGGCCAGGGCCTAAAATCGTTCCCAAAGCGACGACGACGACGAGAAAGCCTCCCACAGTGAATTCGTCTTGCACAACGATGACAAACAATCTCTGCGTCGAGCTCAACGATTATCCTGAGTAAGTTCGTTTCGAAAACTAAAATAAATCGCATTATTTAGATAATTCACTCCGATATTGGTAAATATTTTTGCTCTTTCGGTGCCAAGGATTTACGTCGCCCTTTTAATGGTTCGAAGGAGGGTTTCTTGCTCATGAGCTATACTGTACTCACAGCTATAGTAATCTATACTACAGCTATAATCATCTGAAAAATGTCAAATCCTGAGTATGCAGATACTTTTGTTCCCACCAGTTTTTTTTTAATTTTGGGCCTCATTAGCTGCGCAGCCGGATTGAGAACCCAGGCCTTTAAAACAAGGCCTTTGAAACAATATTAAAACAATGAAAACGATATTGAATATTTTTTCATATGATTCTTCATCGAAATAATATTTGTATGCCATTTTTTCATTTCTTTTCTTTAATTAATTTAATTTTAGTTCCATTTAATTATTTTTTCAACACCGTTTTTGAATAAACTTTTTTACCCGTTCAGATGTTAAATATAGTTAAGATGCGAGCTCGTTCAGAAACAATGTAATGGCTGATTATTCAAATGATGGATTTTAATCAATTAGGTTTAATTTTTTAAATTATATTTGAATTGAGTGTAATTTTAATTTATGATGAAAAAACTATTTTTCATTTTACTTTTTATTTATTTATTTATTTTTTTATAGCTATTATTCTATAAGATTCACTTGAAACGTAATCAAAACAAAAGGTTTGAAAAGGATGATAATCATCTCAAAAATGAGTGTCGATTTTGCCTTTCAATTTTGATTGAGGTGAATTAAAAACCTATCTTTTCGAATAGAATTATGATGCTCTAAATTCAATGCTGTCGTATTTTCTGTCCCAGGAAAGAGATTTTATCGAGCCTTCAAAAGGAAATCAACAAAGAAATCGTCAGAGCGCTCACGAACGAACCAAACCAACTCAAGGAAGTTGATCATAAACCGAAATATCTTGAAAGGTAATGCGAATTTAATCTTCTGCCGCCCCTATGGGGACCCTATGGCTCCACGTTGCCCTGAGGAATATTATTTCATGAAAAACTAGGCAATAGACTGCATGTTAATAACGAGTAGTTATGGTGTGTGAGCCTAACGGTTCTGCGTGGCATGATTATATTTACTGTATGTACCTAGATCCTAAAAAAAATAAAAAAAATAAAAAAATAAATCTCGAATTCTACAGGAGGCAAGGAGACTCGGGCGAGCAAACTAAACGACAAATGTGCACTGCCACATTAGAATATGCGAGGCCGAAGAAAGCAAGAGCTACAAGTGGCCAATGGAAGTACATAGTTAACACTGGCGACTACACGCAGACGTTGAGGCTTGAATTGTGCTCGTAAGAAAAAAATAATTATCGACCGCTGGCCGTAAAATATTGACGTTAATCTATTAGCAAATTTTTATTCCGATTAATCGGTTGCGATAAATTTATAGGAATCCACAAAGCCAGTGTTTATATTTGGCTGATGATGTGGACTCGACTTGCGAGCAAGTGTTCAATTACCATCGATTGCTGACGTGGGATGAAACAGCTGGGCTTACAATGGACGTCTTCAAGGTGAGCTTAAAAAGTAGCCCTGCAATAACTCATGGTTTGGAAGGATGATCAGCTCTATCAGCTTTAGTTTTGTAAGGCTACGGTTTTGTAAGGATTTAAGGGGAAAAAATCAAAATCTTGCTATCCAATCACGGATTTGATGAAAAATCTTGATCTTGAAAAAAAATCTTGGTTTTACCGGCTTTAATTTCCTTTCCTTCCAAACTATAGTTTAAGAAATGAAATAAAGAAATCAACAAATTACCATACAGAGTAAAAATGACATTTTTCTTGATAATATGAAACAAAGAGTATTTCATTTAAAATTCCAGGAAATATTCTACAATGAATGTCCGAAATTAGCACTTAGCGGGTTTTGGGTAACACCCAGTACTTCCGAGATAATACCGTTCAAAGTGTTTTCCGTTTCGATTTTTACAGGCAATAAGAGTCAATATTTTTAAACGATTTTTTTTTTTTTTATGTGGTCCTAAAATGTTAATTATAGCGAGCAGATGACGCTTGGTTTTTTTGATATTGGGTCATTCAACGTACCTCCGTGTTATGAGCTATTTTCACGATTTCCCTTGAGCGAATTTTGTATCTTGATTTTCGCAGGTCGCCAGTAATCAATATATTTGAATGCTGAAGGTCTTGAAGTGTGGGGGGACGGCTATTAAATGAAGTCTGATTTTTATTACGTATTACCACATACAGTATTTCCGCGATATTCACAAATACACTATGTTTCGATTTTTCAGACCATCAAATTTCATAGAGGGGGTTGAAAAAAGTTTTTTCTTGGGTGGTTACAATGGTTTATTATTGATTAAAAAAAACAATATTATTTAATAATAAACCAATACAGGCCCCTGATATTATTGCAGCAAATGTAGAATTTTGCCAATTGTTCACAGAGTGGTTCAAAGATGTTCTCTCGCAATTGGTAACAAATCAAATCGCTCATTTTGATTTTTGATCGTTCTCAGGTGCCAACATGCTGTTCTTGCAAAGTTCTCGGTTACGGAGGCCTTCCGTTTTCCCACTCGACTGGCGTACCTCCCGGCCTAGGATCGGTTGACCATCCAGATACGAATTTGGTCGGCAACGAGGATCCGCCAGTTGTCAGGATACCACCGCCGCCACCTTCCCTGCCGCCGACAACATCGAACGTCAAAAACCAAGGAGTGAGTTGAATTATACGGAGAAATAAAATGCAGCATTGTCGCTGCTAGGCCAACGACTTCAATCACCTGTGACCTCGTACCTTTAATTTAGTGGACATTCTTTAGAAATGAACTCTACCAACTGTGTACCAAGAAGCACAGAGTGTTGCCATGAATCCCCTTTTTGGGGAAAACTCCCCTGAAACCAAGACAAAATAACTTTTTCCTCTAAATCCTCCCCAATCTCATTTTATTCGCTTTTTTTCGTGTAAAGTGTAGAAAAAACGCTGCAAATGATTGTACAGTGGTTTATTATTCCTTCATATAGAACGATTTTTATAGCTCCAAGAACTCTCGAGTTATACCCTCATGTCAATTTTCTGAAAATCTCCCAAATTCGACACAAAAGCTGTGATAACTCGAGAACGAATGAAGCTATCGATCCCGCGATGGTCTCATTCGATTTAGCATCCAAAAATCTATAGAAATCTATATCAAATACACTTTTTTCTGAAAAACGTTGGAAAATACGAATTTTCTCCCCTTCAAAACACCCCAAATATACCCTTAAAATTGAAATAGCGTTGTCAGGCAAAGATTGATTTGGCTGAAAATTTCAAGAATTTAGCTTTTATAGTTTTGTCAGAAAAGTGTTGACGGTGGACGGACAGAATTTTTTTTTAATTGAAAATTCGGATTCTACGTGTCTTGAAACGTAAAACATCTTTTTTTTATTCGCTTGGTAGTCGTCGCGTTTATTGTAGTAGAGGGGTTGTGAGGGGGAGAAAAACTAGGCGACTTATTCTGTGGACCTCATGGTTCCACGTCGCCCTGAAGATGCCCGAATGGGCGAAAGTGCTCGGCCAGCCATTAAAAATCTGGAGAATAAGTCGCCTAGTTTTTCTCCCCCTCACAACCCCTCTACTATCTTTTTTTTTTCTATTTGCGGGGGTTAGAAATTTTTTTTGTCGGTTACAATGGTTTATTATTGAATAATTACCCGTAATGCAAAATTGGAGTGAGAAGTTTTCCAAACTCAACGCGACCCTTCTCTGCACTTTTCAACCCAACCTGTGCTCACACTTCCACGGTTCAACTTCAATAAGCACGAACCAGCGGTAAACGAATTCCTGGTTTACACGCAAATCTATCTGTTAATAATTTTCATCTTGTAGAATCTTCAAACTATACAAAGATTTCCACTGAATCAGCGGCTTTTGAAACGAGCAAATATTAGGGTTGGTGAAGATCTAATTCGTAATGGTCTCAAAGCGAAAAAGGACAGAAATATCCTTTTTACTTCCATGTTTACGTAGTATTACTTCCATGTTTACGTTGTAAATGGAAGTATTGAGATCGTCTGAAAAGTCGAATTCGGAACCGAGGTCCTGATGGAAGAAATTTTCATAGTAGTATACTCAGAAACACTTTCTGAACAAGTGTCTGTGTGTCCGTCTGTCTGTGGTCACAAACTGACATAAATCGCCATATCTCCCTGAAAAATGGATGAAACCCTATGAAATTTTAATGGAATGTTTTCCCAGTGATTGCGCAAAATTAGGTTTTTCCGGATTTTGAATTACACACAGTACTTCCGAGATATAAGCGTTCAAAGTTTTTTCTGTTTCGATTTTTACAGGCTATGAGAGTCAATATTTTTCTACGTTTGAGGGCTTGAAATGTCGGTTATGGCCAGCAGAAAACACTAGATTTTTTGTATAGTGGGTCACATACAATGCCTCCACGTTATGAGCGTTTTTAACGATTTCACAAGTGCATGTTTTGTATTTTGATTTTTACAGGCCGCAAAACTCAATGTATTTGAATGTTTGAGGTGTTAAAATGTTGGGGTTGGCGATTGAATGGTGCCTGATTTTTTTTAACGAATTTAACGTGCAGAAACGTTTTAACGTTAATTTAGCAAAACCATTAACGTAAGATATGATGGATGTTGGTGAACTACTTGAGGAAAAGTCATGAAATATTTGCGATAAGACGATGAATCCTATTTTTCAGCATGGTATTCGAGTGAGGCCCTATGCACCTCCCAAAAGAAGACCAACTGTGCAGCACAGGGGACCACCGTTGCCAATTGAAGGTGAAACAGCTGCAGGTGAAGACCTGAGGTACCCTCCGTTCGACAATAATCTCAGGCGTATCACCAGAAACAACACCGTTGATTCGTAAGTTTAGCTCTGTATCTTTTAGCAATCAGAATAGTTGCCTAAAATTTCTGGAATGCTCTGATTTGGCTGAATTCTGACATTAATTTGTCCTCAAAGGCGTGTGAAGTATACGACGCATCTTCTCATGCCTCCTTCGCCCAACAACCGCCATCCAGCTCTACCAATAGACAGTATTCATGCTGACTCGATGCCTGCAGTCACTGTAGCCTCACCTATACCAACATCTGGCCACGGCTATGCAGGTAATGGCTTGAATCATGGCTTCACCGTCTCAACAGGACCACCAGTTTCTAGCACTGCCGCTCCTTCGTCCAACCACGGTATGGCCACTGGTACTTCGAATCCTGGCATATCTACAGGTCAACCGAATCATGGGATAGGTTCTGGGCCTGGCTCGAACGCGCCTTCGTCGCCGAACAGACGGGTCAACTACAGTTACCACCCGATCATCGACTACTTCAGGCCGCAGATCTCGCAGCTTGCGGAAAACCGAATGGGCCTTGATTGGACTCCAATTATGGATCGAAGAAGAGGAAAATCGGCCGACAAGTCTGAAGAAACGGATGAATCGTAAAAAGAATGTAAGTTCCCCGAATCAAACATGAGGCCAATTTTGCAATACTGGTAATTTGTAATATTGATAATTTGTAAGATTGAATTTGCAATATTTATAATTTTATTATAATGTTTATTTTTTAAACGGGATATTCGATACTTTTACAGCGATATAAATTAATGCAGAAATTTTTCAAATACGAATAGATTATGAATCGGATTTCACTATTGGAATACCACCAAAATAGCGATATTTTTCGGAACCATCGAAGTATCAATATTTTACAATACCAAAGAAAAAATTTCGATATGCCAAAAATAAGGATTTTTATCTAAACGTGAATTTTTTTCTCCGTTTTATCAAAATACAAATGTTTTCATTTATTTTATCAGAACATCCATTTTTGGTTTAATTATTCAATGATAAACCATTGTAATTCGTTTAAATCAACATATTGAGTTTTTTGATACTGTAAAAAAGAATATATTTTCGAAACTATAAAAATGTCAATATTTGCCAACATTATCAAAACATCGTTTTTTTTTTTTTTTTTTACAGGTAGTGATAATTTAAAATGTCTATACTTTTGTGAAACTATCAAAATATCGAATTGTTTAGACTATCAAAACGTAGATATTTTCCACAAAAAAAAAAATATATATCCTTATTTTTGTTGCTACCAAAAAACCAATATTTTTTAATAAGATCAAAATACCAATATTTTTTAATATCATCAAAATACCAATATTTTTAATAACATCAAAATACCAATATTTTTAGTATCGTCAATATTTCAATATTTTCGACGAATCGAGAGGCACCCTCCTCCATATGTTGGCGTAGTAGGGGAGGAGTACTAGCCATTTCAAAAACGTCCGTCCTTTATGCCGCACCCTTGTAGTTAGAGTATTTTTATATTCTCGGTATTATCGTTCTTCTTTCTTATCAAAAAAACTACTTGACGGAAAACAATTCAAAATGCATTATTTTACTGAATTTCTCCACAATTCGTTTCATTCAATCGAATCAATTTTTTTTGTTTCAGCTATTGCAGAGATAACTAACTTTCCGACCGGATCGTCGAATTGCCAAATTCTACCGAACTGTAAAAAGCCGCAGATCTTGCCAAACATGTAAATAAAAACGGGATTGTAAATATTCGCGTTGCAGGTCATTGTTGTTTATTTATGTGTAAATTCCAGTAATTTTCAGCTAGTAAACATTTTTCTATTTTGATAGTGAGACCCACCTATAGTTATTAGACTATTTCTGCGAATTGTATTGTTTTTTATTTGAAAAATGCTTAAGTTAAATCAATGCTAATTAAGCCAAATTTAATTTAAATCGTTTTTACAAAATAGGCAACCTGGTTATGGTTTTAAACTGTGATAAAACTATATCTACGAGTTGGTTGAATAATAAAAAACACTCGGCGAAATGTATTTTCAGTTGCGTCTTTTCAATCCTGAATCCTCCTCGTAGTGTTTTTTATAGCAATGATTTTCACCGGTTTGTTTCTTTTCTCGGGAAATAACAATCCATTTACTTCTTCACTTTGTTAATTTACACTTCTTTACTTCATTAATTTACATTCGTTCACATTCGTTTCCGCTTCTTCACATCATTCACAATTTCATATAATTTATAATTCATATAATTTATTTAGTTCATCTTCTATCTGAAGAGGCCGCCGCAGTAGTGAGGAAACGTCCTGAATAAAGCGAAGATTTGAAGTAAATATAGAACGTTCGCGAACATTATTCCACATACTGGAGATCCTGAATGCCAACTGAAAAATCATTTCATGACTATAAACCTTTCTAAAACGACCGTGGCTAGAAATAATTTCAGTCAATTGAAAAGAATAGTAGAATATTAAAGTTTATTAGTCATCATCATTCATTATAACGTCATCAAGTTCTTTTCTTTCGAAAATCGAGGTATGGGATGATTTCCTTACGAAAACATGTCCATAATTATTCAACCTGATATTGTATGTTTCAAGGCATGTATGTAAATTTTGAATATCAAATTAATAAAATTCTGTCCGTTCTCCTTACGCCGTTCACCGTCAAAACTTTTCTAAGGAAACAACAAGAACTATAATTTGGAAATTTTCACCGAAATCACTTTCGGTCTGACAATATGGCTCAATTTTTAGCCAAATTTCTAACTGAATTTCGAGGGTATTTTTAGGGAGTTTTAAACGGTAGGGAGAATTAGTTTTTTTCAAGATTTTTGAAACATAGGCGTGTTTTGAATTGAATTGTAAAGATTTTTGAAGCTGAATAGACCATAATGGAGTCAATAGTTTTATTGGTTCTCGAGTCATTGCAGCTTTTAGGTGAAATTTTCGAGATTTTTAGAGATATTTGGCAAGATGGTATAGCTCGATCATTTGTGGAGATATAAAGATCGTTCTACACTAGTTGGAATGCTCTTCAATCTCTTTAACTATATCGTTAAGCAATTAATTTTGTTTTAATTCAAATAATTGAGAAGAATAAATTTTTGATATTACGAGCCTGTGCCTTAGTACCAATATTTTTGTCAGCAGGAACGTTCACAAGAGTTTGTCTTATTTACGTTTACTTTGGTGATTTAGTCTTTTCCAAATCATGATTGAAGCAAATGATAAGGCGGCGCGCCATTTCTTGCAAAATCAACTCATCTAGCCCTATACGCAATGTTTAACCAAAGTTTTCCCTTTTCATTCCATCCCTCGGCGAATTTCCCCTAGGTGAGCCGCGATTTTTCCGAAAGAAAACAAAAAAACTCTCCACACTTTCCTACACGTTTTTCCCGTGATTTTCCGAGGGATAGAACGTATGGCCAGCTATTTGATATATAATTATACCCACGCAATTGTAGTCAGTTTCCATCGTCGAATCAGTCAAACGGAGTAAGGTACGGTCAAGAAAAACATTGGCTATTGAACTAGAACGGCAGAGCCGATCCTTACTGTAGGGAAATCCTGGTCATCGCTCTCTCATTACACAAAGTTAAACTTTTCGCTCAGGAAAGTTCCGGGGTAAAAGTCAACAACTAAAAGGGAACTTGAGGTTTATTATCCGCCTCGTCACTTTCCTCCGCAGTTGAATGGGGACGAAGGAAACCGAGTGCGTTGCAGATCGAGTCGCAGTTTCAAGAGCGACGGAGGTGAAGAAAGTAATCGCTATTGTAAGGACAACCGGAGGTCCTTAGAAGCGGTCGAAATTACCGATAACCTGCGAAGAAAGTTCGTGCTAGCTTGGACACAAGGCATGTAAACAGGGCAGGCCACTTACATTCTATGGCTAGAGTCAAGAAAACAATTTCCTCTCAACAATGAACCGACGCGCGTAGGAAGATCTATTTTGCGTTTATTATTCCATAATAAAATTTGTAATCGCCCAAGAAAAAAAAATTTCTAACCCCCCTCAAAATTTGATGTTTTGCGTTTCATAGCATGTAGAATTTGAATATCCAATTTAAAAAAAAAAAAAAAAAAAAAAAAACGCTGCAGATGATTGTACATTAGTTTATTATTCCTTCGCTTCAATAATGATTTAAGATAGTAACCATTTGTGATAGTAATTAATTCGAACATTTCTGAACGTTCTCACCGAAAAACAGATGGTAACTATAGGGGAAAACTCCGTGGCAACTATTGCAATTTTAATCATTTTTATTTTTCTTAATTTCCTAATTAAAAGGTAAATTTTTTGCCTAACGGTACAGCTGGAGAGTGTTTGACGACCATTCCAATGAGTATAGAACGATTTTTATAACCCCAAGAACACTCGAGCTATACCCTGATGCCAAATTTCTGAAAATCTCCCAAATTCGACACAAAAGCTGCGATAACCCGAGAATCAATAAAGCTATCGACCCCGCGATGGTCTCATTCGATTCAGCGTCCAAAAATCTACATAATTTGATACCAAAACACATTTTCTGAAAAACCTTGGAAAATATGAATTGTGAATCTGAGTGTGGGTTAGACAGTGTGCGAATTAGGAATATTTAATATTTGACTGATTGCTGACTGCGAACTGATGATATGGTCATACGAATCTATATGAAGTGGCCAAATGAGCGAAAGCGGTCGTTGGAACGAATGTGTTAATATGGTGCCGGATTGATTGAATTATTTCGATGTTTTTAGACGCATTTATTTGACAACTCATACACGAACTGAACGATTTCTTGACAACACAATGGCCAGTTGCCAGTGCTGACGATATAAAAGACAGAGAGAGAGATAGACATTCTTTTCCATTGTAAAATAAAATATAAACTAAATAAATATCTCTTCAATTATAAAATATTATAATTACTTAATATAATTTTTTCCAAATTATATTACAGAATGGAAGAGATTGGTTTCTTCTCTCCTTCAATCAAAAAACAAATGAAATGAGTGAACAGTTGAATCACTAGTTCGATCAGAAATTAAATGAAACAGGGACCAACGGCGAATGAACTAATTGATTGTTCAGCCAAAGATTACATCGGTCTTGATCGCTCGACCGCATCCACGCAGACCGGAACGAGGCATGGTAATCGGCGCTTTTACTTTCTTCAGTTGCCAAAGATCACCAAAAACCACGCGTTGTTCGTTATACTTTCGCGCATCAATAGCGGCACAATCCTGAAAGTGGTTTTCGCGTCGAAGAGTTTCAAAAGTGAAGAAATTCAGAAGATTTCTTAAGCGTTATTGAATCGGTCACGTCGGTTGAAAAGAATCGATCGGAAAAGGCTGAAACCGCAAGAAAGTTTGGGGATAAAAAAGAAGTTGGTGATGTGGGTCATCAACAGATGGTGAGGTACATTGTTGCCGTCTCTGCGACCACCCACCCGTTGAAACCGAAGGAGTATTAGCAGTTAAAGAGTCGAAACTCGGTGTTAATAATATGGAAATAATAGCAATATCATGAGTTCGATGGTAACAATTTTTCGATAGCAGATGATGGAGAGTTTTTGTACATTTTGCATTTTTTGAAAACTTAAACGAAGGTGTTTTGATTACTTTGTTAAATCATAAGTTCCTTATAGTTACCAGCGAGTGGATGGCGTATTGTAATGACC
This sequence comes from Tupiocoris notatus, assembly GCA_037159825.1. Lineage (NCBI taxonomy): Eukaryota > Metazoa > Arthropoda > Insecta > Hemiptera > Miridae > Tupiocoris > Tupiocoris notatus. Next base: position 150,946 of record JASJUZ010000771.1, read on the forward strand.
ATTAGAGACGTATGATTTTACAAGGTAACCAAAACTCCTACGTTTAAGTTTTCAAAAAATGCAAAAAGGCTCTAAAACTCTCCAAAAAAAAAAGCCAGACAACCATAGAAACCTCCTCTTTTTTAAGTCGGTTAAATATATTAACGAAGGAACGAAGGTACGTTAAGGCTTAGCGTATAAGGGTGGACCTCCACTGGAAGCGTTTTGACGCGATGAAGCGACGACGCGATTACGTCCGTTTCGAGCGACAGATCCCATGGTAAAGAAGTGAATTGGGAGTCCTCCACTGCTCGCGATTTGAAGCGTCAGTTTGGCGCGAAACGGAGCGACGGGCGACGGATCCCATTTCGATGGGATCCGTCGCTCGTTTACGCGCGATGAGCCCCCCGCTCTCCCGTCACCACCATCCTTTCGCTGCGCACCTAGCAATCGCTGTTCACTGTTCCTGTTCGCAATTCCTGTTCTCACATTTTTGCAGTAGTTGTCTCTATATCGACTCCGTTTTTTTTTTTCTTTTTGTCTCTGTCGACGTTTTTTTTCTTTTTGTCTCTATCGACGTTTTTTTTTCTTTTCCTCGCCAAAAATGGATGTGGAAATTTTGATTGAGGCAGGCCGAGGGTCCTCCGTTTTTCCAATATTGGGTGAACCCAATAGCGACGACTCGGTACCCACCGTCGCAAATTTAAATAGCTGCTCTCTAGAAAAAACGCTGCAAATGATTGTACAGTGGTTTATTATTATTTCGCTTCAATATTAATTTAAGAAGACCATCCACTTGTCATTTTAAATATTCCGAACATTTGTGAACGTTCCCACCGAAAAACAGATGGTAACTATAGGGGAAAACTCCGTTGCAACTATTGTAATTTTAATCATTTTTATTTTTCTTAATTTCCTAATTAAAAGCTAAACCTATTGCCTAACGATACAGCTGGAGAGAGTGTTTGACGACCATTCCAATGAGTATAGAACCATATTTATAGCTACAAGAACTCTCGAGTTATACCCTCATGTCAAATTTCTGAAAATCTCCCAAATTTGGCACAAAAGCTGCGATAACTCGAGAACCAATAGAGCTATCGACCCGGCGATGGTCTCATTCGATTCAGCGTCCAAAAATCTATATAATTTGATACAGCGTACACATTTTTCTGAAAAACCTTGGAAAATATGAATTTTCTCCCCCTCAAAACCCCCCCAAAAAAAACCCTTAAAATTGAGCTAGCAAGTTGGTTCAAGAATTGGGCCGTCGTAGGACCGAGATTGATTTTTGGTGAAAATTTCAAATTTTTAGCTCTTACAGTTTGGCCGGAAAACTGCTAACGGCGTACGGCGGACGGACAGAAATTTTTTTATTGGATATTCGGATTCTACATGCCTTGAAACGTAAAACATCAAATTTTGAGGGGGGGTTAGAAATTTTTTTTTCTTGGGCGATTACAATGGTTTATTATTGAATGATAAACCAAAAATATCCGACGCGTCCATGACAGGTCAGCAGACTACGCGCGACTAAACGCCTCCAATGGAGGACCCTCCGTCGCCTCGTAACGCCTGCCTCGCCGCTTGTCGTCGCGCCTCTCATCGCGTCGCATCAAAACGCTTCCAGTGGAGGTTCAGGCTAAGTCGTCAGCCTGTGAGTCGTGCACATCAAACTTGAACAAATAACTGGATCTTATATTTGCATTTTAACATTTATTTGACAATTTTATTTTCCGACTCATTAATAACAATAATAATAATGATGATGATGATGATGATTGCACAATGGTTTATTATTCCGTTGCTACGATAATGATATAAGAAGAACATCAATTTGTGATATTAATAATTCCGAATAAATGTTCCCACCAAACAACAAATTGGTAACTGTAACGGAAAACTCCGTACCTAGCAAACATAGTAATTTCAACCATTTTATTTTCTTGACTTTCAAATTGAAAGCTAAAATTTTCGCCTAACGATACAGCTGAATTATTGTTTGACGTGCGTTCCAACGAGTATAGAACGATTTTATAGCTTCAAGAACTGTTGAGTGCTCACGCCGAAATTCTGAAAACCTCAAAAATTTCTGAAAACCTCAAAAATTCGACAGTAAAACTGCGATAACTCGAGAACAATTGAAGCTATCGATTTCGTTATAGTTTCATTCGATTCAGCGTTCAAAAAACTATAGAAATTGATGTCCAAAAACATTCGAAAATCCCACCATGAAACTCCCAAAAATACCCCCGAAAAAGACCGTTAAATTGTGCTAGCGATTTGGCTAAAGAATTGGGCCATAGTTAGTCACAGATTGATTTTTCGTGAAATTGTCAATTAAGTATTCAACTTCTATAGTTACGCCAGAAAAGCGTTTTTTTTTGTTTTTTTTTTATTCTTTCTTCTTTTTCTTTAGAACTTTTTTTATTCGCGATTCGTATTCTGCATACCTCAAATCGTAAAACATTAGAATTTAGAAGGGGAATTTGAAAACTCAAAACATTAGGCGCCCAATTTTTTGTGAGGTTTAGATGGGAATTTAAAAACGTAGAACATTAGGGGGCCGATTTTTCCGTGATTTTATTTATTATTTTTTCCGTGATTTTATTTATTATTTTTTCCGCGATTTTATTTATTATTTTATTTATTTATTAGGTATTTAATAAACCGATAATACTCGGCCAGCAGAAATCTCTCTCTTCTCAAAATATGGAACTATAGAGAATGAACAAAAAAGCCTTGACTTTATTCGAATTCAAAATTTCCGTTCGTATTTTTGTTTAAACTGCGTCGTAAATAACAGCGTTTTTTTTTTTTTTTGTTTCTGTTTATTTTTTTCCATCCACTGCTCCACTTCTATTGTTTTGCGTTTACTCGATTGAGCCCGAAATCCAGACTCCTCTTGCGCGCACAGCGAGAAAACCTCACCGGCCGTGACGGCGATGGAAAAGCCAACTTTCCAAAGACAAAACTCGAAACTCTCCGCCTGATCGGTTCTGCTTCGAGGCGGGGACGAAGACGGGAGTGTTTCACCCGAAAAAAGAGCAGGGGTGTCTACAACTAGCCTCCCACCCGACGCAATGGCGAACAGAGCAAAGCAAGCGATGGTTCATTTTTGACGAAGGGCTCAAAGACAGTTCGACGTCGAAGATGCTGTGAAGTACAATATTAAATATTTTGTCAGATATTAAAATCGTGAAATGAAAATTTACAGTGAACAGTGTTTCGAAAAATGAATTGATTTCATACGGAGCTGAAATTGTGCGACCGTTTTTCGCGAGTTTATTTGGATAATTTTTCGGACCAACCGTGCGCGGGGAACTTGAGAGATTTGCAAGACAGTGGCTAGATATTTCCCGAGACCAGTCGACAGAGTGCAATGTTGAAAATTTCAAGCCTTCTACTAACGTTGCAATTACAGTTCGTCTACTCATAGGCCATGAGAGCTATGCTTATTTCTACAATTATTTTAGCGGCCTTCTGCTCATTCGCAACTCGCTCTGGTGCAGCTTTAGCTATTGAAAGAGTCGAACCGCGAGTCGAATCTTTTCCAAACGCACGATTTCTCGATGACTATAATAATTTTTCACCGAATTCAAGGCAGAATCGACGTCTCCTGCACCGCCGAGAACTAAACGGGCCCGATAGAAACGTCGAGCTGTACAAATCCGATCTGGAGCAACCTAAAATAGTTAGCACCAGACCGAACTATACCGAAGATGGACGATTATTGCCGAAACATTCGTACAGCGGAAAATCGCGAGGAAAACCCGTCGACGAGGATTTCGTTCCGGAACGTGTCTACACGCAGGTTCGAAGGACAGATACGGTGAAACATTTACCTAGAGCTGCCGCACTGGCAAATGCTGCTACGTACGAAGAAATAGTGAATGCCCCTCGTCTGAGAGAAATACTGTCGCATAAGAAAATTCAACAGGTGAGTGATTTTCATAGACTTAAAAAGACAAGACGTCTATTGTATCCGGACGAAAGAAGTTCAAAAACGCAGCAAATTTTGGTATTGTTTACTTCATTATGATTTAAAAAATACCATTTGTGATATTAACGATTCCGAAAATCTGTGAACGTTTAAACGTACCAACAGATTGGTAACTGCATGTGAAAACTCTTTTGCAACTATGGTCATAGTAGAGGGGTTGTGAGGGGGAGAAAAACCAGGCGACTTATTCTCCAGATTTTTATTGGCTGGCCGAGCACTTTCGCCCATTCGGGCATCTTCAGGGCGACGTGGAACCATGAGGTCCACAGCCCTGTGGACCTCATGGTTCCACGTCGCCCTGAAGATGCCCGAATGGGCGAAAGTGCTCGGCCAGCCAATAAAAATCTGGAGAATAAGTCGCCTGGTTTTTCTCCCCCTCACAACCCCTCTACTACAATAAATGCGACGACAACTAAACGAAAACTATGGTCATTTGAATTATTTTTATCCTAATCATCTAATCAGAAGCTGAATTATCCAACTAACCAAACAGCTGGATAAAGTGTCTGAAGACCGTTGTGACTAGTATAGAACGATTTTTATAGCTTCAGAAATTCACGCGCGTTTCACGCCCAATTCCTTAAGATTTCGACCATTCTACATAAAAGCTGTGATAACTCAAGAACCATTGAAGCTATCAAACCCGCTATTGTCTCATTCGATTAGGCGTCCGAAAATCAATAAAATTTGATACCAAATATACCTTTGTTTGAAAAACATCAGAAAATAAAAATGTTCTCCGAAGTCAAAACGCCCCAAAAATACCCTTAAAATTAAGGTAGCCTTAATTAAGGTTGACATCATTTGCATTTTTGTTATTTTTCGCGGGCTTTTTTATTTATTTATTTTTTTCGCTATACGAAGAGTTGTTAATATTTGACCTCACCAATTCAGATTGAATATGATCTAGAAACAGTATTTCCCAAACAGACTCAATTGAGTGGAATGAACGCAACGATTCGATAAATCTTTGCAGTGGCCTTTCACTCTCTCTTATTAAGCGAAGACAATCTAATTTAAAATTGTAAACTCCTGTATGATTGGATATTTATTTCATTGCAAAGCTATAATATGATTTGTCATTACGATGCTGCCGTAATAACCGGCTTAATGTCTCTCTATGTGATCGGTAATTCAGTCAATCGGTTCTTTCGATCAAAGAAAGCGTGACATCAACAGTCAAAAAGAGGTCCCTGTTTATGGATTTAGAAATCCAAATCTGCTTTAAGCTGCTTACCGTTACGTCTACAGAAGATAATATTATTTTTTCAATGTTTTTGGTCAGCTCAACGGTAGTGTATCTACTGCTGCGGTGAAGACCGAGGGTGAGGTGAATAGTTTCCCAACAGCAAGGCTAATCAATTACACTTTCACTTTGAATCGATTTGGCCCGCACTGCTTTTCATGTAAGTTGACAGTGGCAGTCTATAAAACCAACGTGACGCTACGTCATCTTTCTCGTGTTAGGATTTTGAGACCTAAAATTTTCATAATCCAGCTTCATTTTTACATAATTTTTAAAGTAGATAATGAATCAACTATAATGGGAATTCGCGTCGAGTTTATATTATAAATATCATCATCAATAAGTATTGTACATCTCTAAAGACACTATTTCCATGTGAAATCGAAATATCTATTGAAACCGTTGAAGCGAGAATCGCCAAGAGAAGAGGAGCTTGATCGAAAAGTAGCGGGAAATAGAGGCGAATAGCTGACGTCACAAGCCTAGTCTCTCTACACAGTGTCCACCTTCCATCCCACCTACCACCCACCAAACCGCTTACCTCCTCTATCCCTAGGGCTGCACCACAAGTGACAAGTTAGCTCCCATCGGTTCGAGCCATTTTTCAAACGTGAAAGTTTCACTAGAATCTGTCATTTTTACATACAATGCTATTTCAGGCACTAAAGCCCTCATTCTGTTATCTCCGAGGCATGTACTTACAAAATGAAGTCCCATGCAAATTCCCCATTTGATAAAGAGTAGTAGTTCATCAGGATCACCAGTAAAGCTATATAATTCACTTGTTCAGCAAATGTTGAATTTAAAATCAACGTTCGTTTGCGCTTTCAGTGCAAAACCAATGAGAATTTTATTTCTTTAAAGTAAGCTAAAAGAATACAGTATAATCTAATTTTATCCATCAAAATATGGTTTATTATTTTCTACAATCAACGGTTTTCTCTTGGTTACAGGTTTACGAAGAAGAGGGCTACGAAGACAGCGGCTACGACCACGGGGGTTATAATCATCAAGGAGTACAGTTCGAGAGCAACGAAAAGGCTGATGAAATTGATTCGAAAAAACGTAGCACCGACAGCGATTCAGATTCAACTGGCGTCGTGCAAGTAGTCGTTGGAGATCAGAGCACTGCAGCTTCGCAAGATCGTGGTATCAGATGGAATAGATACCATTCTGAGAGTCAGGCCAAAAGAATAGCATTCGATGAGGAAGATGATAGCAGAGGAGCTGACGCTCTTGATGAGGTTACAGAACCGTATAATAGAACAACAGAAGAAACGACAGCGACGCCGGTTTCATTTGCAAGCAAGAGCTTGGAGAAATTAGAAAACAATCCAAGTAGCACATCCACAACCGTAGAGAAGTCAGAAGAGTCGGAAGAATCAGGAATGTCAATAGGCAGACATCAATCTTCTGATGATATTTTGGTAGCTGCTGAATCGCATACGTACAATGATATGGTGGAAGAGCCAAGCGGAAGATCTTTGGAGGCCAGGGTGGTAAACGATCCTAGACCAAAGGGCAGTGGCTCTGTTACGTTTCCAGGACGGCACACAAGACGCCAATACGCCATCGGACGACCAATGGACGTCTACGTGCAAGAAAGTGTTGGCTTGGGTATTCGTAGGCCGCTGTACACTGTTCCGACAAACGTCCACCATTACATGCCCTTCATGCCACCGTTCCCTTCTTTCTATTCGGACAACCCTGGAGCACACACTGCACCTTTAGTTTCACAAAGAATACCAGCTGTGCAACCTTTGGCAAGTTCGTTATCGCCACCACCAACAACTCCAGCCGATTCAGAACCGTTGAAATTCCTAAGTGCAGCTGGGACACTAAACGCGTATGCAAACCTGCTGCAAGAAGCAGCAGCCCTCAGCAATAGACCAGGAGTTACTGCTGAGAACAATCAAAACTACGCAGACGCAATTCAACCTAGATTCAACGAGACTATCGATATTGATTTATTTACACCGCCAGAGCAGCAAGACAACAGATCAATGCCTGGAAGACGTCCAACAAAGAGTCGTTACAATCCTTCAACCAACCAGCGAGGAAAGCTTTATAACAACTTTACAAGAAGCGGATCAAACTATTCTGGCGATGGAAGACCGAATAACAAGAACGTTTCAGAATTCAAAAATCCAAGTCTTCACACAAGACATCCATCACTGCCAAGAGACAGCAGTGAACAACTAAGTGATAGCTCTCGTGACCATTCTACGCAAATTTTGGCCGTCAATCACGGCCTAGCACGCCCACCTTCCAGACGGCAAGATCCAGTCAAGTATATCGAACAATTGACAGTGGCACATTACCATAATTCAGGAAGTGTTCCTATTTCGCCTCCTTCAGTCCAAAATGAAAGGCTGAAAGAGTTGGCTAGGCAGTTAAATGCGCACAGCAAAGATTACTCTGGCAAAGTAAGAAAAAGTTCAGCAAAGAGGAGGAAGAGAGATTTGGCTTACGATTCAGAGAAGTATCCATACTTCAGTCCGTCAGTAGGTGTGAATAAACATTCAGCTCTGCGGTATGCTAGCAATCCAAAGCATGTACCAAGGAAATCGCCCGGAGGAATGGAGTTCTACGAGTCCAGGGACAAAATCGTGAAATGCGAAGAGCCCCAGCCACCAAAAGACATAATCCCGGAAACAGAGAGAGATGATGAGTGGAATAAGAAACCGGTGCCTGATGATTTGCCTAGAATCAAAGGGATTGGCGATTCAATTACATGTTTGAAAAATAAATATTTTGGACGAAATCCTCTCGACAACCCTTTCTTTCAGGAGAAGATATCCGAGCCAGCGATGTACGATTACCCAAAGATTATCAAGCACGCGCGGAAAATTCGATCCCCCCGAGAAAAGAATGAACGACTGATGATCGTACCATCGCGAAACGATAGCTCCAACTATGCCGCTCTGAGACACCAAAATTACACCAATTCCGAACAGATCAGGGAACAACAAGGATCAAAGAAATATGGCGAATTTCCATACAAGAACCACAAGCCGGCAGATGCTGTTGTTAGTCCATCAGTCCATCAACTTAGAGCCAACTCGCCTTACCGATATTATTCGCAACAGGACGACAGCTATTTTCCAGTCCGCGAATCGGATGATTCTGGACAGGATAACGAAGGAGATGATACTAAGAGGCATAAATATTATCTTCACAAAACGAAGCATAAAGCCGTGTACAAGAAGAAAAGAGTGAGACCTCCGTACCATTATCCCCATCATGGAATTCGACGACCTTTCCCATTTTCAATATATTCGATAATTGGAGCCAGCAATCAGCAACCCGTATATCTCAGGCCTGTACCCTACCCAGCAGTGAACTCTTACAACAATAATATGGGGCTCTCTCCAGGACACCACTTGGCACCTCCGAAACATTCTGATAACTATGGCAGTGACTCGAATAATCTGCCAAACACGGTTGTCACCAGACAGCCACCGGCTCCAACAAGGTGGTACATAGTGCGCCCAGGCGAATATACGGAAAACAAAGATATCGCATCCGACAGCAAACCATCGAGCTCGAGTTTCTGGAACTACATCAACCCCTTGCGATGGTGGTTTCCCAGTTATTTCGACCAAAGGCGGGGCGAGCCGAAGTACAGACAGCGACGAAGTTCAGAGCAAGAATTGTTCAACAGGATTCTTGCCAAGACAAACCTTTCAGCAGTTGAAGCTCGAGTGTTTGCAAGTTACACTACGAGTCCACCTGATTCACAGCGCAGTCCACAAACCACCACAAGCAGTCCGATTAGCATTCAAGAGTTCAAGTCTAGGCTAAACTTGTCATCGAACAGGCCACAGAAACCGCAAGCTAGCAAGCTGAGTCGTCTAACCGGGGGCTTTATTTCTCGGAATAATTTCAGTGGAACGACTCCATCTCACACTTACAGTTTAAATACACCAGGTTACGGGAGCAATAACCACCTGCGATTCGAGAGTGAAAGCACAACACCTATGAACGCACTTCCAACAACGAATGCCACTAAACAAGGAAAGCCGAAAGTTTCTTTCCCTCGGACGAAAACTCCTTCGAAACGCAAGCCATTGCCGACGAAGAAGAAACCCAAATCAGATATCAAAAGTGTTCTGACATCGACGACGACTTCAACAACAACGACACCGTCGACGACGACGAGAATGTACAAGCCGAAAAGGGTCGTAAATAAGAAAAAATTCGACAGAAGAGTGCCGGTTGATACGTTTACTGTTTTAAGAAAAAACAAACAACCCACGACTACACAGTTTGATTCTGTCGAAACAACTGGCAGCAGCGAGAGCAAAGAGGCCGAAGAAGAGCCGAGACGTTTGCAGCAAGTGGAGCATAGGCGGGTGACGAAGGAAGAAGTATACAAGACAAGTTATGTACCCGAAGAGAGCCGTGGTGAACATATAAACAACGAAGGGTCCATAGAAAAATATTCCTCCTCAAGTTCTGAAGCTAGCCCACCCTTCCATCATTCAGAGTCCACTACGATGTCTGCTATGAGCCAAGAAGGGTCAAGAGGAGACCAAGATCATACCCTGACATACATGGTGAATCCGGTGACTGGAGTTGGCTCCTGGGGCGAGCAACCCCGTAGGACGACCTGGAAGCCGAAAAAACGCTACCCGAAACGGCATCTCGACAGTTCCATAGGACTGGAATACCGTCAACCGGTTTTATACAGCTACCCATCTCTAACCTTGTCGGATGATTCGATCGAACAAAAGTCAACCACTTCGATGTACAATGAGGAACTGCATTCTGGCGAGTTGCGTCTTAATAATGGCGTGAGTATATTTTATGCATGTTAACAATTGGGCCGTAGTGGAGTGGATTGTACGTTCTAATTCCAGTAACGTCAAGTGCAAAATTGGGCGTTTTTGGATTTTGGATAACACACAGCATACCGATTATTTCTTTCTCTCTTTGGTTTTTACATGCCATAGGAGTCAATATTATTGAACGGTTGAGATATCAAAATATTTGTTGTAGAGGGGTTGTGAGGGGGAGAAAAACCAGGCGACTTATTCTCCAGATGTTTAATGGCTGGCCGAGCACTTTCGCCCATTCGGGCATCTTCAGGGCGACGTGGAACCATGAGGTCCACAGCCTTATTCCCACAGGAGAGTTGGTTTATTAGATTGAGTTGGTAGCCTTATTCCCATAAGTCGCCTGGTTTTTCTCCCCCTCACAACCCCTCTACTACAATAGATGCGACGACAACCAAACGAAAATATTATTTGTTATAACAAGCATATATGACGCTTGATTTGGTTGTTTACACATCGTACTTCCACGTAATACGCCTTTTTTTATGTTTACGAAGAAAATGGAAGTATTGAGATCGTCCAAAAAGTCAAATTCGGAAGGAATTTTCATTGTACTATACTCGGAAATCTGAAGAAGTGTTTGTGTGTTCGTCTGACTGTGGTCAAAAAGTGACAAAAATCGTCATATCCCCGTGAAAAAGAATAAAACTCAATGAGATTATCTAAAAATGTTCTAACATTTAATGTGCAAAATTACGCGTTTCCTGATTTTGGATAACAGACAGTGTTCTGAGATATTCCTTTTCAACGTTTTTTCCCCTGTTTTGATTTTTACAGGCTATAAGTCGTTATTTTTTAAGGTATGGGGTCTTTTTTTCAAACAAAAAGATGCATTATGCAGGAAGAATCACCTCCATCCTTATCTCTCCAATTAAACCAATTATTCTTTTTTTTTTTTTTTTTTTTTTTTTTTTTGCTAACTTTTTCGGATTAGTCTCTACTTTTGCTGATGTTTGTTCATTCCTCAATGCAGGATTACGTGGCAAAACTGTTGGGACTAGTCAGCCCCGGAGGTGAAGAAGAATCCAATCGCAAATCGCACCGATCCGCCGAGAAAACCCGCGACTTTTCACCAGATAGCCAATCTTCATACGACGGAAGCCGAACTGACGACGAAAAGAGCAAAAGCGAAGAAGATCATACTCCGCCGATAAAAACGTCGCCAAAATTCATAGAAGATCCTGGCAAAAGGAAGTATTTTTACGTAAAAACGTGAACGGCGGTGTGATTGGATTATTTTGATTGTGAAATAGCCTTAAAATCCAGAGACCACCAATTTTAGAATATAATCAAAACGGAAGATTGAACGTACGATAAAAATTGAGATTATATCTATACTCCGCACTGCAAGCATGATTAATGTTGGTCTCGATAAAAATGCAAATATATTCCAACGAGCGTATATTTCGGTGTTGAATTTGTGTAAATTTTTTTCGAATCTCTTATCTTCGAGATGGTTCGAGTAATTGGTCAAATTTGAGGAAGATTAAACTTACGTCAATAGGATTCTTTTAATAATTCAATAACAATGTATTTTGAAATTTCAGGAACGTGATAGAATTGTCCAGCTCATTTTTGACAAAATCCGTGTAAAATACTTGTTTTACCGGCAGTAATTGTTTATTTTCGTGACAGAAATTCATTCGTCTTTGCAAATGAATTCAGCAATTTATATTTCCAAAAGCATATACCTATGTTTTTCTAAAATATACCTTAAGTTTTCAGTTCTCCGATCGTAAAAAATCGTACTTCATTTTGATTCATTGATCAACGTTGTAATTCGCTACGGCTCATACTGAAAATTCGGATGATGCCAATTCCAGAGAGCAAATAAAATCCTCTATGAAACGGCATAATCTGTTAAATGTATACAAAGTAGGATTTAATGAACCGATTTTAATAATTTACACTGCAGTGTCGTCAAATAGATTGTAGATCAGAAGAGAGCTGATCCGATCTGTGCTGAAATGAGCTCGATGGCGAATCTCCGTAACGGTCACGCTCTGTAGGAGACCTCAACGTTGCAAAATACTCAGCCACTCGGCCGGAAACGCTGCCGTAGGGAATACCGGCTGAAAAGGGATAGTTTTATATAATTCACCAGATGAAGAAAAACAATCCAATTTTGAGTCGAAAGGGAAACAAAGATAGCTGTTCGTTTTTATAACGGCTTCGGCCATTGGAACTTTATAAACCCCTGGTTATGTGGTGAAGTGTTCAAAATAAGATACAAATAGGTGTGCATGAAGAACAACATTTTTGAAACCATGGCAACAACATATCGACAGTCTGCAAAACTTCTTAAGTCTGATTTTTTTTCCAAAATGTGGTTTTGAGCGCTTTGGGTTGAAAAAAAAGGATACGGATCGTCTGTGAGAGTTTGTCATTGATCACATGAGAAATGTCTTCTCTATCTTCGTTTGTAATAACATGTAAGCCGAGGTTCCAGAAGTGCTGTAAAAACGGGTGTACATATCGGTGTCTACAATTATCCATGTCAAAAGAGATTTTTTCCTGTAAAAACTCGCAAGTCTCAGCGGTTTAGCCCGTCCAATTGAATCTCCTCATCAAATGGTATTTCACTATTTTTCACTGTGTTTATGGCTTATTGGGTTCATTACATAATAGCTCAAAAACAACCTAAAAACCGTGTTGTTTTTTTATTTTTTATTAAATTTCCTCCGCGGGGTTGATTTTTTGTAAAATAGCGAACATGGCAAAAAAAATTTGAAACTTCAAAAGTATGAAAATGAAAAAAAAATCAAGAAAAATATATTAAATATTTGAATTCTTCACTTCAAATCGAGACAATGTAGAGAATTTCGTCAGTGAACTTCGGAATATCTTACGATCAGAACAGGAATTACCTATCAACTGAGGCGAAACGTAGTCATCTTGATCTTGAAGCCTCTCAAACCCTCTACCGTTGGTAAATGAGCAGCTCACAAGTAACACAATCTGCAATTAAAAGCAAATTAATATGTATTATACACAGTACTATCATTTCTAGTCGGTAAACATTTTTACGAGCAACTATAAAATGAGGAAATTCACGTATAAATGGCATAAATTAAAGTTCGAAGAGTACTATAAGAAAAATACACTCATCACTTGCCATAGAAAAAAAATTCAAGTCCCCCACCGTTCTAATATCTAGATTTTAACGGCCTGTAGAAATCGAAATAAAATTGATTCGCGAATAAAGAGAATGTACGGTATGTGATCTAAGTGACGTCAATCAATTGCCGTAACAAATATTTCAAGTCTCGAGCGTTCTAATAATATTGATGTTCGAATTCTGTAAAAATCGTAACACCAAATAATATGTACCTACTTGTGAGATAGGAAACATTTTCTTAACGTAGAAACAGTGTGTAAGCCAATAGCCAAAAAAAAATATCAACCTTCATTTACTTGCCATAACGAACATTTTATGGCCTTGAACGTTAAAAAATTCACTCTTTATAGCCTAATTAAAAAAATCAAGATAGAAAAAATTTTGAAGTCGCTTTGAAACTTTGGTTGCATTTTGGAAGTACTGTGTGTTATCCAAAATAATTGTTAAAAAACGGTAAATTTGCACATTCGCTGGGAGAGCATTTAATAACATTTCATTGAAATTCGTTCATTTTTCACAGTGTTGTGACGATTTTTGTCACTTTTTGACCACAGACACAAGGACAGACGGAAGATGTAAGTAAAATGAATCATGATAATAATTTCGTGCGGTTTTCCTGGCATTTTCACGTCGTCGCCGAATATTTTCAGCAAAAGTTCAATAAATCGTCGATTCTGACTCAGAGGAAATTTCAAGAGACTGAATTGGCAGAGCGATTGAAAATATTTGTACGTTCGATATGATTATGTGCAGATTCTACTAAGAATATCATAGATAGAGAATCATTTGTCAATTCGTTTCCTTTGTGATACGACAAACTTGAACTTACCACGCATGCGAACATCTTCGGATGGCGGAAGCTACTGAATACCTGGTCTGCTATGCTCCCACTCCGATCCAAGTGCCAAAAGCACACGAGGGAGGTCCGTCATCGTATGAAGGTCATCGATCAGCTTCATCTCATGACGTTCGGGAGACTGGAAACGAGGAATTCAATTGGAAGCATTTCAAAAGCGGCTAAAAATTACTTGGAAAAATTGAATATTGAATTTCTGCGACCAAGTTACCATACAACCAAACACATTTACTATTCGTCTAGAAATACGACTTTTTTGGTTCATTATTCAATAATAAACCATCGTATTCGCCCGAGAAAAAAATATTTCTAACCCTGCTCAAAATATTATGTTCTACGCTTCAAGGCATGTAGAATCCGAATATCCAATAAAAAATTCTGTCCGTCGATCGTGAATAATTTTCAGAGGAAACTATCTGATAGGTAGTTGAATTCTTGAAATTTTCACCTAAAATCATTCTTGAGCTAACGACGGCTCAATTCTTTGGGCCAAATCGCGACCTCAATTTTGAGGGTAATTTTGGGAGTTTTTAAGGGGCAGATTATGTTCACGTATTTTCTAACGTTTTGAAACATGTGTTTAATATTAACGTATTCCGATTTTTTGACGAATGAGAGCATAATAGAGTCGATAGCTCAAGCTTTTGGCAAGATTGTATAACTCGATTGTTTGTGGAGCTATAAAAATCGTTCTATACTCGTTGGAAAACTCGTCAAACACTCTCTTTTCTGGTATCGTTAGGAAATTATTTCAACTTTAAATCGAGTAATTGAGAAAAATAAAAATGTTCAACATTACTATGGTTGCCATGGACTTCTCCCTCAGTTACCATAATATGTTCGAAATTTTGACATTTTTCCTTTCTTTTTGATTATTATTCAATAATAAATCATCGCAATCGCTCAAGAGAAAAAAAAAACACTTTTCTTAATATAAAAGCAAAATTCTTGAAATTTTTGAAATGTAAGAATCCTAGGATCGTGTCGTTTGAAAACAAACCCCTGCTAGACATAATGTAGTCTTAGCCTGCTTCACCAGAACGCCATGGAGGTTAGTCATTCAAAGGCTAAGTAAATATTGTGAAAAAGTAAGTATTGTCATTTTCTATATATCTTTTAACTATTTTCTCCTTTCCTAACGATTTTTTTTGTATGAAATATTATTGCTGTACTTCTGAATAAATAAATAAAAAATAAAAATAAAAAAAAGGCTGTGCTTCAAAACTATGTCGTTATTAGTAACAAATATATATGGACAAATATGTAGTGACAAACTTGTTGTAAATGAAAAACAAAAAATCAATGACCTTAGTGTTAAAACTAACTCTCATAAGTTTTACTACAAAAATTTGGGTTTTGGTAGGAAAATACTGATTGGCCGTGGAAATACGAGTATAACCGCTCGTACGTGTATAATTAGTGTTCAAAATTGAACTTGAAGAAAAACTGCAACTGTTCGTACAATAATTACTATTTCTTTGTTTCAATAATAAATCAAGAAGGCCATCCATTAGTGATAGTAACTATTCCGAATTCGTGAACGTTTCCACCAAACAACAGATTGACAACTATAAAGGAAAACCCTTCATCAACTATGATAATGTTAATTAATTTTATTTTTCTTACTTACCTAATTAAAGGATAGAAAATTCGCAAAACGTAACAGCCAAAGAGAGTGTTTGACGACCGTTCCAACGAGTATAAAACGATTTTTCAGCCTTCAAGCTATCATGGTGGAATTCTGAAAATTTCGATAATTCTACACAAAAAGTGCGATAACTTGAGAACTGTTAGATCTATTTTATTTTTTTAAATAAATGAGAACTTTATTTGTATTGAAAAATACAATTTCAATTATTTCTACAATATTATGTTTGTGAATTAATAACAACAACTTGAGAACTTGAGAACTGTTAGATCGACTTTATTTTTTTTTTAATAAATGAGAACTTTATTTGTATTGAAAAATACAATTTCAACTATTTCAACAATATTATGTTTGTGAATTAATAACAACATGGAACTTGGGGGAGTTGATTTCCATTGACAGTCTCCCAATAAATAGTTTTACTCAATTAATTATTATTTATTCGAAGAAAATGCAATGTTCACGGATTCGTTATTTAGATGCTTAAAAATAGGCGTATTTGAATTAACAAAAAAAGGAAGTGTTTTGAGAGACTGATTAGATTCAGAAAGCTGTGGTGAGAAATGCTGAAGAAATATGAGCATGTGAACATAAATTTAGGGGAATGAATTACTTGAAAAGTGAACGTAAAAATGCTGACGTGTCATAGCCTCGATTTAGAAAGAAATTCCCAATTGGGGCTAAATTCCATTCCACTTCAACCGCTCGGTCTCGAAAAAGTGTATTCAATTATAAGAACTTTCTTACGTCAGTGAGACTTGGGAGGTCAGTAAAATCGCAGTATTATCCTCTCAATAACTGTCCTTCAGGAATGCGAATAAAATAACAAAGACGTTCCGAATCAGCGGAAGGACCTTTGTGGTCGCCGATCTGGAACCAGTCGATTGGGAACAATGGAATCAGCTGCCAAGAATCGTAATGAGATGCGTTGAGTAATATAGTGTTGGTAGTTTTAAGAAACGTTGGAACTAAAAATAAGCGCGAGATATTCTTGGGAAATTTTAGGGCATTCTATTATTTAGGTACAAATCTTGATCGCTAAATCTGTTGTCTGTATTGAGCGAAATCAGTATTGAACCTCGTTGAGCGGTTTTGGGGGAAGTTGTGTCGAGTTTCCTGCTTTTGGACATCAACATTTCACTCTGATAAAGCTAGAGTAATTTTGACAATGATATAGCTCGTTTATTATTTTCGAACAGATTGAAAATTTATTTTAGTAGAAGATATTCAATAGCATCAAGTGCTTAAAAATTGACTTTGGAAAATAATCATTTTACTCGTACATCTCGTACTTCAAATCACCTCTTATCAATACAGTCAAACTTGGATAATTCGAAGTTGAAGGGACTGCCATAAAAATTCGAATTATCCAAAATTTCGAATTAGAAAAGTTTTGTTATTTAGAACCTCTATTTTAATTTTTAATTATTGTTAAAGCGTATAACGTTGTAAGTAGTTTATTACAGTATTATAGTTGGGTTAAAATACGTTTTTATAGGATGTAAAAGGATACAGTAAATAAAATACAACTGTATACAAAGCAACAGTATGTACAACATTTATTAAAGTTATTGAGCAAAAATATACAGTAAGTTACAGTACATAAATCTGTTTATTTACAGTTTCTACAGAAAAAGTTGTAAATTTTCGTTTTTTTTTTGTTTTTTTTTTTAATTAATTCTCTTTTCTAAACAAAATTCTTCGAGTTTAGTGATTGAAAAATAGTGTCACTCACATTTTGTTGACTTTCAACAAAACACCTTAGTTCCTTGATGTGTTCCACGGCTTCGAAAATTGAAGGCACTGGTGAAGTGTATGGACATTTATACACGAATTTACCGCTTGACGGTAAATGTATTGGTGCAATTATTTGTGCCTGAAAGCTAATATACTTCGTTGGGACGGAAAAGTTCGTTGATTTTACTTCGAATTATCTAAATCAAATTCGAATTAAGGAGCGTTTTTTAACGTTGTGTTTAATATGAATGTCAAGGGACCGGGAAAAAATTCGAATTATCCAAGATTTCGAATTAAAAAAGTTCGAATTATTTAAGTTCGACTGTATTTAAAAAAATGTATTGTACTGTATATATACATTTATCGTATGCTTATGTATATCGTAGCTAAATTCTTGAAATTTCACCAAATATCAATCTCGGTCCTACGACGGCCCGATTCTTGAACCAACTTGCTAGCTCAATTTTAAGGATATTTTTGGAGGGTTTTGAGGGGGAGAAAATTCATATTTTTCCAGGGGTTTTCCGAAAAATGAGTATTTGGTATCAAATTATATAAATTTTTGGGCGCTGAATCGAATGAGACCATCGCGGGGTCGATAGCTTTATTGGTTCTCGAGTTATCGCAGCTTTTGTGTCGAATTTGGGAGATTTTCAGAAATTTGACGTGAGGGTATAACTCGAGAGTTCTTCCAGATATAAAAATCGTCCTACACTCATTGGAATCGTGTTCAAACACTCTCCAGCTGTACGGTAGGGCGAAAAGTTAAGCTTTTAATTAGGAAATTAAGAAAAATAAAAATGATCCGATCAGTCGCTTCGTAGTTTTCCCTTATACTTACCAATCTGTTTTTAGGTGGTAACGCTCACAAATTTTCCGAATAATTACTATCGCAAATGGATAGTCTTCTCAAATCATTATTGAAGAGAAGGAAAAATAAACCTCTGAACAATTATTTGCCGGATGACCTTAGCGAGCAGATTGATATAATACGCTATAAGCATAAAAGATAATGTTACCGTCCATGTCAAAAAGTGTCCTTTACGTGCGACCTAATCATCGATTACCTTCGCACTGTCTGATTTTCGCCTTCACGGTAGCCTGTGTGCACGACCAATTACGCCGAACGTTTCCATATTCCATAGCAGGGCAGCCTTTTCCCCTTCCTTCCTGCGTCGCGTGAGATCGGTTTTGTGCTATTAACGTGTGTAGCAAATTAGTGAGCGAAGTGGATGGAAAAGCAAAGGCATTGTGTCTTGCACCTTGGCGACCCGACAGACCGACCGACAGTGCGGCCAATGTCACAGAGCTACGATTCCCACACACGGCTACTATCTTCACTTATCCATGTCTAGGACGCCACGCGAGCCGACTTCGTTCCACATGAAAGAAATCCGTACGAGCCGTCCTCATTTATTCCTTCGCGTTTTTCGAATCTTGCCTTTTGTCAACTGAGGATTTAACTGATAAGGTCAACAAAATTACAGTCAATTCAGTCCCCTTGTGGGCAACATGAGTTTCCCGCGTTCATTAATAATGCCGCAACGTGGAAAACCCGTTTCCGAAGGCCAGTGAGCCGAAAATATTATTAAGGTTCGTTCCAGGGAGGAAATAGGTAGCTCGATCGTTCAAAATCGATGTAAAGATAGTTTCAAAAACGATAGGTCGCATAAATATGTTAGCGCGGTATATAATGTTTTCAATAGAAAACTTTTTTTTTCCAATTTAACCCTGTTTTAGGTACAATTTTCTTTTGCATTATTTTCATCCCTAGAGCACGATCGCGGGCGATAAGTGATGAAATTGATCTTCGATACCGTCAGATACTTTGGAATTGTAATATTTCTTCCTCAACGAGTTTGAGCTATAAACAATCGTCTTCCAAGGTCCATTCAATCTGCATATCAGTTTTTAGCCCATTGCATATCAATTTATTTATTTTTATTTTTTTAACGAAATCCAGTTTTTATGAAGAAAGAACCCCAATCTCATTTTTATGGAAAACCTTGGAAAATATTATATTGGAAAATATTTCTCCCCCTAAACCCCCCAAAAATACCCTTAAAATTGAGCTAGCGATGAGATTCAAGAATGGGGCCGTTGTGAGGCCGAGATTGATTTTTGATGAAAATTTCAATCATGTAGCTATTATAATTCGGCGGGAAAAGTGTTGACGGCGTATGGCGTTCGGCGGACAGACAGAATTGATTGTTATTGGATATTCGGATTGTACATGCCTTGAAACGTAAAACATCATATTTTGAGGGGTGGTTGGACAATTTTTTTTCTTGGGCAATTACAATGGTTTATTATTGAATAATAAACCTAAAACTGTTGAACGAGAACACATTCGGTAATTTCTCTCTAACTCAATCTCGCAGCGGTGCTCTTGCTCCAAAGAATGCCGACACAAAGATCGATATTTGCCATTATTTATGGTCGATGGATAATATTCGGGCCAAGGGGGCATTTCGCAGTTTAAGGAGAGCAACGAATCGTAAGTTAGTGGCTTGTCTCCCCCGCGAACATTCTGCTCAGTGCCAGATGCCACGCTCCAACAGGTCCGCCCTTGATCATTCCTTCAGCTCTCGAGACCCGACAGTTTCCGGCTGGTCCTCTTCTTGCAAGGCCTTGGTCTTTTTCCGAGCTCGGTTGACCAATGAGCGGCGAGAGGGATGAATTTATGATACGTACTGAGAGCGCTGGATTTATTTGCGTTCAATCTGGAGCCTTATTCGGATGGGGAAGTTAAACTGATGGCTGTGGACCTCATGGTTCCACGTCACCCTGAAGATGCCCGAATGGGCGAAAGTGCTCGGCCAGCCATTGAAGATCTGGAGAATAAGTCGCCTGGTTTTTCTCCCCCTCACAACCCCTCTACTACAACAAATGCGACGACAACCAAACGAAGAAAACTGATTTTCCATTATTCCTTCGTCCATCAGACTGTCGTCATGAATCATTCGCTGTCCTGAAAATACCCCAATGGGCCAAAATTCTCGGTGCTCAATTAACATCATTGTCCAACTGGATTATTGATCTAATACCAAATTAAAAACTTCGTAAATGATTGTACAGTGGTTTATTATTCCTTTGCTTCAATATGATGTAAGAAAGCCATCCGCTTGTGATAGTTGTGATTGTAAGATTGTTAAGTGTAAGAGAAAACTCCGCTGCAACTACTGTAATTTTAATCAATTTTATTTTTCTTAATTTCCCAATTAAAAGCTAGATTTTTCGCCTACGGTACACAGCTGAAGAAAGTATTGAACGACTTTTATAGCTCCAAGAACTCTTGAGTTATACCCTCATGTAAAATTTCTGAAAATCTCCCCAATTGAACAAAAAAAAGCTGCGATAACTCAATATCCAATAAAGCTATCGTCCCCGAAATGGTCTCATTCGATTCAGCGTCGAAACGAAAATGCGAATTTTCTCCCCTTCAAACCCCCAAAATACCTTTCAAATTGAGGTAGCGATTTGGTTAAAGAATTGAGCCGTGGTCAGGCCAAGATTGATTTTGGTGAACATTCAAGAATTTCGCTTCTATAATTTCGGCGTTCGGCAAATAGACAGTTTTTTTTTTTTTTTTTTTTTTTTTTTTTTTTTTTTTAGGTAGGCACCTAACAACGTTTCCTATTCATACGGTGCTAAAATAGGTAAAATAGGCTAAAAATTTTTTTCCTAATCATTTCGTTATATATTCGTTATACACGTTATATATTCGTTTCCTATTCATTTCCGTTTCCTATTCATACGGTGCTAAAATAGGTAAAATAGGCTAAAATTTTTTTTCCTAATCATTTCGTTATATATTCGTTATACACGTTATATATTCGTTTCCTATTCATTTCCGTTTCCTATTCATACGGTGCTAAAATAGGTAAAATAGGCTAAATTTTTTTTTTTCCTATTCATTTCGTTATATATTCGTTATACACGTTATATATTCGTTTCCTATTCATTTCCGTTTCCTATTCATTCATTCATTCATTTCCTATTCATACGGTGCTAAAATAGGCTAAATTTTTTTTTTTCCTATTCATTTCGTTATATATTCGTTATACACGTTATATATTCGTTTCCTATTCATTTCCGTTTCCTATTCATACGGTGCTAAAATAGGTAAAATAGGTAAAATAATATTTTTTTTTTTTTTTTTTTTTTTTTTTTTTTAGGTAGGCACCTAACAACGTTTCCTATTCATACGGTGCTAAAATCCATCGCCTTTTTAACCGTAATTTTTTCAAGAGCGGGACTTAGAGCTAAGCAAGTCCTTGAGCGGTCGTTAGTCCGGAGCCGTTGTAGGTAAACGAATATCTTATCTTGTGTTTGAAACCAGGGATAGTCGCCGTAAGTGTGTTAACTCATTCACTACAGTTATCGCCCGTTGGCTCAACTTCGCTTGATTTACCAACTCGTTTGTCAGTCGAAGTGTGACAAAAACGGCTTGCACGAATGACTTGAGAAATTAAAATAGGCCCACTTAAAAGCTGACGCCAACGTAAAGCATGAGCTTTTAAATTCTACCTGCTATTGAATCACAAAAGAGCGAATGTAGTTGGAAGAACAGGTCTGAGCAATAAGAAAAGGTGAAAAAATGGAAGAGATATGAAAAACATAAATATCGGAGTGTTCACGGAAATTTTTTTCAGGTGTTTGACATCGGAAACAGCGTTTTCGAATAAAAGATCTTCCTCGGTAAATCTACGCCGACAAACTTTCTAGATACTTAATTTCAGAAGAGAACGATTCGAATTAACCAACGCTGAAAGGACAGTGAATTTTATTTAAATTTCATCATTTTATTTATTTATTTATTTTTTATTATTTTTTTTATTTTATTAAATTTCATTTAATACGCGAATAATCACCGCAACATAAAACAAACTCTGAAGCTGCTTTTTTCGACGAATTAGGCGGCAAGCGTGTTGGGTATTTTGAACGAAGCAATTTTTCAAAATAAAAACACTGGAAAGATCCCGACTTTGAGGGATTTCATTTCGAAGATCAAAGTCAAATTCTATTATGCGTATAATTTTCGAGTTATAAACTCGCAATAATGACCGGGTTAAGGGCGAACGCCCGTTGCCCCTTTACCAAACGCATAATGTATTGAATTATCAAGCCAAGCTGATACAATTTCTATCATCTAAACGTAACTCACATAGTAGTGCTTGCGGTCTCAGAAAATTGACATATCGAGTCACAAACAACAGTTGAAAGAAGGGGAGTTGTAAGATGCACAACGTGTACTCATAACGTAGTGTGACGTTGGATATTCTAAGAACTGAAAAATGGAAAAATATCATCAACGTAAATAGCTCAGACGATCTTTTCTTGGAAATTCGATGCGACATAAAGCGCATAGCGTGCTCACTGGAGTGAAATTTTCAACAAGGTGAGAAATTAGTGAGCACTAGAATGATGAAATTCTATCTAAGACGTTATTGACATTCGTAACTTCACGACTGCCTCATCAACGTCAAACAACTTCTGACATCACTGTTTACAAGTTTGAAATAAACTGTAAATCTGCCATGTTCAATAGGTCGATGAACTGGTATTGGTTGCCTATTGGTTGAGAACTGGTATTTTGACCAGTCTGCGCCCTGAAAAAAAAAAAAAAAAAAAAAAAAAAAAAATAGGTGATTGTCTTGAAGAGCAATTGGTTCTTTTTACTTCCATGTTTACGTAGTAAATGGGAATTTTTACAGTTTTATACTCTGGATACTTCCTGAATAAGTGTCTGCGGTCAAAAAGTGACATATCTCCGTGAAAAATGAAAAAATCTCGATGAAATGCTCGGAAAATATTCTCCCGGCGAATGTACAAAATTAGCATTTATTGAATTTTGAATAATGCACTGTGCATTCGAAATATAAGTGTTCAACCTTTCTTTGTACCTATTACGATTTTTTCAGGCTATAAAAGTAATTATTTTTAAACGTTTGAGGTTTTAAATTATTCATTAGGAAGAGCGATGATTGTTGATTTTTTATCTATTGGCTGACACACATTCAACGTTATGTGCTTTTTTCACTATTTTACTGGTGCGTATTTTGCATTTTTATTTTTAAAGGCTGCAAAAATCAATATATTTGAACGCAATAAAGTTAAAAATAAGACTACGTGATCGAATTTTCGACGAAACACACAGTACTTCCGAACATAAGGATAAGAATATTCTTCCATTTTGTTTTTTTTTATGATTTTTACTGACCATTAAAGTTAATATTTTCGATAAGTCAAGGTCTTAAAGTGTTCTTCATGGCAAGCAGATGACGTTTGATTTTTATCTTTGGCTCACACACCGTACTTCCCTTTGGTTAGCTTTTTTCGTGGGTATGTCCTACTATGGTTGCAAAATCAATACATTCGAATGCTTATAAGGCTTGTAAATGTTTGTAACGTTGAGTGAACGACGCTTGATTTCCCTTCAGGGCAGGTAAAAAAATTTTTGCGTGTCGTTGCTACAAAAATTATCCCATTTCACAGAACGTGGCTAACTGTACATTATTAACTATACTTGCATTATTAACCTAATTTGTGCTCTTTCCAATTTTTCGGGGCTATAGTTTTTCAATAACAGCGCCCTAACGTTGAGTGCTTTGTATGAGCTCCTTAATTTTATAATTGGTTATACCCGTCTGCCGATATGAAGTACTCAATGAAATCATTGGTTTTTAATAAAAACCTTTCGTACGATTTTATCCTACAATTTTGCGGCGATTCCGGAGATTATTTCGGACAAGATTATTTTTTGCCTAGAATGAACACATCCGGAAATAATTCGGAAAGGTACGAGTTGGTCACTCTAATGCCAATGTCATTATACCGCGATTATTCCTTGGAACTTCAATACCAGCTTTTTTCTCCGCTTCTATTCGGAATCTTCAGATTTAAACCCATCCCTCCGAGGACGAACGAAGGCCGAAGCGTAATTTGACGGACGGTCATTTGATTCACGCTTTTGTCCTATCCGAACGCGAGAATAGTAAACCAAACGACGTCGAAAACGAGGAAAACCATGAGATGGAAATTACGAACCCTTCGGTTTGTTTATAGTCGCGCAAAACAGTTTTTGTCTCTTCGTGGTCGAGGAACTCAAGAAATTGGCAGTCTTGTCACGGAAGGTTCTACTCGACGAGACGCAAGCAGATGTATTTGAATATCTAGGTAACAAGTAACATCTGAAGTACGGTTGGAGATTTTTTCGAAAAATTATTAGAGAATCGCCAAACAAAAATTCATCGTTTATTAAGTGGTTATTAAACGGGTGCACATAAATTGAGGGTACTCTTCGTTTCTACATGCTGTAAAAGTTGTTCAGGCGTTGTTTTTACGACTAATCTGCATTAAAAATGTCACTTAGCCATTTTCTGACCCCGCTCAAAACATATTATTTTATAATTTTTTATTTTTCCCGTATTTTCAACCTCACGTTACTAAAACGAAAAAAAAAACACATTTTTACTAGAGAAATATAAAATTCGGTTACTAAGTACGATAGAAAGGGCTATTGATATGATTTTTTTAATTTCGACGATATAATATATGATATGACATCTTTTAATAAGTCTCGACTAATGAAAATAATAGTCAAAGAACGAATGTTGAAGAGTTTAGAGCATTCGCTCTTCTCCCACTCCCAGTTGCCAAAAAAAAAAAAAAAAAAAAAAAAAAAAAAAAAAAAACCCCTGGTTTTCTTGGACAAACGTGCATAAATATTTCTTCACGCTGAATCGAATTAGACTATTACCAGGTCGGTAATTGTATAGTTTTCGAGTTATTTCAGCATTTGCGGAGAATTCTCCAACTGGACAAATAAAAAGAATCACTTTTCTGACGACACCAAAAAAATCAAAAACTTGAAATATTCCGAAAACCAATCTTGGTCTTGCAATAGTCTCAATTCTTCATCCAAAATGGCTATCTGATTTTTAAGTGCATTTTTTTTAGGGAGAAAATGCATATAATCCAACGCTTTACAGACAAAGGTGTATTTGGTATCAATTTTGATCGATTTTTGGACGCTGAATCAAATGAGATTTAGTGGGATCTAAAATTGTCCTCGAGCTATCGCAGCTTTCGAGTAGATTTTGAGAGAATATAAGAAATATTTATGTAAGTCGAGAATTTAAGGAACTGTACAAATTGTTCTATACTCGTTGGTCGTCAAACATACTCTTCATTTTTAAGATTAGGTGAATAATTTAACTTTTAATTTGAAAAGTAGGAAAAATAAAAATTACCGTAGTTGCTACGACTTTTCTCTTATAGTTACGAATCTGTTTTTAGGTGAAAACGTTTAAAAATGTTCGGACAAGTTATTTTGACAAATGGATAGTCTTCTTAAATCATTATTGAAGCGAAGGAATAATAAACGCTCTGTACTATCATTTACAGCGTTTTATGGTTTGTGTTTAATACCGTACTCTGTAGTAGTTGCTATAATTTGGTACGTAGGTGGAGGTGCTGTCATGTACTTTGTATCATAAAGTATTGGGTTTGTCATTTGGAGCAAAGTAGTAGCAAAATTAGACATAACAACTTTAAGTTTTCCAAGATTTGTAACTTGCAGAGTGGATAACTCAAACAAAAAGTCGTCAATTCAGATGTTTGAATATACCAAAAGATGGGTAATTTAACCGTCCACATTTTCCTAATGTAATGTACCTATTCATTTTTCAACCGTTTTTGCGTTATTCAACAAAATCAGTAGACCATACGCGAAAAAATCACTTTTTTCAACTTTAAACGTTCTTTTCATCTATTTAGTGCAATAGAATCAAAGAATGAACCATATATTATTGATATACACATCATCAACTCTCATTATGCTGAATTTGAGCGAAATCTATTTCAAAAAATTCTTCGCAAAAAATCCAAGGGGTACCCCTGCGATTTTTTTCAACCGATCAGTTAACGATTTTTTACTCCTCTCTCAATACAGATAAAAATCTGAAATTTTCAGAAAAGTTGTATCTTACCGAGATGTATTTTTGTGATTTTTTTCATTTCTCGGAAAAATCCCCAAGTGGTCCAAAAAAATCGGTTTCTGAAAGCTCGAAAATTGGACTTTAACCGTGATTTTCGGGGTCAAAATTGATGTGAATCAAATGTTTTATTATGCAGGAGTCTTCATTTGAACGCCTTACACACGTACATAGCAAAAAATTTGGTGAAAAAAATTTAAACAGCGCCACAGAAATTATTATCCGTAAATCGAGTTTTTCACCGGCCGAAATCTCGAGTTCCGCTGAGGTGAAAAATTAAACTTTTGTTTTCAGGCGAATTTGAAAGCTATTCTTATAGGAAATTTAACGCTGAATCCGAATTTGAGGTCAAAAAGGCGGAAATTTGACGACACCTTAGAGTTTTTCATATTTTTAGTATTATTCATATATTTTCAACTTTGAAAATTCTTTGCAAATACTTACAGTACTGTTGAAATTTGATTAATTAATTATTCCTACAGGAAATTAGACGCAGAATTCGAATTTAAAGTAAAAACAATCAAATTCAACAATTAATAAATTTTTTCAATTTTTTCGGTTTTTTGTACATTTGCAGTTTCAAGTTTGGAATTTGGGTCAAAACGGAGGAAATTTGACGACCACATTAGTTTTCCCCAATTTTAGTACTACGCCAATCCTACGTTTTTCAACTTTGAAAAATCGTTGCAAATACTTACAGTACTGGTCAAATGTTATCAATTAATGATTCCTACGGAAAATTAGACGTAGAATTCGAATTTAAAATGAAAAAAAAAACGCTGCAAATGATTGTACAGTGGTTTATTATTATTTCGCTTCAATATTGATTTAAGAAGACTATCCATTTGTCATTTTAAATATTCCGTACATTTGTGAACATTCCCACCGAAAAACAGATGGTAACTATAGGGGAAAACTCCGTAGCAACTATTGTAATTTTAATTAATTTTATTTTTCTCAATTTCCAAATTAAAAAATAAATTTTTTGCCTAACAGTACAGCTGGAGAGAGTGTTTGTCGACGATTCCAATGAGTATAGAACGATTTTTATAGCTCCAAGAACTCTCGAGTTATACCCTCATGTCAAATTTCTGAAAATCTCCCAAATTCGATACAAAAGCTGTGATAACTCGGGAACCAATGGAGCTATCGACCCCGCGATGGTCTCATTCGATTCAGCGTCCAAAAATCTATATAATTTGATACCACGTACACATTATTCTGAAAAACCGTGGAAAATATGAATTTTCTCCCTCTCAAAACCCCCCCAAAATACCCTTAAAATTGAGCTAGCAAGTTGGTTCAAGAATTGGGCCGTCCTAGGACCGAAATTGATTTTTGGTGGAAATTTCAAATTTTTCGCTCTTACAGTTTGGCCGGAAAACTGCTAACGGCGGACGGCGTACGGCGTACGGCGTACGGCGTACGGCGGACGGACAGAATTTTTTTTATTGGATATTCGGATTCTACATGCCTTGAAACGTAAAACCTCAAATTTTGAGGGGGGGTTAGAAATTTTTTTTTCTTGGGCGATTACAATGGTTTATTATTGAATAATAAACCAAAATCAAAATCAAACAATCAATAATATTTTTCGAATTTTTATCGATTTTCATATTTTAGGAGTTTCAACTTAGCAATTTTTTTCGTCACGTTCGCGAATTATGAAAAAATAGGTACTGTGGAAGTACCTAAATGGAGGTAATTTAATTTAGAATCGACTAAAAATAAAAAAACGCTGCAAATGATTGTACAGTGGTTTATTATTCCTTCACTTCAATAATAATTTCCGAATCCTATCCATTTATGATAGTAATTATTCAGAACATGTGTAAACGTTTCAACCGAAAAACAGATCGGTAACTATCGGGGAAAATTCCGTAGCAACTATTGTAATTTTAATAAATTTTATTTTTCTCAATTTCCTAATTAAAAACTAAATTTTTTGCCTAACAGTACAGCTGGAGAGAGTGTTTGTCGACGATTCCAATGAGTATAGAACGATTTTTATAGCTCCAAGAACTCTCGAGTTATACCCTCATGTCAAATTTCTGAAAATCTCCCAAATTCGATACAAAAGCTGTGATAACTCGAGAACGAATGGAGCTATCGACCCCGCGATGGTCTCATTCGATTCAGCGTCCAAAAATCTATATAATTTGATACCACGTACACATTTTTCTGAAAAACCTTGGAAAATATGAATTTTCTCCCCCTCAAAACCCCCCAAAAATACCCTTAAAATTGAGCTAGCAAGTTGGTTCAAGAACTGTGCCGTCGTAGGACCGAGATTGATTTTTGGTGAAAATTTCAAGAATTTCGCTATGATAGTTTGGCCGGAAAACTGCTAACGGCGTACGGCGTACGGCGTACGGCGTACGGCGGACAGACAGAATTTTTTTTATTGGATATTCGGATTCTACATGCCTTGAAACGTAAAACATCAAGTTTTGAGGGGGGGTTATAAATTTTTTTTTCTTGGGCGATTACAATGGTTTATTATTGAATAATAAACCAAAATTTTTGCGTTTATTTTTGTTTTTGAGATATATTCCACTTTATGGTAAAAAACGTGTTTTGACTTTTCTTCGAGCGCGGATAGCTCCGTAGGGACATAAAATAAAATATATTTAATTAATACTAATAATTACTCTGAAATACAGTTCTCTGAGATACACACAGGATTCTCTTTTAACTTAAAATCCTACGAAAATATCTAGACTTTCCGAACATCGCTAATTCGCACTTGCGCGTCCAATCGAACGGAATGCATATCGTACGACAGAATTCGACGCTTTCCGGAATAAAACTGACGGCGAATGGGAAACGCCGAATCCGCTCAGGTATCATCGAACAAGAAGAGGTGGACGGCCGTCGACGTTTCTAATCACTATAATCGGCCACGATCTTCAAGCCTTCTGACTTTTCGACCGGCCCTTGTCCCGATTCTCGTCGACTTCGACCCGATTCCAAACTGTAGAGGGCACCTTCCGTCAATTGCCATTTTTTTTCAGCCGAATGTCGTTTTTCTCGCCCTCGACCGTACCGAAACAAGCGCGGTTCTCATTGCACGGTTATCGGTCACCGACCGGCTCTCATTAGAGCGAGAGGGCGAATCCTGATGAAGGCTGCTCATCCTTCCTACTTCGTTGATTACCCTTCCGTTTTTTTCTTCTTGTATAAATGCTCCTTAAGACCCTCGGCTAACTGTCATTTTTTGCGGTGAATCCTTCCGAAGAAGTTCAGCCTACACGGTTCAGCCATGTCATCGTCGTCGACGGTAAGTCAACATCTGAAGAAAATTAAAATTCTGAAAAGAATTACAAACGACGAAGAATTTAAATTTCCATTGCTGCAAATAGCTCACACTCAATAACTCCGCATTTGGAGGGAAAAATTGATTTAAAAAATGTTCAATATATTCCTGCTCCGAGCTGAAGAAATTTAAACATTTTTTAGCAAGAAAGGAAATTATTTGAAACATCGGACTTGGCCTTAAACCGTTGTACAAAGGCTTTATAGTGTTCTAGTTTTCGATTGAAAGGATAAGAACGAGAAAATGAGCCCCTGTTTTAGTATGTATTTAGGAGGAAAACACAACGCGACTGATTCTCCTGGTTTTTATTTACTCTTTGTATTCTCAACTCTTCGTTTTTATTTTGGGAAGTCCAAAACAGAAACATTTAGAGAACATTTTAGAGAACATTTGTGAAAATTCTTAGTTTCTCGATTTCTTTAACTCTCTAGTTTTTTAGGAGTTTTAAATATATTTTTTAACTTAGTTTTATTTTTTTATTACTTGTGATTTTTTCTAACTTTTTGATTTTATTTTTATATTTTTTATTTTTTTATACCAATTATTTTTTTGGATTTAAAAAAAATTATCAGAGAACATTTATATTTTGGAGAACAATACATTTTTTAAATATTTTTCCAACCTTTTATTTATTATTTTTAACCTTTCTATTCATCCAACCTTTTTCCAACCTTTTATTTATTTTATAACCTTTTATTTATTGTTTTTATGTTCTTTTTTGTTATTTTCTCAATTTTTGAAGGAAAAAAATATTTTGTGTTTTTTTTTTTTTTTTTTTTTTTTTTTTTTTTTTTTTTTTTTTTTTTTTTTTTTTAGAGATTTTATTAGAGCTCTATAACCAACAACCTCTAAGGGAGCTCATTTCCTCGCCAAAATATCGATCCTTATTTGACTAATTGCTTGACTTATTACTCAAAATGCAATTCAAATCAGCATTCTAGCTGTTGGTAAATTGTAAAAATTCACCGACTCTAAAAAACTACAATATTTTAATCAGCTTCTACTTCAAATTTGAGAGTTAATCGGTTGTTGTAATCGTGGAGTATCAGACTTGAAGATGTGCGATTCAAGCGTGGCAATTGTGGGCAGTAGCTTTGGGTAAAATAAAAAAAAAGGACATCTATCTGAAACAACTGACCCAGTTAGCATAGAACTAGCTTCAAGTACGGAAGGACGAAATGAACGGTGAGCGAGTTCGAGTAGCTGGAGAGTCCAATTATCGCCGTCATCTTTTCGCGCTTCAACTGGCGTGAAAATCAGGAAGGTCGTCTTCCGATGTACGATAAAACAGTCGTCATTTAATTTATTTGCTTCCTAGATAAATAAAACGCAGCTTCAAGACAGCGCAATGAGCATTTAAACACTATGCACAATTTCCTCCTGATTCTGTCTCGAGCGGGCAATGGTAATTGCCATGTGAGAAACAGCTACGCCTCGTAGGCCTCAAAACGACTCTCCTAACAATTAGAACAGCAGTTGACCCATGAAATGGTCGTTTTTCCGATAGAATCTCCTCTTGCTAGCTTGAGAATAAACCTGCCCTTGAAACTAAAATTCAGTTCCTTGGTTTCCAAGATCTTGGAAATCTAGGTCTTTCTGTGTTACATTATGTTTAAAAAGTAACCTGAAATATTCAAAATGTATGTTTTTAATAGAGATATTTTAAATGAATAGCGATTACGAATATTTTGAAACGCTAATGGAACCAAGAGAATTTCACCTTTAACTTTTCGAAAGATATTTCAAATCTTCAAAGGGAAGTCAACACACACCACACTCCAGAACACTACTTAGTTCAACACTGCACTAGAATTACAATCATGTGGAAGGATTGTTTCTGTCAACGTCTGCAATAGACATTCCATAAATTTTACGGTTTTTTGCGCTTAATTAATGTGGTTTTTTTTTTTTAATTAACATGGCATTTGAGGTCCCAAATCAATGGATGGGTTAAGTTGCTGTGAAATCGAGACGAGTTAGTTATTTTTTATTGATTTTATTTGTTTCATATTTTAATGTAAATATTTTTGGAAACCGGTTTAATTTTTTTACTTTTCAATTATGACGCCTTGCGCCATCCCATGCAAAATCATCTCATTCGGTCGTTCGCGCAAATTCAAACAAAATTTCCCTTTCAAATTTATCACTTCGCGAGTCCCCTTCGTTATCCCCTCACATACGTCCATAATCTGCCAAAAGACGCAAAAAAAAATGTCATCGCACTTTCCCTCCACGTCTTTTAGCGGTTTCTTCGGACGTTTCCACACGCCGTGATTTTCCCAAGGAAAGAACGCTGATGAATTGAACAAAACTTAGCCCACAGTTCTACTGTACAGCTCACCAATCCAGGAACCATTAGTCACTAGCTAAGTATACGAAGTGAAATGAGCGGTGGTCAAACCGCTGAGCCAAAAATGAGCGCTAATAAGTATGGAATGCGTCACCGTTAGTTACCGAGCGTCACCGATGTTCAAACACTTTTTGGAAACACTTGTTTCCAACGGACAATGTTACCAACAGCGAATCCTCGTCGGCATTTCTGTCGGTCGTTTTGTGAATAAAAAATTCTAAAAATCTGGCATGTCTCCAGACGAGTTCACGTTAGTCCCAAGGTTGCTTCGTTGGTCAATGGGCGCTTCTTGCATAATTTACGAAGCTTATTTTAAACTACTACGCACAGTACTCGCCGATTCATCGATAAGAAAGCGTCAACCCGAATTTACGAGGCACGAGCTTTGGAACGAAATGAGATTGCAAAAGATCGAATGAGAGCGCTGTTTCGGTTTCGATGATTTTGAATTTAACTGCTGGCAATCGAAGGAGTTCTCGTTATTTTGCCCTCAACAATTTTTCAAAAACCAATATTACCTGTAATATTACTCTTTTCCTTTTTGCCGCATTTATTGATGTCCGAGGGTTGTGAGGGGAAAAAAACCAGGCGACTCACTCTTCAATTCTTTATTGGCTATCCAAGCACTTTCGCCCATTCTGGCCTCTTCAGGGCGATCAGCGACATAGGGTCCACAGCCAGTGGACCTATATAGACTGTGGGGCTGTGGACCCTATGGCACCACGTAGCCCTGAAGATGCCAGAATGGGCGAAAGTGCTCGGACAGCCAATAAAGATTCAAAGAGTGAGTCTTTTTCTTCTCCAGGTGGTCGTATTACTTCTTCTGCAGGTTGAGGGGGAGAATAACGAGACGACCTCTTCTCCATATTACGCCGTGGGCGTAATAAAAAGAAAAAATGGAGAAGAGGTCGTCTCGTTATTCTCCCCTCAACCTGCAGAAAGAGTGAGTCGCTTGGTTTTTCTCCCCTCACAAT
Source organism: Tupiocoris notatus (assembly GCA_037159825.1). Classification (NCBI taxonomy): domain Eukaryota; kingdom Metazoa; phylum Arthropoda; class Insecta; order Hemiptera; family Miridae; genus Tupiocoris; species Tupiocoris notatus. Next base: position 184,010 of record JASJUZ010000771.1, read on the forward strand.
CCCCGGTTATAATATTACTGATATTATCCATCATCGAACATTGAAATTCTTTCAGTTTACATTGGGGAAGAGAACCCCAACTCGTTCATCTTTACTTTATTCTTTTCTTTTCATGTTTTGCCGCGATAAGTTGACCTCTTCAGCTTTCTGTTCAGGTTTTACTCAATTCGCATCCCTCGATCGAAAATACCTTCCCAGTGCCTTCGATATATCAATTTCCATTTTAGAAAGAGAGAGACCATTTTATAATCAATTTAATCCCTCATATTCGTCTAGAAAAAAGAAAAATATTTCTCATCTCTACTTTTGAATTCAATTCGCTAACTATGCCCCCTCTAAAACATCCAAAAACACTTTTAAAAATTATTCCCAGCCAAAACGATCGAGTTGTCGATGGATCAAAGATGAGTTTTGGTAAAAATACCAACTAGCATTCATAGATTTCTCAAAAAATGCGGTCGCCTTCAAATCCTGTAGTCTCACTACTAACCAATATTCAATAACAATTCGAACTTCTAGTTCCTCGTTAATTTTCCGTTTTTATTTTTTTTCAAATCTAATTTATTAACTGTTTTCAATTCATTACTTATCGTATTTCAGTTGCTTCTGTTGCTGCTAGCGGTGGTTGCTATTTCGGCTTTCCCATCGCCCGAAAAACGGCCGCTGAGACCTCTACCCAAGGGCCTCGCACCTGGACCGTCGTCCGGGCCAGCAAAAACATTGGTTCCAAGATCGGCTCCGTCTAAGGATCTCGAAGGCTCTGAATCTGCGTATTACGGCGGATGGGGAGGCTGGGGTGGCTACGGATGGGGCGGCTATGGCGGCTACGGCGGTTGGGGAGGTTATGGAGGATGGGGCGGATATCCGTATAGCGGCTACGGCTACGGCGGATGGGGTGGACCCTGGGGATACAGTAAGTACAATTTGAACCGATTTCGCTGTATTTTCCAAACGCATTTTTCCCGTCCGGAAATTTTTTTTTAATTTTAAGATTTTTTTTTTAATTAAAAAAAATATTTTTACGCTCTTGAGCTGAGAATTTTGTAATGATAAAATGGCAGAGGAAATAATAACTATTTCAAATATAAAATGAGAAAATAAAATAAAAATACGACAACAGCCAGTATTTAATCCGGTATGGCTTTCAAAACCGATCTGGAAACGGTAGAAAATTTAGAAGAAAACTATTTTGAGAAAGCAAAATGGAAACGGAAAAAAATTTGAAGAAGAAGAATTGATCAATAAAAACGGCATTTGTTTTCGGGGTGATACTCGATTTTGAAAAATCTTTCAAAGACTCAAATCGCCTCATCTTCTAGGGATTTCGCTATTTAAGTTCGTTCGCTATTCCTACGTAGAACTAGAACCACATCTCTAACTCTAGTTGATAATAACGGTATGAAAATATGATCACATTATGCAAAATCGCAGAAAAGAAGAGGTTTAATCTGATTTCTTTGAGAATTAAATATTTAATCGAATTTCAAATTTACGAGTACCTTCAAATTCGATTTTTATATTCATCCGAAGAACTTACATTTCCCGATTTTCAGAGGCGGTTAATTAAATAGTTTATCCCGGAATTAATCTGGAAATCAGTTGACGTCAGCGGTATATTTTTGGTATATATTTTTGGAGCGGCTTTAGGCTTAAATTATTCTCCAGAAACTAGCATTTTATATTATCTAGCTTAAACTCTCCTTTCTTATTAGGTATTTCTTCAATTTACTGCGTTTGACTTGAAGTATATGGTCGTCAATACAGATCTTCTTCGACTCAAAACCTTCATTTTTTCGTTAACGCAATTTTTAATTGTTCCAGGTTACGGCTACCCAAGCTATGGATGGGGTTGGGATTGGTGGTGGTAAAAAATGAAAATTCAAACGCACCCCGGACCGATCTTTCCAGCGACGACTGTTCTCCACTACGATTTTGCTCAGATACCTCAACAATATGAGTATTTAACATTGAAATGCGAATAAACTTTTATTTTGATATATCAACAGCTTCTTCTACCTTCCATTTTTCGATTAGCGTACTTCTTTATCGGGGGAAACCCCACACGTCAAAATAGCAACGGTTAGAATAGTGCGGCCCTACGCTCATATAAACAAAGAAAACTCAGATGTTAGAGCATGAATGGAAAGCTAAAGAACCCTTCATTTCAACGAGTGAAAACATATTATAATTGCAAGAAAGCTTTCAAATGAACTAATGTATTGTTCGGAAAACTATATCAGGACAAAAATAAAATTAAATTAAAAAAAAAACACCGTAGGTACCTGTGTTGACATGTTCTCTCTTCTTAGGAGAAAACTACCTCAAAAGGAATACAAAACAACACTTTCCCCTTTTCCCTGAATCCTCCCCATTCTCATTTTTCGCTTCCCTTTTCCCTTTTTTCTTGTAAAATATAGAAAAATAAAAATTTGGAAGATAAGCAATTTTTGATAGTAGACATGCTGACAAGCATGTGTGTTCTCATATTCGATATTCGAGAGTCTCTCTCGATAGTTGAGTGTGCATGAATGTAACCTGCTTTGCTTATAAATACACAACAATGGCCCTGCCTTGTTTTACCTCGTAGGCACAATTGGAACTGCAAGAATATTTTTATTTATTTTTTATTTTATTTTATTTTTATTTATTTATTTATTTTTTTTTTTTTTTTTTTTGAAGTTGATTCTTTAGTTTTTATTGTGATTCTGATTCCCATTCCAATTTGCCAATGGTTTATTATTAATAATAAACCAAAAATGTTATGATGCCTTCTCTTAATTGTTCGTCGGGAGCAACCGCCAATTTTCAAAAAAAAAAAAATTTTATTCCTTTCGGTTACCGAGAAAAAGTGAAAAGACTTAGAGCATCTTCCCTATCACTGTGTTGTCGTCCACATTAGCCACATTGACTTATGTCGTCCACATAGCCTAAATAACCAACTGCAACTTCGTTGGTGATTCCATAACAGCACGGGTTGATATTCTAAAATCCCTGAGCGGATTTGCTCAATTACGGGTTTTTACCCTCTGGTAGATGATATTAAAATGGCTTTAAGATGAGTTTGTTGGTCGATTAAAGGCGGAAGGGAAGAAGAAAGAGATATATTTTATCAATTTCAGAAAATAATATCAGAAACTGCATCGCAGAAGAAAACACATCGGTCGGTCCGATAAGAGGCCTCGCCTCATCACAGAATGGGTCAAGCATTGAGCATCAATAAATCATTATAATATGCACTTCAATAATATATTTATGATTCAGTAGCAAAAATTTATCTTCAACGTTCGAATAAAAAGTGACAGTCTGCTACAGTACCTCTCTGTTTTTAATGCGATTAGTATTATTGCAAATCTAAAGTAGCTAATTTTACTGGCATTATCGAAATCGTAATAAACGCACCGCTAGCCAGAAACTGTTATACAACGAGGTAAATTTTCAAGGTCGGCCCATTCTTTCTGGCGGACGCATTCAACCAGAAAGTATGGTTTTTTCACATTGTTTACATAATCAGGAAGATAATGGCGATGAGCGGTCCGTCACGATTTGCGTTTACCGCCAAGCAACTGCAGCGGACTTGCTATATTCATGGGAAAGACTTGGTATTGCCATGAGGGCGTCACATGCATGGAAAAATGACAGCCGCAGTGAAGAAATAGCCGGTCGCACGATATTATCGATAGCGTAGCCTCATTCAGAAGGAGCTGATATACTGACGACTCAGCGCCTCAAAATAGGGCTACTGAACGGAACTGAGTCAACCGGTTTTAAAATACGCTATAAATAAAATTATAGTATAGTTTAATCATAGTGGTCTCCGCTTCACCCTTGGTGCGCTAAGCGCTGCCCATGTTAATTTAATAAGCCGTTAATTTAATATTAACGAAGGAAACGTTTCACTCGTACAAGTGAAATCAACAAAAAAGTAAAGATTTGACGTAGCTCTGATCTTCTACAACTAATTTTTGACCGAATTCGTCCTACGAAATTATTTAACGGAATTCTAAAAAAGGAGGATATTTGAGTTGACTTTCGTTTTCATCGGTATAAATAATCATTATTTTTATTTATTTATTTTTTTTTTTGGAAGAGCCAATAATTATTCAAGTAGGTCCCATAGTTTCTTCAGTCGAAGCCATTCGAATATTTTTATCGAATATTAACGGCTCCAATTTCAGCAAAGTGCCGGAGATATGATTGAAAAAAGTTCAATTTCTGACTTTGCGAGTTTATCTCTAGGGTAATTGCTCAATTGTATTGTCATGACGTAATTTCGTTCATATTTTATCAACTGATACGGCTTGTAGAGAAGAAAGTGTTATGATATGATACGGATTATCGCATTTTGAGTGTTTCAGGAGCATCATATTCCCCAAGTGGCACTTCGAAGTCGTAATCGTACGTTTTCGTTATTTTATTCGTGTCTTTTTTTTTTTTTTTTTTTTTTTTTTTTTTGGGTTATTTGGGTTACGTAGTAGTAGAAATGACCCATTTCATAAAACCTTTGGTGAATCATTGGGCTCATTTAATGTAACTTCGCGTTGTTATTCTAAATCGTGCATTTTTCGATTTTTGGGTCTCGTGGCTAGTTTTTTGTCAGAATATTGTGCGTTGCCAACGCAGCGACTTTTGAACAAGTTTCTCATTTTCATAACTGGTTATTCGGCCGACTCAAGCATGGAAGTTCTGTGTGAAGTACCGCTGGTTAATTTTTATTTGATTTCAATCGATTAAAATCTAGATAAAAATTCAATGAATTAATTTTCTCCCCGAACTGCATTATTCGCCGTTTACTGACGTCATTGACAAACAAATAAAAGCTGTTGACATTTACTGTCTCACTTCGTAACTTACGAAATACGCCGTTTTTGTAGTGCGAACAGTCATGTACACTTTTGAACTTGATGGATTCGTTTTTTTTCCCCGATTATTTTCCAATATCAAGAACTCGGATTATCCAATTAACTCGCGTGTGTAATTTCACAATAATTAGGTCCTGCGATTTTCCCACATCGGCCCATTGTTTTTATTGAAACTCGTGGAGAACTCGAATTATGTCGATAGCGTAAATCGGACGGGGAATCGGCTAATCACATTACTTAGAGATTGTTTTGACACTTGGAAAGGGAATGATGATGCTTCAGCGCGTCGGAGAACAGGGCGTTATTATCAAGGCAGCTCACGCGTTACTTGAGTCAAGGAACTCACCTACAAAGAACACCGAAGAACAAGATGAGACGATATTACCCTTGGGGTTGGAATTTTGAAGGTTGCAGATCCGAAGGATTCGAAATTGCTTACATTCGATCGAGATGACCGCTATAAATGCTATTTAGTTGGTTATCTAAAAAATCATTTAGTGAAGGATTTTTTATCGTAGGATTTTATCCATTAGTTATTTAGATAATGAAATTTTTTATATATTTGTAAGAATGTAAGCATACAGATTAATTGGGTTTTCTTGAAAATTCGACGACGACGATAATTGTCGAGTGAAACACTAAAACGAAAATTCTAACGATCGTACTAACCTAAATTAATTTAAATGTACATCTAAACCCTAATACTTTTTTCTATTAAATCAAGGAAGTTCCACTAATTTTATATCGATTTATGCATAGGGTTTATAATACCTTCGATTCAATTGTAACGCAAGAAAACCATCCACTAACTATCCCGAACATTTGTCTCCTTCCAACCAGAATACAGATTGGTAACTATAAGGGAAAACTCCGTTGCAACTACCTATTGTGATTTAAATCATTTTTATTTTTCTTACCTTTTGGTTTTTATTCAATAATAAACCATTGAAATCGCCCAAGAAAAAAATTTTTCTAACCCCCCTCAAAATTTGATGTTTTACGTTTCAAGTCATGTAGAATCCGATTATCCAATAAAAAAAATTCTGTCTGTCAACACTTTTCCGGCCAAACTATAATAGCTAAATTCTTGAAATTTTCACCAAAAATCAATCTCCGCCTTACGACGGCCCAATTCTTGAACCACATTGCTAGCTCAATTTTAAGGGTATTTTTGGGGGGTTTTGAGGGGGAGAAAATTCATATTTTCCAAGGTTTTTCAGAAAAATGTGTACGTGGTATCAAATTGTATAGATTTTCAGACGCTGAATCGAATGAGACCATCGCCGGGTCGATAGCTTCATTGGTTCTCGAGTTATCGCAGCTTTTGTGTCGAATTTGGGAGATTTTCAGGAATTTGACATGAGGGTATAACTCGAGAGTTCTTGGAGCTATAAAAATCGTTCTATACTCATTGGAATGGTCGTCAAACAGCTGTACCATTTGGCAAAAAATTTAGTTTTTAATTAGGAAATTAAAAATTAATAAAAATGATTAAAATTACTATAGTTGCTAAGGAGTTTTTCCCTATAGTTACCATTTGTTTTTCGGTGGAATTGTTCAGAAATGTTCAAAATAATTACTATCACAAATGGATTACTACCTAAATCAATATTGAAGCGAAGGAATAATAAACCTCTGTACAATAATTTGCAGCGTTTTTTTCGGTGTGATCGTTCGCATTGAATCATAAAACACCAAATTTTGAGGGGGGTTTGGAGAAAAAATTTCCTATGGTGATCACAATGGTTATTATCGAATAATAAACCAAAACCAGCGAACTTCTTTGGGTTCACATCGCGGGAACAATGTTACTTGTAGCAGCTACGGGGTGTCACCTCGCGGTCGCATTTATGATATTCAAGGCCTCGGTCACGAGATGTTACCGGACCACCACCCTGTCCACGGCCAAACAGAGGAGGAATTGTTTGCTCTTGCCACCTCCTCAGCGAACTGAGGACCTTCTTCGCCATAGTATAAAGGCCGAGTCCAATGGTCTCGAAAGCATCAGTTACCAGTCGACTGTTCATACCAACCATAACAACCAAAACCATGTCTTCGATGAAACTTATTGTAAGTCCTGCATTTTATTTGGTTGCAATACGCTAGTCGACGAAAAATTCCGAATTAGCCGCAATTTCAAAAATTCTGACATAATTCGTCACTTGCACCTCTGTATTATAGCTCAAGTCCTGTAAATAAGTTATATTGACATTATTCGTGCGTTTTGAAGAACAGGGGATTTTTCTTCGTAATTTTACATTCATTTTCCGATACAACCGACAATTTGAACCTAAAAGTTATAAAAAAATTATAATAAATTAAAACATTACATTTGACCGATCTGCCAAGTTTCAATTAATTTCAATGACTTCAAAATTCAGTGCTCGATAAATGCAAGCTCCTTCAAGAAATTCATGTACCTCGTCATTTTATTTAGCTAGAAATTCGTCATTAATTCTCAATTTTTAATTATTCTGTAATTAATTTCTTCTTTCTTAATTCTTCCTTTTCTTTATTTTTTCGTTGTTTCATCTTAAATATTTCTTTCTTCTTCTTATTAGTTCTAACGTCTTAGATACATAGAGGAAACCCTATAATTTTTCGCAGTACAAAGTTCTAGTTTTATTTTTTGATCTTCGAAAAAAACGGAATGATTTACTGTTGTTCGCTTTGACTTTTTCTCAGCTGCACTTCAGCTTAATGTAAAATAATTTGGCACATATTTGCACATTGAATCTCCTGATTTTAAAAAATATTTATATACATCTTATTCTTCGATAATTTTCCCACATACTTGAAAGAATTAGAAATATCGCATACTGGCTTTTCATTCATTTCTTTTTTAACTTTTAAAATTGCTAATTCATTACACATGAGGACACAACAAAATTTGGAAAAATTTCATTTAGGGATCTTGAAGAATTGTATTTAAATTGCACTTCTCTTTCTGATCTTTATGATTTACGAGGTATAGTCTTAGTACGATCTTTTCTGATCAATGCTGAATTTAAATTAACCTGTACGGCCGTTATTATTCTTTCAAAAAAATTCAGGAAAGAACCCATTTTGTAGTCAATTTATTCTTGAACGTCTCCATCCTACGGTTTAATTATTTTTGTGATTATTAGATGAGTCTCAATTATCATAAGATACTGATATAGTTTATTCCAATATTCTATTCTTTCGATTATTCTAAGACCATTTTGACAATTTGAATTTCTACTTAACGACGTTTTTTAGCATTTTCCTTAATCTTAATCCTCTTAATTTTTCTTAACCATGTCCATTTATATCATTCAAGGTGGCTCTTTGCCTCGTGGCAGTCGCTTTCGCTGCCGAAACGCCCAAAAAAGCGCGAGACGTCGGCGCAGCTGTAGCCTCCGCTGATCTCAAAACGGACGCGAGCTACGGTCTTGGATACGCTTATCCGTACGGCACGCTCGGATACGGAGGATACGGTCTTGGAGGACACGGAGGTTACGGAGGATACAGCGGCTATGGAGGTTACGGAGGATACGGAGGATACGGATTGGGCTACGGATACAGTCCTTATGGATACGGCAAATCGTACTACGGCTACCCATACGGACGCGGACTCGGATTGGGATACTACGGTAACAGTGAGTACAAATTTATCAGAATTTCAGCTGCGTTGCAGCCAACATCCAATTAAGGGAGGGGACCAAACGATCTAGTTAATAAATATCCAATAATTTATATAACAAATATTTTTACATGAGTTGAACGAACATTCAACAAATTAATTTTTTACGCGTTAAGCTACATTTAGTTAGCATTTCAACTCACACGAAAAAATTTTATAAATTTAAAGAGTTACAATCAATATCATGTTTCTTTTTTTAAATTTATTTCTTATTACTATTATTATTATCATTATTATTTTTATTGTTATTTTTTTTATTCTTTTTTTTTTGTGAATGATAAGATGTTTTGATGATAATTTTGATCTGAAAAAGGTTATTTTTATTGCTTAAAGTGTTTTTGCTTTCTATTTCCAGGCTACTACGGTGGCTACCCGTCGTCCGGTTACTACGGTTATCCCGGCTACGGCTACACTTCCGGATTCTACGGTTGATCTTCTTCCTTCCATTTCCGACATCGACACATTTTCTTGATAATACCTCGCTCCCGACTACAGTGCCTATATTTATTTTATACTGTACAGATTGTCATTGTAAAGTGTAATAAATTTTGATAAACCAAAACTCTTCGTAGTAAAATTCTACCATTTTCCATTCAACGGATGGAAAAACGAGATAAAGATGAGAAAACGTGAAACAACTTGGAAGGCAGGTTGAATCATTCGAGTCGTATTACAGAAAAAATTTAACGATTTAAAGAGTGTTTGCAGATACTCTAGAGCGAGAAATCGTTTCAATTTCAAAAGTCTTGAAAATCTGAGTGTGCTGAATCTCGATCGGAGGGATTAAACAGCTGAAAAAAGCTACAAGCCACCGTTAATCATATTTTAAATTTACCACCGGAGTATGAATATTGGAAGGCTAAAACTAGCTTTGATGATGGTAGAAAAATTAGATGTAGTTGAGATTCATTAAGTAGGTAAGTGTTAGGAAAATGTTGAAATTCTTCACCCAAAATTTTATTTTTATTTTTCTTTTATTTTTAATTTTATTTTTATGTCCCCTCGTAATTTTTTCGGCATTTCAAATAAAGATTAAAATAATTCATAATTTCACGTATGATGGATCCTTTTGGTTGTAAATTTATATCTGTAAGGTTTTAATTTGGTCGAACAAAAGAAGACCAGTGAGAAAACGCTGCATATGATTCTAAAGTCGTTTATTATTTCTTTGCTTCAATAACGATTCGAAAAACCATCAATTTGTTTCTTTCCCTTTTCACAACACAGCGGTAACGAAGAGGTAACTCCTTGGCAAAAATTGCATTCATTAGTATTTTTATTTTTCTTTCTTTATTTCAATTCTTTATCAAATTAATCACCTAACGGTACAGCTGAAGAGAATAGTGCAACGGCATTTCCAATAGTTGGAAATTTGGCAGCTCTGAAATTTTCAAAGCACCAAATTTTTGAAAATCTCGAAAATTTACACGAACGCTGCGATGTCACGAAAACCGTTGAAGCTATTGAATTCGTTCAATAGACTATTCAGCGTCCGAAAATCTATAGAAGTTGATATCAAAAATACTATTGTCTAGAAAACGTTGGAAAATAAAAATCCCAAAACCTCACAAAAATACCCTTAAAAAATAATTGAAATGACATTTAAAAAATAAAACAAAACCGTTTTCAAAAAATGACCATTTTGAAGGCGATGGAAAGGTGAAAAGGGAGGTTGTTCAATCATTTGGGAAATGAGAAATAATTATTAATCCCGTGTTTACGTAGAAAATGGAAGTATTGTGATCGTCCAAAGAGTCGAATTCGGAATGGAGGTGAATTTGGAAGAAATTTTTATATTGTTATATAGATCTCGACCGAGGAGCAGTTCCACTTTGTGAAATGAAACGACCCTGAAGATTATGTAAGGAAATGCGGTTGGTAATACGGCGTAGAGTAATATCTATTTATTTTCCACTGGGCTCTCGATAAAACAGCGAGACGATAAGAGAAAAAATTAATTTGCGCTTCCTAATTTTCCGGATTCCTCTCAGACGAACGGATTTCCGTAGGCTCTCGCTCCGAATATTCCTGCTCCGTAGCCGTATCCTGGGTAGGCAAAACCTAAAACAAGAAAAAATCTGTTATTGTAAAATTAATGTTTTCACTAGCGCCTGCAAGATATTGGTTAGACAAATTTGATAAACTTTTTTGTATTGCATAGGTGCATAGGGGCCACAATAACAAAAATATAGGATAGATTGGTGAGCTTCATTTTTCAGCTGAATTCGAATGGTTTCTTCAATCGGATTTCTTACAGTTTCGAAATGAGTACAAATACAGGATCGGACTTAATTACCTAGAGGAATTCGATTTGATAGCAACAGCAACAATACAGAATATTTTTACAGGCAGATAAAATTCCTAGTGTGGTAGTCTTCTTCGGCTGTATAAGGTTTAAAAAATATTGAGCTCTCATAACGTAATTATGCATAAGCGTAATCCACAATTCAGCACATTTATATTTTCAAAAATAAGAGTCGCAACTGAAATAAAAATTCGACGATATAACCAACAATTTACGTCTAAGTACAAAATGTATTTTCGTAATTTTCATTCCTTGTCGAAAATAATCATCAGTATTAATATAATTTTTAATAGAATTATGTAGCAGAGGACGCTCAATTGCTCGAACAAGAATAATATATTTTTCAAATTTACCAAACAAAACGCAGAACCTCTGGTAACAAATTGCTATTCAACAATTTGCTACCAGCAATTGGACGGTGCGTAGATTCGCTGTTTCACAATTTTCAATAGAGATTATCAGTTAAATGTTTAAAAACGGGCAGCAGTTCTCGAGATAATTTACTTTCACCCTGAAAAGTTTGGTTTTATGCCTATGATAATTATCTCATTATTTTTCTTCTTCCGATCGGTGAGTAAAACACATCAAGTACACCAAAATTAACAAACCTCTGCTACCTTTTTTTTCAAATTTTATATTACTTTTTAAATATAATTTTGATTAGAGAATATCAGTTAAATTTTTGAAAACGGGCAACACCTCTCGAAAAACCTATTTTCCCCCTAAAAAGGTTAGTTCTATGTCTGCGATAATGATCTTAATAGGTATTTGTCTTCTTCCGATCAGTAAGTAAAATACATCATCTAATACACCAAAAATTAACCTTTCCTCCGTTTAATGATCAACCTCTGCTACCATTTTTATTATTATTTTTTTTAAATAATTTTGAATAGAGAATATCAGTAAAATTTCAAAAACAGGCAACAGTTCTCAAGTAAATCTACTTTCCCCCTGAAAAGTTTGGTTTTATGCCTATGATAATTATCTCATTATTTTTCTTCTTCCGATCGGTGAGTAACATACATCTAGTACAGCAAAATTAATAAACCTCTGCTACCTTTTTTTTTATATAATGATATTTTTATTGTTTATAATATAGGTATATATATTTTTAAATTTAATTTTCTATTCTCGTAATTCCGAATATTTTATTCTAAACATAATATCATTCACAAACCCAGGTTATGACCGTAGTATCCGAGAGCTCCAAATCCTCCTAAACCTTGGTTGTGGTCGAAGATAGGAAAAGCGTAACGGCCTGGGCCGAGTTCGGCTGCTTGGGGGCCGAATGCGAACTGCCCGCCGAAATTGGGGCCGAAAGCGCCCGAGTACGGGCTACTGTATACTCCGTTGTTACTGTGGCCATAGCTGGCAGGCGCCACGAACGCCAATCCGTATCCACCTGCAGCCTGAGAATTAACGGTGAATAGAGAACTTTCTGTCGCTAGACATTTTGAGAAGACGTAGAGCTGCGAAAGAGATTAGTCATCCGGCGAAAATCGAGCACGACGCATAAATTCAGGTATTTTTCATTTTTCCCGAGATTGAAAAAATTAATTAGTTACATTTCCGAGTAAAACTAGGATATTTTTCAAAAAAAAATTTCCATTGAACCTCGGATGACACACATTATCCGAAATATATGCGATCGAAGTTTTTCTGTGTTAGCAAATTTCATCGTTTCAAAAATAACTTCGATTTTTGCAGCCCTTAGGAATACAAATTTTTTGAACGACAAGGCCTTGAAATTTGGTTTAATGAGCTTTTGGTTTGTGTGTATTGTGTTCTTGGCAGGTAGATGACGATTAATTTTAATCTTTTGTCTCACACACAGTACTTCCGCGTTAAAAGTATATTCTGCATTCACCCGGCTAGAAAAGCGGTCCTAATCAGAGGATTTGTTAAATATATTTAAGCCTCGAGCGCATATATTTTGTTCAAATTTGAAACGAGCGAGAAACAGTCTTCGGACTTTAATGATCAACTATCGCCAATTTGATTAGTTGACCAAAAATTGATTTAATCGAAGAAGCGACTTTTTATATTCGTCTATATTAATCTGTTAATCGTCCATCATCCATTAATCTCGTCTATAATAATATTAAACCTATATTAATTTTTACGCTTTTACTTTTTATGGTTTTTACCATTTTTTTTCTGTTCTATTCTATGCATTGTATTTTGTAACATTAGCGCTTCATGCTTCTCTTTCTTGTTACTGCATTGAAGTTTCAATTTCTTCAACTCAATGCCTATTTTTTTACACGAAATTAGAGAACTTTGAGAAAACCTCCAATTGAATGATGCAAATTCGATGAAACGATTTAAAATTCACTTTTTAGGTCAACAATAGGACTTTTTTAAATTCTGAAATCGCTTACCGCGCATTTACTCCGGTATTTTTAAAATTTCTCTCGGGGTTTTTGTTTTTAGTTGCTCGGAATAGCAGAATAAATTTTGATAATAATTACTCACAGAAAGCGCCGGATTTTTGAACGCTCCCGACGACCCAGCGCTTACAAGACCTGTTCTCAAATCTTGAGCGGTCGTCGATACCGAAAGAACAGCAAAAACAGCGGCGATAAGTTCGATAGTTCCGACGTTCATCGTTGTATTCAGCTATTGTCACTGAGCCATTAAATCGTGATTTTCGTCTTATATACATTGTCACCTTGGTCACTCTACATTACACGGCATTGAAATAGGCATGAGAAGCCTTTTAAATGATCTGCATTTACACGCTTCACCGGCCCATCCATAGCTGAGAGTTTTCCTTCCTGAGCTCGTTTTGTAGAGTTCCAAAGATGCTAAGAGAGCTATTTTCAAACCACTTTCGTCCGTTTAATCACGCTCGAATATGGAAAGCGCAGTTTCCTACATTTTTATAAATATATTTTGCCAAAATTACTCGTTGTTTTTTTCTCGTTTGGACACGGGTCTAGGAGAAAGAGACATTTTCGAAACGAGGTCAACATATTTTTTATAAATATTCTATACAAAAACCCGCCGGAGCGGTTGGCAATTTGGAAAATCGTCGTCACCAGTTTTTCCGCGGCATTCCGGCCAAATCATCCAAAAAGTCCAGCGAACGCAAGAGGGCCAAGTCCTGAAAGAAAAGCCAACGTTTTAGCCAGAAAAGAAAACAAAATGAGAAATAAGTTTTCCAAGATATTTAAAATATTTTTCCCACAATATTTTTACAATCTAATTATCGAATATAACAGCCAAATATTGGGCTCAATTTAAAGGGCGTTCGAGGGAGTTTCAAAAAGGGCGTTCATACTTCCGATAATTGTAAAACATGAAAAAATTCGCGATTTTAATAGATTCTCGAACTTTGAATCGATCATAATAGAATCGAATAATGTTTTTTGAATTTTTGAGAAAAAACGCTGCAAATGATTGTACAGTGGTTTATTATTATTTCGCTTCAATATTGATTTAAGAAGACCATCCATTTGTCATTTTAAATATTCCGAAAATTTGTGAACGTTCCCACCGAAAAACAGATGGTAACTATAGGGGAAAAATCCGTAGCAACTATCGTAATTTTAATCATTTTTATTTTTCTTAATTTCCTAATTAAAAACTAAACCTGTTGCCTAACGATACAGCTGGAGAGAGTGTTTAACGACCATTCCAATGAGTATAGAACGATTTTTATAGCTCCAAGAACTCTCGAGTTATACCCTCGTGTCAAATTTCTGAAAATCTCCCAATTTTTCACAAAAGCTGCGATAACTCGAGAACCAATAAAGCTATCGACCCGGCGATGGTCTCATTCGATTCAGCGTCCAAAAATCTATATAATTTGATTCTACGTACACATTTCTCTGAAAACCCTTGGAAAATATGAATTTTCTCCCCTCAAAACCCCCAAAAATACCCTTAAAATTGAGCTAGCAAGTTGGTTCAAGAATTGGGCCGTCGTAGGACCGAGATTGATTTTTGGTGAAAATTTCAAATTTTTAGCTCTTACAGTTTGGCCGGAAAACTGCTAACGGCGTACGGCGTACGGCGGACGGCGTACGGCGTACGGCGGACGGCGTACGGCGGACGGACAGAAATTTTTTTATTGGATATTCGGATTCTACATGCCTTGAAACGTAAAACATCAAATTTTGAGGGGGGGTTATAAATTTTTTTTTCTTGGGCGATTACAATGGTTTATTATTGAATAATAAACCAAAAAAGATGATGAATAGATGACTTTACAGCTATAGAAATATTTAAACGATTATCTGATACACTCTCGTATTAATAAAATGACTAAAATTAATTTGATTTAAAAAATAAGTGTGTTTCCAAAACAAATTTTTACTCAGGACAATTTTCTCCAAAATCAACGAAATTGGAACATTTTTGAAGAGTGATTGTGCGCATTTTTGACACTCGCACTCGCTTTGAAATTGAAAATGTAAATTTTCGAATGCTTATCGAACTTTTATGTATTTAATTTATTTTTTTTATCCTTTCTTTTGGTTTATTATATTTAATTTCAAGAATTTAGCTCTTATAGTTTCGTCCGAAAAGTGTTCACGGCGTATGGCGGACGGACAGAATTTTTTAATTGGATATTCGGATTCTACATGCCTTGAAACGCAGAACATCAAATTTTGAGGGGGTTAGAGAAATTTTTTTTTGGCGATTACAATGGTTTATTATTGAATAATAAACCAAAAATACAGTGGTATATTATTATTTACTGAGCCAAATTTCTGCGATCGAGTCTCTAATAGTGCTCAGTGACTCACAAATAATATATGCTTTAAGTTAGAGGACACGAAATTAGGCGGGTCATATTTGCCACGTTGCCTCTCTAATTCGAACAGCATGAAGTTCAGCTCTAAATCGTCAGTTGGTGGCAACGCTGAACGGCGATTATTGCCAACCGCAATGCACAGTCGCCGAGAGCTGGCAACATCGCAATTGTTCATACCCGCCTAATTTCGCTGCCCCTACTTTAGTTTACAATAAGCAAATTGCGGCTTGTGAATAGTTCGTCTCACGATTGTTAGCGAATTTCGATAAGTGCATACCTACACCAAGGCCTCCAAGTCCAAGGCCGTAGAGCCCCAGAAAGGGAAGAGCCGCAGCTCCAAAACCGTAGGTATTGGCTCCCTCTAAGTCCTCCATATCTCCGTCGGCTTTAGACGTCACTGAAGATTCGGTCGGTTCTTTGCTTTCAACGGAGCGGCGACGTCTCAACAGCGCTATCCTCGTCGCCAAAAGCCTCTTCTGCTCAGATGACAATTTCGATAGGTCCAAGGCGCGTAAAATTTGAAAAGCGGCCGCTGACATAGATTCTTTCGACTCCGCTGAGTTCGTTTCGGACCTTCGCCGTCGCAAAAGTTCGGCGACTATTGCGAGCTTCTTTTCGGGAGTCAAAGTCGCGGGGAGTTCGAGCCTGCGCAAAACGTACTGCGCAGGCTTCGCCGTTTCTTTCGGAGCATCCGATACTGGCAAAGGCGTCCCGGTCACCGAAAGAAAAAAACACACAAAGAATGTAACGCACGCGACTGACTGCATGGCCGCTACCATGACTAGGAACGCACTGAAGTCGTTTTTCCCTCGATTGCTTTCTTTATATACGGACTTGGCCGTTGCGAAATTCGCTAAAGCATAGAGCGAAAGAGAAACATTTAGCTTAGGCTCGGCTCTGGAAAATTGGCGAGAGAGAACTACCATTTTGCGACCGTCTTGCGTCAAAACGGATGACGCTCGTTTCTTGGAGGACAGCCTTGCGTCCGCGTGATCTTAAGCTTTCCGGTTGTTCGCACGTATCGCCTTCGAAAGCGTCCACACTGGACGAACAATCCGACGAACACTTTCTGCTCAGATTATCGAAAATGTCCGACTTCGCCGGAAAATCGAGTGCTGACGTTGTAATAATTATGTAGCAGCTGGCGAGAAATTAGGCGACGCTGAAAATCGCAGTGTTGCCTTTCGCTTAATAATTGTGGAGTTTTGTTAGCAACCGGTATTTTGACGATACAAGTTTTAAATGGAACCATAAAAGGTTTAAACGCTCAATAAAAATATATTATTCGCTCAAGAAAAATGTCTACCTTGTTATTAATTTATTTTGGTTTATTATTCAATAATAGCTAAAGATTTGAAGAGAGCTAAAAATAGAGCTAAATATTTGAGAGCTAAAAATAGAGAGAGAGCTAAAAATAGAGAGAGAGCTAAAAATAGAGAGAGAGCTAAAATAGCTATAAAAAAAAAAAATTATTTTTTTTAATTATGGCATAGGAATGTCTTGTCCGATGACGAACATTTTCGTAAGAAATGTTCGCCCTGTGTGAACTCGTGACGACAAGGATATTCGGCGAGTGTGTCGAACAGGCAGATTCTCCCTGAAACCGTTCGTCAACGAAGCATATCAGCCTAGAGTTGTAAGCCCAGGCTGACCTGAGCTTGACATACTCGTAATAGCTGTTACGACTGCCATCGTCCGGACGTCAGGGCCGTTTATTTACTCAAATGATTGTCTTTCAACTTGAGAAATTCGAAATGACAAAACTGGACATGATCGTGACGACATCAAGAGGATTCAACAGCTTCGTCCGCAGAATTTTTAGGTTGAGAATGGAACGAAACCGATAAATTTTCACGCATTTTAAATATATAACTTAATTAAAGGTTACACATATGCACCTCTCTTCAGATTCACCTTGAATTTTCGTCCAACTGAGACTATTTTCCCGTCGTGGACGTCGTCAGCTTTTCCCATAGGGGAATCTGAAGATTATCCATCAATTCTGCACTTATATAATACTAGGGACTGAGCGCCCCTGGCGGCTCATTGCCTCACCCCCATCAGTGTGGAGGACGGGGGGGGCCAATTATGAATTTGACCCCAGCCGGATTCGAACCCGGCTCCACCGTGTAGAGAGCTCCCCATACCACTACACGACAGGTGGGCCTACTTATCCCATACCTTAATTTTATATTACTAGGGGGTGAGTGCCCGTGGCGACTATATATAGTTAATAGTAGTTTATTATTTATGTATGGAGAGTGGGAATAGTTATTATTATTAGTAGTTGCTATAATTCGGTATGTAGGTGGAGGTGTTGTCATGTACTTTGTGTCATAAAGTATTGGGGTTTTCAGCATGTGCAAAGTAGTAGCAAAATTAGACATAACAACTTTAAGTTTTCCAAGATTTGTAACTTGCAGAGTGGATAATTTGATCAAAAAGTTGTCAATTCAGATGTTTGAATATACCAAATGATAGGTAATTTAACTGTCCACATTTTCCCAATGTAATGTACCTATCCATTTTTCAACCGTTTTTGCGTTATTCAACAAAATCAGTAGACTATACACGGAAACATCACATTTTTCAACTTTAAACGTTCTTTTCATCTATTTAGTGCAATAGAATCAAATAATCAAGCATATATTATTGATATACACATCATCAACTATCATTATGCTGAATTTGAGCGAAATCTATTTCAAAAAATTCTTCGCGAAAAATCCAAGGGGTACCCCTGCGATTTTTTTCAACCGATCAGTTAACGATTTTTTACTCCTCTCTCAATACAGATAAAAATCTGAAATTTTCAGAAAAGTTGTATCTTACCGAGATGTATTTTTGTGATTTTTTTTATTTCTCGGAAAAATCCCCAAGTGGTCCAAAAAAATCGGTTTCTGAAAGCTCGAAAATTGGACTTCAACCGTGATTTTCGGGGTCAAAATTGATGTGAATCAAATGTTTTATTATGCAGGAGTCTTCATTTGAACGCCTTACACACGTACATAGCAAAAAATTTGGTGAAAAAAATTTAAACAGCGCCACAGAAATTATTTTCCGTAAATCGAGTTTTTCACCGGTCGAAATCTCGAGTTCCGCTGAGGTGAAAAATTAAAATTTTGTTTTCAGGCGAATTTGATAGCTATTCTTATAGGAAATTTAACGCTGAATCCGAATTTGAGGTCAAAACGGCTGAAATTTGACGACAACTTATAGTTTTTCATATTTTTAGTATTATTCATATATTTTCAACTTTGAAAATTCTTTGCAAATACTTACAGTACTGTTGAAATTTGATTAATTAATTATTCCTACAGGAAATTAGACGCAGAATTCGAATTTAAAGTGAAAACAATCAAATTCAACAATTAATAAATTTTTTCAATTTTTTCGGTTTTTTGTACATTATTTGCAGTTTCAAGTTTGGAATTGTTTTTCGTCACGTTCGCGAATTTTGAAAAAATAGGTGCTGTGTAAGCAAATTGAGAATATTTAATTTAGAATCAATTAAAAATAAAAAAAGACCGTAATTATTTTTTGTTTTCGACATATATTCCACTTTTAGGTAAAAAAAACTTGTTTTGAGTTTTCTTCGGGCGCGAATAGCTCGCGGAGACATAACATAAAAATATAATTAAATACCAAATTGTAGGGTTTTGAGAGCTCTTTCTCGCCTCCGAGTAATATACCTGTGTGAGAATGGTCGGTTCAAAAGTTATTGGGGAAAAACAGGCCAAAATACCCGAAAAACGAGGTAGTAAAATTTTAAAGTGCAATATAAAGCTACGATTTAACCGGTTCCGAATTTCGATTATAGTGTCAAAAAAATTTTATGGTTTCACGCGTACGCCGTCAACACTTTTCCGGCCAAGCTATAATGGATAAATTCTTGAAATTTTCACCAAAAATCAATCTCGGTCCTACGACGGCCCATTTCTTAAACCACATCGCTAGCTCAATTTTGAAGGTATTTTTGAGAGGGTTGACCAGTTATTAGCGCATTAATTAAATAGAGAGAAAAAATAAAATTAAATAATGGATCTCTAGATGAAAAAATATTAATAAAAAATTAAAATTCAACTTAAAATTAAATTGATGAAAAAAATAAAATCAACAAATTTAATCCAGTGGAAAAAAAGATACATCTATTATCTATATCTGATACTTGTAAAGGAGAGAATTGGATATATTCCTATGCGGCTTGAAGCGTTTCATAAATAAATTACGATACCCGACGATTTTCCTCCGTACATGAAACAAAAATTTATCGAACTTTTATAACAATAGGAAAATAAAAACATTAGAAGAAATACGGTAGCCTCATCGAACAGAAGTAGAAAAATAAATCATTTCATGCTGTGAACAAACTTTTTTGGTTTATTAATTTTTTAGATTATTTTTGATTTTTTTAAACTTGCAAACATTTTCAACGCTTTACAAGTATTTTACTGGGCATTCCATTGTTGTGACCGTATTAATTTAAATAACCAGTTATCCCCAAGCGTTCTTGATTTTATTTTTCTCCTATGTTTTTCGTGCTTGCTGCACTTGAGCATTTGCGAATGGAATTGAACAATAAAAAAATAGAACCTAGTATTTCCAAGTTATCTGTCGCCACCTTCGTCAGAATGTCGCGTCTGCGGTTGACGTGTGCTGACTTAATAATCAATACAAGTCATGATTTGTACTGACGACCGGCAATTCCGTCCCAAGTGTGCCAAGAACGTCGCAGATGCGTTTCGAGGTCGCCTTTAATTTTTTTCAGAGACGTTTACCTCATTTGACAATAGACAAATTGACTAGGCTCGGGGAAAAACGAAGTAAAGTGTGTGAGTATCGATGAAAATCCTCGAAAATCTATTGAAAGTAGATGCTAATAATAACAACTAGGTGCTTTCAACGTTCAAAAATATATATCTTACTTTACAAAAACTCTTTAAAAAAATACTCTGGAAATTGACGTATCAATTTGTCTAAAAGCCGTTGAAAGGCCTAAAATGTTCTTATGGTGTTCTTATTCTGCCCGTACGCCGTCAAAACTTTTCTGACCTAACATTTTCACCAAAAATCAATCTTGGCCTGACAATAGCTCAATTCTTTAAATCGCTACCTAAAATTTAAGTGTATTTTTGGGGGGCGTTTGAGGAGGAGAAAATTCGTATTTTCCCATGTTTTTCGAACAAGGAGTATTTTCGGTATACATTTCTATAGATTTTAGGACGCTGAATCGAATGAGACTATCGCGAAGTCGATACCTTTATTGGTTCTCGAGTTCTCGCAGGTTTAGTGTAGAATTTTTGAGATTTTCAGAACTTTGGCATAACTCGACAGTTTTTAGAGCTATAAAAATCGTTTCATACTCGTTTAAAAATTAAGACAAACGTCGTCTTCTTAAGTCGTTATTGAAACGAAGAATAATAAACACGTCATTTGCGTTTTACAAGTTAGCACCGATCGCTTCGCTTGGCATTCTCGAACAAGAATTGCGCTTCGCAAGATTACTCATGCAGTTGATTGAAATCGAAGAGAAGCTACCTAGTCAGCATTTTATCCAGTTGATTCGTGTTACGATTCGTCATTTTCTCGATTTATCCCGTTCCGGATATTTCCCGCACGCTTTCCTTTCGCAGCTCGTCGGCCGATTTCGATCAACTCGCTCTGACCTCGAACGTAACCACCTCTACTAGTTTTGACTTCCTGCACTCGACTATCCTTTAGCGAATAGCGTCGCATGTCGTGCATCGTTTTGCAGCCCAGTAGGCGCCGGTCGAGCGCGCGTCAGCTCTTCGGACTTCGGCACGTATCGTCGTCAAGTTCGTGCATCGTATTCGATAAGCCGAGACGATCGTTCAGTCCAGCTCCGCCGCCGACCTGGTCGCCACGTGGTCGCCACCACGTCCGAATTTTTTCCTGCTGATCTGGAATATCTAAAAAGATGTGGCGCCACCGCATGTCGAACAACGTCTGCATCGACCAATACCGTCAACGACGATACACGTTTTTGACCGTTGTCGGATTGGGCATTTTGCTGGGCGCCTTTTTTATCGCCTATGGCGCCTCAGGCACCAGCCCCCAGGCCCAGCCGACCTTGAAGCTATTGCAAATTGTAAGTTAAATTTTCAAGTAACCTATTTAAACATTCGCTAATCTAAATATTTTATTGATTTTGAAAAAAAAATAATAATAAATTTTTAAAATAGTTTTTGAATATAATTTGTGCTTTTTTAGCTCACGCTGGATTTTGAAAATTTGTTTCCCGTGTCAAAAATTTATCGATTCAAATTTACACCGGAAAAAAATTTATTAAGAAAGGTACCAGTTTGCTGAAGTTTTAGACAACTTCCACGTGCTGATTAATAGCTTGAAAGTTTTCCATCTCAGCGGTTCGAGCATCGATTATATTTTTCTCAAATATATAAACTGTTCTTTGCTACCAAATGTATCATTTTTTCCAGATTTTTCGCCATGGAGACCGAACACCAGTTTTCACTTACGCCAACGACCCTTACAAAGACAAAGCATGGGAAGGAGGCAAAGGTGCATTGACTAATGTAAGTAGAATTTCGTATATAGATCGATTAAATCGTATCGGATTCTGGAATAATAATTTTACATGAGTTTCGTTGATACATGAACAATATTCAGGCTGGACATCGAAGTCAGGCGAGTACGGAACGTTTTTTATAGCTTTTTAAACTCAATACAAAATTTTTAAATAAAGAAAAAAATGCTAAAAAAAAATGTCAAAAAAATTAAAAATGCAATTAGTTTTTTTTTCTTTAAAAAAATTATAATCGTATATAAAAATATATTATAAAAATACCGTATAAAACTGCTATAATTTGAATACATTTAGCTATAGAAATTTTACCTTTGATAATTTTAACATGAAATCTTCAATTTGAATAATATACAAAAATGTAGGTGGTTTAATTTTCTCCCTCTATTTTTCAGCCTATTCGAGATATAAATCGAACAAATGGAAAAACAACTCTCTTTAATAACGTCCACATTCTTTCCCATCCATTTAGAGCTATAAAAATTTAATATATCGTCTATATTCGATTCTCCTCCCAGTCAAATTTGAAGCATGAAGATGTTCACTAAAAATTTGTGAAAAATATCTGTTTCGAATTTTTCTTTACTCGGAGACAGATTTAAAATAATGGAAATTTTCACAGAAATTGTATTTTACCAAGATGTAATCTTATGAATTGTTCTAGAAATTGGAGAAAAAAAATCCAAGTTGAACAAAAAAAAAACTTTCAATTTCACAATTAAAAAAAAAAACTGGTTTGATGAAAAGGAGGCTTTATTTGAACGCCATGAGTAGCGTTAACAAAAAAATATTCACCGCCGCAGAATTATTTTCGAGATTTTTCGCCACTGAGGCAGCGGAAAAATATGAAAAATGTGTTTTTCCAGAAAGGAAAAATGGAAATCTACGAGCTGGCTCAGGTAATGCGCATTAGGTATGCGAAGTTTCTCAACGAAGCGTACGATCCGGATGAAATCGAAATGCAAAGCAGCTACTCCCCGAGGTGTCAAATGAGCGCTCAAATGTTCCTCGCCGGAATGTACCCGCCAAAAGGACGACAAATATGGAATTTGAATCTTCTCTGGCAGCCGATCCCAGTCAATCCGATACCGCGATTTTTGGACAACGTAAAGTGAAATATTTTATTATTACATTATATTATAAATATAAATATAAAAAAAAATAAAAAAGGTAATAAATATAAATATAAATTTTATATTTTCGCTATATAACTACATAAATATCGCCATTGCAATTTTTTCCGCAGAAAATCGCGATGAAAGCCGAATGCAAAGCTTTTGACATCGAGAAGGCGAAGGTTGATCGGGAAATGAACGCGAATCTTTCAGCTGAAGACAAAAAGACACTGGCCTTTCTAAGCGAGAAGACTGGCGAGAACATCAGCACCTTAGCACAAGCCGAACCTCTTTTCTACACGCTACAAATCGAGGTGAGGAGTCCGGAAAAAATTATGAGCTGATGATGCCCCATTCGGCGAAAGTGCACACGGACGGCACAGTTTAACTGTAGATCGGACGTACAGAAAACAAACACTAGTTAGGCAGACATAAGTAGGTGTAGATTCCCTTCAATTCACGCTCTGCAGAGATACGAACCGCATTCTCTTTGAAAAACTCAATATGTAAATTATAGCACACTTGACAGAACATACGTCTGAGAGACAGGGTGATTTCTGGTAGAAAGGAGTTACCGGTAGGAATCTGACGAGACCGGGACACTAGAGAGAGAGGGATTTACTTGGGGACATAAAATTACGCCGGTGGGACTTGCTCTGCGTTGAGCAGTTTTCACAGGCGTCCGTCGAATGCGTCTGCGTTCTGCGTTCCGATTGACTATCCGACGCGGTAATGCGATCACCTAGCCGACCAGAACGTGTAAAAAAAAATAACTTAGAAAACTGATGTTTTAATGGGTAAAAATTCTCATATAAAAAATAAGCTTAATTTGAAAAAATAATTTTTTCATTTAAAAAAAAAAGATGAAATATGAAATTATCAAGGTGATAATAAAACGTATGTTTTGATTGAAAAGAGGGAAAATTCCTCGAAAAATGTAATTGTTTTATTTGTCTTAGTATAAGAAAGAATAGAAGAAAAAGGAACTATTTTCGTAAAAAATGAAGATTACCATGCAAAAAGAATTTATTCTAATTAGAATTTTTGAGTACAATTTTTGAAAGTTTTAAGCATCGCTTTACGAAATAATGTGTTCCAATTTTTTTAATTCTACCGAGTTCCAATTGTCAGATTTTCCGTCTCAGACGTGATAATATTTATTTAATATAATATATTATTATACAAATAGACTATTATACTACAAATTAGAATATTTCACTACATTATACTACAGCGCAGTAATTTGTATCGTCTGGTAAAGAAAACTGGTCGTTCAGATAGAGTTGGCAACGTTGCAATTTTTCAGACCCGCCAAATTTCGTGTCCGCTACTACGGCAAATTCAGTGCGGCGCCTGGTGGTGTACACGCGAATTGTAAAGTGGTTATGTCAGAGGTAGATAGTGAAACAATTTTTATTTTCCAGAACGACAACGGCTTGAATCTTCCGTCTTGGGTTGACAAAGTATTTCCCGCTCAGTTGGCCATGTACGCAGGAGCGTATTTGGCTAGTTTTACTAAAAACGACAAATTGAAACGCCTTCAAGCTGGTAAGCGGTTATAATCTATTTTCTCCGACACTCGCATATAACTAGGCCAATAATTCCGGACGGGTTTGTCATTTTCGATAAGCTTGCCTCGCAATAAATTAATTACGAGTACAACTTATCATTGAATTTTCACTTCTTTGTTTACATAGTAAACGGAAGTATTGCTATCGTGCGAAAAGCCGAATTCGGAACGGAAGCTCTTCGTTGGTAGGCTTTTTCTAACTCCTTATTTTCTGAATCGGATCTCATCGTCTCTTGATGGTGTTTGGCTTTGCTTTTGGTTCCACCTCAATTTTTCCGAATGACTGTGCGACTCGAGTCCGGAGAGAAGAATGAATTTATATATTTTAGAAGTATTGTTTGTAAATAATTGTGAATAATAAATTATTATTGAAATAAATAGTGAAAAAAAAATAAATGAAAATATAATAAAAATAAAATAAATAAATGTGAAATAAATTATTGTGAATAGCGTGAATTATTGTAGGAAACTGTAAACATTAAACCAAACTGACAACGAAGTATTTCTGTCGTACGGTTATATTGCAGAAGCGAATCCGGAAGAAATGTTTGTATTAAAATCCTCAGAAAAATTTGCAGAACAAGTGTCTGTGGTCAAAAACTGACGAAAATCGTCGATTATACGTGAAAAATGAATGAAACTCAATGAAATTTTCATAAAAGGTTTTCCTAGTGAATGAGCAAAATCAGCCATTTACGGATTTCGGATATCACACAGTACTTCCGAAATATTCAAAGATTTTCCGCTTCGATTTTTACAAGCTATATGAGGCAATTTTTTTTCTACGATTGAGGTCCTAAAATGTAAATTCTGACGAGCGGATGAGGCTAGATTTTTGTCCTATCGGATCACATACAGTAACTCCATGTTCCGAGTTTTTTTTCACGATTTCGCTAGTGCGTCTTTTGTATTTTGATTTTTCAAGCTGCAAAAATCAATATAATTGAACAATCAAGGTCTAGAAATGTTTAGGACGGCGATTGAATGATGACAGGTTATTATCACATCGGCGTTATTCGTATATTGACTATATTTTGATTTTACAGACCGCAAAAGTCAATATATTTCAACGCTGGGGACTTGAAAAAATTTTTATGTCGGCTGAATGTCGCTTGACTTTTAATATCGGTGTCAAACACCGCTTTTTTGATATTTTGATTTGTAGAGGCCGCAAAAATCAATATAATTATTCAAAGAAGAGACAGCAGATGACGTTCGATTTTTATCTTTGGCTCCCACACGGTACTTCAATGTGATGAGCTTTTTCGTGAATTTTCTACAGCTGCAAAAATCAATATATCTGAGTGCATGAGGTTTTTAAATTTTTATAACAACAACTTTCACGGCCTGTTATACATTTGTGTATGTCCTTGCTATAAAATGATCCAAATTTACAAAAAAATGTCTTCCATTGTTCACAAACTATGCACACAACTGGTTTAGCTTACGTGAGATCGATATTTTCGCTCGCGCATTTTAATTATATTCTATTTTTTGGCGATCGATACATTTCGTGTTGCTTGTTTATCTTACTGTACTGTAGAGTTGAAGTTTTTAGAAGACGGAAAAATGAGTGGACGAGAGGCCTCGAGGACTGAGCTCTTTCGGTATGTCAAATTACACAGAACTTCGCAGCGGTCAAGGTCACTGCTAACTGCGATATTTTCACCCATGATACAGTATTGCTTGCCGAGCAGTTTCGAATTAATTTCGTGGCGATTTTTTTCAGTATGAATTAATTACAATTTTTTGAAAATTATATTAGCGATTTGCTAATATTTTAGAGATTTCTACTATAGAAAAATTGGACGTGAAGCATGTGAAAGAGATATAGAAATTGTTAATACAAGCTGTGAATTTTCTCGATGTACAAAGACTCAACTATTTATAAAATAAAAAAAATCTAGGTGAAAATGAGTAAATTAACTTTTTCGATAATTGTTGAATTAACTTAATTCTCATTGCTGTATCGGACGCGCTAATTTATTTTCTCGATTTATCTCGAATAATTAAACAAAAAGACAATTGATTTAGTATTTTGATTTTAATTACAAAGAAATGGATAAAATATTATTATTTGATTTTCTATTTAAAAATATCTTTCAAGAAAGAACTATTATAGAAGCCATGAGGATGAGGAGGAAAATTAGGAAGAAAACGGTTTTTTTTTCGTGAGACAATTCCGCTCTGAAATTTGGAAATTTTTTAGGACCGATGATGAAAGAGTGGATCGACCATATCAAAGAAATCGACAAACATCCGAAGCGAAAAGCTTACTACTACTCCGGCCATGATGTTACCATCGTTGCAGTCACGAGAGCTCTCGGTTACGAACTTCCAGAAGTTCCTATGTACGGATCGACATTGATGATTGAATACCACGAGTCCCCAGACGCTCCAGGAGATGGATTCATCCAGGTATTAATATATAGAATCATATTGCTTGTATTAATTTTCATACTACTTGAGCGACCCTAATATAAATTTAATTTTATTTACTGTTCCCTCATGTCAAATTTCTGAAAATCTCCCAAATTCGACACGAAATCGCCTTTTTCTGGAGATCATTGGCAAATAGGAATTTTTCCCCTTCCAAAACCCCCAAAATTGAGGTCGCGGTTAAAGAATTGAGCCATTGTCATGGCAAGATTGATTTTTGGTGAAAATTTCACGTATTTAGGTTTCGTCAGAAAAGTGTTGACGGCGGATGGACAGAATTTTTTTTTATTGGATATTCGAATTCTACATGCCTTGAAACGTAAAACATCAAATTTTGAGGGGGTGTTGAAAAAATTTTTCTTAGGCGATTACAATGGTTTATCATAAACCGAAATTCTCATCTTGTTCCTGAAGTATTTTTATTTTTGTAAAATTCTCCAACCGTATATTCATTTTTGCGACAGCTGTATTTCTTCAAGAAGACGAACGACAGGAAAATCTACCCTCTCACTTTGCCTTGGTGCGAGTTCAGCTGTCCTTTAAAGCAGTTCGAAGAAGGGATTAAAAAATACCTTCCCAACGACTGGAACGCCGAGTGCCAGAATTGATCATCACAAGGATCACGATGTAAAATAATTATCTCTCATTTTGGCCATTTGCCATTTAGGATAGGGCGAATTTCAATCGCAATGACATTTCAAACGGGTGGCGGGTTTTAACTGGGTTTTTTTTCCTTTATATTTTCTTTTTGAAAAATTCTCTTTTTTAAATTGCTCCCATGCAAAGGCACAAATTATCTTTGTCATTAGTTAGCACGTAGAGGAATCCCACTCATCCTGACACAAAGAGTGTTAGATTTACGGATAGGTTAATTTTTGGATTTTGTTTTCATTATAGCTTTAACGTATATTAGATAAAATGGACTTAGCTTCCTATCTCGTGAGACCAGTACTGCTCGTTTTTAAGGCTCTGAGAAGCCAATAGACTCGTAAGAATGTAGATATAAGATTTTTTTGACGCGTGCGTTGATTGCGCCATTTTTCAAGAGCTAAGCAACTATGCCTTTTAATTAGATATGGCAATTATTATATAGTTTTTTGTACCTGGGTTTTCATACCCCGTACGTTCCAGCGCTGATGTGTACTACTAGTTAGATTGTAAGGCTCAAAAGAAGCCATTTAGATAGGACTCGAATTCGGAACATTCGCCAAATTATGGGCAAAAATTCGTATCAAAATTCCGCGCATTTGCCGGCTGAAGTATATAAGGATTAATTATATAAGGAGTAATTTTCTAAGCATTTGCTAGTGTAATAAAATCGACGAAGAAATAATTTAAAAAAAAAAATAAATTAAAGTAAGGACTAGTTGTAAGGAATTAGTTAGGACATGCATTTGATATAATGTATCCAAAATCGATCAATCAGCAAATTGTTTCAAAATTGAGCGCCTCGTCGCGATTGAAATTTTATAGATTGCCAACGATTGGCTTCTATCTGATGTATTTACGAACCTCGAATAGAAATTCTTCTGACGTATTATAATGTATTAGTCGTAAGCAATTTTATTACGATTCGTATTCGCTTTTATCTGATGTAAGAATTTAATTTTTTCCAAAACTTAGTGTGTTAAGCGTGCGAAAAGCTTTATAAGACTAGGATAAGAATTCTTATAGCTATTGTAATAGCTATAAGCACTCAAACAGATGAATCTCATAGTTAGTGTTGACACTTCTACGTAGAAAGTGACATTTTTTAAAGATTTTCCCTCGATTATTGTAAGTGCCATTTATGCTAAGTTCAATAAATAAGTCTGATAAATGTGTTTTCTCATTCCATCTAGTTCGTAATCGGGTTCTATTTATCCGAAGGCAAAAGGAGGTCAATTCAATCGAACAAGATGATTTTCAACTGGAGCAATCTTCGGTTGTTGATTGATATTCATAATGTAACTTAATAACAAGTAAATGCTCAATCTGACTCGATTAGCAGTTGAAGGAATTGGAACTCGTCTTTCATCCTTAAAAAAATCTGACAGAGATTAGAAACTGCTCGCGGCGCCATTGAGCAAACTTTTGTTCGTATTTACTTAGTTTCGATTATAAATAGCCTGGCGGGTGATTTTTTGCTCTGCTAGTCGCGTATTTTAATGTAAAGCGAGGAAGGAATTGAAATATTCTTCCATTATATTTATTTCAACGTGGAAATTTTGACAATCAGGGCTGTAAAGGGTTTCTCTTTTGTTTAAAATTGAATAATAGAAAAAAAACAATTTTCAGAAGGAAACAATAACAACTACGTACACGAGCTTCATACAATCTCAAAAAAAAACCTTTTTTCACATTTCCAAAACAATTTTTCAGATAGATGCGTTCAGAGCGCTGCGGTTCCAGCTAATTTAATATAGAATAAACAAAGGAAACAGAATTGAGTAGCGTTATGGATCACACTATTTGAGTCGGCCAATAGGTTTAATCTATTATAAAATCGAGAAACCCATTCAAAGGGCGCGAAATTGATTCAGTAAAATATTGTTGATAAAAAAAACCGGCCATGAGACCGAAAAGCGCTCGTGATAGGTCAATAATAATAATAATAATAACGCGGAAGTACGACAATAAAAATCCAACGTTATTTCACTCGCCGTAAAAAAAATCAAGATCTCGAGAGATTAAAACTTCGAAAGCGTATTTATTTTGGAAGTACTGGCGAGCTATCTAAAATCTGGAAACGGCTATTTTGCACACTCGCTTGGAAAAAAATTTTATAATAATTTTATATCATCATTTAATCATCGTTACAGAATTTTCGAAGACCCGTGAATTTTCCGTGAATTTCACTGAATGTCATTCATTTATCGCTGAGATATGACAGATATGGCACACAGACCTTTGTTGAGAAAATGTTTCCGAGTACTGCGAAATTTTTTTCCGATTCACCTCCGTCACTATTTGACTTTTCGGAAGACTACAAAATAAAGTTTTTGCACAAAACCGTCAGAATTGTTCCCGAAAATTACCTCAAAAAACCGACATAATCGAATTATTTTCTGAATTATTTTCGATATTTCCGAGATTTTTCGTTCAGGAACCATCCTAAGTTTCCCAAACGGTTTTGGAGTTTATCGTTAACATAGATACTTTCTGCTTTCTATATGCCGAAGAGCATAAACGGATGGTCTTCTTAAATTATAATTAAAGCAAAGGAATAATAAACCACTTGAAAACCATTTGCAGCGTTTTTTCCCTGTAAATATTCTGGTTTTTTCCAGTAGAATTTGGGGTCTCAGATTCGTCTTTAGCAGCTCGAAGAAGGCGTCTTAGAAGGGGAAAATACAACCGAAATTCTTCGTATTAGCCTTTTTAGCTGTGTCTTTCCCTCAGAATATGAAAAATACGCGTTCGTGTTCGAAGAGGAAATGGAAAAAATTTAATGGCCACTTAACCCCAAACGGAGCTGACCAGGGCCTGAAAAATATTATCAACCTGCATGAACAAATGTGAAAAAAAATTGATAGCGCTACTTTTCAAAGCTTACAGTTTATTCGTACATTCATGCGTTAAAGCACGCACAGAGGTAAAACCCAGGAAAACTACTTATCTGGCGCAAGTTAGCCCACTTTCGCTCCAAGTCTATCACTCGCCGTTGCTTTTATCTGCGAAGGATTTCAAAACCCACGGTAAACTTTTTTCGTTTAGGTAGCTGTAGTTAAAATGAATATTTTGCTGTGGTCGTCCGTCCAAGGGCTTTGGCTTCGCGTATTTTTAGAAATGACTTTAGTTTTCCGAGGTTCCGATGAGGCGGTGTCCGAAGGGAGAAATTTCAAAGGAAAGGGAAGGTTTGTCGACAAATTGTGGCCCGCAAGCTCGCCAGGGAAAGATGATTTGGCCACATTGAAATACGTCTGTATGGTGAGTACACTAATTTTTCACCACAATCAATAGCAGGTAAAAATCGAAGTGTTATCAATTACCTATATATTTTTCTATTTTTTTTTTTTTCTAAGTAAAAAATGTGAACTGAGCAAAACTTGAAAAAATGATTGTTTTTTCGTGTGTGTTTAATATAAAGCCGCAAGATGCTTTTAATTTTTGTGTTTTGGGAACGAGAATACCCAAACTAGAGGGTAGAAATTTTTGAAAACAAAATAAGTATTCCTTCTTGGGTAATTATAGATTGATGAGAGAAAAATAGTTTAAAAAATCCCCAGTGGAAGTAATTCAGGTTTATAGGGTTATTCAGCAGGTTATTTATAATCTGCACTGCAATGTGAAGGGATATATTTTTCTTGATTATTATTACTACTTACATGGATTCCAATAGCTAGAATCCAATTCAGTTCTCTCGAGGCTCCTTTTGACTAGCTAGAATTCCCTGAGCCTTCGTTAGATTTGTCCTACTCCTCGAATAGTTAACTCTATGCAAAAAAACATCGATCAATATAATAACCGATCAATTATCCCAAACGTCAAAATTTTCCGTTTTACAGCTGTACGGAATAGCGTGAAATTCTCAATTCATTTTAGAATCGAGCCCGTCTACTGTATTTATCGAGAAATAAAGGCCACTTTTATTTCCGCAGGTTTCGAAAATAAACTGTATGAATGCGAATTATTGTGAGCCCGTCGTGTAAAACATGATCATTGCATTTATCAACAACGGCGTTACATTTTTAAATCGTTTTATTGTATTTTTATTTAAATCTCGCTTTTATTATTGCACATATCAATTAGAGCATTGCTTTTTTTAAATATTTTTCGTGAGTGTGCGTGTTTTTAGTAATGTGTGAAACATGATAATTGCATTTGTCAACAATAAAATGGCATTTCTTGACTTTTTTTACATTCATTTATTAATTACGTTTCTTATTTCACTGGTCGATTTGGCCGACGGTTTTGCCGATCCTAATAAGAAAATATAAATTTAAAAAAATTGAATCGACAATAGAGAAAAACAATTATTTAAAATTCCTGCGCGGCTCCGAAACAGCTCTGCGCTCACTTGCGTCGACAAATGAATGACATTTTTGCGCAGATAACGCGACACGGAAGTCGGTCGCCGACAGCCACGTACCCCACGGACCCATATCCGTTCACCGATTTGAAATATTGGCCAGACGGGCCAGGCCAACTGACAAAGGTGAGGTTTTACTATGAAATATACAATAATGAATATAAATAATATTACGAATAACAATAATTCTTGGGATTTATCAGAATTCGAAAAATTATACTTTATCGACCCGCGTTGAAAATGTTTAAAAAACATTGGCGAAAAAATTATTAGTAAATTTTTCCCTACGTATGAAGCAAAACATTCGCTTGTTAACGTGCTTCGTAAGCAGCTAACCATGGTCAATATTTTTGAATAAATAATATTATACTGGTCGCCTGTAAAATATAATGACCAAAAAATATATTATGAATTGTTGAATCTTGTCTTGTAAAGGCGTGCGATTGCACGTGTTTCATTTATTCCGAGAGCTTTCGCCCTCAAATTAGGCTGTAGCCGACGTGAAATAATACATTACAGGGCTGTGGATACCTTGTAATAGTGCTACGAAGCTCTGATGATGCCCGAAGGGGCGAAAGTGCTTGGCAAGCTAATAAAAAACAGGAGAACAAGTCGCCATGTTTTTCTCCCCCTCAATCTCAACAGCGAATAATACATTTTTAATGAACTACATACACCCTAGCTCGCCAAGTATGAACCCAAATGTAGACAAGACATAATATGTGCTAATTGATACCCTTAAAAAGCCGCTCTTGGCGAAAATCGATGGCTACAGGACAACATGTGTTATAAAAATTCGGCTGGTTTTCAGGAGAGAGAAATAAAGTTTTAAAAATAATGGGGCAATTAGTGTTATGAAGAGTGCAGAAGTGGGGCAACCTGTGATATCAAGCTACATGCTTTGGAATCTAGATAGGGGCTCAATTCAGAGAAACACTTTGATAACACTTGTTGCCGACAAGAATGATATAACACATGTTGTTTAAGCGGGAATAACTCATTCCCAGCGCTACCAACAAAAAAACTGAGGCCACCACGAGATTCGGCTTGAAATTCTGAATAAAAATCATCCTAAACCTCAAAACCCTTTTTTTCATATCACATGTTGTCCTGTAGCCTTCGAAATGCTCGGTAAACTGAAGACACAATCTTGATCATTCGGTCTCTACTTCTAGAAAAGACTCTAAAAAATTTTGTTTCTCAGCTTGGCAAGCAACAGCTCTACAGAACGGGGCTTTTATTGCGAAAAAGGTACAACGGATTTATAGACAAGAATCACTACCCGAATCAAACTGAGGTCCGGAGCAATCCTT
Organism: Tupiocoris notatus; assembly: GCA_037159825.1. NCBI lineage: Eukaryota > Metazoa > Arthropoda > Insecta > Hemiptera > Miridae > Tupiocoris > Tupiocoris notatus. The sequence continues at coordinate 217,610 of JASJUZ010000771.1, forward strand.
TCGACAGGGATTTCACTAGTGCCGCATGTCTCCTTGCTGGGCTCTATCCGCCCATCGGATACCAAATCTGGGCTGAGAATCTTCCATGGCAGCCCATACCTATATGGGAGGATCGGTTCGACATTGCTCAGGTACGAATATCAAGTCGAATGTGTTTTTGAAACCGAACGCTGACTGAACGAAGTTTTTACTTGGAACTCTTTCAGACTGTCATTCTTGCAGTTTTCATTATTACGTTCCAACACTACCAAGCTATTAGGTAAATGCCTTCGGTGGCTCGTTGAAAATATCTCAAGCATCATTCCCACCACAGATAATATCACCCTGAAAAAATTAAGCCAAAGATAAGATTTGGAATTTAACAAATATTATCATAAATTGGTTCTTAGCAGCACATTACTCGCATCAAAAATGGTCGTGATAATCTGAAGAATTAGAAGCTTCCTCCCTCTCAGTTAATCTGTGAGTTACGGATTTAGGCTCACTTTTTTTGAGGTTTTCTGTAAATTTTGGGCACACCAGTGGACCTAATTTCGTGTTTTATAGCTCTAAATGACCACTATAGATGAGGCAAGAACCCGTACTAGATTCTTCTCAAAATATCACCATTTGAGCCAAGGAGATGCAAAAATAAATTGTCTTGAGAGGTTTTCTGTAGATTTCTCAGGCTATAGGGATCCTAAAAATAGGTCATAAAGTTTCTCTTGGTCAACTTTAGAACCCCTCCTAAAATGTGGACACAGCGCGATTGCGATTGACGCAGTGGAGTTGTTGCCCTGCTACCACCTAACCAGCCCTAACCAGCCAGCTTAAGAGGGTGGCAGGCGTTACAACGTTGCCAAGTCCTCTCGAACGTCAACTTGATCTGGCAATGCGTTTCTCTTACGACTGGCGAACCTCTTCAGCTCTCAGGCTGTGGTGCTGCGCTGCCTACTCAAAATGTTTGCCCTTCTTTCAGTTTTCAGAAAGTATCTTGTAAACAATCGGTTCTACGGAAGAAACTTCCATATCTGTTTTTATTTTAGATTAAATTTACTATAATTTGAGAGCAAGACAATGCCTCTAAGGCCGTTGGTTACAAAAACAGCTTCTGAAAATGGTCGGTTTTTCAAAAGGTAAAATTATGAAGGTTTTCAATATTTTATGACCTGAATTGTGGTGAAATAGCTCATCCTACGATAAAAACCTAATTAAGAAAACTTGTAGCCTATTCATTTATGTATTTACCTAATACAGGTTGGCTTTCATGCAAAAACCAACGGTGTTTAAAGGACCACAGCATTTCAGTGACTGCGAAGGGGTGCAAAACAAAAACTCACATCTCCACTTTCGAACTAACCCCTTCCAGACCTGCGGTTGCCTTGAGTCTGGTAGTGCACTGAAATGATTAACCCAAGAATATAGGCTTTAATGGACAAAATTGAAATGAATAAGTTAGCGTCGGATAACAATTTGGTTTCCAGGAACATCTTTCATTTCTATAGAAAGCTTTGGTTCCCAAGATTCATTACAGGCATCCTTCACAAAATTGGTAGCGCTCCTCCTGTAGGTACTTGTATTTGACGATGAAAGCGAAAAGATTTGCTCGGTCGACTATATTTCTAGTATAGAATGCAGAAAAAAATCTTCAGCATCAGAGGAACTCATTTTAAATTATAAGTATTAAAAATGTCTGGTAATAAAGTTACTGGGTTAGTTTGTCCGCCAGTAAGTGAGTTAACATACCTGGATGAGTCCGTCTTCTCTGGCTGATGGGTTGGTTGTGGCAAGCGCTTTCGGTGTGAAGACACCATTGACAAGCCGTGGGACACGAGATCACTCGCAGAGGAAACTTCATTCCTTCCATGAAGTTTCCTACGCAAGTGATCTAGTGTCCCTCAGTGGAAGTTTCCCCCGCGAACGATCTCGTGTCCCACGGCTTGACAATGGTGTCTTCACACCGAAAGCGCTTGCCACAATCAACCCATCAGCCACAGGAGACGGACTCATCCAGGTATATTAAAAATGTCGTTCGAGGACCTCAAATGATTGGCTTCAAATGATTCAAACATTTTCCAGATCACAACACGGCCGAATGTTTGCCCTAAATTTACCGAAGAGCTAGGCAAAGCATTGGAAAATTTGAATAAGGACAGCTGGAAATACAGGGACCTCTTCGTATATTTATCGGAGCACACGGGCGAAAAAATCAGCCAAATCTCCCGTCTTCCAGAAATATGGGACATACTCACGATACAGGTTAGATTCTAAGTCAAGAATATTGGGTTGATTCATTGACAATGTTTACTCGAGTAAACTGCTCTTCATTTAGAAGTGCATTCTCAAAGTAAGATAGGGAGAAGGCAACATTTTTCATCAGAAAAGCTGTTTGATGAGGTTGGAACATTCAACCTAAAGCAATTATTGAAATAAAAAAATTATTTATTATTCTATTACAAGCATCCGAGGCGATGAACATGCACAAGAATCCCGACAGGCAGGAAAAATCGCTAACCCACATTTCAAGATTAGTGCTGACAAAGAGAAGCACCACTTAATTTTTGTCCATTCTGCACACCCACACACGCACACCTAATAATGAAAAATTATCTCTAGCATTTTGTCAATAGCAAGAAAACGGATACAAATTGCCAGAATGGACGAAATACGTCTACCCAAACCAAATGTACGAACTTGAGGGGATCGCTTTCAAAGCTTACGTTTCAGGGACGTTCCAACAAACTAGATTGTCAGCAGGTGAGGAAAGTATTGCACTAATACTCTTTATTACACTAATACTCTAATAGAGGTTCAAGGTATGGTATGCTAGTTGGGACATGTTAAAAAACATCGATGTATCGAACTAAAAACATCGATATTAACATCGATGTCTATGCTTCGATGATTTTTTCGACATCGACGTTTTAGTCCCAATATTTTTTTTTTTTTTTTTTGTAATAGAAGCTCTTTTTTTCGTGTATAAAACATTCGTGGGGTTATTATAACAATCCGTAAGAAAATTGTGGTAATTTTTCATTTATTTTCTCTGTGGGTACGACTTTGGCAACCCACTGGGTACGGCTTTGGTTTCAGTTTCATCTTTTGAGTTAATTTACTAACAGATAAAAATATCGGTATTATTTTCTAGCGATTTTTTGTTGGTGAGTATCAAACATCGATGTTTTGACTAATCGATGTTGTTGAGTGTCAAACATCGATGTTTTGAAACATCGAATTACTTGTCGATATATCGTAGCCATCTATGTTGTGGACTTTCGATGTTTGAAACATGTAACATCGATGTTGAAGCTTCGATGTCCCAACCCTAAGGTATGCTAAGTGAGCAAGTTAGAAATAATTATGTAATTGATAATATTGTGAGAAACTATCGATATACCGATATCAAAATTTGAATATCGATTCTAAAATATCAAATATTGGAACCTAAATATCGATACTTGATATTATCGATATCCCACCCCTACTCAAAACATGTAACATGTGCCCCATTGTAAACATTCTATATTATACAGTGGGAGTGAATTCTGACCTACTTGATTGAATATTATAAGAAAGAAGAATTGGGAATCATTTATTATCGCCTTTGATTAAATTTCTCCCCTTCTCACAAGTGAGGAAATATTTTGACGATTTGAATTTTATTTAGGGCCCATACTAGAAATGATTGTTGATCAGCTCAACGCAAAATCTCGAGGAGAACTAAGGCCTGACAGAAGATTGTTTATTGAAGCTGCTCACGACGCGACTCTGAGAGCCATTCTCACCGGCATCGACATCAACGACACGTTTCCAATTGATACGAGCGCTTTTATGATATTCGAATTGCACGAATATGATACGAGGTATTTTGTCAAGGTAAGATACGAGTTGAATGTTATCGAAAGAGGATAACTCAATAGCTACAAGTTCGTGCAAGCCAGCTCTCTATTACTAAATCTAATAAAAAGTATATACAAAAAATCCACGATTTTCAGCCCATTTAATACATATGGCGTGTAAATCCTTTCTGTATGGAAAGCCGAACGTTCAAGTCTGATAAGTTGAATTCGGAACAGAATTAATTGGGAAGAAATTTTTATAAAACTATATTCAGGAACACTTTCTGAACAAGAGTAGGTATTTTGTCAACAAAAAAAAAATTTATTTACAAAAATTTACATAAAAATTACATAAATTGTCATAGGTGTATTATCTCCGTAAAAATGAATAAAAGTATGAAATTTAAAGAGAATGTTCTCCTTCAAAATCACTATACTAATTATTTGAACGCTCAAGGTCTAGCGGATGAAGTTTGATTTTTATCTTTGGCTCATGAGCTAATGAGCTTTTTCAATGGTTATGTTCTTCTAGCTGCAAAAATCAGTATTTATATAAGGTTTTTAAATCTTTGTAATGACAATAAATAACGCTTGATTTCCCTTTCAGGGCTGGTTTAACATTTTTGGGTCCTATTGCTTTAAAAATGATCCCATTTTACAAAACATGGCTTGTATAGTTAGCTCATTTTTTTGCACATCAGCATTATTAATTTGATTCGTGCGTTTTCTCTATTTTTGGGACCCCTTTCAATAACAGTTGCGGTGTACTAGCGTTGCGGCCTTTGTACGAGTTTTTATATTATTTTATAATTGGCTGTACCTGTTACGGACTCAAACATGGAAGTACTGAGTGATCTATGCACCCAATTATTGAATTTAGTTGCTTCCTTTTTTTAAGGTCCTCTACTTCAATAACAGTGCAATCGAAGAGCCGCACACTCTCGAAATGCCACACTGCCCCAACCCTTGCTCACTTGAAGATTTCAACATAGCCGTCCATAAATACATTCCTGACAATTGGAAAGAGGAGTGCAACAGTTTGACGAGCATCCAGGACGAGATCATTCTTCGATAAAGAAAAAAAATTAATTTTGGTACAGAATTTTAAGGTTGTTATGGATAATTAATATTCTATTCACGCTATTTCAATGTTAAAAATTGATTTCGAACAGTAACGCAGCTGGTCACGCGATGAGCTTGATGTCCATATAAAAAATACATAGATGAAAGTGTGATATTTTGATTTCCTCGCTAACAATTTCAATGGATTTATAAATTGTTAAATCGGAAATTCAAAGCTTGCACTCTTTACCTTGTTCGACGATCTATATTTCGTTTCGACGGCGCAATAATAATTCAGCAAGAGTACTTGAACGGTTTATAATCCTCTCTTGAAAAAGCAAAGAATAAGATTCTAGACAATCTTCAACGCAAGACGCAAGACGCTAGCTAACTCAGACAGCAGACACGAGACACAAACTCAAAGCTCAAACTCCAACTTATGGACTTAGACAAGATGGCTGTCAAGATAGATCACCTGACTCACATGAATAATTCTTTCTAAATAATTATTACAATAACTCTTGTGGAGGTTCAATAATAAATCTCATAATAACTCTTGAATTATTAATGTTCGTAAAACGTTTTGAACAGTTCTTCAATAATCACTCGACGACTGAAGTCTTTAGCGCGCGGTTGGCCGATCTTGGAACTAACGTCACGGGTTCATTCGCTATTTCCAAAATGAACCGCCGCTCTAATTTAAACTTCTACCTTGGAGTTTAAGTGAGAGTATCCTCACGATTTCTCAACAATAATTTTTCGAATTATTGTTCAACGCGGAAATACTGCGAATAGAAAGGGCTATCCAGAACCTTCCTTTGTAATGTAAGAGCCGCTGCTATGGTTTTTCCTACAATTGAATTTCAACTTCGGTGTTAACATTTTATAATTGAGAGGAATACAATAATTTATAAACATCGACTATTTTATCACCTTGACCGTATTGTCTAGAAATAAAATTGCTATGTCCAACACGGCATTAGTCGATTACAAAGAAATTAGCCTTATCACGTATCAACGTTATCTAACAACTGTGGTTACGTAATAATCTTCTCTCTGGTAATATCCAACAAATCTTTCCAACATTTCGTTTTCGTCCGGCTGTGCAAAATGCGATCAAAATTCTCATAAAATTCCGTTTAGATTAATCCCCCAAAAATTGTTCTCGCCATTGTTAAATAGTAATTATGCAATTCGCTGCTCTCCAACATAGTTTTAGGATCGTATGAATCGTTGACCTGTTCTCAAAATTGAAAAATATCTTCCTCTGTATCGGAGCGCTTCCAGGACACTTCCGATTTTCAAAATGATGAGCGCTCTCGAATTCTGGAGCATCTGCGTGTTCCTCGTAATGCCAATTCTGTACGAGCACTGTAGCACGTTTCGATATTATTTCAAATTCTTCGTCTACTACGGATACATCATGGTCACATCTGTCATCGTCCTTCCAATAATGGTGTTGAAACCGAGGAACGTGGATAATCTCATGTGAGTTCTTATGAATTTCACGTGGAAATATTGTTATTATTACGTTATTTAAACATTCCATCACCTGAAGGCGAATTTTCAACCGTCGTATAGCTCGTGTTGCGCCAGTCCCGTTCTAATAATAAAGTTTTATTGCGTTTCGTGTTTTTTTTTTTTTTTTTTTTTTTTAACTTCAACGTAGGAGTTTTGGTTACGGTGTAAAATCATACGTTTCTTAAGGTGCTTACAGACCAAATGTTAGTGAAAACAATTGTTATTAACATAACATGTTGATAACAATAATGTTTGTAACAAAATGAGATGATCTAGAAAATATTCTACCAACATTGTTGGCAACAATGTCGTCAACTTTTTTGTTGCCAACAATTCTTCCATCTGTTTTATTCTGGCCTAGTTCTCTAACAATGTTAGTCACAAATGCCGGTTTGTTATCGCTCATGGCTCGATAACAAAACTCAGTGTCGCCAACAATGTTACTAACAATGTTGACGGAAAAAATAACAATGTTACAGAAAATGTTGCCAACAATGTTTCCAGTAACATTTCGGGGGAAGAATTGTTATCAACATTTTTCAAGTGCCGTAACAATGTTCACTTCAATTTTACCGATAATTGATTCAGGTTATCTCTTTGATCGTGATATCAGGATCCGAGTTGAAATAGTTGCAGTATTTGCTTTTTGTGTATTACAGATTGGCTTCCAATTTGTGCCGTCACATATCCACACTTCTCGGCTTGAAATGGGAACTGAGAGGTGGCGATTATTTGAGTAAGGATCAGTCGTTCGTGATCGTTGCCAACCATCAGAGCTCAATCGACATTTTAGGTATGGATAATTTTATATTTGAACATAATTATCACTTGGTTGCCTGGTTGTATTCGCCACTCTTCGAGTCCGAAAGGTTATTCACGCATCAGACCCTTCATCAGCGTCAAAATGTCTAATTTTCAGTCTGAACTCCCACCCTACGATCCGGAATTCTGTTGACGACCGATTTGGTGAGCTGTGCCCCTTTTGATAACGACTAACCTAGATAGCCGGTGTGGGTTATTGTGACTAATGACTAACCTTTCTCAGTAATTTATTAGTTGCTTCCCGGTTTATGCAAAGCTAAGTTTGTGTTACAAAGCAATCAATAAGAGTTGTTCCGCTTCATCTGCAGCAGTAGTACAGTTATTGTTTGCTTCTCGTTTCTAACCCCTAGAATTATTAAGAAGGTGTAAATATAACTGACACTCGTACGGGTGGCCAAGTGGAATAGCTTGTCTATACCAGAAGCTTCCCAATCAGGCTTTCTTAATGCCACAGCCCTTCACACACTATTACTCTTTGCAACCTCCCCGACATCCCCATGAGGGCATAAGAGAGCAATAATCAAGGCAAGAAGTGTGATACTGAAATGAGGCAGAAGGAAACCAATTATTATGTATTAAAAGATGCCTATGATAATGATAGGGATGGGATGTCAAAATAAAATATTGAAATTGATTTCGATATTAACATCAGTGGCCTAATTTTGATAACAATATTATATTGGCTTAATTATCAATATTGATAATATTGAAGGTTCGATATTGAAAGGAACAAAGGGGTTTCTTCCAATAATTTTTGGTTAATCCAGTCTGTAATGCGAAGCTTAAAAGTATTGTTTATGATATTTTTTAAGTCGAATATTCGTTCAGTTTTCTATATTGTTCAATTTCTGTTAAACCAACTCATTCAGCAAAGCCATGTAAAATTTGGAGTCACTTTAAAAAACCAACAAACAGAAATTATTTGAAACATTTTTTTACTTGTACATTAAGGTGCTTACAGACCGGACGATAACATTGTTGAAAACATTAGGGGTATTCATGGTGTATTTCTCCGAGGAAGTCTCTTATTCTTTTATTTTTGGTTTTAAATTGTGATTGGAAAATAAAGATTTTAATTTGGTAATTTGCGTAATTTTCCCAACCACAAGAATTGTTTTATTTTTGGAAAATTTAACAATTTGTTTCTGGACGAAACATTGTTTTCTCGACGGTACAAAAGGTGCCAGAAAACAGAAGAGAAAATCGTAGGGTTTCAATAATTGGCCCTATAGAGGGGAAACGTCGCAGAGTACTTGTTTGCACTAAATGTTACTTTAAAAATGTCAACAACATTGTGGATAACATTGTTAGATAACTAGACCCAAATAAAACAGATGGAAGAATTGTTGGCAACAAAAAAGTTGACGACATTGTTGCCAACAATGTTGATAACATATTTTCTAGATCATCTCATTTTGTTACTAACATTATTGTTATCAACATCTTATGTTAATAACATTTGTTTTCACTAACATTTGGTCTGTAAGCACCTTTATCTGTTTCTGCATAAAAAATTTAAAAAACATGTATAGATAATATATAGGAATTCAAATCAATTTTAATACACTTGAAAATCAATTTATGTGTAATATATTAATTAAATAAAGACTGCTTTGAATTTCAGGAACAGGTAGATGGTGCAGGCGAGAGTTACAAGCTGCAATAAAACTTTGTGATAATAGTTTTTCTCACCTTCCTCTTCCTTCCTAGCTCCATGGTTTTACTTGTGTTTTTTCAACAATAAAATTTTAACCCTGATTTTGATTTTTTTAAAAATACTGTTACTGTTGAATTGATAATATTGAGAGAAATTATCAATATCCCTATAATATCTGGATTTGAATATCAATTTTAAAATATCAAATATCGGAACCAATGTATCGATATTTGATACCCCGTCCCTATGCCAGCCAATGCGCCATGTGAACCTGCCTTAAGACTCTTCCCGATCATTCAGACAGTTTGACATTCCCAACTCCGTACTGAGATGGTTAGTCCGTCCTAAACTTCCCCACTACTAACGGAACGCTTCATCATTTCCATTGGCGCACTTGGTTAGATGTGATTGTAATTGTGAGTGGTTCTCTTACCCTTCTGTTTCAGGAATGTTTGAATTATGGCCAGTGATGAAGAAATGTACAGTGGTTGCAAAGAGGGAGCTACTGTACGCTGGTCCGTTTGGTCTGGCTGCATGGCTGTGCGGTCTTGTTTTCATCAACCGCCTCAATTCAGAAGCTTCTCGACAGGCGATCAACATTTCCACAAATCAACTCCGCGACTCTAAGGTTTGCGATTAGCGGAATGTGATTTTTAAATAATTAATTTTCTCAGATTTAAAAAAATTCATTTAGTTGTTTTTGTTTTTTCCCCATTTTGTTATTTTCTGTTTATTTTTTAGATGCTTTCTTTGACTTTGTTAGCAACCGAGGAACTGATTTTTCCCCGTAAATAGCCTCATTATTTTCACCTTGATTTTTTTTATTTGATGGAATAAATCATTCAATGGAATATTGTCTGACGGACTGTTGCTTCCTTGAAGACATCTCCGACGATGCAGCATCTCACCAAATTTTCGTATCTGTAAGTAGCGAAGAGCGGATTGATGAGAATATATTTATTGCTTATGATCCGAGTCTCATCATGAGCCTCAGCTTTCATATTTTTCAGTTAATCTGTTTTTCATCCAGCAATCGCCTTTATTTCGTAATTTAGAGTGGATGACCGGTTATTTTAATTGTTAATTCTGTCACTGTAATTAAGTAACTGTTATTGGTGCAATTTAATTAAACTTCACTTATTAACCGATAATTACTCGGAACAGAAGTTAACGAAATTCAAGTATTCTTCTTTGAGTTTTTTAAACGAATTCTTCACGTTCACTTTCTCGAGTTTCTCAACGGAATTCTTGTTTTACAGGTTAAAATATGGGTTTTCCCTGAAGGAACGAGAAAAAACACCGGGAAAATACACGCGTTTAAGAAAGGTGCTTTCCACGCAGCCATCTCTGCTCAGCTGCCGATTCTGCCTGTTGTATTCACTCATTTCTACTTTCTGCAGTCGGAAAAATGCATTTTCAATCCAGGTTGGTGAATCGACAATTCCTAATATTCTTACTATTCTTATTATTATTCTTCTCTTAGTCAAGGCGCTTGAAAAAAGTTGGGAGGGTCTTCTAGCATAAAAGTATATTAAATGTGGTAGCAGAGCAAGTTCCGGCGAACCTTTGTTCATTTCTTGTGGTTATTAGCGAAGACCTTGGGAAGCATTTTAATTTCGCGAATAAGACTATTGAAATCGGCTAAAAATCTGCTCAATCCGTATGTATTTCATCGCAGGCAAAGTCGTCATCTCAGTTCTGCCTCCGATTAAAACGTCCGGCCTGAATTTGGAAAACATGGCTCAGCTTATGACCACAACCCACAACACTATGGTGCAAACTTTTGATGCAACATCGAAAGAAATACATAACGAACTGAAAAACGACCGAAGTTACATGTGAAGTGATTTAGGTAAATCGATTTGGCTATTGATTTTTGTGTGCGAACGTGAAATTACAATCTTAGTACCTACTATTACAATACGAAGAAGAACCAGACAAAAATTTTCTCTCAACTCACTAGAAAATTCTATTTGACCACAAAAACGACTTGTTATTTTCCTTATAGCGAATGTGGCTGAAAGTTATGCTATTTGGCTCATTTTGAAAAATTTACCATAGAATTTTGACCTAAAAACCCATTTAAAAAAATACATTTCATACATCAGATCGAATTCTAGAAAATTTGACATAAATGTATGTACACACAAAATATCAGATTTTTTAGATTAAAAACCTGATATTTTGCAGAAAAATCCTTCTCCGCTAAAGTAAATTACAAGTTCGTTGGCCAGTCTGATCAAAAATAAATAAATAAATAAAAATAATAATAATAAATAACTGATCCAATATTTTGATAATTTAAATTCAAGCATTTCTTGCACTGAATTGAACGAGATAAACGGCCTCTTTTACGGTCCTTGAGTTATAGCAGTTTTGTGGAATTCTTGAGTTTTGTAAAAATCCATGCGTACGTAACGATAATCGACGGTGAAGAATTGAGACTTCGTATCTCCATTTTTGACAAAAATGAGATTATGGTTTCTATCAGGCAAGTTCCTTGTTTTTACCGATTTTAGCGCTCATTTGGTCGACTTTCGAATTATTTCGGCTCCAAAATTAAATTTTTGATACCTCGTATCCCGCAATCTAGAAATATTATTAAGAAATAACGCAGTTTTTTTGCTCTCCTCTAAAGTAGGCAAAATGGAAATAAAAGGTTTCAATTCTTCACCGTCATAATAATACTTGAACATTTATGAGCCCACATAAAAGTCTTCCTACGTTCATTTTTATATTCAACAAACAGTCCCCTCTATAATAGACTCGAAAATTCGCTCGCAAAGACATGCTGCATGACTGGAATATTTTTCTCGCGCACGCTTTCATTCCTGGTGACGGTTTTTCCGTTTTCAGATCACACTAGCTGGAACAGTATCGACGCTGCTCAGCTTTACTTTTTCAACATTCAACTTCTATATCATACGAACATTTTTGCCGCCAGTTTTCCAGCGATGTTGGAACCTGATTCTTTGACTGACGAACGAGAAATGATGAATCGCAACAGGGCGTTTGGGAGAAAGGAAATACACGAAATCAAACTGAAATATTGTCGTTTTCTATCAACTTCAGGTTAAATACGATAGTTGAATCTCTCCAATTATCTTTGATGCTGCAACAAAAATTTTTTAAGCAACCAGTTGCTTATGATGTTTAGGAACACACTAGTGGGAATTTTGCAATCACGTTGGTGCGAGAGTTTGTGAGAATTGAGCTTGAAAACTGAATTTTCAAGATTAAAATGTAAAAATGAATGCGATGTATATAAAATTTAACTTAATTCTCCTAAACTAGGACAGACATTTTTTTTTTTTTAATATTCTTTTGGCTGTGCTACTATTGAAAATTTTTTTAACTACCAAGAAAAAGAAACTAGCCACAGAATGAGGAGCGTTCACTATTATTAATGTTCAAACTCGTGTTACTTTTTGAACATCTATTTCTTCCTTTTTGTTACCAGTATTTATTGAAACTTTGTCCGCCCTTAGTGTAACACATTTGTAATAAATTTGTCTCCGTTGAGCGTAGCAATTTTTTGACTACCTAATGCCAACTTGCAATTTAAACTCAGGCTCATGCTTGAGAATGTGAGATGAACGCTTCATAATTAATGAGCATTTTGAATCCGTGTACCTAAACTTGCCTGATAAAATCCTTGTAAACAATTGGACAGTGCGACCTAGGAAACGCAAAAACAGCCCCTTTCCTGATAAGGTAATTTGGTTGTAAATTGAGGGAAAAAAGAAGAGATTTCCCGTAAATTGTCGTTGATTTATTAATTTCGCTCAAGATGAAATTGCCGGAATTAGTATGGAACCCAATTGTCCAGCAGGTGTGTCAGGAACCGTACCCTGCATTGACTGAAGAATGGCTCAAGGTGCAACCCCAACGTTCTCCATCTAAAGCGCTCAGTAATAGCTCATGATTATCTGACTGTTGAGTATGAAATTCTGAATCTTGATATACAGTCTGTACATGACGTAAGTTGTGCAATACTTACACAACTAATTTGCAGCAAAAAGTGTCCCTAGTTGTTTCCTAGCCCTAACGTAATTTTCATTCCAAAACTCGTGATTTTTCGCATTTATATAATTTTCGCTGCCACGCCGGCCCTATAGTTACCAATCTGATTGTCGAACCATCTTCTTAAATGATTGTTGAAGCGAAAGAACCCACTGTACAATCATTTTTACTGCTTTTACCGGACGATTATTTTTTACCAGTGGAAAGTTACGAAATTAGCGTTTGCCACAAAAAAAATGTGATTTTGCGCTTGGAAGATTTTTTTCTTTCGCCTGCATTCCATAGCATTTCTGAAATGAACTCTTCCACTCAGAATAGCTGTTGGAAGTGATTTCCTCCTTTGTCATGCCTTCTTTAAGGCTTTATTGTTTCTTTGTACAGGGCTAGTTATTCATAGAATAAATAACTCTCAGGATATTCGTGACATAGGTGTATCCTCAATTTTCGATAAACCACACACTTTTGCCCAACGCTTCACATTGATAAGGCGTCTGATCAAGGTGACAATATATCACCTTTTCATGATCATCATAGCAGTCAATTCGCCCTGCTATAGAATCATATGGACTTGTACTGCATTGAAGGAGCGAATGTGCTTTATCTGCGTTTTATTATATATTATTTGCGAGAATAATTTTTAAACAGACGATGCAAAATTGCAAAACCTCACCGGGGAATTGCTCAAAAAGCGGCAGCTACTCAAAGAATCCATTATCGACGAGATCGTCCGCAGTATAAATGGAATAAACGATGGAACATTGGAGGAGATCAAATTGCTGACGAAGCGATTGCACGCTTTTTTGAGCGACTTGAAAAGCCAAATCGAAGCGAGCTCAGTGAGTATTGACTGAGGGAGAATTTTGACCGATGAATTGCTATACGCCATTTTATTCAACATGTAACTTCCGTGGTGGAATTTAATTAATTATTAAAAAATTCTCTCCCTCTCTTTCTGAAAATTCTCGAAATGTTTTCGTATACAATATGTACAATAATGCAAAATATTTAACGAGAAAGGTGAGTCAAGAGAAAATGGTCGAGTACGACCAAATCTAGCCAGGATTATTATAAATAAAGCGTTCCTCAATTCAATTCTCTCTCTCTGGAAATTGTTTGCGCGAACTTGCGGAGCTTAATTTTTTACTACTGCAGATTACTATTTTATCTACATTATTATTATTATTTTCTTTTTTCTTGAAAAGTGGAATTATTATTTATGTTCATGTAACCCGAAGAAATGTTTACTTTAATTTTTATTTCTGTGTAAAACGGTAGAGAGGACCAAATGGTCCAATTTTGTGCACAGTTTTTGTTTATTAAATGAACCGTCAATCTCTCTCTCTCACTGATGTCTTTTGTAAAACTTTAAAGAAGATTTTCATAGAAGAGTACTAACATTTTTTTTTTTTTATTGTGTTGTGCCTATCTTGAAAATATGTTGAAGTAAAATTTCCTGTTTCATCAAATACCTACTTATAGTATGTAAGAGCAATTGCAATTTTTGCAAACTAATACATCCAGGCAAGGTGGAAGAGAGGGCCATTTTGGCCCTAACCTCTCCCTCATGATAAATAAACGCATACAATCAATCGATCAATCAATCTCTCTCTCTTACAGAGCTACGATGACATAATTCCCCGGCTGAAGAATGAATGGAACGGCCTGATCGAAGATTGGTCTTGCGATGTTCGGATGGCGGTGAAGAAATCGAAAGAACGCATCACCGCCGAGCTGGGAGAGGGGAAATACAAATTGGTCGATTCTCGTAAATACACAACCGCTGACGTCGACTTGACTATATCTGACCTGGTTACTGTGAGTTTTCTCAGCGTTTTTAAAAAATTTGTAAGACGGTGTTCATTGCCGATGCATTTCGAGCCATAAACCTCCTCTTCTGGGCAACAATGTTGATGGGCCTATGGACAAAACGGGATGTCAGACTATGGTCTTGGGTGGGCATTTCCACCACATGTCATGGGAACCTAATAACAATACTGCACAGACCAGTAGCTTATAACGAAATGCGCCAAAAGAAAAAAATACAACAAAAATATTACCCGCCATGTGAAATTAATCAATTTGATGGGAGCACGTCGGGGCCGCCCGTCAGAGGCACGGCATTGGGTCTTGACAGCGATTGGTGCTGGTCATGACGTCATTTAATTTACTCGATGATGAACCACTGCCGGACTGGAAACTATTTCCATTCCGGTCCGGCAGTGGTTCATCATCGAGTAAATTAAATGACATCGGCAATAAACACCGTCCACGTGAATCGCATTTTTTCACCTGTTGACCGTCGACTGGCGGCATCAGACCATAGCTGGTCCATAAAAATCCTTTCCCATATTTTTTCCATCGAGAAATGTTAACCACATGTTTTTTTTTTTTTTTTTTTTCAATTACAATCAGTCAATATTTTTCTGTGGAAAAAAAATTACAAAGAAAAATTTCTCACCGTCCCGCCTAATGAAGCTTCCTGAACAGATGATTTTCGACTCCTTCAAAACCTGTTCTGTTTCTGCTCTTTTGCCAATTTGCAGTTATATAGGTCACACACAGATGGGCCTATGTAGCTCTGATGTTTGAAGAAAGACAATAGAGGAAAAGTCACCAAGTTAGATTCCACCTCATCACAATAACAATTCGTTCTTTAAGGGTTAACTATTCAATTTTATTCTTCTAGAGAATCAATCATTTAACGATACAAAATTATCGTACGTACGCGGAGACGGAATGCCACTTGAAGCTAATTTTCGACGAGCTCCTCCGCAAATGGCTGATATCATTTACTCATCAGGAAATGAACAGGTAACCACTAGTCTTAGTTGATTTTTTTACCCTTAGCTACGAATTTCATCCTACGAAGAGATGGTGATTTTAAAACAAGTTAATTATGGACGAGCTTGGCCAATCATATATTACATTAAAAATCGTAAATTATTTTGTATCTCTTGATTATTTTATAATTATTTTGTTCGCATCAGTCCTAGCAGTCTATACCTAAGTTGGCAGCTTAAAACCGACGCTGCAGGTAAAAAACCTCGAAATTTTAGGATTAGTCATAGTTTTTTATATAGCTTCGAAACTATACATTTTAGCGATTCGGTGGCCTTTTTCAAATTGTATTAAATTTGCTACAAGACCACAATGAACTCTGTAGGTCAAATATTACACGAAATACAGCAGTTTAAGTCCTCGCTCCGAAAAATGAACTTTTGAGTTTTCGGCCTCAAAAGTCGACCAAAAGTGCCCTAAGGTAAAAGTCGTTTGTCAAAAGAAGTTGTAGCAAATAATGTAATTTGTTTTCATTTAAGCGCCGAACGGAGCCTGTAGGACCAATAGTCCTTTTACTATCACCTCCTGGAACTACTTTCACTTCACTGTTAGCCAATAAGAGTCAAGCTTCCTTTCGCCTGGAACTATATGTGTCCTCACTGTAGAACTCTCAGTTGTAACATTATTACTGATGATGGCGTAATTGCCAAAATCGATATAACAATATAACTCATTTAAATCGGTGGAATTCGTGACAATCTCTTTGTCTTCTATTTAAGTGAAAGGGGGTTCCACAATCTCAGCGCGAGTGAAAAACACTATTTTCAGCTGTATCCTTGTGGGGTTGATTCGACTCTAAATTAAGTGCGGATGTCGAAAGCACTCGAAATAATGAAACATACAAGAGAGAGGACGTTGCAGTCTTACTTTCACTCTCAACCTCGAAAAAATAATGTACAACATGCAACAAACTGCAACATATAACAGTAGCATTACAATGAGAATCATTTTTTTCACTGCAGATATTTACATTTTTCCAGATTACCCGATTTCGAAGATGAAAACGAAGAGTCCGAAATGGATCGAACGCGGCAAAATATTCTTCAACTTCTCAACGATATATTACCGTTGTTGGACGATTTTGACGTCAATTTTGCCCGATTGACGATCTTCGACCTTTACATTGACCATCTGGGTAAACAGTGTTCTATAAAGGTTTTGGGTCATTGTTATGGCTGAAAGAAGCTACTGGAATGGCCACGGATGTCATTGATCCGTGCAATGGCCCATAACTGTTGAGTTGAGTAGTGCACAAGGTAAAAATCCTGTTGGCAATTTGCCAAGGACAAAGGATATCGTCCCTCTGGTGGCAAAGAGGAAGCGTAGCCAATTCACTGTCGCTCCCATCCGACATTCAATGCCTTTGGTGGAGCTCTTATCAGGCATCATACACCACCTGTTTACAACTTAACAACTAGATATTGCTAACCCTACAGCCTATACTTAGTCTAGGTTGACTTTGGGGGCCACAAGTCTTCCAAAGTTCTGCTCTATACTGCACCAGCACCTCCTCTACCAGCAGAAGGGTGGTGGCAACTTGGACATATCATCTATACCAGCCCATAAACGACAGTCACTCCTCTACTGACAACTACACGACCGTTAATGGACAACTGCCAAGAGCTGACCGCCATCCTGGGACCTGACCCCTGCCAACTTCAAGCCTGACGCTTAGTCCGAACCCTATTACTTCCATCTTACAAGTACTTACTCTGCACTATTGGTCAGTTCCCAGGCTCGTGTGGTATAGTCACCTTGACAAACACTCAGCTGTTCCAACTCATCCAGCACTTGACATTTTTATTTTTCTTGTCGTCGCATCTTTTGATGTCCATGGGTTGTGAGGGGGAGAAAAACCAGGCGACTCATTCTCCGATTCTTTTTCGTGAGCGATGATTTATTATTGAATAATGAACCAATAATCCAATTAGCCATTATCGTGCATCGGCAGTCGATAAAGGGGAAATACTCCTACCCTTGTTATGAATGGCAGTAATTAGAGTGTAAAACTATTAAAATCATAAGCTGGTGATGGATGTCAACGAGTCAAACATTTTGTTTGCAGGTGTTTGCAAGAAACATGCAAAACTGAATTTAAAAGAAGCGTTGCTCTTAGTGAGAAGCCATTTGGAGGAGCCACTTGAAGATGCTCTGGAGTTGGATATAATTCTACAGTCGCAAGTTGGTATAGCACTACCCCCTCCCCTTCTACCCCTATACCACCTATAGGTACCCCCCCCCTACCCAAGATGAGCGATTATTAATACCTCCTATTTAGCCACAAAATGTGATTTGCTACGATTGCTAGTGATAAGAGCTTCAGCTGGAATGCTAATGATGCTAAGGAAGGGTACGAGCAGAACAAAAATATAGGGCTGGACGTTTCCTTTTTTATTTATTTTTGGCATGCCGTTAGGTAGTCGCTAGGAAATATTAAGTTTTTATATATGTTTTTATTAATAAAAAATTAGGAAATCGTTCAAACACCTTTGCCATAAACGTGTTCGATGCACGAAAAAATATCGGAAGGCGTTTTTCCTTCCGTTTTGAAAAAACGGATGGTAATGCACACTTCGTACTTGGCAAGATTTTGAATTGACATCACAGAAACACACATCAACACCAGAGTTTTCTGACAATCAAAGTACTTACCTCTCATTTTATTCAGGAGATCCAGTACTGCCAACTTGAAAAAAATCTCGAGAGAGTACCCGAACTATTTCTGAACAACCATTGTAGTGTCCTGGCGATGTTAATTCAGCAGTTTCCTTCTATGCAGGCATTGTGGCACGAGATTGTGTTGATTCTCAAAGAACAAAACAGCGACATAGACAACTATTGTAAAGAATCGGCGGCTGCTTGGAATAAATTCGTGAAGCGACTGCACTGCGCTGAAGCGACCACGAACCTCGCGATAAACAAAATTAGATCTCGCACTCTGAACAAAACACTGGTAACTCTTTTTTTGAAATTCCGATTGAGCTTCCAATTCAATATTGGTGTTCATCCGAGTCAAAATTTGTGCGCTTAACACCTTTTGGAGGGATGATCGAACTTTAGTTGCTCGGAATCGTCTTGACATTGTCCCATAATTCAGCGTTGGAAGGAAGATGGAGCAGGGTGACTTATTATCTTGCCTTAAAACGTAAAACATCACATTTTAAGGGTATTTAGATTTTTTTTGGCGATTACAAAAGTTTATTATTTAATAATAAACAAAAAAACAGGGATTGGGGTAAATATGTGTACGCTTTCAAAACTAATATTTTCTCCATCGGGGCTTATATAACACGCTTATTTACACGGTTAGGAAATTACCACCCCATTCCAATCACAGGATTGTAATCTGTACGTAAGTAGGCTTTGTTCCAAAAATATTATGGAAATTTAAGTTTCGACTTCAGAGTTTTTATTAGAACTGTGCAATATTGAGTACTGATCGTCCTTCTTCAGTCTGCGACGAGAAAAATTAAAACGGAAGGAAAAATACAGAATATAGTGGTGATTTCCTGCTGTATTAGTATGTTCAAGTCAGGCGACTAAAAACGGTCCAATCTCGCTGATCCGACCAAATATTGAATTTTCAGAGGTCAGAGACGCAAATCAACGTGTTACTAGACGAGCTCCGCGAGGGGTCCAATGCTGCTCAAATGAAACGCGTCCACTCTCGTATTCTTCACGAACTAGAAACAATTGAAAACGAGTATGGGGACACGAATAAATTATTTATCTATTCAGTGAGAAGGTCGAGATAACCGCGAGCACGATAATGTTTTCCCCTAAAAACGCGATCCATTCTTTTATTCGCAGATACGTTTCAAGTCGAGATGAGGAAGACAATATACTCGAACACACAATAAGCGCATGTTGCATCGCATACGATATTCTCAGCTCTCAACTGGAACTGCTGAACGAATTAAAACAATCCGCCCATACAACGGAGCAAGACTGCAAATTGATGGATTACGACAATCCATCGACGGACATCACCATTCCTAAATTCGTCACGATGAAATATTGCGTCTTCTCAGCGCAAAGTTGGGTCGAAGGGTGAGGATTTAGAAAGCGGAGTAGAATTCATAATGATAATTGACCATCGCTGTGTTCATGAGGCGAGGATAGCATAATATAATGTAGTTCTAGAGGTAAAAAGAGGTTGAATAGAGCTGAAATCGCATGAAACTTGTGCAGTGTTCCGTCAATGCGTTTATGTTGCTGTGTTTTGCATTCTGATTGGCTAGGTGATACTGAGTAGTCAACCAGAAAGCTAAACACAGCAGCGCTGACGCTTTTGACGGATGCCTGGGAATTCAGCTTTTGACCCAATTATAGTGCAGACACCTAACTTGTATTAAAAGTTTAAGCCGTTTCCAGGAAGTTTGAGAATTTTGTTGGGCTTACTACAAGCAAACGCATCCTTTAAAAAAATGTCTCTTGGTAACCTTCTCCTGAAGGTCTCCTTGGCAAACGTCTCCTAAAAAACTGTTTTTTTTTTGTTTTTGTTTTTTCAAACGACTCCTGAAAATCTGTATTCCAGGCAAACATTTTCTGAAAAGTCGTTTCCTAGGCAAACGTTTTTTGAAAAATCGTTTCCTAGGCAAATTTCTTCTGAAAACTGTCTCATAAAAAATCATAACACGGTATTTTCTGATGGATTATGGGTATTTTAACAAAAACTATTGTTAAAATACACTTATATTAGCGGAGAATAATAACCGAGAACAATCGAGAAGCAAGAACTGAGTGAAGTGCCTGCAAAGTGAGAGGCGACTAGTGAGGGGGGAAAACTTGAGAATTATTATTTTCCAACATTTTCGTCCAGAGGGTGTGAGGGGGAGAAAGACCAGGCGACTCATTCTTGATTCTTTATTCGCTAGCGAGCACTTTCACCCGTTCGGGCATCTTCAGGGCGACCTAAGTACACATCGTTCAATCATGGAGTCACAGGACAATTATGAAAGTTACAGAATTCTTAAGCTACGTGGAGCCATAGGGTCCACAGCCAAGTCGGCTCAGTCACTGGGTTATATTAAATCACATCTTGTCTGTCCGGTTTCCCTACAGAGGATGGTCTTTTCGTCCATATTAATTAAACCCCCCTGTTTTGAAGCCTTCTTTTAATCAGCTATCTGTTGGGATGCCTTCTCTTATTGTTTGACTGCGTCTTTAACAGTATCTCAATTAATTAGTGTCCCTAAAAAGGGATGTTGAAAAGATGCGTGGTGTTTTTCACACTTTTCACCTCAAATTCATCAAAATCAGATCCAAACAGCAACTGCAAAGTGAATAATTTCTCACAGAGCGCTCTACCATTTAGATTCAAAGAGACCGTATCTCTTTTGGAAGCCGAGCTGCCAAATTTTCTGGGGCTATTTTTGAAAAACCTCGTATTCACATATAAAGGGGACAGCGAATATTGGCTCATGCTACAACTCGAGAAACTGATGGAGCGGAAACGACGAATAATGAAAACGATTTACGACACTAGAATTTTCGAGCTACAGGCTCACGAGGCTGCTCAGAAAAACTTAATCACCGTGAGCTCAAAACACATTTGTGACGTTAGCTATTAAATTGCTATTTCTTCAGACTTTTTCTCCTCGTAGGTGGCAGAAGCGAAAATCGAAGAAGCGAACCAATTATTGCAAAAGGTAAAAGAGCAATTGAAAGCGAAAGACTCTGCGATGTTGAAACATTTAGAAGAAACTAAAACGACCAAGTTGGAAGATACGCCAGAAAAGAAAATCAATCATATCAAGGTATAATGGAAAATCATGCTCAGTTTAGGTTTGATTGTGCACCGACTGCTCTTCCATGTTCTTAACCTATGTTGGTATGGTTTTTTCCAGAGACGAGCTGCCATTGCTGAGCTCGAAGCGAACAGGTTTGACGTTATAGAGCATCACAAACAGGGAATCGAAAAAATATTTGACGACCAAAGGGAACTTTGTTCTTCTTTCCTCGGAATTGTGAAGTACGAGGGATTCACAAATAATAATCACTTATGTTCGAAATGAGCGGAAAAAT
This sequence comes from Tupiocoris notatus, assembly GCA_037159825.1. Taxonomy (NCBI): domain Eukaryota; kingdom Metazoa; phylum Arthropoda; class Insecta; order Hemiptera; family Miridae; genus Tupiocoris; species Tupiocoris notatus. The sequence continues at coordinate 239,378 of JASJUZ010000771.1, forward strand.
CAACGAGGATTATTTCAGATTGTTTCACGAAGGGGGCAACTACAGTAGCGAAGAATGCGAAGTCGCGGTGAAAAAAGTCACAAAAATAACGGGCAGCTCTTCGAAAAATTGTAAAAAATATTTGAAAAACCTGGACAAAATTTATACAGCCACGCGCGAAGCTTTCAAGTCCCGCCTGGGCAAAATTGTCTACCCATCTCCAACTGAGGAAGAGTACGAACGCATTTACCTAACCTCGAACACTTTTTGATCTAGTCTAATCCCAAGACAAAATTTTAACGCCTTTTCACGATTTTAAATTTCTCATTCTGAAATAACCAGCATCAGAAAAATGTTGCAGAATTTTAAGAGCGGCCGAAAGACGAGCTAACGACAGGTTGGAAATATTGTTTAACCAGCTGAAAGAAATGATTAAATTGGAAACCTATAAGACGGCGACTTCGTTGGAATTCTTGAAAAATAAAATGGACGAAGCCAAGCGCATCAATGAGATGGCAACTTGGCAGGAAATCATGTCAAAGGTTTACTCCGTTAGCGGCTACTTCGCACCTTCAAGGGCCTGTCCATTTACAGGTTAATGATCCTATTGAAGCAAGCAACCACATGTTTCCTCGAAAAGTAAAGCTAGAATCACATAAAGATTAAATAAAATTTTTTTTTTTTTTAATAACAAAAACAGCAGACTGATTGGTCCAACCAGATTCATTTCTGCGATTTCAGCCCACATCAATTCAGCTCAAATTTCTCATTCCTTCAGTAGTTCACACCCGAAAAAATTTGTCTTTTCTGATGCAGAGCTAATCCCGATTGTCAAAGAGAAGAAGAGTTCTTTAGCAACGGTTAGCCTTCGCCGGAAAAAAAGTCAAGCATCTCGGAGTAAATTGTCGCTCAGTGAACGAGGGAAAATCAGACATAAAAAGTCGATCATATCGACGAGTTCCTCAACTTTGAACGTGGGTTATCCATATGAAGATGTAAACAGCTTCTTATGCAATACAAAGACCTTGATAGGCGATGCTTACTCAAAAATCAAGCCCATCTTGACCGTAAGTAGAAGATAACCTATGAGATTGGCACAGGAATTCTACCTGAGAGAGCAATGAGATTAAGAATTAATAAAAAATCAGGATACAATTGTGTAACACATCTGTTGCATGTTCTAGTCAGCTTACAGTGCGTTCCAATTGACGAGAAACCACTACGCTCACCAAAAGACCGCGATCGATGCCCTTTTGAAGCACTACAATATGCAATGCGAGGTCATCTGGAGTTTCTTGCTAAACGGTGATTCAAGCAATAATCGCTGAATTTTCATTTTCATTTAAGCTCTAGGAAACTCAATTTACAGTGAAGTATTGCCTTGTTGGAGATCAAAGGGTGGAATCGAGACGATTCGGTCTCTTTAATGGGGAATTGGCATCGAACTTTTTTTCCCAAATGAACATGTAACGGGGATAGCCAAATTATGGCTCAAAGGCTTGTAATAAAAATAGTGAAGCAGGGTTCATAGGCCTCCATGCGTTTAGAGTGGCCCAGGCTGTGCACCCTATGGCTCTACGACGCCCTGAAGATGCCCGATCAGGCAAAAGTGCTCGGCCAGAAAATAAAGAATCGGAGAATGAGTGGCTTGGTTTTTCTCCCCCTCACAATCCAGAATAACTGTTTTGTTGTACAAAAAAAGAACATAATTTTACTTCCATGTTTTCACAACCTACTGTACCCTTCGGCAAACCAGAATGTCTTTTTTTCCTACTGTAATTGAGCCAATTGCGATTGAGATTCAAACTGTTTGAATGGGCAGCATGCTTGAAGTAGACAAAAGGGACCGCAGGAAACTGCTGCTAGGCAAAGCAGCAATATGCGCTAGTGAGAAAAAAATAATGCATTGAGATTCCTCCCAGCTTGTAACTTTCGTCTGTGCAGTAGCTGCGTGATAATTCAAAGCCTAAAGATGTGAGTGGATACCTATATTACCTCTTGAGATAATTTTTATATTATACTGTTAACTTACATCTGAGAGAAAAACAAGTCCTAAAAAATAGCGTTAAAAAATTGAATTTGCCCTACTGCAGAATATATGCGCCTCCTGCAATCGCTGTGCACCAATGTTGTTTCCTATATCAACCTGATGAAAGACAGACATCTTTACAATCTGACAAGCAACGCTATGAATCTGAGAACTGAACACAGAGCGAATTTGGCCAAATTGAACGTCAAAGGTGTAAAAGAATCGATCGATAATAAACTGAAACCTTGGCACGGATATCCGTTGAACAAGAATTTGCTACAGGATTTGCTCATAATCGTCGCCAAACATTGCAAGGAACACTTGACGGCCAGGAAAATGGCCAATGAAACTTTCAGGGTGACTTTTTAATTTTATTATTCTACTCAGGTTTAAAAGGTCAGAGCTAAAACTACCATTAACGTAGAAGCCAGTCAAACAGTAGTAAACGGTTGCAAGACATAGTCTCTAGGCATAGACGCCAATACGTGTATCATCCAGCGTCCTGACTACGAGGTGAATTTTTTCAGACCAATATGGAGGTATTTTTTTGTGCGGAATGACTGCCTGTTTGGCTACAATTACAAATGAAAGAATACATTATAAACGTAGGTGGACACATGGAGTGTATTCAGTTTCTACAATGTTCCTAGAACTTCCATCATCATCACCTCTGATGAACTTGTAGGCATTGTAGAAATACAGCTGTTGAACCTATGGTTCTTGGAAGAAAGAAGGGACTAGAGATACGCACCCTATATCACGATTATCCAGGGAATTATTTACTCTATGGATAGCTAACTCCGCACAAAGAAACAACAAAGCCTTAAAAAAAGCATGACAAACTATATGAAAAAAGGCTACCTGAGGGTAACCAAAAAATGAAATAGTTATTATCAAACCTAATAAGCTAGCACGTGCTTTCCTATGGAAAATCTCAGCTTGTGGAAACGTGAGTGTAAATCGCCAAGGGAAAAACCTGAGAGGGAAAGTGAGAAGAAAAAAATTATTTTTGTTTTCTTATGAAAAATTGTCGTGTGCCATAGGGGAGAGAAAATCGGGAGGATTCGCCAAGAGGTGGAATGGGAAGGGAAAACTGAACAATCATTCGACTTTTTATAATCAGGACTCACTATTTACATCCCAAAAACTCCTCTATTATTCTCATTATTTTCTCGTTTGACTACATTTTGCAAAAAAGAAGGACACTTGAGGCGGGGATACGATAAACTGACACAATTGATAAGCGGGAGAAAGATAAAGGAATGGGGCACGTCTCGTCTCACATTCGAACAGGTCACCGATTCCCATTTTGAGACTTGAGGCCAGCAATTTTTGCCGCTCTCCGAACTTGACCCTTGAGCAAGAGCATTCTAAAGCAGCCCATACACAATGGCCATGGGTTCAAATTTGAACTGCAGAGTTGTGTAAGTTCACCACACAATGAGAGATTAGTGCCTTCAGTGGGCTTCAATAGTCAACCGATCGGTCCAAAATTTGCAAGTGGAAATACAGCAGAAATTAGCCAGACAGAGTATTGGACGAATCGTAGGGCACAGAACACTTGCATGGAGGCCACTGAGAGTGGTTAACAGACTTGAGATCATGATCTGAGAGGTTTAGAACTGCAGATGATCTGCTGTCTGGTTTAAAAATCCTATCTCTAGGTATTCATTAGGCCTAGAGTCTTAGATAATCAATTAAAGGCTCAAACCTTTAGTTCCATCAATCCTTCTTGTTCATCTCACATACCATTGCAGGATCAACTGAAAGAATTGGCAATTACAAATAGAACGACGACATTAGAGCTTCTTGAGGACACCACCAATTTAACAATTGCACTTCTAGCTGATCCGGCGATCAACTCGTTTTTCGAACTATTGCACAAATTTATCAGTGATTTAAGCTCATGTATAGTGAATAACGAGTTGAAGGAGAAACGAATCGGAGCATCGAGTAAGCTTATTTTCCAATCCTTTTATTCCGAATACTAATAGTTACTGGAGTCATGTTGAATGGAAATTAGTGCACGATTATGCCATTTTTATACAGGATATTGCACCCACGACGACGATGAAAAAAGTTCGGATCGGTCACGAACGAAAAAAACCGACGGTTACGATGTAATAGCGCTTCCATTTTTGACCGGATTCGATTTGTCTAAATTCAAATTATATTTGGAAGGGGTTTTCGACTCAGTAAAAATCATTCAGCAAGAAACCAAGTGGTTTTACGACAGGGAATCTGCTTATGACGAGGAGGAAGAAAAAAACGAAGCATCAATTTCCCAGTTCCGTACAGATCATCAGGTGAATGTGACAGTTGCTACACTTTTTAGCGCTGTAGCGATTATAATCAAACTTGAGCTCATTTCAACTTTATATACTTCAGGTTCACGTGCCATTTTTGCTTAAATTCTGCAACGAGATGGAAGCCATAGTCGAGGTAGCTGTAGTTATTTTATTTAGCTTGAAACAGCACGGTTAATAGCCCACCTAAAAAAGAGCTATCATTATTCAACCATTGTACACAATTAGTTTCTAGTCCAAAAATGTGTTGTTTTTTCTAATTTTTTTAGACAGGTGATTTACAAATCAATATGATATTTAATGGAGTTTTGTAGGAAATATGACTCTCTTATCGACAGTATACTCAATTCTAACAGCACTCAGAGAAAATTAGCAATTTTAGCTTAATAATAAAAACCTTTACTCGGTAAAGATTCCAAAAAAACAAACGACCGGAAAACCGAAGCTCTATTTTGCAGGAAATTAGCTCAAAAACCGACCCCTGGAATTATAAGTCTGCTTGATAATCCTAACTAAATTGTTGTTTTCATAGGATTTCGACCGATCGGTGATAGAGCAATTGAAAACCGCTAAAAAAGATTTCGACAGTATTTCATGGGATTTAAGGCGTTGGAAGAATGAATGGATTTCCAACATAAAAGAAGTCAACAGGCTGTACTTGATAGCTCCAATTCTGGATCCTCCGCCCAAGAAATTGGCGGCTGACCCAGCAGCAGTTCTACGGATCGATAAGTCGGCAAATATTCTATAGAAAAAGGATTTGCCGTAAAATTCCAAAATCTGCTGAAATATACTTATTACAACGGAAAATCAATGAGTAATTTTAATTAGAGAGATATTTATTTTAGCTACGAGAACAAGGATAATTTACGGGAACGGTTGACTGGCTGTTTATCTGAGAGGCCACTTTGAATTTCAGGTAAGCTAGGAAGGTAACGAATATCTCCTCGGGCTGCGACTGATGGCTGCGACCTTAGCAAGCGCACAGCTACACGCTTTATATCGGCCGCTGTGATATTTTCTACAATAAAGAATAAAAACGTTATAAAGGTCGACCGATGAACGATCGATAGAGTATCATTATTTTTTAAAAACTTGTTGAATATTTACCAATATCCTTGATGAAAGCAGAAGGTAGCTTCCTCTTGCCAGTTGCAATTACTTGCCGGGCAATGTCTTCAAAAAGCACCGGTCTTGCTTCTAGGTTCATCAGTATCATTGATTGCAACTGCGTCTTAGCTCTCTGCAATAAGTAACGCCTATGGTAGTAAACGTGCTCCAAACATGTTGGGAAATGTTTCAAAATGATAGCGTTTAGAAAATTTAAAAAAGTATAACTCTATAAGAATCAATTCTCTTTCGAATGCAATGTGTAAGTAGCCTAGGCTTTGAAGTCACAGCTTATGAGAACGATCTTTTAGCAACAGTAAGAAGTTCACTAGCCTCAAAAGTCTCTGACAGGATGCAAGGGGCTGTAAGTATCATTAAAAAATAGTGTGAGCAGGAGGGTTTACTTGTCAACACAGAAAAAACCACCAAGGTTCCTTTTACCAAAAGAAGAAACCTAAAAACTATACCACCCATTATGCAGGTGGCTGTTATGCCCAGCTGTCGCAGCCAAGAAATTCCGGTGTTTTTACAGGGTTTCAGGAAATCACCAGATCTCTTGTGCTGCCGCAAAGGACATCCTAGTCTTCCTTCGAGAGGCAAGAATGCCCGACGTGTATCACTAAGAAAAAAGGGCCAAGTCACAATAAATCTACTTGGAGGTCGCAGTGATGTAGGGGGAGCCTAACCCCAACAGAACCCTCTGGCAAAAAAAAAGTAGTATTCTATGTGCAGTCTTTCTAACCCCGAACTTGAGTTATCTATGCAGGAAAATTACCCTCAGTTCTTCGTCATCGACATCACCAGCCATCGCAGACATTTCTTGCGTCATCACATCGACAATGTTCTTTACATGACTGGGAGGAGCACTTGCATGGATATAAAATAATCCGGTGTCTGAATAGGTTTGATTGTAGGCAGTGGCGCTGAACATCCAATGGAACCTGAACCAAATTACAATTAAGTAGCACAATAATCAAGTGAAACTCTAAGAGAAGGCTAGATCAGTTCATCACTAATGATCCGTCATTTGCCCGTCATAATTTTTAAATCAACGAAAAACAAAAATTCTAAATGTGCACGAAACGATACTAAAATACCTAATTAAATCAATAAAAGAAGTACTTTTTTATTCACTTTCCAAATCAGCAAGTTGCTCTGCCGCACCTGTATTTACAAATGCAATAACTTACCTGTTGAGAACATTAGTGTAGAGGCGAGAGTACATGCCCTTTCCTGGGCCACCGGCGCTAAAACTCCCTCCGCCTCCCATGATGACTCCGAGTACGCACATTGCAATGAAATCAGGATCTGAATGACTGCAGCCTTCCAGACCGATCACCACATGAGCTAACTCTGGCAAATTGGACGGACCAAGATGCAAAGGTATGTGACATTCTTCCTGCATTTCAATAAACCAAACTGTCGTTAGATAATGAGAGTTATGCTTTTTTCACAAAACAGCAAAATAGGGCTATCGCAATAATAAAGAACTCTTGGTCTAATAAGTTTCATTTTTTTACTTCCTGACTACTAACCTTCTTGGAAAGAGATTCTCTGAGTTAGGAAAGAAACACGATCAAAGGGAACACTAGGGATTTATTCGGCACTCAGAAACAACAGAGGAAAACCTAGCGAGACTAATAACCCTGCATTGAACTGGCATAAGCAGAGAATGCACCGAGACTACATTTATGCTTTCTGCCTTAAAAGACAAGACCGAATAATTATAGAGAGGCAGATTCTTGGATGGAACTTGCAACCTAAGAACCTAGCTTACGTCAATGAGCTGGTAAATGAGGTGGAACAAAGTGGTGGGCTTATTGAGCCTTTGGTGTTCACAGGTGACTCGTCGAGCAACTTTTGATCGATCAGGGACCAGCCGCTGTTACATACACCACACTGTAAAACGCTCAGATGTCAGAGTAGAGCTACAATTTGCCCAAAAACCCCAATCCCCTAGCCTAACAATTCTTGTCGACCATAAGAGATATAAACAACAAAAAAAACTTTTAAAAAAGTTTGGACTGAAATAAATCCGAATCGGACTAACAGGCGCTCTCAGCTTGTGGAGGAAGAGTGCTTACTTTTGTCATGACAAATCCACTCCTAAACGGCAGTCACTTACAATTAATAACTATGTTTGTGGGACAAATAATTAAAAACCTATGGGTAACTTACCTTAACAATACCTCCGGTGTATTGGGCTAGTGAATCGTCCACCTTTACTTTTGGTATACCAGTTCCCCACATTGGCGGTTTGTCGACAAAATACCTTGGAAAATCAGATCAAAGTCCGCATTATATAACATGAATATGATCTGAATATTAATGAAGTGAGAAACTGCAGAAGGAGAAAACTTTTTATTAAGAAGGCTCAGCAACTTTGCGCAAGTTTACTGAAAACATGAATAAAACACAGGAAGATGGAGGATCTTTTAGTCTTTATCCTCGGACATACGAAAGAAGCTAACTCGCAGATTTTAACCCCTACTCGATTGTGGTGTTGAATCTAAGAGTTAGGACTTGAGTTGTTGTTGTAGTGGGTGAATTCTGAACTCAAATTATTCCACTTCTAGGCATTCACAATATTCTTCCAAATTATGGAAAAAAATTTTTTTTTGTTATTATTCAGTATTAAACAATAAATTGTGATTGCCCAAGAAAAATAATTTTCTAGCCCCTCCTCATAATTGGATGTTTAACATTCCAAGTGTTAAATTTGAATATTTAAAAAAAAATATTCTGTCCGTCTGACGTCAACACATCTCTGAAGAAACTATACCTACATACTTGACATAATCACCAAAAATCCTTATTGGCCTGAAAATGATTCAATTATTTAGCCGAATTCCAATTTCGCTGTGATATAGGTGAGTTATGTATCAATTTCTGTTGATTTCTGGATCGAATGAGACCATTAACAGTTCTTGAGTCATCACAGCTTTTGAGAGCTGGGTTTGAGAATTTGAGAAGGTTGTCCTGATTATATAGCGCGAAACTATAATAATACCAATCTCAACTAGGTGGAATGCATCCAGCTGTATTATTATGCGATTAATTTTGACTTTTAATTAGGAACAGCAAATATTTTGAAATGCCAAATGTCAAGGAGTTTGACTTTATAGAAACATCACACAATCATTCTCAGAATTGTTTTTCTGAAATATTTTTCCTCGTGTGCACTAGCTCAACCAGGAGCTCTTCTTTGCTCTTTGAAAAGTTCAAATCCAAATTTCCTATTCGTTCCACCAAATTCTACCCATCTCAAAAATAATCAACACAAAAAATCTACTCTAATAATCTAAACGACAAACTTAAAAGAATAAAAACAAAGACACTGACGACTGACACAACACACAGAAACAAAAAAAAAACTGAAACGAAAGGCGTTATCACATATCTCATCACTGATATCCAAGTTTTCCGTGCGATCAAACATCTGTGACAACCAATTCCAAAGCTAACTAAAAATTAGTTAATCACCACCTTCAATCTAATGGTGAAATCAAATCTTGAGTAAATCCGAGGTAATGATAATTTCGATATTAGCTATTGCGCACTTTAAACCTCACTTGGTGAAATCCACCATAACCGAAAAATAACTCACTTCATCACAGACTCGACCAATCGGTCATGCTCAATTCCAACACCAGCAACAACCATTCTGCTGGGAGTGTAGTGGCTGTGGAGGAAGCTCTCAAGAACGTCACGGTTGATCTTGGCAATATTTTCAGGCGGGCAGATTCTTGGCAAGCCTAAGGTGTTGTCTTTGTAGGCTGCCTGCAAATAGTAATTTATCCCTTTAGTTTCCTTTGCTCAGCTAGTCAAAAATGATAACCATCAATTTCAAATGTACTAGAAACTTATTCTGATAATACAATATCTTTGACAAGTTTTATCATCCATTCAATACTACTCTAGACAAAGGGCTCAAGAACCACAAAGATAACGCTTTAATTGCTCCCAAAATTGCTGGTTGGCTTGTGTAACAACTTACAGCATGTATCATGTCCATAAGAATAGATTCTTGTTCTGGCCGTGTCATCAGGTTTTCCAATTCAAACTTGATATATTGAGCGGCAGCTGCTATCTGAAATTTCAAGAGAGATTCAAGCTCTATGAGCAATGTGCAGAAATCAGAAAATGAAGTAAAACGTACTACAAACCTCGTCAGGTTCCAATCTAGGCCGAAGTACAGCCTCTCCAAGAATTTTAACTACCGTATCGTACCCTCGTCTATCGGCAGATGAAGCGTAAATGCACGTGTCCCTAAAAACGATGAAAGTCTAATAAGTTCAGTTCATCTATTTAAGCGGGTCAACATTACTTTGCAGTTGATGAACCATTCTGGACGTATATGCAGTAACAAGCTGAGATAAAATGATGAGTGATGGAAAATTGATAAATGATCAATTGAACTGCAAAATAATACGTGCTTGTAACACCTCACTAAGGGACAGTTTCTCGTACCAAAATTAACTTTGACAGCGGCGTCAGCAGCCAACAGCTCGGAAAAAGCATTTCTCGTACCTGTTAGCGATTGATCACAGGTTAATTTGCCATAACTGCAACCGGCCGAGAAACCACAATTAGTACCATGACGAGGCTTCTCATTGGTTGATGAGTTGACAACGGCCTTGAAACTGAGTTGAGACTGCGTTCTCCAACATCTTTGCTGCATATTATCATCCTCAGTTTGTACGTTCGGTTCAGTGCAGCTCACTCTTTTTATGGATTAATTTTATTTCTCCTCGATTAGTGTGAATGTGTGATGTGCTGCGATTGCTGAGAACGATTGTTATGTCCTAATTGATTGGCATTGAATGCCTCTGTCAAAGTTTGCTGCACTATTAAGCAGGCTCTTTTTACTACCATAAAGGTATACGTATTAACTTGAAATAATTATTTAAAAAAGCTTAAATTCTTCTTTTTGTAAATAAAAAGTTAATTGTTTTGACGCAACCTGCTGCTCTGATTTGGCTGTCCAACAAGTGAGCCTTGCAATAAAGGATTGGGAAGCAAAAGAACCAAATTTTTATCTTGAAAGTTACGTGTTCTTTTCATAAAAAAATTATTGAGCAAAGTGACATCGTTTCTCGCATGCAAAAAATGAAGGAAATTCGGTCGGGCCGAAGTTGTGAACAAAATTCGGAAACATGGCAGCACTGTTTGGCAAAATTGTAAGAATTTTATCCTATTCACAATAATGACAGCTTTGACAGCGTGATTAGCTAACCCCAACCTGAACCTATCGTGGTTCAAAAAATGCTTTCTGTTGATCTGGTGTCGATTGGACTTAACAACAGGTTGGCTAACACTGCGATGTTAACATTTGTTCAAGAAACTGGCCCTAGACAAATCACAGTCAAAACGACAACTGACCTTGAGCCGAGGCAGTCACAAATGCCTCCATCCTTTTCAAGGGCGAGCAAAATTTTATCCTTATCCTTGTATTCAGCAGTTCCCTGTGACAAGAAAGCACAAATTGATTTCTCAACAAACACAATTGTACAAATTTTTGTGGTGAGGGGGAGATATACAAGGTGACTCTTTCTCCAATCTTTTTTTTATTTGCCGAGAAAGAATGGAGATAGTCCACTGTTGTTAATCTCCCTCTCTCTCACGTCAACAACTACATGGAAAATGTGACAAACAGAAGAACAAATCTACAAGCATTAAGGCAGAGTGTTTATCTTACTCACACTGAAAGCCAACTTTTCAAGAAAATGTGATACACCGCTGGGGTAGGCGACTTCAAATCGGGAACCGGTTTCGATAATAACTAAAATCATAGGAGAAATTAATTATTAATCTGAATTTTCTAGTTAGGTAAAAACAATTGATAAAATGTTCTATCGTCATAATTGATGCTTGGCAAAATAGTTAACAAAAGTTCAACATGACGTTTAAAGTTGATATTACTATAAAACCTGAGATGAGACACGCTGCCAGATTACAAACCAAAAATGGCTCGAGTTAATTTTAATTCGAATGGGGAAGACGCCTATCTTTTATTTTCGTTCCTAATGGCCTGAATTCTGCTATTTGGTATCAGCCGAAGAGGTAATGACCAATTTTTCATGAAAATTGTGAGTTTCCGCGGAGGATATCGCTAAGGAAAATCGGAGGAAGTTTGATAAACCCGGAGATGTAACTTCAACCGATTGAAGTAACTCCCTAGAGCGCTCTGGAGTCGGCTGAAAGACAGACAGTAACAACAAGACGGTCTTTAAGACTGGAGTCATGCTAAATCGAGTAAGTGACGCTAACTTCACTGCTACGTGTTAGGTTTTTTTAATAGTCGAGTTAGTACCGCCCGAAATGCCTCGTAAAGCAAATAAATTGCTGAGGGGGGTTTGGTAATCTCACAACAACCTCAAATCATTGCTCCCAATGTTAGTTTATTCTTCCGAAGATACAAGCGCTAGTATCGATATTCACGTTCAAAGGACTAGTTATGACGTAATAACTATTCATTTTGGTTTATTATTCAATAATAAACCATTGTAATCGCCCAAGAAAAAAAATTTTATAACCCCCCTCAAAATTTGATGTTTTATGTTTCAAGGCATGTAGAATCCGAATATCCAATAAAAAAAATTCTGTCTGTCCGCCGTACGCCGTTAGCAGTTTTCCGGCCAAACTATAATAGCGAAATTCTTGAAATTTTCACCAAAAATCAATCTCGGTCCTACGACGGCACAATTCTTGAACCAACTTGCTAGCTCAATTTTAAGGGTATTTTTGGGGGGTTCTGAGGGGGAGAAAATTCATATTTTCCATGGTTTTTCAGAAAAATGTGTGCGTGGTATCAAATTTTATAGATTTTTGGACGCTGAATCGAATGAGACCATTGCGGGGTCGATAGCTCCATTGGTTCCCGAGTTATCACAGCTTTTGTATCGAATTTGGGAGATTTTCAGAAATTTGACATGAGGGTATAACTTGAGAGTTCTTGGAGCTATAAAAATCGTTCTATACTCATTGGAATGGTCGACAAACACTCTCTCCAGCTGTACTGTTAGGCAAAAAATTTATTTTTTAATTAGGAAATTGAGAAAAATAAAATTAATTAAAATTAAAATAGTTGCTACAGAATTTTCCCCGATAGTTACCGATCTGTTTTTCGGTTGAAACGTATACACATTCATGTTCTGAATAATTATTTCGTTCAAAATCATCGGTTTTCATTAGCGATTTTCTCCGCGGAAACTCGCAATTTTCATGAAAAATTGGTCATTCCGTCTTCAGCTGACACCAAATAGCAGAATTCAGGCCATTAGGAACGAAAATAAAAAATAGGCGTCTTCCCCATTCAGCCGAAAACTGTCGAACTCAACTGCTAGTTTCGCAGCTTCGATCTCGAGCTGAGATTAAATTCCTAGCCCTCGCAAGTTATTCGTCGTGAAACAGGCCAAATACGAACCGCCTATTGTGCAGAATTGCCCGAATTTGTTTTCAGAAGCGACGCGAAGACCGTTCGGCAACTTGGTAATTTGAGTCGTCTCTTGTCTGTCTCCGGACTTATATTCAGCGTAAACGGCTTTTTCGAGATTCGGCGGCGCCTTTGAAAGCGGCGGTTGGTTGAAAGACGATTTTTTCGGAGGCGATGGGTCTTTGAGATTGGTTGAAAAGTCGCGAGACTCCAAAAGAGATTTGCATCTAGGAAGAGAGAAAGCAAGAAGATAAAAACAAGTAAGGATAAAAACAACAATAATGTAAGATACTCAAAAGATGACAATGGCGGTTGAAAATGAAAGATTAATACGGACTCTACAGGAATCAAGTCAAGATGGAACGAATAAACAAAAAATAAGTTATTTAGTAAATAAAAAATTAGAATAATTTCGAACCTGATAATTTGACGTCTTCCGAGTTTCCCCCAAGTTCGCACGTTACCAAACATAGTTCGCGTATTGAAAAAAAAATATAAGACTTCTTGAGATTTGGCAACGCTGAGGAAGAACAGCGAATTAATTTTTCTGTGTAGAAATCACTGTTCGAGTACGGTGTTGGAAAGATAGGCAAAACTAACGAACACAAGCTTATCAATCGTGTAGACTACGGCGAAATTGCATCAGGTGGAGAGAAAACGGAGAATCTAAACAGAATCGCGATGAAAGATTAGGTTATATATTCGCCTTCGTTTTTATATGCCTTAGCGTTTCCATTGGATGACATAAAATTCGTTTTAAATAATGGTTTATTTTTTACCGCTTCTAATCGTTGGAAGTAAAATAAAACTACGAATTCGTAGCTTTAAAGAAATATCCGAACTAATTATCTTTTAGCCGTGAATTTAACGTGTATGTTTATCTTAACGGGAATGTGAGAAACGCAAGAAATTGATGACCCGATATTCAGCGGCCGACTGATATTTTTTTCTCCGCTCTCTAATTTACACGATTCGTCAGCTGCATAATCAAACAAAAATTCTGCTTCGTCGCCAAAATTTCGGCGAGTAGTCGATTTTAAATCTTGACTGGATTGGCGGTATCCGCGGTGACATCACTGGCGAGCGTAAATAAAAAAGAGACACGTATCTCTTCCAATCAGAACGCACCACGAAATTGGGAGAAGAGAAGCTGGCTGCTTGTTTATCATCTAACCACCGCTGACTCGTCGCTCGATTCTTCTCTGCCGGTTCTAGACTTTTCGGACATCGTAGGCGACCAGCAGCAGAGTTTTCAAGGCTTCGGAAATTCGATTCGCGACTCGTATTTTCATCCGGACTTAACTGAGCGGTCGTCGAAGAGGGCACCTCGTTTGAGGAATTTCCTTGTCCGCGATGGAGCTGCACGTCTTTCTACTTGCAACGATCGGTAATGAATCAATGAACTAATTAATGAATGACGAATTGATGAACAACTGAATCAATCAGTTGTGAATTCTCCACATGAGAAAAACCAGGCGACTCATTATTATTTTTCCGGCCGATTAACTAGCCTATTTGTCCGATGATGCTCTGAAGAGCGAAATTTCGACCAGTAGAGACACTTAAGCGCGAGTTGCCTGATTTAACCCGCCGGCGATTAGGTATTATAAGTTCATTCATTTGTCAGTCATTGTCGCACTCATTTGAGGAGTATAATTTGAGTGTTGAAGGTCGAATTGTCTTTTGATTGGTAAAGAGTGCATTTCCTGCACTATATTTACACTTGTGTAAAAACACTTCTAAACCCCTCAATTTTCTTTCATGTTTGAAGGTGCGTAGAATTCGAATATCGAAGAAAAATCGCTGCAAATGATAGTACAGTGGTTTATTATTCGTTTGCCTCAATTATGATTTTGAAGACCATCTACTTGTGATAGTAACCTATTCCGAACATTTGTGAAGGTTTCCACCCTAAAACAGTTTGATAACTCAATGGGAAAACTCCGTAGCAATTATGCTTATTTTATTCATTTTTATTTCTCTCAACTTTCACATGAAAAGTTAAATTATTCGCCTAACGGTACAGCTGAAAAGAGCGTTTGGCGACCATTCCAAATACTATAATACTTTCACTGCTCTGAAAATTCTCGAGAAGTATGGCCTCATGCCAAATTTCTGAAAGTCTCGACAATTAAATTCGATAGCTGCGATAACACAAGAACCATTTGAGCAATCGACCCAGCGATGGTCTCATCCTAACCAACGTCCAAAAATCTATTGAAATTGATACCAATTACGCGTGAAACGTGCCTTGAAACATCAAATTTTGGGGGATGTAGAGAAAAAAGGTCGTGTACGGTTATAATGGTTTACACCAGGGATGCTCAAACGGTCGATCGCGATCGACTAGTCGATCGCGAGTGCTTTTTGAGTCGCTCTCAAGAAAAAAATATAAAACTATTCACAGAATTTGTTTAAATAGATAGGTCACTAAAACATAATAAATGAATAAACAACTAACATTTATTCGATCCGCAATTAGACCAGAATAACACCTTCATCACTTTCTTTGATCGTAATAACCATTTGCTAGTGGCAAAATGCGGCTTTATCAGAGGAACGTGGGGTACTTGTCAAAGAAAAACCGCGTCTTTGATTCCTGCCAATGTTTCTAGTCCAGTCAAAGAATGAGGTGTAGAGTGCGTGAGCAGGTAACTAAGCTATTCCTTCAGAAACTTGATTAGGGGGCTTAGGTTGTTTACATACCAAAAGTCCTGACTCCTAGGTGATGAGCGGGGGGAGGGGGTTAAATGTACGAATTTTGGGCCTCTCAGAGTCGATCGATCGAAGTCTAACAATATTGATGTCGATCGCCAACAGTTCAAGTTTGAGCACCCCTGGTTTACACCCACGCACTTTTCTGACGCAACTATAAAAGCTATTTAATTTAAATTTTCACAAAAAAAACCCACCAATCTTGTCCATTCAATGGCCGAATTCTTTGACCAAATCGCCTACCAATCCTAAATTTTCAGGGTATTTTTGGTAGTACTAAGGAGGGGGAATTCCTAAACGGCCTGTACAGGATTAGATTGCAACCCTTGATAGCGACCAGGAAACCTGTACGGGGTGGTTTCGGATTCCTCTGAAGAATCTAGGTCCGTTAAAGTGGAGGGGGGAGCGGAACGTGAGCTCGAGCCACTCTGATTGGCTGATACTTTCTCCCTCTCTTCCAACAGGTCGGTGTCGACTTGTGGGCTGTTGGGGAGAAGTGTCTGACGTATGATATGGGCTTAAGCAGGGTTCACAGGCATCCGTCCAATGGGTGTGTTGCTCCTAGCTTCATTATGTTCAGCCTTTTGGTTGGTAGTTGAAATTTCGAAGCGGGCTTAGTTTTGCCGCAAATGCAATCGCCTCTTATTTCTTTCATCAAATATTTTCCCGCTCAGACAGATGAGATCTCGACAGCTAGCGATTTAATAGCAACAGCACATTTGACAGAGGCCTGTGAACCCGAACAATTCACAAATTTTCGTGATAGTTACTAACACAAGTGTATGGCAGAGTAATAATAAACGACTGTACAATCATTTGCTGCGTTTCCCTGGCGGTATTCGAAGTTTATCTTCTATATCAATAATTTCGTAATTAATTTTTTTTTTCACAGTTGCTACGAGTTCGGCGAGCGATCAGATTTTTTCAAGTTCTAAGAACGTAGTCGAGTTGACGCCGGACAATTGGAAAGAAAAAGTCGAAAATTCAAATGAATATTGGGTCGTTGTATTCTATGCTCCGTGGTGCGGTCATTCTAAAAACCTTGTGCCTGAAATCGAGAAAGTATCCAAATTGTATTCAGTGAGTATCTTACTCGCGTTAGTTTCATAACTTTCCCAGTATTAAATTATTGTCGTAGTCTTTGTTTTATTATATATGGATACCATTAGGTATTGCTGCTGGTTTAAGGCATTCACTGTGAAAACGTTTCTAATTAACGATGCTTATACCAGTTCTGACAAATTGGTCCTACTATTCTTTTCGCAGGGACTAATCGAGTTTGGAGCTTTCGATGCTGATAAGTACCAAGACTTCAGGAAACGTTATAACTTGAAAGGTACGTAATACAATGTGTGATTGTTATTGTTAGGGATAGGACTATTTCTCAACAGGAATTATTCACAATTACGGTTCATTGGAATTGCCAATTGTTTGTATTTCTAGAAATTATTTTTAAAAAAATTATTTGATGATCTATTAGAAATGAACCGCTGGTCAGGGGATTTTCTACATTTTAGCATAATTTTTACAGGCTTTCCCAACGTTTTACTATTCGGAGCCGATAAATCTAAACCAGTTTCGTACCCATCGTCTTCGTCGAGGACTGCGGGAGAACTGAGCCGTTTTGTATTGAAATACATCACTGAACGAGTGAACTCTGCCTTCCCACAGGTCGGTTTTATCTTCCCAGAAAAATGTCCATATTTCTGATAGTCATCGTGAACTTGACATCTTCAAATTTATCATATATTATTGCTCTGATTTTGCCTACAGGAAAAGCCCCCTCCACCGAAAGATGAAGTGGTCGAGCTGACGGATTCCAATTTCGAGAAGCTCGTTCTGAACAGCGAAGATTTGTGGCTGGTCGAATTTTACGCTCCTTGGTGCGGTCACTGCAAGAATTTGGCGCCACAGTGGGCCGAGGCTGCTCGCCAGCTTGCGGGAAAAGTACGAAAAGACTTTTACCGTATCTAAGAAATTTATGTTTCTTTCTCACAGATTCTCAAATTGCTCAATTTAGTTCCCTATGTAATGGTTTATTATTTTTTATTTTAGCGACTTTTCAAAGAAAATTCTTTTATTTGTTCTTTCTAGGTGAAATTAGGTGCTTTAGACGCAACGCAGCACACGGTGAAAGCAAGCCAATATCGTATCCAAGGATATCCGACGATTAAATTCTTCCCAGCTGGATCGAAAAGCTCAAGTGACGCTGAAGATTATAATGGAGGCCGTACGGCTGGCGACATTGTTGCTTTTGCCCTTGATAAACTCAGTCAAAATATCAAGCCTCCAGAGATCAAACAAGTGAGTTGACTTTAGTTTATCAAATATGTTAACACTTTTTTAAAGCTATTCCTCGCTTTTTGAGGTTTGTTTCAGTGGTGATCCTGTGGATCGACAATATTCCAGAAGTTTACCCTTGTAGTTATTGCATGTGAAATTAAAGATACATCTACTTTGTGTGATAGGTACTCTCCGAACGTGACCTTGAGGAAGCTTGCGAGCAACCGCTCTGCGTTATATCAGTCTTACCGCACATTCTTGACTGCAACGCTGCCTGTCGGAACGAGTATCTCAATATTCTCAAAACTATGGGTGACAAATACAAGCAAAAGATGTGGGGGTATGTTGTACAATACTGCGATTTTGTTAAACTTTTTTTCTGTTCCGTGTTATTTTGTAGACAAGATAAATGTTGAACTAGGATTATTATTATTATATCGATTTGTGATTGCATCAATTTTAGATGGTTGTGGGCAGAAGCCGGTGCTCAACCTGACATTGAATCGTCTCTTGAGATCGGCGGATTCGGCTATCCGGCCATGGCTGTTCTCAATGCCAAGAAAATGAAATTCTCCATTCTCCGAGGTTCTTTCTCGAAAGAAGGGATCAACGAATTCTTGAGGTAATTTTTCTTTTAATTCGCGATCATTTTTTCAAGTACTCCCTAGGCTGCGTCTAGACTTGAGCTTTTGTTCGCCGCTCGAACCTATTGGCGACACTGGTATTTGGTCGATTTTTTGGTTACTTGCTTGATTTTCGAAAATAGAGAAACTGAGAATTAATAGAACAACCAGGCAATCTTCCTTTGTCGTCCTGAGAAGGGCAAAATAATCTTCAAGTATTTACGCTCTAGTTTTTCGCAATTAACTGTAAAACCGGTTAAATTGATACTGTATAAAATTTTGAAGTTGGATTTTTGTTCAAAAACATTAATTTGAGCAGCGTTTTGGCAACATTTTTTCTGCAAAAATTAAGGTAATGACTTGAACAGATAGGAACCTAACCTCTTACAATCAATTTTTGTTACTAATTTCAGTTATCCCTTATGAACTGAGAGATGATGAGATACAGGTCTGAATAAACTTTTTACGCGTAGTTGACTATTGAATGATATTGGTCATGAATTTTTGTCGATCCTCAATAAGAAAAGGTCTGGATTCCTTTTTTGTTACAAAAGGTAACCTGGACCGGGCTAGGAAAAATAAAAAAATGCCCGAATTTGCAAAAGCGCTTATTGAAGTACAAAATAATGAAGAACTTGTCGCTTTGAAGAAATAACTTATCAACCTTGAGAAGAATTTTCAGTGTGTATAATTTTATTAATAAGAACCCACAGTATCCAGTAAACAGAATCAACACCATTGATTGACTATGGCAGAAGAAAAGAACCTTTTGGGTATTCCTTCGTAAACTGTTTAATATCGAAGTATTATTTTAATTACAGGGAGCTTTCATACGGCCGTGGATCGACCGCTGTCTTACGAGGTGGTAAACTGCCAATGGTGACTGCCTCACAACCTTGGGACGGCAAAGATGGTGAACTCCCTGCTGACGAAGATATCGACCTAAGCGACATCAGTTTAGACGATAAAGACGAGCTGTAATTTGTTGCCGAGACGATTTCTCCGTTTTTTTTTCTCCCCCGTTTTCTCAAAGAAAGTGATTTGTGTGCCGGAGGTATGCCGCGCCAACGATTCGGTTCAGGACTTTTGATGCACATTCCCACGGGATCAAGACTGAAGGACTTTCAACATGTTCTGGATCAAGTTTGCTAATGTGTTTTCTAGTTGTTGATTATATTGGCTTTTATTTATTCGTTCGAACTTTAGTTCAAATTCAGGACATAACCTTTTCTCCTGCTTTGGAATATGCATAACTCGTAGGCACAATTGATTGGCCATTTTCACTTGAAATCATCAATGGCAAGAACAGAGATATGTATACAAAGTGTACAAGTAAATGAATTCAAAACGGATTGTCTCCTATAACTGATCAGTGGTTTTTGTCTTCAATACGATAATTGTCTAGAATTTATAGCCATTATCGCAGGTGTCTTTAACTGTTGGTTATTTCATCACATTTGGTTTATTCTGTGTACCTAACTGAAATCATTAGTCATTGGAAAATCGAATTCCGTTGTAATTACGAGCTGGATGACAGCGTATATGTACTTCAACCTACTTTTTCTAGATCTTTTGGATGCAACTATTAATAAATTGTTTTTTATTCGTCCAATAAGAGTAATTTTTCCTTCGTCTGAACGTTTTCCATGTCCAATATAAGATTGCTGATTGCATGGATGAGCTGATACGGAGTGTTACTGACCCTTAGGAAAAACAGTATTCTTAGTCAACAAAGCGTGTTAAGCACAGATAAGCCGGAGTTGTAGTGAACACTTTGCGGAAGACGATTCAATGCAAGATTTCAGCATCGCTAAAACATTCTACCTGGAGGTTAACCAGAAAACATGGTTGTGCAAGTGTAGAAAAACGTATACTTAACAAATATAAATAAATTACAAACTACGATTGACAAAAATACGATACATTCACTCTTGTATTGTGATAATGCATAGATGTAGAAAACTTGAAATATAACGAAGAACACGTGCTTTAGAAAAGAATATCAGAAGCGGTTTCTTGACTCCACGCCATTTCTTGGTCGATGTCGACCGGTTTCAAATAGTTGGGCTCCGACGGCTTGGACGGTTGTTGGCTGGAATGTTGCGACGTTGTCTGGGCAGGAGCAGGGCTTGTAACCCCAAGTTCAAAGCCCGTCGGTGTGGGCGATTTGCAGGGCGTGTATTTCTGAAGGGTAGCACCACCTTGAGACAAACAACTCAATCACTTTATCAGGAAATGATTTATACAAGTTGAAATAGGTTTTTCAACCTTATTTTATCACAGCAGGAAATCTTGGATGATTGTGAATAGTTGAGAGTGAGAATTACACGGGGACTCGTTCTAAAATTTTGGTACTCGCCCCTATGGGCATCATCAGGGCCTCAGAAGAGCAAATTAGACTAAGTCAATAGATTTTAGCCATTTAGGGTAACCCAATAGGTTCTCAGAATCTATCAGCTGGTCGTTAACAAATGTCACATGAAGATACCACTTTGTTTCTAAGATCTAATTTGAAACGCGTGCATAGTTACCTAAAGGAGAATTTGGCAAAGGCGATGAACGAGGCGAAGGCGAATCGGACATAAGTTGATCTTCGATAAGTGAATCTTCCGATGGATACTCATATAGCGTTGTAGCCTCGTCATTGAATTTGATCCTCCGAGCCTGAAATTACACAGGAAAACGTCACACGAGATTTATTGCACAATAGGAGCTGGTAAAACACACAGACGACGTCTTAGATACAATCTCAAAACAAATAAAAACGAACTGACCAGATAAAAACTAAGCTTTAGAGAAATTGAGGTGTTACAAGATATTACCCCTTCACCGAATCAATTAGTGCGCATTCTGTCAGCACAGAAGAAATCTAATGCTCACCTTATTTGGATTGGGATCCTTCCTAAAGCTCGATTTGCCATTGATAAGTACGTTGTCACCAATGAAGCTCACTTCGGAGAAAAGTTGAGCCTCCCATTCATCATCCAGGTCGACTTCATCTCCCCTATTGTTTGTGTCCTAAAAGCAGAACAGGTTTCAATTAGCAAACGCCAATAGAAAGCATAAATTTGATGAGAAAAAATATAAAGAAGCTATTTATTGACTCCATGCCATTTCTTGGTCGATGTCGACCATGTTGTGGTATTTTCTACAGCACTATAGTCAGAACGACTAATGAACCAATTACCTTTATAGCTTGATAGAGATTCAATTATTCAGCATGACGCCTACAATTGAAAATTCAATTCTACAGCCTAAAGTGAGTGAACTGATCACTAAGAAATCGACACACAAGCTCTAATCACGGAGTAAACTTTCCTCAAGGGAAATTTACCACTTATTAAACGCACGTCTCTCCTTGTGGTCTCTTTGATATACAATGTGTACTATAAAAATGTGTGAAGTATTGTATGTTCAAAGGTAACACATCTATTGGTATCGGTAATATTTTTTGTTTCATAATGGACGGCCTTGATGGTTTAAGGTGCGATCCAAAATGCATTCATGGCCATTACAATAAAGCATGGGCTATTGCGCGTCAGTTTTTCCCACCTGCTCACCTTGATGGCAGCAGAATACAAATTTTGGGCCTTCGACGTTCAGGTTATTCTGCTGCTGCACTCAGCTCCCAAAACTCGATGAATATTAATTTATAGCCTCAAAAAGAATACTTCTTCTACAGTATCTACGGTTACGCTAATTTATCCTCACTGTAGGGAAATTCCTGAGACCACTTACTTTCGACGAAGTCCGATTGGTCGAGTGGATTCCATCGTTTTCTATGTAATCAGGGACAGTTTGCCTTGAGCTGAAGTTGAATATCATCGTATTTGTATTTTGCCAGGATTTCTTCTCCCACGCTTGTTGAACCTGTTCGCTGTCGCTTACGCCACCATCAACAGTGACATGGCCGTCGTCAATAGATTTCTTAATACTTTTCACAGCGTTGATTAAATTGTTCTCAACCTCCTGGTCAGTGAGCGGTTTCTTCGATGGGATCGGTCGTATTACTGCAACCTGAAAGAAACATCGCATTGTTCAGTCCTGTATTTTGAATTAAATTGCATTTATATTGATTAAAAAGTCAGCACTCAACCAGCTCATGGTCCGAATGCTTTCACAAACATAAGTTATTTGTTGCAGCTTGAGACACTTCAAAGACCTTGGCATTTAATAGCATCAATTTCTGTATCAATAAGATGTTGGAAATTGTTGAAAATACAACGTAAATCCCAAATCCCCAAGCTCGCATTAAATCAAATCAAACAAATGACTTCTGATGCGGCCAACCTGGGCAAAAGCAATGGGGAATATATAATTACTTGGAGGTATCGTATTATCCACTCGCCCTTGACAAAAAATCATACTAACTTTAGAACAATAAATTAGAACCAATTTACTGATTACCTATTAAACTCATCCAAGTAACGTACCTGCTTGACGACGGACGTTGGTGGTGGATCAGGTGCCTGGCTCTTGACAAGACAAGGATTGGTAGCTTGAGGTGTGACGAGGTTCCTCCTTGGCAAGTAGCAACCAATCGAATCCTGCCCTTGGTGATACTTGGGGGAAGATAGATTAGAAACTATTAGCTCCTTGGGGTTTGAAGATGTAGAAGAGACGCTGTCGTCTGGAGAACGGTCGTAATTATCGTCGTCCAATAATAATTTGCCAGAATATTGCATGACAGGACTGGACCTAACAGGAGATAAAGCAGGACTGGATATGATTGGGGACATTGGGGTAGGACTGGACCGAACTGATGAGAGAAGTGGACTATTTCCACCGCTTCCAGTTCCACTTTGAGCGGGCTTAATAGAAACAAACGGAGGAAGGGTTGTTTTGGGTTCCATGGCAACAATACGGGCGGCATCAGGGCGGCTGGCAATATTCAGTCTCGGCGAGGACGATGCTACTGGAGTAGATGATAGGGGAGATGTCGGAGCTAATTTGACCGGTGATGTTGGCCCTCGGGCTGATGTGACCAGCGGGTAAATCTTCTTTCCAGACCAACCGCTGTTCCCAGGGGCATTTCCTTTAGGAGGTAATTTAGAATCCCCGCTGAACACCGGTTTTGGAGAGAGCAACGGTTTCGTTCGTTCGGTCTGTTTTTCAAAAACGGTACCTACCTTGACGCTGTTGTTTCCCACTTTGTTCAATACAGTCTTTTTGTTTCTCTTGTCGTTCGACCCGTCTGACGGCTTTTCAAATATCTTTTTTGTTTGCTTGACAACGTCCGGAGGCGGGAGCTCTTTGTCGTCTGGAATGCAACTTTTACACGTGGGAAATTCGGTGTCCCTGTCGACAATGACCAAGTCCTCGTTGGCGATGACCGACTGCGTCATGCCGTTGGGCCTAACTACTGCCGGTTTGTGGATGTCGTTCTTGAACAGGGTGTCCATCGATCGGGCGCGTTTCATCGACTCACCGCTACCAGCGACTCTCAATGACGAGATTCCCAAGTACTTGGCATGATGATGAGATATCCGGTGGCCTTTGGTCCACGCGCCGGAAGCGCTGATCGATCCGCTCGACTGTTTTTTCAAAAAATGTCTCGAATTCGACGCACCAGAAACAGCGGCTCCTCCGGTTAAATCGTTTTCATTGTCTAACATATTCTCAAGGCTAGTAGCGCGCCTAAGATTGGCCAAAGACGGTCGGCCCGAATATCGTTGGTTATCTCGCAACGTCATCGACAAGTATTTGCTCTTCAGTTTGTTCACAATTCCTGGCCCGTACTGCAGTTCTTCGCTCGAATCCGAATTCCCGTCGACGTCACTTTTTCCGTTGGACTCGAGATTCTTTATTTTACTCAAATAATCAGCTTTGAGCTTGTTCATAGCCTTTGATGACGAAACTCGCTTCGAGGATATTTTATCCTCGACCATCCTCGACGATTTTGAGTCAGAAGTGTTTACAAAATGATAATCGCTTTTAGCCTCTTGAGATTTCAACAATCTCATGTTTCTCACGGAGTGAAAGTCGTCGGCACCATACTTATTCGTTAATTGTACGGACCAAACGTTTTTCCCCTTGCTTAACAATTTTTTCCGTTGAAGCAATTCTTTTTTCCAAGGTGGAATGTTTTCTTCGAAATGAGAAATCTGACTGTGATTCTCGGATGCCATCCTTATCAAGTGTAGACAGTTCTACGTGTACTTCCTGACAACTTGGCCATATTCGCTCCGTCCGTACCTGGTTAGTAGCTGCGAGAAAGTCTTTCTAAGTCTTCTTCCATAATTTCATGATAAAAGGCACTCGTTCGATCACGACCGATCTGATTCACCGAAAAGGCTAACCCAAATAGAAACGAGAAACAAACGGCCCTATTATCAAAACACAACCTTGTAATTATCTACCACTATCCTACTTACTACGACAGTCATCACGTAAAAGAAGATAACTGTACGGGACGGGATGGACGGAGACGGACAACTACGGGATTGAACACTAGGCCGAAGAAAGAGGGAAATTCCGAGCAGATGTAGGGAAAAACACTTTCTGCTCCTAGCACCAGAGATTGAAGCGTGGAGCAACACGCTGGTTTCCGGGTGGTAGTCACAAAACTGATACAGTTCGCAGAATCGATAGTATATAAATGATCGATTCGACCTGACAATCGATATTCACCGCGTTTGCTTCGATTAGATTGGTGCGTGGAAATTGGGCTAAAAGGCGAACAAATTGCCATTATTTGCGGTAGTTGTTTTTCGTATTTTCATGCTGGTGGATAGAAATCGCCGGCACAACTTGGCTGGAGTTAATTTTAATATTAACCAAAAATGTGAATTTTATCATTTGCACTGAAAGTTTTTTCCTTTTTTCAAAGAAAAATCTATACGTTTCAAGTGGTTTACAAAAAATATATATTAAAAGTTGGAATATTTTGAATTTGGACTCCGTGAGAATTTGTAATTCAAAGTTGAGGATATTCTACTTTTTGATCTATTCTCAAACTTTCTCATTTTCCAAAAATATCCAATGATCCAAAAAAGTGGCATCTACAGCTAATAATACGATTTAAAACATTCTTCAGTTCCGTATGAATTCCGCGATGTTCGATAATCGTTCGATTTCATTCGATCAATGTTGATTAATCGATTACATACTTTGATTCCATCTTTCATTGGGAAAAGTCGGAAGTCTGCGGGATAGTTGAACTACAGTTCAACGCAGGTGGTTGCCCTCGCCCTGTCGCCGAGTAGCACTCTTTCCCCATGACAAGGCAAACCAGGAAGTGAAACAGATAAGGTGCCATCCATTCAACTTGGTTCTATTTCGCGCCACTAGGAGCGCTTCAAAATATATCTCTTCAAAATAATTGAATTAAATTGAAAAAAAGTTATTGTACATCGAAACCGTGGTGTTAAAATTGCTTAAAATATTTTATTGTGTGGAATACTCGTTTTTGTATTTCAGGGTTGAAAACAGTTTAGTTTTAGTGAGGTTAGAATGTGGATAGGTATGCGATTGATGAAGTCTCGCAAGCGTGAATCGTTACCATAGAGAGAGGGATGATCATTACTAAGTAACTGTTATCTGAATGTTTTTCTATTATAGTTGACATTGACATGACAACATGTGGTAGTCGTTGTGGTTGAGAGGAGAAAGTTTAGTGGTTTCTAAGTGATGAAAAACGTCGACTCGTCGAGTCTCTCATGCTTATTTCGGTTACTACAGTGACTTTAAAATAATGTCGGGTAAACAGTACGGTCTGCAATATCCGAAAAAACCTGAGCCGCCTTTAACTATCAGACCGTCCGTATTCGGTGATGATAGCGACTCGGAAAAATCCGACGGAGGTGGCGATTGGACGAAGAAAGCGTCGAAACGGAATTTTTCGTCAGCAGCGAGCCGCAGGCAATCGCGAGCCGAAGTGGAAAAAGCGTTGAAAGAGGATGCGACAGTTTTCCAGTACGATGAAATCTACGACGAAATCGATCAGCAGAAGCAGAGTCTCAAAGGTGCTAACAAACCTAAAGATAAGAAGCCGAAATATGTTCAAAACCTGTTGGCAGCTGCTGAGCGACGAAAAATGGAAAACGAACGTCGATACGAACGTCAGGTTCAGAAGGAACGCGAAGCCGAGGGCGACGAGTTCAAGGACAAGGAAACCTTCGTTACGTCGGCTTACAAGAAGAAATTGGAAGAGTTCGCCAAATTGGACGCTGAACAGAAACGACAGGATATGCTCGAGGAGATTGGCGACGTTACCAAACAACCTGATATAAGCGGATTCTACCGACATCTTTACGAGACGACGGTCGGAGGAGAAAAAACCGTCCCTGAACCGCAGACAGAGCAGCCGGACAAAGAAAAAGATTCAGCAGACAAGGCTGCCAAGTCTGGAAGTCGACAATACAGGAAACGGAAGGATTCGAATAGTTCCACCGAGAAGAATCAAGACGCTGATTCCGATCTGGGCTCTGCCTCTTCCAGTTCGTCCTCGTCGTCAAGTGATTCTGAAAGCGGGGAAATCAGCAGCCATTCGGACACTGAGGATCCTAAGCGGCTACGGCTTAAAAAGAAATCGTCGGGGAAAAATAAAGTCGCCGACTCCGAACAGCCTTCCGACAAGCATAAGAAGAGTGAAGAATCACCGGCTAAGCCTACCAAAAATCACAAGGATGAACCGGTTGTCGTGGCTGATGAAAAAGCTCCTCCGTCCAAAAATGAACCGCCGCCTGTGGACATTTGGAAGAAACGAACTGTCGGCCCTGTTTTCGACGCTGCACTTCAGCGCTATTTAGAAAGAAAAGCAGCTCGACTCTCTGTCGGTTCTTGAAGTTTTCGCTCGTTTCATGTAACAAATATATTGTTTTTTTACTGGTACTTATTTCGCAAACTGTTTACCTGTCAAGGCTAAAATGCAGAGAATACAACTGCGATTTCCTAATGATAAGCAACCTCCACGGCTCAATCGTTGAAAAACTACTTGTTTCTAGCTCCATATCGAGAGTGAAAATGAGAGAATGATTGAAACCAGGAATATATTTACACCATTATGTGAGTAAAAATTGAGAACAATCAAAAGGAGGAATTATCGCTTAGAAGAACAAGTTAGCTAGTTAAAATCATATAAGCATTTTGATATCATAAGATAAGACAATGTTAATAGACTGGATGAGGTCCTTGAGTTGGGAGGACTTTGAATCTTTTTTTGATGAGGATCCGCTCTTTCGACATTTCGTTACCAACCGAGTAGCGAGCTGAAAAAATAAAATTTGGTAGAAATTTCAAAAATTACCGGCAACAATATAATATTTATGTCACCATAAGAGTGGAGACAGTTTAGGCAAGTAAATTAACTCACCAGGATGTGCTGGTATTGTTGGGGCTCCAGTCGGATCGATTTTCTGAAACGAATATTCACACATTATTATTCTAAATAATCGACTACTTGATAGGTTGGAAAACGGTAGGGGTATTCATGGTGAGAATCCTATCTATTCAAGTCGATTTTATGCAGAATTTACTACTGCGTCAATGGCTTCTTACAACGAATACATAAGAGGCATACTTTGAAGGTGTAGACTCGTTGATTCTTCTCGTCAAGATAGTAATGCAGATACATGATGTTTCAGGGAGGATAGGTAGAACGCTGAAAACGAGATTTTGAATGCGACATTAATTTTCAAAGAAGGTAACATTAATGAAAGACTAAATTAAATATATTTTCACACTTCCACCCACCTACCAGTCGAATGAAGCAACAACAGCCTGATGAAAAGGAAAACTGATTGACGAGCACGCACCTTGAACTCGAAGCCGAATGATGTGTATCGATGTTTGTTAAAATCGATGGTAAAAACATCGATGTTTGAGACATCGATTCTGAGCTTCCGATGTTGCGTGCACAGTCCGCGAATTGTCGGAATCGCACTTTTGAAAGTGCTTTGCCTATGAATAATCATTCATAAATCATTAATGAATGGTAAGGTGCGACGTAAAAAGTTGATATTCAACACAACAATCCTTGGAGCTTTTGCGAATCGAGTTCCCATTTTTACAGATTGATGCGACACTTTCAAAAGAAAATCAAAGTATGATTTATTCAGATTTGTTTGAAATTATTATTCGTCTTTTCGTTTTTTATTCGTTTTTAAGAGACCGATGTTTTCTTCCGATCATTGACATCGATCTTTTAACTTTGTGCATCGATAATATGAAATATCGATGTTCAGAGGTCGATGTTTCATCTCTATCGCTGCCTGGCATTGTTGTGAGGCTAGAACAACAGTAATCACGTGGAGTAGTTGCTGTTGCTATTACAACTCCAAGTCCACAGAGTCTTTAAGACGTTTAAGACATCAGTGCTCCACATTTTTCTTGACAAATCGACAATCAACGAAAATCCCGTTATCGCAGTTTAAGATTAATTACAAACAAACATTATTAAAATTCAATTTCAAAGAAATATGAATTGTTTAATTTCATATTGTGATTGAGGAAATTTAAAAAACAATCTACCTTTATTTATGCTTTAGTTCGACCTTTGCTAACGCTTTTTGGTTTATCAAAAATGTACCCAAAATAGGTGCACACATTTGCAAAACGGCTGAATAACAACTCCCACTGTATACAAAATATTGTTTTAGAACATCGATTGTTATCGCCTGAAATCGATTTATCCAATATATCTATCGATTAATAAATGTAGAGACAAGATGTTAAAACAATTTTATCAATCGAATAGTGAAAAATGGAATTGTAATGAGATAAGTTCAAATTCCCAGTGAGGATATCAAACGCGGCTGAATCAGTCAGCGGTTTCTGTTTTTCATAATTTGGCCAGAAAATTGAGTAAATAAATCTCTCTCTCTCTTTCTCTCCCTCTCTCTTGAAGAGTTTTTCACAGCAAAGCAAATTATATTGATTTGAAAACGTCATAAATTTATATTGAAGAAAAGGTTTGACCTTCAGTTAATTTTCGATTAAATTTGACATTCGATTAATCGAACATTGATGACTATAATTTCAAAAATCGATCTATTCTAACATCGATTTATTTCCCATTCTTTTGTACTAAAGTCAGCTGATGCCTTTCAAGATCCAGAGCGACGTTGCCGTTCGATCTCTTTTCTAATAATTCTCCTACTGTTGTTGTTCTGACTTCCCTGTGCTCCTTGCTAGTTTGCTACACTACCTACTTGTTTTGAGGTTTGAAGGCATATCTGAATTTTTTTATCTCGAGGTTCTACGGACTGACGCTATTTATATTCCCTCTCTATTTTACATCTCTTCTCTTTATCGTTCGACAGTGTTCGTTTCGCGTTCGTGTGATTCATTTCTTTGTTGTGCGAAGGGTGGAAAACATCTTACCTCAGTGGTGTTTTACTCTTACGGGTTCAGCGAAGGTTTGTCAGCTTTCTCGTTCTATTGGTGTTTTTAAAATATTATCATTTCGATTTACTTTCTTACGAGCCTTTCTCGATTATCAGTCTGTTCCGTCGTATTATGCCGAATGAAATTACCTTTGCGCGATGGCTGATCACTTGACGAACGAGCCTTTGGCGAAGGTGTCACCCGCGTTGATGGAACCGCTCGATTCCAGTTTCTCTTTGATTTCAATTGGAACGTCCGATTTCGGCAGTAACGAGTCGAAAATTGTCTCATCGTACCCGAAAAAAGGATTACCGAGCATGCCTGACGTCACGCTGACGGGCGAGTTCACCTCGCTCCTGCTCGGGTCTGTTGACGACAACCAAAATACGACGAAGAGAGCTTTCCAACTGATCGACCCTCGTGAAAGGCTAAAAGTAAGTCTTTATTCGATTGACTGATGAATTCTTTATCTTACAATAAACGTCAGGCGTTTGTTTTGAAGAATTATTCGTAGTTTGGTAATTTTGGATATATAATATGATAGTTATGGTGAGAGAAGTTCAGTGGAAGAAAACATGGCTACTATTAAGCAGGGTTCACAGACCTCCGTCAAATGCTTTCTGCGTTGGATTCGGCAAAACATGGTGGGGTCGCAAAACTCCGCCCATCCTAATGCGACAGTTCATAAATAATAGTGTACTCAAAGCGTCAACAGATACCTTGCTAAGCGACTAATGAGATTCAGGAAATGCTATCAACAAACGCATGAACGCATTTGACTGAGGCTTGTGAGCCCTGCTGTCTTGAGCTAAACAGATTCACGCGATTTGACTTCTAAGTTTCCCAAAGTGGCGTTCTCCTACACTGCCAAAGTTTATTAATAATGAAAAAAAAGCCAAACTCTTCGGTTAATATGTTGTCATTTTTCTTTCATTAAAACGAGCAATAAACATGGCGATGCTTTCAGATATTTGATATTATTTGCCTTTTCTCAACGTCTCATAAAATTATTTTAACTTCACGATAATCTTATCTTTGGGTTTCTGCGTACAGGTCGGGTCGGTTGAAGAATTCTTGGACTTATTGGCTTGTACTGGTGAAGAGGAAACTCCACGAGTGAAAGTTGTCTCTATAGTGGGTGAGTAGAAGCATATTTTTTAATTTTTAGGACAGTAGTGGATTACCTATGTGCGAATAATCGATTCTGTGTTTCGGCCCTTGCAATGTATCAACCGAAACTAACTCCGACACTAGATAGAGGATTGATTCTGTTTTCTGTCATATCATTAGAGAGTTTTAGTGCATTGCATGCTCTTTTAAAACATAAAGGTGGGTGTTTTGGGTACTTTGTTAACCCTTTCTCACCGACAGACGCCTAAAGGCGTTTGAAGAGTAACGTGCTGTGGGCCCTACAGACGGCTTTAGGCGTCTGCCTCTTGTGTTTTCTCAGTCCCGACGGACGCCTTTTGGCGTTTCGTAGTTTTTCGACCTTCTGATGCGATCTGCGGTCGTATTTCTGTACTAATCTTTTCGATTCAGTTATCATCGTGTGGTGGAGAAGTACACCTTTCATTTTCACCCTCTTCCAACTGATTTCGCGGCAGTAACACTATCGTGGAGGGCGAAACTGTCACCTTTATCTTCTCTGTCACTTCAGTGGCTCATTCCCCTTCAGTGGCTCTTTTCCCCTTCAGTTTGACAATTGGAGCCTTTGAATTTGTTTTATTTTTATTTTTTTTTTGTTTGTATGAATAGCGTAACATGTTGCTAAAGCGTCGGGAGGGTGGCCTCACTATGGTCGGGCGCTTTTCGGGAAGAGAGGGTTAAATTAATTGTCTAATGGTCACCATAATCCGCCATCACAGGCCGGTCACTATAAGAAACTTATGATTTGACAGAGTAACCAAAACTCCTGCGGTTGGTTTTAAAAACGCTGCAAACGATTGTACGGTGGTTTATTAGAGAGTTTTTGCAAGCCACTATCGTCAGACGTGGATCATTCCTCAAAGTTCGTGTGACGTCACGCATGACGTCATACAACAAAGGGTACGTCACCTTGAAGACGCCGTAGGCAACGTGCGACGCTGAATTACCTCAAGTTCTAAGTACGACGTGACAAGTGCACATCAATCGCATAACCTTTCGATTATAACCCTATACCTAGCAAAAACCTTGAAACTAACTGCAGAACACCGGCTACGCAACATCTAATCATTGTGAACGCGTACGTTTATCAGATTATCTTTCTATAAAATAGTATCAATAATGCAACCATACCTAGCGGGGACTACCGACGCGGTGGGAAAGTGAAATTAATTCCCATGTTTCGAAAAATGGGAATCGGCCGTTATTCTGCTGGCCACTTGTCTCCTCGAACTCACCAGTTTAAGTTGTAAACAATCGTGAAACCTATTGCTTTTATTATGTTTTCCGGATTTATTATAGTTTGTATCGGTGATCAGTCGCCGGTTTCAGTTCCGTGATTTTTCAACCAGCTGCTAGTTCGGGAAAGAGCAGAAGTGTTTTGAAGGGAAGAGCGAACGTTTGACATTACATCAACATCAGACGTTTGTGGCTTGCAAAAACTCTAATAACTTATCTGAACATTTGTGAACGTTTCCACCTAACAACAGGTTGGTAACTATAAGGGAAAACTAATTTTTAGTGGGGATGGTAATTTTTATAATTTACATTTTTCAGATTAAAATTTGACTTTTTCATTTAACGGTACAGCTGAAGAGAGTGTTGAACGATTATTCCAACGAGTATAAAACGATTTTTATAGCTCCATAATTTTTGAAAACCTTGAAATTCTACACGAAAGCTGCAATAACTCGAGAACTATAAAAGCTATAGACCCGTTGATGATCTTATTCGATTCAGCGTCCTAAAATCAATAGAATCTGATAACAAATACACATTTGTCTTTTTTCTTCTTTTTTTGCGATTACTATGGTTTATTATTGATTGATAAAAAATTGGAAAAAAAACACGCAATACATCAAAACTCTCTATTATAATTATATAGTTAGTGGTGCTTTCATTGACTATTGACAAAAGGTTGATATGAAATACGTGGGTGATTTCTATTGTATTATTTTGTTGCAGGTAATACGGGCGATGGTAAGTCTCGCACACTCAACGATTGCTTCTTCAACATGAGCAACGTGTTTCAGACCTCATCAGCTCAAGATAGCTGTACAATTGGAGTTTGGGCAGCGTATGATCCTGAATTAAAAATTATTTGCCTTGACACAGAAGGATTGATGGGCTCTGCTAAACTTGCAGACTCTCATCATCGAGCTCGTCTTCTTGTCAAGGTAAACTCTTCAATAGGAAATGCAAGCGGTTGTAATGTGGGAATGCGCCTCAAGCTTATTTTAAATCTTAAGATCTTCGGAAATTTATAATTGACCTTGACTTTACAGATTTTAGGCGTTTCCGACGTGGTGATATACCGAACACGAAGTGAGCGACTGCATGAGAATATGTACGATTTCCTAGGCAGAGCATCTCGCCATTTTACAAACCACCTTCAATCTTGTTTGGAGTCCATATGCCAAAAGGTGTATATGGGTGGATCAATTTCTGCCTTGGGCCCTGCAGTCATTATCTTTCATGAAACCCAGAATACAAAGCCACTTCCTGCAGGTAATATGGGTTTATGATACTGTATCAATTGTAGTTTAATCTTGCTCGCATTGTAATAAACTATGATATCATGGGTACACTTTTAGGAGGAATACCAAGCCCGGAAGAATACTTGAGATCAAAGTTTCATGAGCTCAGCTTGAACGTGGACGCTTTCTCGTCGCTGAAGTACATCGGTCAAACGACGTGCGAGGGCGAAACTTCGTACACCCAATTACGCGCTGCAGTTAAAGCTGAATTGGAAAACACCAACGTGAGGTCGCCTCGAAGTCCAGCTGCCGTTTTCCAAGTTTTGAAGGTGAACCTTATTGATTTCTGTTTTCTAGCCGGCAATGTTCCCCCTCTTTTTTAAACTCCCTCTATCATGGTACACCATAAATTTAACGTGCTCTATTTTCAGGCGCTGAACGACCGCTTTAGTGGTACGATTGTGTCTCGCGATGAAGTCATACCGGACTCGTATTTCACCTGCCCGGCTGTTTGTCAGTCTTGCTCAAACAGGTGCACTTTGTCCATGGGGCACCATACCAGCGGAATTTCACATTCCACACCCAACAAATGTCGGTACGTCAAATATGGGATTAGACTACTTGTGGATTATAAAAATTCGTGCCTACTGCTTAAAGAATTTCTAGCCCGTTCAAACGTGTGTTACCTTTGATTTTTTCCATGATGTGTAAAATGAACTTTTTCTTTGTTAAGTCTACCACGTTCACACCGCATGCTGGCTGATCATTCATTGTATTTGCATGACAGGTACCAACATCAGTACGAAAACTTGTACTATGTGTGCAAATCTTGTCACTCGAACGGAAACGAAGTCCGAGTTAATCCTCGTTACAGTTCAAGCTCGGATAATTCTTGGTTTGAGGTCATAACGCATTACGCATGGTCTGGGTGAGTTGAGTTTTTTCTTATATAACAATCTCCGTTTATTCTTGAGTATTGTAAGCATTGTATTGTTATTCTGTAAAATTGGATCCATCGTTATTCAGGAGTTGACGATTTATCATCATCATTATTGGAGTTGTAATCCAAGCTTTTTCAGGAGTTGATGATTTATCTGCAATAATCTTGTCTAATATCTACAAAACAATATTACCTTCACGATACCTAATACACTCATTTCTATTCCTTGTTTTCATATTATTACTGTTTCAGGTACGTGATCGAATGCCCACATTGCGGTGAAATATACCGAAGCCGCCAGTATTGGTATGGGAATATTCCACCCGAGAATGGAGCAGTTCGCACTGAAATTCACCACGTTTGGCCTGGCGTAAGTTAATAATCAAAATGATAAGTACTTCATTGCTATTCCCATGTTCAAATTGAATCGTAAGAAGAAAAAATTTTTATAGTCCTACTATTATTCTATATTTATTTGCTCGAGAAGAACGAGAGTGGGAACTGAATTATTCAACGTATTCTGAAAAATTCACAAACCTTGTACTATTGTTTTGTTTCCCAGTCGAAATGCTCAGGCTCGAACAATCAAGTCTCAGCGCAGAAGGTCCTGGATAGCGTTTCATATCTGACCGGTGCTGTTATGAGTGCGTCCCAAACCCCTACGAAGGCTCTAGGATCGTGGATGACGGATCAGGTGGCTCCAAAATACTGGCGTCCCAACTTCGAAATAACTGTAAGTGTTAATCTATGATTAGCTGATACCAAAAAAATCTATTCTTTATACCAACCTGGACTGTGATAATTGACACTCTATCTCTCTTGAATTTATCGTCTCTTGCAGCATTGCGAAGTATGCCAAAAGGTTTTTTCGGCTACAATGACGAAGCATCATTGCAGAATGTGCGGGGAAGGCGTGTGTGACAGTTGTTCCAAAAACAGCAAACCGGTGCCTGAACGGGGCTGGTATAGTCCGGCGCGAGTATGCGATAACTGCTTCAGTCCTCCATCAACCAAAAACAAAAGTACGCTCCACTTATTTTATAATTGTTAAGGTCATAAATAATCGCAACTCTAGAACTTTTGTGAAATCATAATTTCTCCGTTACGAACCTGAGAAAATGAGGGGAGAGGGATTAACGTCAGTGGAGCTAGAGTGTACTCAACAATTTACTCCAATGATGCGCAGTTTTCGTCGTTGAGAAAAATAAAATCATAAAATATTTATTACATATTAATTGTATAAAAGCTTGATCTACGTTACTGCTCTTCGGGTTGAGA
Organism: Tupiocoris notatus; assembly: GCA_037159825.1. Classification (NCBI taxonomy): domain Eukaryota; kingdom Metazoa; phylum Arthropoda; class Insecta; order Hemiptera; family Miridae; genus Tupiocoris; species Tupiocoris notatus. The sequence goes on from JASJUZ010000771.1 coordinate 275,021, forward strand.
CACTATAAATTAATCCAATTCTAATTTAAGAGGACCGAGTGTGCCAGAAAACGCTGAAATATTAAACCGATTACGACCAGGAAAATCTCTGTCCTAATCCTGCCCATTCATTGAGTGCCTTTTCCATTAGATACAATTATACCTTTCTTTTCCAGAAGACGATAGCGGAGGAACAGTTGGCATAGATGATACGGAAGTCATTCCTCGTAAAGTGGGCGAAGCAGTCGTTTCGACAATATCGACTGTGGCGTCAATACTCACGTATCCAAAAAGTAAGTTAACCTTTTTGTGGTGGAAAGCTAATTTTAATTTCTAGAAATGTTTTACCAAACTTTAAGTTATTGAATGCTTTCATTTCTACAAACCAACTAATTTTATAGTACAGAAAACTCTGCAATTGGTCTAGTTGAGGGTAATCAGTTGCTTTCTTCGAATCTTTCATAGACTTGATTTAAACTCAATTTACGGCATAAGTTAGTCTCAATTATAACAGCGTCCTCTGATGATAAAAATTTATTTATGCTTCAATATTAAGAAAGATTTGTATTTCCTTTGGTTTTTCAAAAATCTAATGAACTTAGTAGTTTTTTAAATGCTGACAGCAGTGTAAGCGGTTGTAGTTTATAAATATTCATGATAATAAAGACGATGGCGAATATTCTCGACAGTCGGTTACTAGCGTCTGATGAAAGAGCTACCAAAGCAACATACTGGTTCAAATGTTGAGAACTCACTAGCAAATGTTCTTGAGGATTGATAAACTAATTTACGTCAATTGCATTTTTATTTCATCAACAACTACAATTTGATCCGGTAATGAAAACAAAATGGAATTAATTTGTGAAACACGAAAGAAGAAGCCTTCACCCGCTTCCTTTTTGCACACATCGTTTCAACTGTAAGGATTTCTTAATGGTGGCCCAATCTTCAAGAATACTGTCCTCATCTAATTGGTACACAACGTAGGGAAATTTAGCCGTCACTGGTTTCCGTCTAAATTCTTCAGCTTTCCTCTTCCGCTGCATTCGCAGTCTAGATTTCTCCAGCAACTGCTCATAGCTTGGATACTCTGCCATATTTTTTGCTTCTTCCAATTTTTTTATCTGCCCCTCGATTTTTTCTTTCATTTTGTCAAAAAATAGAGATTCCTCGTTATTTTTGTCCTGGTCGATCGCTCGTTTCTCGGCGGCGTAGCTGATGTCGATGGTTTTGAGGCGAAAATTCCTCAGCGCTTCGGCCACTTGTATTCTATTCTGTTTTTCTCTCTGCAGTTCTTCCAAAGGTTTCTTATACTCTAGGGCAGACTCGCATTGAAGCAGTTCCAGCAGCTTCTCAATATGTCTCATCTTTTCTGTGTGCAGTTGTTCCCTTAGAATTGCATACTGTGATGACAAAGCTGACATTTGTTTCACCAGTTGGTCTCGCCGCCTTCGATATTCGTCATGATCAAAATCGCCAATTTCCAAATCACTCTCTGCAGATGAAGTGCTGAAGTTCTCCGAATCGGAATCGCAGTTAGAATCGTCGACATCTGAACCAACAGTCGAGTTAGGCATGTCAACAGCTGTGCTGGTTATCTACGGAACTTCCTGAAACAAGATGGAATGACTGAAAAATATCACTCTTTCATCTTAATTTCAATTGAAACTCTGGCGCTTAGCGATTATTTTTTCTCCATCGAGGGAGATGATTGATTGATTGATTGTATGTATTTATTTATACACCAGGGGAAAGGTTAGGGCCAAATGGCCCTCTCTTCCACCTTCCCTGGATATCTTACAAAAAGAATATAATTGCTCCGACAATCAAAAGAAAAATGCGGTAAAAAAGAACCAACAACTTCATAATTAAAATAAAATACAATATACAAAGTCCTAGACTTTTATAATTAAAATAGTATAATAGACATAAGCAAAAATAAAACAATACTTCACGGTCTTAAAAATCATCACTAAATTTCTTCCTCAAAATAAAACAATACTTCAAATAAAACAATACTTCATGGTCTCAATAATCATCAATAAATTTCTTCTTCAAATTCGCTCGAAATGAACATGTTTGATGATGAGGAGAGACTACTCAATCGAATTTTATTTCGATACATGGATCTGTTCTCAGGCTGAGATATTTATAAATATTATATGAGCTGCAGTAATTCTGCACAGACAAGGACTGCACTATTTCAATATTTCTCACAATTTACCAAACAAAAGCGCCTAGGGCTTAAAAATAACTCATCGGTGGCTTTTTCGTTGCCTTGATTAAATGACGAGTAGAGCAAACCACATACCTTGATAATACGATAGCGAAACTCAATAATGAAGCTGAGTGCCAATGCTAATGAGAAATAATTGAAGAAAATTGATTCATTGACTAGAAAATAAGCAGTTGCTCAACAACTAGCGATTGGATGCCAAGAGCTAAACAAACGCTATCACATTGTTGTCTGAGGTGAGTCAATTTTTTGTCCTTCTATCTGTCATCGTTGGACATAATTATATCTTCGTTTTGTTGCATTACTTGAAGAGGGAGATGAAAAATGTGACTTGTTGTCCACGATTTAATTTTTTTTCTGCAGCGTTCTCCTAATCCCGATGATGCTCGATGGGATGAAAGTGCTCAGCTGGTAAATATTTAAGAAAAGAATTAGTCACTTGGTATTTCTCCCTCAACCACACTTCAAAAATGAATGCGACATTTTGTTGAAAATTCCTAAATCATAATTTTTGTCAGGTTCTTTTAGTTTCTGGAAAAAAGTTGGGCTTGGAATTGGACAAGTTGGAAAGAAGTGCCGGGTCAAAGTAAAAAGAACATTTAATCCATCATTTTCAAAACTAAAAGACGCTTGAAGGAAAAAAAAATTGAAAACGTATTTTATTCTTGATTTTTTTTTTTTTTTTTTTTTTTTTTTGGCGCTGCCAGCAAGTTTCCTTGTGTCTCGTTGATTTTCACGGTCGCAAATATTTTTCCAGGTGTCATCAAGGATACGGTTAGACCCAGCTATTGGGTTCCTGATAGTGAAGCGCGTGATTGCTGCGTTTGTTTGAAACCGTTCTCTCAAAACAATCTTGTACTTCATCACTGTCGGTAAGTTTTATAGATTTCTCACTTTTTCTTTGTAGACTAATGAATTGATGGTAGTTTTTCGGTCAAACTCGCCTTCCTTTGTTAATTTTGTTGATCAACAGTGTTGCTAGGTTTTTCTTTTTAGGGGAAAAACTCAGACAAAAAAAAACGAAGGCAAAATAACTCTTCCCTATATTCTCTCCTATTCTCATTCTTGTTACACTTTTCCCTTTTTTTTATTGTAAAATATAGAGAAAACGCTGCAAATTATTGTACAGTGGTTTATTATTATTTTGCTTCAATATTGATTTAAGAAGACTATCCAACACAAAGCTGGTGCCGAGGCTGAAAAATGTATTGATCGGGATGGCGATTATGTCGAAAAATAAACATATATTTTGGAACATACCCTGTAAATTTAGTTAAATTATATGCACTTTTCGATTTTTGGCAGCAGTTAACCTTATTTTCTGGATATCCCTCGTATAATTATTACTAGGCGCTATTGGCATCTAGTTCACCCAGGTTGTTTATGTGTGTTTGATCAGTTTTATTCTTGACAGGTCAATTGACTAATTATCTATCAAACAGTATTCCATTTTATTACAATGATAAAATCGTGGCTTTTTAATATTCTATTAATTGAACTTTATCGTCTTCTGCAGAGCATGCGGAGGTGCTGTGTGCGAAGGATGTTCCACCGGGCGAAAACCCGTCCCACATCGTGGATGGGACGAGCCTGTACGAGTCTGTGATAACTGCTAGCCGTATCTCGAAACTGTAACTACATCATTGAACATTTCTCATCAAAAACGAAAGATCTCGCTAGAGAGTTTCAATCGAGGCAAAAACAGTTCATGTATATCTGAGCGCACAGTTAGTTTCTTGCGATCCTAGGATTTTAGTTGAATTTTGTGACCGAGCGATTGCGCTGTAATTTTAACGGCGTTTGCTCTTTTGCGTTTTTTGATTCGAAACACTTGAAATCGCAAGATTACTCGGACACTTGATTTTTATTGAGTAACGCTGAGTGTCACAATTTGTTTTCTTTTTTAAGATCTTAATTGCTTTAGATGGTTAGGCGTTCCCTTCTGAATTTCCACCAAGCATACACTTAATTGTATTTTGTTTCAACTATGCCATTTTCTGATACGACGTCGGCAATGTCGGTGTTCGCTTTTTCTCAATTCTTACTAAGTAATTTTTTTCTAGTTTCTTGTAAATAAAGTTGCGTTATTATTTCGATTTTTGCAGACTATGCCATAGGAATTGTACAGTGTTATTGCTACAAGTTAACCGGCTTGTTGTTTGAAAATTGTTAAAATTTTGACTATATTTTGCCAAGTGGATCAACTGGAAATCCAATTTATGAAAATGAGTCGCTATTTCAGTCAAGTTTGATTTTTGATCCTAGCCATCTGATCTTCGAAACGTTCCCTATTATTGATCCCATATTGCCTTCCAATGTTGAAAGAAACTGGTTCTTATTTATTGGTGACAATTTTGGGGCATTTGGCAGTTGACTAATTGGTCTACTATTTTTCTTCTGGCGATTCCTAAAATCAAGGCCATGTTCAAAGCATTCACTGGCAGTTGTTTGTCATTCGTTCTACCTTTTGATTAACCGCTGATCAAAGTTAATCGTACTATGAGAAACCGGCCCTGAAATTCTAGCTAGAGCACGCTCTCGATTTCTAGCATTACTTCGCCAAAACAAATTCGTTTATCCAATATCTCTGTTTATTGTAATTTTCTCTCTGAAAGCTGCCTGCCTACATTTTCCTGAAGGGTTTTCTCTTGAAGATTCTGATGCTTTGCGCCGTGAAGGAAGAAAATATCCTCAATTCTAATTAGCTTTGGTTACTCTGGAAAATTAGAGTCTGAAAAAATTCCTAAGAAATTTTAAAATTATTTTCTCCTTTTTGCTGAAAGGGAAGCCCATGGAAGGTTCAGATCTTTCTGAAGGAGATTGGAGAAACACGTATGTGCGGTTGTAAAGCTGACAGTACGGTTGGATTTTTTACTCAACGCACGTGCGAAGAGTAAAATCAAGAGACTGAAATTTCAACGCGTTGAAAAATTTTCGTTTTTAATTTCGATCATCGTCCAGTCGATTGTTGTAAATAATGATTAACTGTATTATCACTACACCCTAGTGTTCCTCAAGGAAATTATATACTCATTGTTGGGACTTTTTCAGCAGGGTTTGATAATTTTCAGACAAAATGTCATCAAGTATTTGGAAAACATGCTGATATGAGCGTGTTCATCTGCTGAAATCGGCCTCCTATTGATACGACGTGTTGTGTCATTTTATTTGCGGTGTACGGTTATTGTTCTTATAGTAAATTTCGGGACATACCCGCAAACTGTGTTTCATTTTCCTTTTATTATCCCATACTTCATGTTGACTAGGGCGTATTTTTATAAACATTTATTTTTCCACGTCTCTCAACATTTCAGTATGAAAATATCAGGTATTCTTGGGGCGAAGAATTTTAAATCAGTTTCAGTTTGAATATGAGGCAGCATTCTTTCCGTGGTTCAGCTTCGTCTTCCCATATTCTGAACTTGATGTTGTACCTTTGCTGTAAAAGAAAACAAATCATTGGCAGAGGTGAGAAGCGTTTGTACGCAAATTTATCGAAACTCAACGATAATCGTGTCAAATATAATCGGTCGTTTTCCAACAATTTTCCTTAATGTTGGGATGACATTTTTGTCATTTTTTTTCTTTCGTGCGTTACTTATTTTTGGCTCTAATACTTACAGCAAGGTATTGCTTCGAAAGTTCGAGAGTAAAGTTGTACGAATTCTTCTGTTCTTTCACGTATGGGCAGGTCGAATATTTGCAAGCGTCCGTGTCCATGCCCACGAACGGTAGGTCGAGAATGTGAGCCCAGTAGGCTCTAGTTTTCAGCGATCCGCTTCCAGGCGACCAGTCTAGCGGGAAAGATTTGCGTTAACGAAATTTACCCATAGATAATTATTTTGTGCGTTCCATCGGTGTCAGAGAATGTACTCACGCGGTGTAAAATCGAAGGAAAGCGTAGCCGTTTTGCCTCGTTTTATCTTGCAAGGCTCGCCCGTCGCTGCTTCAGGGCAAGGGACCACGTTTACATTGGCAATTTCACATTCGGATTGCCCTGAAAATAGAATTATTGAAGCGAAGGAATAATAAACCACTGTACAATCGTTCGCAGCGTTTTATTGGATATTTGGATTCTACATGCCTTGAAACGTAAAACATCAAATTTTGAGGGGGGTTAGAAAAAATTTTTTTTGAGCGATTACAATGGTTTGTTATTAATAAACCAAAATCGAACGTCATCTGCTTGCCATATAGACCAGTTCTTCTGAATTAGCAAAAATTTATCATTCTCTTGAACAAAGAAGCGACGGATTTTATTGATATTTTGCAAGTTGACCGCTCTTGGCAGCTAGCTCGGATTTCCCCATCGGTTTCTGCAGTTTGAAATATCCGGTCCCGTCATTCGTGAATGGATTGCTTTATCGTTATCTAGTCGTGACCCCGAGGTCAATCTTGGAGATAATTTATCTCATCCAAACAGCCGCTCTACTAGACGAACATAGATTGGACGACAAAAGACGTTTCCCTTAATCCTCTACTGTATCATTCTGCTCTTGATTTAAGCCTATGTAGTTTTCGGTTTGAATTTTTCTTTACATTCGAATAAATCAATTTCGAAATGGCGGCGAATAAAAGTTAACTATGGACATTATTGATTACACGCTTTTTAGATTTTTCCCGAGCAGTGCGGAATACAATTTCATAGATTTTACGACATCAAAAGTGGAGAGAGCTTGGAAAACTGGATTCTTTGCATCGTATCATATTTTTTTTTTTCAATTTTGTATAAAATGGTGCAACCACTCTCTCTCTCGCTGCATCAATAGTTTTTTTTTTTTTTTTTTTCAGTAAGTATGTATTTATTCAATTTTTCGTTATTTCATTTTCAACTATTAATTTTTTTTTTGCCTGACGAATGTTTATAGAAGTTTTCAAGTTAATTTCTTTATGTGAAGGAAGAGAGGACCATAAGGTCCTATTTATGTACGGATTGTATAATAAAATTTATCGTCAATCTCTCTCTCTCTTTTACGATTAAAACTATAAGAGAAAGTTATGACCTCTTTTTTCTTTTTTTTTCTTATTATGTATGTTAAATAGGAGATCGTTTTAATTTCTTAGGAAATTTGATTATCATATTAAAATTTATTTTGTATTTGTATTTTCTAATAAAATTTATTTTGTATTTGTATTTTTTATTGAAATTTATTTTGTACTTGCAAATGTGGAAAGAGGCTTATTTTATGTTCTGTATTATTATTATTTTGTTTTAACCCAGGGAAGATGGAAGAGGGGACCTTATGGTCCTAATCTTCCTTGGCTAAATAAATGCTTCGTTCATTCATTCTTTCGCAATAAATTAAAGAAAAATTTTCTAGATAAGTACCAAGCAGCTTGATTTTTATTTTTATGTAAAAAGTGTTTATATTTTATTTTTGAAATAATTTCTTGTACCTATTATATGATTTTTATTGGTGGCTTTTTATTTTTACTTTATGAAGGTACCGAAACTAGATGCTGTAGACTGTGTTTTTATTCATAATATATATTTTTTAAAATAATTGTTTCTTCTTGTTGAGATAGAGCAAGTAAACCAGTGGTGTGCATAGATCACACAGTACTTCCATGTTTGAGTCGGTAACTGGTATAACCAATTATAAAATCGAGAAAATCGTACGAAGGCCGAAACGTGACCCTAGCGGTAAAGATCAGGCGTCATTCACTCGCCATTACAAATATTTAATACCTCTAGCGTCAAATGTATTGATTTTTGCACCCTGTAAAAAGCTCAACAGCGATAAACGGCGTAGTGCGGAAGTACGGTATGTGATCAAAACAAAACAAAACATGATCGTTGTTGGTCACATTTAAAGCAGAGACCCGAAAGTTACAAAAGCGCTAGAATGAAATAACTGAAATCGCGTTACCTATGCGAGGAAGTACTGCAGGTGACCCCAATAATAAAAAACAAGCAATATTCAGCTGTCATATAGAAAATTTAAAGTCTAATGTATATTCACTCTTGCGGTCTATTAAATCTCAAAAGTTAAAAAAAGGCATAATGCGGAAGTACTGTGTGTTATCCAAACAATGCAAAACAAGTTCTGTGAACGAGGTCAAAGTTGGTCATATTTAAAGCAAAGAAACCCAAAAAATGTAAATTAAACAACTGAAAATGCGTTTTACGAGGAGGTACTGCATGTGACCCCAATAATAAAAATCAAGCGATATTCAACTGTCATAGAGAAAAATTTTAAGTCCTCCAGCGTTCAAATATATTCATTTTTGTGGTCTATAAAAATCAAAATGTAGCAAATGTGCAAATAACGCGGATGTACTGCATGTGACCCACTTCATAAAAATCAGGCATCATTCAATCGTCAACCCCAACATTTTAAGACCTCAAACATTCAAATAGATTGAGTTTTGCGGCGTGTAAAAATCAAAATACAAAACATGCACTTGTGTAATCGTGAAAAACGCTCATAACGTGGAGGCATTGTATGTGACCCACTATACGAAAAATCTAGTGTTCTCTGCTGGCCATAACCGACATTTCAAGCCCTCAAACGTAGAAAAATATTGACTCTCATAGCCTGTAAAAATCGAAACAGAAAAAACGTTGAACGCTTATATCTCGGAAGTACTGTGTGTAATTCAAAATCTGGAAAACTCTAATTTTGCACAATCACTGGGAGAACATTCCCTTAAAATGTCATAGGGTTTCATCCATTTTTCAGGGAGATAGGGCGATTTATGTCAGTTTGTGACCACAGACAGACGGACAGACAGACACACAGACACTTGTTCAGAAAGTGTTTCTGAGTATACTACTATGAAAATTTCTTCCATCAGGACCTCGGTTCCGAATTTGACTTTTCAGACGATCTCAATACTTCCATTTACTACGTAAACATGGAAGTAAAAAATGGCTGAAATTTTTTCTTTTTGCTTGCTTTAAATGGAGCTTCTTTTTCTCTCGCTCTTTCTTCAAAAAAAAAAAAAAAAAAAAGATAAGGAAGAAAACAAGTTTTATTATTTTTTAAATTGTATGCAAAAGAACGAATGTCGAATAGCAAGGAAGTACAGTGTGTGATTTCAGTAATTTTTTACTTGCTCTCTCTCTCAAGAAGAAAAGGAAAAAACTCCAAGGTTTTATAAACATCCTAATTGTAAGATATTCGAGCATAATTCCCCTCCAATTCGAACGAATTTCAATTCGAGCGGCGAAAAACTGGGCTGACTAAGTCGAACCGAATTCTTGTACGTCTTACTCTACCTATTTATCTTTAGATTACCTTCTGAATCGCAATAGTTGAAGGTGATCGGTTCAGATATAGCGAAGGCGCTGAGGACGATGGCCAGAGCGCACGGCCAGAGAAGAGCATTGGCTAGCGACATCCTGACGACTGGGAACCTCTGTCGACTGACTACTCCAGATACAATAGTATGACTGATAGTCCTATGACTGATCGGACGATGTGGGAAAAAGAGCGGATCGTGAGTCGTATTATCTCCCGGATCACACTTCCTATTCCTTAACCTTATTGTTCCCCGACTAGATGTTTATTTAGATAGATGGTTACCAGCTCTAGTAAATATGTAAAAATTCCGCGTAACGATTTTATTCGGATGTCTTCACGTAAGATACAATGTTGCGTTATAAACCACCGAAATACAGATCGGTAACTATCGGGGAAAATTCCGTAGCAACTATTGTAATTTTAATTAATTTTATTTTTCTCAATTTCCTAATTAAAAGCTAAACTTATTGCCTAACGATACAGCTGGAGAGTGTTTGACGACCATTCCAATGAGTATAGAACGATTTTTATAGCTCCAAGAACTCTCGAGTTATACCCTCATGTCAAATTTCTGAAAATCTCCCACATTCGGCACAAAAGCTGCGATAACTCGAGAACCAATAACGCTATCGACTCGGCGATGGTCTCATTCGATTCAGCGTCCAAAAATCTATATAATTTGATACCACGTACACATTTTTCTGAAAAACCTTGGAAAATATGAATTTTCTCCCCCTCAAAACCCCCCAAAAATACCCTTAAAATTGAGCTAGCGAGTTGGTTGAAGAATTGGGCCGTCGTAGGACCGAGATTGATTTTTGGTGAAAATTTCAAGAATTTAGCTATTATGGTTTGGCCGGAAAAGTGTTGACGGCGTACGGCGGACAGACAGAATTTTTTTTATTGGATATTCGGATTCTACATGCCTTGAAACGTAAAACATCAAATTTTGAGGGGGGGTTATAAAATTTTTTTTCTTGGGCGATTACAATGGTTTATTATTGAATAATAAACCAAAAGCGGTGGTCCAAAAAAAATTTGTTTTGACTAATTTTATGCAGAATTTAATATATATTAATATTTAATGTATATAATTTAATATATATTAATATTTAACATTTATATAATAATATATTTTATATCTACGTTCTATACTTTACGTGAAGTTACGTAACGTACCTAATTATTTTCAATGAACAACTCAACTACTACTACTATTCAACTATTATTCAACAATCAACTACAAGAACTATTATTCAATATTTAAAATATTCATAAAAATGTTGTCTGATGTGTGTTTTCTTCGATGAATAATTTCTCTCCCTCGCTCTCTCTCTCTCTCTCTCTCTCTCTCTCTCTCTCTCTCTCTCTCTCTCTCTCTCTCTAACGAAGATATATAATGAGTATCAAGATAAGTTCGATCTGGATCAACGAACCGCGGCATTTCGTATACAGATGAAAAAGAAATTTATAGAAGAATATTAAATACGTTTGTTTTATTTATTTTTGCACGAAGAAAGTTTAAAATATTATTTTTCTATTTGAAGTATATGTTTGTGAATATTAATGTAATGAAGAAGTTCAAAAATAATTTTGTGTAAATGTTGATTGATGTAAGAGTAATTAATTATGTTCTTGTAAATATGATATCCAGGGAAGGTGGAAGAGAGGGCCTTTTGGCCCTAACCTTCCCCTGGTCGTTAAATAAATGAATACAATCAATCAATCTCTCTCTCTCTCTCTCTCTCTCTCTCTCTCTCAACTAGAGACTTGGATTTTACATTGGCCGAATTTATACTTTATAGGTGAAATAGTAATTTCCCCCGTCAAATGGGCGATTGAAACTCACTAATTCCCCTGATGAAGCTTATAAAAATTCATGTCCTTTGCACGCTATAATCCCCTTATTTTTCGACCAATCGTAAAATGTAAAGTGGCCGCGTCGCTTGGATTGCGTGTCGGAGATTTTTCATCTCTCCTTGGCAATAAATTGCTTCAAGGGTCGAAGAAAATATGCCGTGACTCGACATGAGTCAGATTTGAAATTTGTCGCAGTTACATGACCATACTGACGTTTTTTCTCGGTCGACTCATGCTATTTCGACGAGTGGGTTAAAAATTCCGCGACTTGATAGCGTGTCAATGTCTCCTCTGTGACATTGGTGCGATTGACAAGTTGTTCCTATCGACCATAAGGAATCTTATGATATTCTGGCTCCTATCGAGGATTTTATTAGTTAATAATATCAGTTTAACTACTAATAACTGTTTATTTCTGTTGTACGATTAAATACTACTGTTAATATAATAATAATAGTGGAAGTGGTGATATTAGCATTAAATCACCCGATGGCGAGGAATTTATAAGAGTTGAACAAAATATTAGTTATCGCTAGTTGGCGCGGAATTGAGGTTTTTATGGATTACAATAAAAGCTGGCTAAAAAAAAAAAAAAAAAAAATGTTGACTTGACATCTATTTATTCCGGTTTATTATTCCTTTGCTTCAATAATGATTGAATATGATCATCCGCATATTTATACTTATGTGATAGTGACTATATTCCAAACTTTTGTGGACGTTCCCACCTGACAACAGATTGGTAACTACTAACTATGAGAAAACTCAGTAGCAACTTTACTATAATAATTTTTTTTTCGTTGTAGCTTTGTCGCATTGATCGTTCTTCGTTGTTGGGGTTGAGGGGGAGAAAACCATAGCCATCCATGGCCGTGGATACCTTGTGATGGTGCGACGAAGCCCTGATGATGCCCGAATGGGCGAAAGTGCTTGGCAAGCCGACAATAAAAAACGGGAGAACAAGTCGCCCTGGTTTTCTCCCCCTCAACCCCAACAACGTATAATAATTTTGGTTTATTATCAATAACTAGGGGCTGAGTGGCTCCGCCCGCCCCCTTCCACCTGGCTCGGCCAGTCGTGGGGGGGCTTCGCCCCTCCTGCCATGCCTTACAATTAGTTGAGGTTTTGTCCTTGTCACTACTGTATTATTATAGTAATTTATTATTTGTGTATGGAGAGTGGGAATCTATAGATATTATTATTAGTTGCTATAATTTGGTGTGTAGGGTGGTGTTTTCATGTACTTTGTATCATACAGTATTGGGTTTTTCAACTTGTGCAAAGTTTATGCGAGGTAGGCAGTCCAACTTTTAAGTTTTGAAAGATTTGTAACTTGCAGGGTGGATAACTTAAACAAAAAGTCGTCAATTCAGATGTTTGAATATACCAATAGATAGGTAATTTAACCGTCTACATTTTCCCCATGTAATGTACCTATCTATTTTTCAACCGTTTATGCGTTATTCGACAATAATAGTGGAATATACACGAAAATATGACATTTTTCAACTTTAAACGTTATTTTCATCTATTTAGTGCGAAAGAAACGAAGAATGAACCATATATTATTGATATACACATCATCAACGATCATTATGCTGAATTTGAGCGAAATCTAAATCAAAAAGTTTTTCACAAAAACTCCAAGGGGTACCCCTGCGATTTTTTTCAACCGATCGTTTAACGAATTTTTACTCCTCTTTCAATACAGATAAAAATCTGAAATTTTCAGGAAAGCTGTATCTTACCGAGATGTATTTTTGTGATTTTTTTCATTTCTCGGAAAAATCTGCAAGTGGTCCAAAAAAATCAGTTTTTGAAAGCTCGAAAATTGCTCTTTAACTGTGATTTTCGGGGTCAAAATTCATGTGATTCAATTGTTTTATTGAGCAGGAGTCTCCATTTGAACGCCTTACACACGTACATAGCAAAAAATTCGGTGAAAAAACGTTAAACAGCGCCACAGAAATTATTTTCCGTAAATCGATTTTTTCACCGGCCGAAATTCCGAGCTTCGCTGGCTGAAAAATTAAATGTTCGTTTTCGAACGAATTTGAAAGCTATTCTTATAGGAAATTAAACGCTGAATCCGAATTTGACGTCAAAACGGTGAAAATTCGACGACCACCATTAGTTTTTCCCGCCGCTCCTACGTTTTTCAACTTTGAAAATTCGTTGCAAATACTTAAAGTACTGTTCAATTTTAATTAATTGATGAATCCTACAGGAAATGAAAAAAAATTCTAACCCACCTCAAAATTTGATGTTTTACGTTTCAAGGCATGTAGAATCCGAATATCCGATTTAAAAAAAATTCTGTACGCCGTCAACACTTTTCTGACGAAACTAATAAAAGCTAAATTCTTGAAATATTCACCAAAAATAAATTTCGGCCCAGTTCTTTAGCCAAATCGCTGCCTCAATTTTAAGGGTATTTTTGAGGGGGAGAAAATTCGTATTCTCCGACGTTTCCCAGGAAAAGGTGTGTTTGGTATCAACTTCTATAGATTTTTGGACGCTGAATCGAATGAGACCATCGCGGGGTCGATAGCTTTATTGGTTCTCGAGTTATCGCAGCTTTTGTGTCGAATTTGGGAGATTTCTCAGAAATTTGGCAACTCAAAATAACTCGAGAGTTCTTGGAGCCTTATAACTCGTTTTATACAATCATTTGAAGCGTTTTTTCTTTATTTTTTCTCAATTTTCGAATTACTGTTCGCCTAACGGTACAGCTGAAGAGTGTTTGACGACCATTCCAACGAGTACAGAACAATTTTCAAAGCTCCATTATATATCGAGTCCAAATTTCAGAAAATCTCGAAAATTCTCACGAAAGCTGCGGTAGCTCGAGAACTATTGAAGCTATCCGCAATGGTTTCATTCGGTTTGATGTCCAAAAATCAATAGAAATTGATATCAGATACACCTTTGTCTGAATAGCGTTGGATAATATGAATTTTCTCACCATCAAAAAGTACCCCTGAGATCGAGGTAGCGATTCGGTAGCCATTGTCAGGCCAATACTGATTTTTGTTGCGAATTTCAAGAATCTGTTAATTTCCAGAATTTATTAAACATTTCTAGAAATTTTTTTTATTGGATATTCGGATTTTACGTGCCTTGAAACGTAAAACACCAAATATTGAGGGGAATCAAGAAATATTTTCTCCTCGGGCGATTACAATGGTTTATTATTGATGAATAATACAATCTAATGTAACTAATTGTTCAGGGAAAATATTAAAAGACCAATGTAAAATATTAGTTAACTGGCTGTAGTTTTTTCCGTAGGCGCTCAGCCGTTTGTTGTGCTTTTATATTTACAAAAATTAATTCGGCGAATATTTTCTATTATTCTGATCAAGCAGATGTATCACACAATTTTACCTCACATTCTACAACCGATTCTATAACTAAAAAGATTCAGTAATTCCAAACCCAAGGCAAAAATTCGTAAATCGCATTTTTTTTTTTTTTTTGAAAAGTTTTCCTACAGGTTTTTCTACATGTTTTAGTAAGAAAAATAGTCACATTTTGACAGGTTCTCTGTCGAAACCGTCAGATATTTTTGAAATAGCTCGCCGATTTCGGCTCAGGTGGAATTGGGACCGAGCGAAAATTTCACTTTTTCCATCTGATCAATATCAACTAAATAGGATCGAGTGACCGGTGAAATATTGCTTTTACCTGTTTCTACCCGTTTTTCTCTTCGAGAATCAATATCGTAGTTTATTTTTTCTAAGCCTCCGAAATCGATATAGGAAATCGGGACGTAAAAATTGCACTTTCTTCGAGCTCTTTATTACTATACAATTTTCATTCTTATTGTCCTACACAAAGCTATTACAGTAATTACAATCCGATCGATGCAGCTATTTTCTATTGGCAGTTGCGAGGAAATCTGCGCTAGTTCAATTTTCCAAAAGGGACAACCGCTTTACAAAATGTCTAACGCTGATAATTATTAATGGACAATTTATGAGAATCTGATGAGGTAAGAATGTGGAACCGCAATCGAATTAGCGAGACAGCTGATTAAACATTGCTCACGATTAAAGTAGACGTCGCATATGACACAGAGAATCCGCTTCAACTTTCTGATTCCTATACATTAATATTCCCCCTAACAATAGTTCGTCAATGGACTTATCCCAATCATATGATTTGAAGGTAATATAGCAGACGAGTAAAAAATAAACAAAAAAAGTCCGTACAAATTTCATTTAAAAAAAAGAAAAAAAATATTTACCTTGTTTTTTTTTTTTTTTCAAATTTAAGAGCAAAAATAAATTAAAGATGTGATTTAAAAAGCTGACATTTCGAGGCATTTCCAAGCTTACTATCAAATTTCTAATTCATTCTACGTCGACAATTGTTACGCTGAAAAATCAGACGGTTTAAAAATGTCAATACCTCCCAAATATTTTTCTGTTCGGTTTTTGAGAGTTCGGAAATTTTTCCAACGGTGCGATCAAATTTGAATTAGAGTCAGTTACGGCAATTTTAGCGAAGTGACCGAAAAATTGAATAGACTTTTGGTAGGAAATCAGTAACAGAAAATATCCGTTGGATGTCCTGAATTTGAAAACATATTCCGCCAATATCGAAACCGCCGAAAATCGTGAAAATGTCGACTACCTCAAACTAGTAGACTACCTCGCTGTATCGATTGGGATAATTATTTCGCCGCTTTTTATCGCGGCGAGCTCGATAAACTGGAACCGGACGATCCTCCTTCTTCGTCGAAGACCTTTTCCGTCTCATCGAGTTTCCTGTCGACGCGTCGCCACCGTCTCTCGGTCTCGCTCATCATGGCATAGTCGAGGGAATATTCGTCTTCGGAATATTCGTCCAAACTGCGAAGCACCGGGTGAAGATAAGGAGGGTATATAGGACGAGGTCTCCGTCTGGTCAACGGGCTGTCCAGGACGAGAATGGGATCGTAGTCGTCAGAAAGGCTGTCCAAGCTGGTTCCGGAGGAATCGGCGAGCGACTCGGCGTCCCCGCTGTCGACGACGTCGCTGTCGTCGAATCTAAACGACGGGTAGATGAGCGGAGAACGGACGGCCAGAATTTTCACCTCGGACGCGCTCCTTCGTCGATCCGCGTTAAGATTCGTCGATCTCATGCTGATTCGGCCGCTCATTATGTATCTGAACTTTTTCCTAAACGGCTAAATTTATGTAAAACTGTTGAATTTCCTCTGTCGGAGAGGAAAGCTTTTAAAATCGCCAGGTCTCGCCTCGGGGAAATTTCATCACTCCATTTCCACGCCATGGCATGGCGATTCCATCGATTCAACGAGCCATATCACCATGGAACTGTTCGTCCGACCGTCATCTCGTCGGCTCTGAGCTATAAAGCCGCCCACGCTCTAGCGGAGCCCTTGGATAACCTGTGTTGTGGCTCGTTGCCATGGCGACCACTCTTATCCCTATCTTGCTCCCAAAGGGAAATACGTACCTAGTTATTTCCTGCGGTTAACGTCCCAAGAAAGGAATATCAAGATCGAACTTGACGATGGAGGAAGTGTTCGCCCTTTCGAACTGGCTATACCGGCTCACTTAACGAATTCTGGCCCACTTACATTTTCAAACAGTCAAGTGTCGGAAGATTCGATAAATATGCATATAAAGCCTTCTTCCAGAGAAGATTCGGAGTTCGAAGCCTTATCTGACATTCGGCAGGGAACGGTTCGGATACTTTTCAATTCAGCGAGCCTTCAAATTAGCTGAACCTATAACTTACACAATAAGCTGTAAAGCTCTCGGTAAATCGCCACGAAATGGAAGCATTGCCTAGACAGAGACGCCCACGAGTTAGTCTGGCCCTTTAGATTTTGAGAGAAGAAAATGCCGACACGCTATTTTTCAAAATATTGCAAAATTCGAAATGTAACAATTTATTGTTTTTATTCGAAACTCGGTTTTTGTAGCGTTGTTTCGTTGATTAGCGGTCAAAATCGGTTGAGGCGTTTTTTTCTTCTCGCAAAGTGGAAAATAATTTAATAATAATAAAAAGTGTACGAATTTGTCGTTTAACATTGCACTATTGTAATGCTTCACTTGAAGGAATCCGAAGCAAATTTGTAATTATTTTTTAATCAACTCCTATACGTTCCGTCTTGCGATCAAGTCATATTTATTACGTATTAATCGAGGTCTGTAGAAATCCATACGTTTTTCGTCAGAAGTTAGACGCTTCTGAGTTGAAAGTGAGACGGAACGGTATTGGAAGTGAGGCACTTCTAAATTGGAAGTGTTATGCGTCTAATGATGGGCGCTTCCTAATTAGAAGTCAGACGCTCCTTAATTAGAAGTCAGACCGCTCCTTAATTAGAAGTCAGACGCTTCTTAATCAGAAGTCAGACGCTTCTTATCAGAAGTCAGACGCTTCTTAATCAGAAGTCAGAGGCTTCTTAATCAGAAGTCAGACGCTTCTTAATTAGAAATCAGAAGCTTCTTAATTAAAAGTCAGACGCTTCTTAATCAGAAGTCAGACGCTTCTTAATCAGAAGTCAGATGCTTCTTAATCAGAAGTCAGACGCTTCTTAATTAGAAATCAGAAGCTTCTTAATTAGAAGTCAGACGCTCCTTAATTAGAAGTCAGACGCTTCTTAATCAGAAGTCAGACGCTTCTTAATCAGAAGTCAGACGCTTCTTAATCAGAAGTCGGACGCTTCTTAATTAGAAGTCAGACGCTTCTTAATTAGAAGTCAGACGCTTCTTAATCAGAAGTCAGACGCTTCTAATTAGTAGTCAGACGTTTCTGCATCGGAATTGGAACGCTTCTTTACTTGAAGTGAGACGCTTTTGTATTGGAGTGAGATGTTTCTTTATTAGAAGTGAGACGCTTCTGCATTGGAGTGAGTTGTTTTTGTATTGGAGTGAGACGCTTTTGTATTGGAGTGAGACGTTTTTGTTTCGGAAAGAGACGTTTTTGTATTGGATAGAGGCGCTTCTTTATTAGCAGTAAGATGCTTCTGCATTGGAATTTAGACGCTACTTTAATAGAAGTGAGACAATTTTTTATTGGAGTGGAGGCTTCTTTATTAGAAGAGAGACTTTTTGTATTGGAGTGAGACGCTTTTTTATTAAAAGTGAGACATTTTCGCATCGGAAGTGAGTCGCTTCTTGGTTTAAAGTGAGACGCTTCTTTATTAGAAGTAAGATGCGTCTGCATCGGAATTGAGACGCGACTTTGTTGGCTCTGAGACGTTTCTGCATGGAAGTGAATCGATTCTACCTTGAATGTTAAGACGCTTCTATATTGGAGTAAGACGCTTCTATATTGGAGTAAGACGCTTCTTTAATAGAACTCCTTTTTGCTATTTTGCTTAATAACAAATGTCCTGAAAATATCGGATTTCAGTTATATGACGGTCAAAAGAGAATAAAAAAACTGAATGCATCCATATTTTTTAAATGTAGAGTTTTGAGCATTTGCGATTTTTGAGATCTTCCCAATTGGAACGCTCACACTTTACCAAATTCGCGATCCTGTTGCTGTCGTGAAGATCCCCTCTCCGCTTTGTAACCTAAGTGATACATAAACACGTCGACTTGTTTTGTCCGTCTCCTAGAAGTCTGCTAGTTCCAAGACTAATAATCTTGATATCCGAAAATAATTTCAGGTAGTTTTACTGTTCTCAATCTTTTGAAAACTGGTATTTTTGTTAATATTTTTGTACATTTTACTATTCTCGAATCGTATAGTTTATTTGTGTTTGCTTATCAAGTCAAAATATTTAATATAAATTAAATTAAAAGACATCCAGATGCATATTTTCAAATTTCGTTCATTTCAAATTATTCAATTATTCTATATTTACTATCACGACGAGCAATGATCATACCATACCGCATGACAGATAAACCTTGAAGGATTTTATCTAACTTAAATTTAGAGAAATGTTGAAATTAAATTATTTTTGCGTCCTAATTAGCTTATACATAAATATTACCAAATATCTACTCTTCATACTTGTATGAAACTCGCTATGTTATATTTACTTAAGAACCATTGGTATAGAAAATGGATAAAGAAAGTGTAATATGCGAGGGAGATGTACGATAAGAAAAATTGTACTGATTTTATACTTTGAATAATTATTTTAAAACAAGGACAATTCTCATCTTATCAACTGGTTCGGCTAATCGCTATTAATGGACGACGAAGAGTGCACATCAGCGTGGGAATTTCCTGAGGTATGTTTTTTATTACTGGTTCACTTTATTTAATGTCGGTTTTTAAATATCCGAATCGTCCTTTATGCAGTGTAAATTCCAGGACACCGTCGAACTAATTGATAAAGAGCCGGGCGTAATTAATAATGCCATGATAGCTGAGGCTTATTCCGAATCAGTTGGGTGCCCTTTGGATTTTCATAAAGAAATAGACAAAATTAAAGAATTGCGACTCGAATTTTACGGTAGGTGATCCTTGGCGTAGAAATGATTAATTGCGGTTTTCCTTTCTAAAAAAGAAGATTAAAATTGTTACAGATATCCTGCGCATTGATCATTTGAACATGTGCGTCCAACTGACGAAATTATCATTGAGCAGTAACGTCATCAAAGAGATCAACAACCTCAACAAACTAGTTAACCTAGTGTCGCTCAATTTGTCCTTTAACAGGATTATGAGAATTAAAGGGCTGGAGGTGAGTGTGGAATTTTTGCGTTCTAAAGCCCCTTGAAATTTGAGAAAAAATATTGATTTTTTAGCCAGTCGAAAGATAGCGTTGAAAAAATCGCATACCAAGGGTGTATGAGCCAATAATAATATTAAAAAACGCTGCAAATGATTGTACTGTCGTTTATTATTCCTTAGCTTCAATAATAATTTAAGTAGACTATCCATTTTGAAAACATAAGAAAAATCACATTTTGAGGGGATGAGACAATTTTTTTTTTTTTTTTTGAGCGATTACAATGTTTTATTATTAAATAATGAACCAAAAATTCAAAGCCATTATTAAAAAAAAATTAGACTTTTTCAGCCGATGAATTTGTATCTATTTTATCTATTGTCTATTGTTCCGGTTTCTCAACCAATCGGATACTATGGTTAATGGGTGTTCAACTCGCTCTAGCTCCCGCAAAACTCTTAGTTACAAATTCCTGTACTTTATCGTTTAATGAGTTCACCGACTAACAAAATTATTGACCAAAACTGTCATTTATGCGACTTACTGTAATAGCTGACCGTGCAAGCTTGTTCTTTCCTTTTGAAATAAAGGCAAGGGATTATTTACTTTCGAAAATTATTTCGAAGCACAGTGGTACGTTTGCAATTGACATAAAAAATTCTGGATTAAAAAAGGATTCTGCTACCACTGATTTTAAACTACGCGATTCATAACACGCAAGTAAAGAGGAAGGTGTTCACCAGGGGATTGTTTGATCTATTTGAAAATAGCCACGTAAAAATTCAAAATATTCTTACATCCAGTAGCAAACTTTTAGATCAATTCCATAAGCGTTTTTAGCTGATATAAGTATACGTTAAAATAAAAATAATAATAAAATAAAAAACTTGAAAATTTTACATCACATCTGTTTCCTCTGATAGAGAATAATGAAGAATAACATTAACTTGTTCATTTATTACTTCCAGACATTGACGAATCTTGAGGAATTGTCTTTATTTGCCAATGAGATCGCCGTCGTCGAGAATTTGGAATCGCAAATCGGAAGTCTTCGATCGTTGAGTCTGGGAAATAACAAGATCAAATCGTCATCCTGCGTACGGGTTCTGAAGCTAATTAATTTCTATTCAATTATACTTCCGTGATCGTAAGAGCCGACTCCAAAATCAGCGAAAATACGCAAAAACAAATTTTTGTACGAGATCGTAGATAACTGATTTTTTAATTTTTGGTCAATTATTAAATAATAAACCCAAGAAAAAAATCTAACCCCCTCAAAATTTAATGTTTTACGCTTCAAGGCGTGTAGAATACGAATATCTAATAAAAAAAAAAAAAAAAAAAAAAAAACTCTGCAAATGATTGCATCAATAATTACACAAAAGCATTGAAACTTGAGAACCAATAGCTATTCACAGTGTCCAAAAATCAATAAAAATTGATATAAAACACATCGTTTTCTGAAAAAAAAGTTGGAAAAAGTTTGAAAAATAATTGTGCAGTGGTTTATTATTTTTTTGCTTCAATTCCGATTTGAAATGGTTCCGTATAAGTCCGCAACTCAGTTTGACATTTTTACGTGCTTCGCCAGCATTTCCCTCTGTGGAAAATCAACAGAAATTTTTTCTTACGCTTTTTTATAACGGTTTTCGAGTTTCTGTGTCATAGCAAAGAAATAAATGTCAAATACTAATTTTCCCCCTCAAGCAGCGAATAGAATTGACTTTCGAGCTTCGAGAAAACCATTTCTAGTTCGGATGAAAATTTTACCGTCTGTTTTGAATTTTTTGAATTTTCGAGAGCGGCAGATTTTTTCGTATTGGTTGCTCACTTCAATCGCTTGCCGACGCCAATCACTACCATAAGAGCGTTGATATTTCTTCCAGGTTATCTATTTGAGGAAATTCAAAAAACTCTCGACTTTGAATTTGGAAGGGAATCCGTTCATAAAGCTCAACGACTTCGACATGGATGAAATCGTAGGCGGGATGCTCCCCTCGGTCGACTATTATAATTATAAAATGATCTCGCCAGAGACACGCGAAAGAGGAAAATCCAAGATCGGGTGAATTTATTAAGTTTCTATTATATGAATGCATGGAATCTTGCGCTCAAAAATATCTCCTTCCCAACGCTCTAATAAAATTTAAAAAATTCAATGCTCATAGAAATAACTAGTATGAAATTTGAAAAATGAAAAGCATTTATATACTTTATTACGCTATAGTGCAAAAATTTAAACAAAATTGGTTTTCGTCAAACATAATTTTATTCTAAACATTTTGAGAGTTTTTTAATATAAGATTTTTTTAAACTTTACATTTTTAAAAATTTAGATTTTGTATAAAAAATTTAAATTTTTTAATGAAATAATTTTTTGAAAAAAATTAAATCAAACAAAAATCAGAACTTTTATATAAAATTTAATAACACTGTTTGAAATAATTTTTTAGGAAATTTTAAATAAAAATTTAGACGTTTTTAAATAAAAATTTAGAAAAATAAAATATCAGAAGTGTTTTAATTAAATTTCAGAAAAAAAAACTTATTAAATTTGTAGAACCTTGTATTAGAACTAAAAATCATAAAATGTTTTGAAAATTTCTAAAAAAATTATTGGAAAGTTTTTGTAATATTTTATAAAAATTGATTGACTTAATAAGGATAGGTAGTGTTTTCGATAAAAATACTTTTCTTTTTTAACCTCGGAAATATTTTCCGTGTTTTCAGCTATGTTTCTTTAAGACGGCCGTACTTTTTTTTTTGAGGAATTAAGACGTCAAAATAAAGCCTAAAACGTGAATTTTTTCAAAATGTAAAAACAACCTGTTTTTTCAAACGCTTGGTAAACTTATTAATTGATTGCTTTCTGAACTGCTTAATAAATTTATTTTCCCCCTTTAATTTCATAAAGAATACGAGAATTGAATGAAAATAAAAAATTCGGCTATTTTTTCGTAATGAGGAAAACGGTCACTTAAAGCAATAACAGAACTTTTAGAATGTCTCCATTCGGATCAGCGTGAAAAATGATCTTGAAGATGAATGGAAACTCACAAAAAAAGGTAAATACCTTTTTCGCTAAAAAAAAATAATAATAAAATTTAAAAAAATGTAAAAAAAATTGCATCAAATATCTTTTTTTCCTGAAATTTTAGTTGAAACATAAATTTGATAAGTTTTTAAAATCTGACATTTTGACACTTTTTGTCTTACCCACACATTTCTGCTACAAAAATAAAATAAGTTTACAAAGCGGTAAAAATCGGGCGGTTTTGAAATTTCGACAATATTCTCGTTTCAAACTTCATTACCACGTCTCCAAACTAAGTTTTGACGAACATTAGACAGGCAGGATTAACGCTCTCATAACTGTGTTGGATATTTTAATTTGCATATAAATCGAGAGAGTGAATGCCATTTTAGTGAGGTGCAGAACACGAAAAATTATTTCGAAATTTAAAATATGCAATTTTTTGTCGAATAGGAAAACAATTTTGTAGGACACTTTTGGTCGGAAATTAGTTGTAGAATATTGAAAAGTGGTCATCCCTTCTCACGTTACTACCTGAATATGCTAATCAATTGACTCCAAAGCGCACTCATCACCTTTGCCACATTTACAAAAAAGCATATTAAAATTTAATTTTTTTAAACGCTCGTTTTGCTAACACTAAAATATAAATAATCGAACGGTCTCGGTCAGGTCTCTATTGAACGAACTGGCAAAAATCGAAGCGAGCGAGATTCTAATGCGAAAAATGAACGATTTCCTCGACAAAATCGCCTCGTATCAAGAGAAAGCATTTATATCGGGATTTAACGACGATGAATTTTACGAACGTATGCTATCGAGAGATGCGGACGGGCTCAAGTTGATTAATATCAGCGAGTCTATAGGAGCTGTTTTTAAGAGGTAGGTAAAATATTATTGGTGAAAATTAAGAAGAGATTTACTGTGAACAAGAAATGTAATGCAATGCGAGTTCAATCTTACCACCAACGACCAATATAAATCAACGGTTTTCCAGGCATTGACTAATTCGTCAAAGCCAAGCTCGCCTGGAGGCAATTCGTTTTTTTTTTTTTTGACATTTCAACTTTTAAGTACTTGCACAGTGGATAACTTTGACGAAATGACGTCAATTCAGATGTTTGAATATACCAAAAGTTAGGTAATTTAACCGTCTACATTTTCCCCATGTAATGTACCTATCCATTTTTCAACCGTTTTTCCGTTATTCAAAAATATAAGTCGAGTACACGCGAAAACGTCACATTTTCAACTTTGAAACTGTTTTTCATCAATTTAGTGCAAAAGAAACAATGAATGGAGCATATATTATTGATCTACACATCATCAACTATCATTATGCTGAATTTGAGCGAAATCTAAATCAAAAGATTTTTCGCTAAAAATCCAAGGGGTACCCCTGCGAGTTTTTTCAACCGATCAGTTAACGAATTTTTACTCGTCTCTCAATACAGATAAAAATCTGAAATTTTCAGGATAGTTGTATCTTACCGAGATGTATTTTTGTGATTTTTTTCAACTCTCGGAAAAATCCGCAAATGGTCCAAAAAAATCGGTTTTTCAACTCTCTAAAATTGACCTTTAACCGGGCTTTTCGGGGTCTAAATTATTCTGAATCAATTGTTTTATTATGCAGGAGTCTTCATTTGAACGCCTTACACACGTACATAGCAAAAAAATTTGGTGAAAAAACTTCAAATAGCGCCAAAGAAATTATTTTCCGCATATCGAGTTTTTGACCGGCCGACATTTCGAGCTGCGCTGTCTTCGGCGGGGTGGAAAATAAAACTTATGTTTTTCATGCTATTCTTATAGGAAATTTAACGCTGAATCCGAATTTCACGTCAAAACAATGGGATTTTGACGATAACGATCAGTTTCAGTCCATTTTTATGGTATTAGTGTTTAACGTTTTTCAACTTTGAAAATTCACAGCAAATACTAACAGCATTATCCGATATTATTTTACTACTTATTCTTATAGGAAATTAGACGCGGAATTCGAAAATGAGGTGAAAAGGATCAAATGCTAACGATTAATAAATGTTTTTCAATTTTCGGTTTTTTCACACTTTTGGAGTTTTAACTAATTTTTTTCACCACGTTCGGATGAGGAAATTTAATTTAAAATAAATTAAAAATAAAAAAATGACACGGATTATTTTTTTTCGAGATATGTTCCAATTTTTGGTAAAAATGTGTTTTCGTTCTTCTTCGAGCACTAATAGACGTAACATAAATATGAATTCAAACATACCAAATTGTAGGAATTTGATAGCTCTTTCTCGTCTCTGAGTAATATACCTATGTAAAAGGGGTCGGTTCAAAAGTTATCGGGGAATAACAGGGAAAAATGCGAAAAACAGGGTTATAAAATTTTAAAGTGCAATTAAACTAAAATGAAGGCCTAAGAGAAAAAAGAAGATTTTCCTACCCGATGAGTTTGTCTTTATTTTGCGAATGTATGATCAAAATTCGTTTACCTTGCTCCAGTTTCTCAATCAATCGTATGCCCAAGGATTTTCTACTTTCTAGCTCCGGCAAAAAACCACCAACGAACGAATTCCTGTACATTTTCGTTTGAAGAATTTACCCATGGACAAAATTTTACATAAAACTTCCTCAAGAAAAATTATTCGAATTGTTTGATATTCAGTCTCGATTTTGCTACTTGATATTTATCGAGATGATAAAGCCTCATTTCATCGTAAGAATATTCATATTTACCATTTGAATATTCTCACGTCACGTTACAATACTCAAACCGCAAGAGTTTTCTACGAGATTATATATAAAATAAATATATTTAAATTGTTCCCCGATAAATGATTCTAAGTAGGATTCGAGTTGGAGTATTTAAAATAATTGAATGTTTTGTATGAGGATGAATTGCCTGTAAGGAAGTAATACGAACTTTTAT
Source organism: Tupiocoris notatus (assembly GCA_037159825.1). Taxonomy (NCBI): domain Eukaryota; kingdom Metazoa; phylum Arthropoda; class Insecta; order Hemiptera; family Miridae; genus Tupiocoris; species Tupiocoris notatus. The sequence continues at coordinate 300,947 of JASJUZ010000771.1, forward strand.
CAATTTTTACGAAACCGTTTTCTTTCTCTAGATTGAAAGACGGCCTCGTCAGTTCTTCGAAAAATATCGTCGTCCTTGGAGTAAACTTTTATAACGAGAGGAAAACCGCAATTCGAAATTATAAGGAAGTCTATACGGAAAATATTCTCTCGGTAACGCACCAGTGTACCGTGTAAGTGTAAAAAGCTTTCGTTAAGTTAAATTGATATTTATGCAACAATAAGGTAATTTTTTTTTTTTTTTTTTTTTTTTTTTTTTTTTTTTAATGCTGCAGTCTCTTGAAGTATATTTGAGCAATGGGTAAGGGCATATTTCAAAATAGAATGGTGCTCAGAGATATATTTCCCACCTACGTCCTATCGATTTGTTCTCCCTTGTCTGCAGAAATCGACTCCGTGTTAAATATGGAAAAAATCCCAGACAAAATCAAATATTTTCCTGGGATGCCCTGATGATGCCCGAATGGGCGAAAGTGCTTGGCAAGCCGACAATAAAAAACAGGAGAACAAGTCGCCTTGGTTTTCTCCCTCTCAACCCTAACGACAGAGCTAAAAAAAAAAAAAAAAAAAATCCTGTTCATTTTAGATCGCACGCAAACTTCCCCAACAGACAATGGAAAATGCTCAATCTCGAAAAAACACCCTGAGAATCAATGAGGAACGTTAAAATTAATTAATTAAATTGAGTGGCGTCTCTAAAACTTTGTTTCGTATATAATCAAAATATTATCATTTTAAAGCATTTATTTTTTCGAGAGAATTACCTTTGTCACGTAAGGAAATGATGAATTTCAGAGTCGTTCGGGATTTTATGAGAGTCAAAAATACATATCTCAACTCGCTTTTCGAATTATACAAAGACGAAGAGTTGAACGAGGTGAGCGTTGAAAATCGAATGAAACAGGCGATCATCTGCGATAAAGATTTCACTTTCAGCCGCAGGAAAGCATGGTGGGATCTGATGGAGCAAGAAATGCTGAAGCACGATAAAAACGAGGTAGCTACAAATATTGAAAGATCGATCGGATATTGGAAAACTTGCAGGCTCTTGTTCAACAGAATAAAATACAATCGCAATAAATTAATTCCCGAGTAATTTACTCATTTTTCTTTCATTTTATTTTTTCCCCGTAATTGACGTGTTTTAAATTTGTAAACTAGTCATCGAGTACAGCTACACAAATATAAAAATGTTAATTCCCCTTTGTCTAAAAAGATCAAAGGGATCATAGCTCGAATAAATTTTTCAAAAACGTTTTCATTTTTCAATAAAAAAAAAAATACGATAAAAAAATTTTCGATAAAAAATTAATAATTAATTAATAATAATATAATAATAATATAATATAATATAATAATAAATAATTTTCGATAAAAAAAATTACGAAACGCCGAGTTAGATAATTTGAGTAATTGTGCGAAATATAGCAGCTTCTTTTTAGTCAAAACCAATCGGTATAAGAAGAAAACATTTCATCGTGTTAAAATCAGTATTGGAAAAAATGGTGCGAAAACGGTGTCAGAAAATGGGAAAAATATTCGGAATAATGGATGAAAAAAATGGGGGGAAAATATAAACACAATTACTTTTTATTACTTGTACATTGGTCGATCTTAATCGGACGATTTTTAAAATAAAATTCTTTTCCATCGCTTTTCAGAAATACCTGGTCGAATTCGAAGACAAACTAATGCAACTTGGGAAGTCGTTTGGTGAAAAAATCCAAGTCGAATTCCTCAATATGAGGAATTCCGAAGAGGAATTTTACATTTCCCTAGCGGACCAAGTGAACCAACAATTGGTGCAGGTTTTTATGAAAACCGAACCGTTGAATTTGGATGAGGACACGAGAGCAGTTGAGTAGAATCAAATTGTTACGCATATAAAAGCATATTAAAAAATTAAATAAAAAAAAAAAACAGAAAATTATCTATCGTATCTCTATCTCTATCTCGCCCCTTGCTCGTGAGGCCTTGGTGAGCGAAAGTGCTGATACCAAAGAAATATTAATGGGAAAATGTCTATTCCATAAATTCCACGCTTACATATTTATGATGAAAATTTAATTTCATTGATCATCGTGAAAAAAAAGTTTTCTCTCTTTTCCCATCTTATTCTAACAAGAGAACAAATTTTTCCTTCAATACCGAATTGACAAAATTTCCTCTTATTCTAGCTCCTGCAGAATAAAGACAGGCGAAGTAAAACGATAAATCAAAGTCATAAAAACCATTTGAGCGAAATAGAAATGGAAGAGGAAAAACTTGCGAGTCTCGTCGAAAATTGGCAGGCGACGCTGATAAAAAACTTACACACGTGAGTATCAATACGCCAATATTTCAGTGGATTTCGATTGGAAAAAAGACGAAGTATTATAATAAATTTTCAATCGCTTTGATATTGTTTAGACCTAATATTACTTCGTACTTTTGGTTTATTATTCAACAATAAAACATCGTAATAACAGGAAAATAAATTGCTAACCCCCCTCTCTTAATCTTTTTAATTGGATATTCGGATTCTACATCCCTTGAAACGTAAAACATCAAATTTTGAGGGGAGTTGGAGTTTTTTTCTTGGGGGATTACGATGGTTTATTATTGAATGATAAATTAAAATTATTACAATTACAATAATTGCTACGGAATTTTCCTTATTTATAGTTACCAATCTGTTTTTCGGTGGGAACGTTCACAATCGTCCTGAATAAATGTTCAAAATAATTACCATCACAAATGGATAATCTTCTCAAATCATTATTGAAGCGAAGGAATAATCAACCACGGTACAATCATTTGCAGCGGTTTTTTTTTAAAGATAGAACGACGCGACTGAACGACGTTTTTTAATTACTATTTTTTAAAATATTAAATTTATATTTAATATTTTTTAATTTTTTAAAATATTTTTTAAATTTTCCAAAAAAAAAGAGCGATAAATATATTATTTCTTGAAAATTTGATAATATTTTTTGTCCTAATTTCTTGTCGCCGAGATATATGCTAGTTTTGTCGTTATCTATCGAAATCGACGCTATTCTCCATGGCACTTCAAGTGATATAACTATTTATTTTATTTTTTTTTAATTGCAGAGCGGAAATTGAAAGGAATCGCAGAGCCATAATAGAGATAAATAAGTTCATCAGTTTCCACAAAAGCGACTGGACGTTCCAGACACGAAAAGCATTGACGAACGCGTACGCCTATATGAAAACCGTCGATTCCAATTGGACTCACGAGATAATCCGGATTAAAATGAATAGCAAAGTACGCTATTTGCAATCTAGATCGAACAGAATTAGAATAATAAATTGTGAAATAAAAAATTCAACGTGATTCTACCCTATGAAAATTCAATTTCATGTTGATTTGTCGTTTTGAAGGAAAGAACGATGGACGATCAGATGGAAGCTATGTTCCGCGAGAGATTCCAAGCGATGGCGATGCGAAAAAAAATGGAAGGCAAGGTATATAATTGCGTAAAGTATTTATTTTTATTTATTTTTATTTTCTTATCCAACCCCCTCCCCATTACCCTTACCTTCTCTATATTAGTGAATGAGGTAAATCGTTTACGACTTCAACAGGAGGGTAATAAGGTTGACTTGCGTTTTTTTCTCGGTATTTGTTGTCTGCTGGCGTCTGCACCTTTTAGTCAGATGGGATTAATTTTTTATTATATAATAATTTTTTTTTGAAAGGCTAACTACCCAGATAGGTGCCATAATTTTAAAAATTCAATGCATCCAGTAGATGCGGCCTTATATTTGGAGGAATGGCGGAAAACGTGATTTCCTCGAAAACAGTAACTTTTATCTTTGCGAGCTTAGAAAGTCTAGAATTTTTTTATTTTTTTTGACGTCCATTTGTTTTAAACCTATCTGCCTATAGTGGCCTAACTCTAATTTTTGTCCGGTATTCTGATTTATGGCGTGGTAGAGAAGAAAATTTAACGAAAAACGTGGTACGGATTTTCAACGGTTTGAAATCGCTATTCCCAACCACGTCAAGAAAAAAAAATCATTCTTGTAATTGAAAGCACTCAACAAGAGCTTTCTAACGATGTTAAAAATCTTCTTAATACCGAGGAAGCGATTCGTTTTATGTGACTCTATTAGAGACGACAATTTTCCGTCGTTTTTGGTCTTCAACTGTTTAAATGCGAGTCTAATTTGCACGATCAATGTTTGATATTGATACGACCAAAGCTAAACACTTTCTAGGCCGTATTACTAGAAAAACCGTTTTGAAATCACGTTTTTGTGGGATATTTATACTCGTAGCAATAGGAAAAAAAAACTACAAAATCGTTTGCCTTTTATAAATATTTATCCGAACGTCGGCTTAATTTTTGCCAGGTCAAAGAGGAAGCCGGAGAATCGGCCGATGACGGTTTGGCCGATTTTGAAAAAGAAGAGAAAAATGAGCTCGAAGCGCGCGCTCGACGTCGTGCGATTCGCTTCGCGTATTCGGCTCTGCTGAAAAGGAACTCCCAAATGGAATTGATTTATCGGATGTGGAATTCGTCCGACGATCTGCCAAGTTATGAAGAAGAAACGGGCGAAGGTCGAAAATAAAATGATAAAGCGAGGATATTAAATAAGGAAGAATTAAATGATTAAATAAAATAAATAAAATAAAATAGTTGGAAGAATTATATTAATAGAAACTGTGCGGCCTCGAGTATAAATTTTTTCATTGATTTCTAGTTGCCAAGCCACTGTTTGAAATATCCTCTGAATTACCAATTTTTTTCCTTCTAAGACAAGTTTTTTTTTTTAAATATTAATTTTGATTTCCGACTGTTAAATCGGACGTTTTTACAGTTTTCTTCATTTCAACTTTTGACTTGTTGGAATGTGATCGCTGCTTCAGTTTGATGTAGAACAACGGTAGAGTTATTTACAGTTACAATAATTTTCTAAAGTCGTGTTGGAATTTTTCTAAAAACCAAATATTTTATAAAAAAAAGGAGCTTTTATTTGTGTTAAATTTTAGTCCAAATAAGTCCTTGATGGTTACAACGAGATTTGTTCTATAGCCAACATTCTTCCATGCGAACGTTCCTTTCGGTTTATTTCGTGTTCAATTTTCTGAATTCCATTTCGAATTCACGCCGAATCGGGTTGCAACAGGTTATCATCAGGTTAGGCAACAAAAAAACTCGAATATCTGACACTAAAAAATCATTTATTTACAATAACGGTCTCATTGCATACACCGAATACCATGGTGAAAAAACGTTTCAATGCATCGCAGCATGCGATTGTTAATTTAAATTAAAATTAAAAATCAAAAGATCAAATATTCAAACGGGTAGAGTACAGAGACTTTTTGTCCGTTTTTAACACCTAGTGAAAAATCTTGTTTTCAGTTTTGAAAAGGGGGAAAAAATGCAAAAGGAACTTTTGCCCAATGAAGAGTATACACATTGATTCCACTTTATGAAAATTGGGAGGATCACATTACTTTAATATGGCCGACGGTCCTAAAATTAAGTGTTACTTAAAAGTTATTTATATTCCCACCATTTTTTTTTGTTTTTAATATATAAACATTCAACTTCTACGATATAGTATTATTTTATAAATATACCTTCAAAAAAAAAGCGGACCAAATTAATATTTCAAGTTTGTACTCGTTTTTTGTCCTCTTAATAAAAATTACTCGAAACAATCGATAAAATATTTTGAAACAATCGAGGAAAATAATAACAAAACATTTCTATCTGGAAGCATTCAAAATAGTAAATTCAAAAACGCGAAACGGATTTTCCTTAATTAAATTTCACCCTTTCGTTTTGAAAAGGTTGTCGAACACCGTTGAAACGTAATTTGAAACTGGCGAATCAACGTTTTCTATTTACCAAACGAATCATTTGCGCTCTACGCTAACTTAACAATTATACACGTGAAGGCGTATTTAACAGCTTATACAGTTCAATATATTTACAAAGTTGACTATTACAGTTTGTTTTCTAATTTTTATTAATTGAATTATTGTATAAAAGTTAGTTGTTTTTTAAGATGTAGAAATCCCTCGTACGCAAGAGAAAAAAAAAAATAGCTCAATGTGAAAGTAATATTGTATTCGATAGGTAAATCAAAAAATTGAAGAGAAATAATGAAGAGAGAAAAAAAAATTGAAAAACTTTCTCCCTGTGGAATGGTCGCCCAATTAAGTACTTTGAACGAAATCATATGTACATTCATTTACCTAAAGTACAAATATATTTATAACCATTGTAATAAATTTATATTTATATTATATACATAAAATAAATATTCCGCTCCTCAATAGGTCATTTGCAGTTTGAAAATCAGGAGAAATATCGGGGGCGAACAAAAATCAGTGTAAAGATTACAGGTGGTTTTTTTTTTCAATTTTCATCATTTTTTTATTTCAGTTCAAGAAACTCAAGTTTCGTATCCAGTCAAATATTTCACTACAAATTAGTTTTATTGTAAATTTACAGCTCGATAAGAGCCGCGTTGCTGTACCTAATTGGTAATCCCAACAAACCCGGGTAAAAGTGAACAATTATTACTACCATTTATTTTTAATAAGAAGGTATTTTAGAAATAAAAATGATCAAGATAGAACGAGATAGCTCTCGAGTTACAATTTCAGTCCTGTGCATATAAATTCTGACCGCTCGATACAAAATCGTAATCGGCAGAAAAAACATTCATTTTTTCCCCTCTTGGTAAAACCGTCGAGCGTGCAATTGCAATCGAAAAATTGATCGCGCTTCGGCTTGAAATGGCAACAGTATTTTTGAAGAATCGAAAAGGAAAAAAAATCGGTTCGCTACCACTTCAAGTACGCAAGCGCTTAGAAACTAAACAAAACACTGAATCGGGTGAAATCAAAGGTGAACTCGAGGTCGTGAACGTGATCTATAGATCGAAGTCATCAAATTATAATTACACATATAACACTACAAAAAAGGAAATATTTTTCCTGATAATTTTCCAGCCTACACGACTGAACGAGACATTGTCGAATTAGAAGCTTTCAGACGAGAACAAGTTGTTACAACGATACAAATTGACGAATTTTCAATCTGTAAATACAATATATTGAATCAAAATTAATTACCTTCATGAAAGATACGAACGGATCCTTCGAGCGAATACCGATTCGATTTGAGCACGATACAGTGATTATTACAGTTCCCTTTCAACAAATTAGGCCTTGTCGAGTCCATATTAACGAAGCCAGGTAAGTTGATAAGGGGCACACGAGAAGGAGAGCAGGTTCCACATGCGGTGAGAGACGTGCGGATTACGGATTCAATGGTATCACTCGAAATTTTATAGAGTTATTTACAATCGCAGGCGAGCAGTTTTCGAATTAACTGTGGCTAATTGATAGTTTAGAATGTTTCCTCGAATTCGGCCATAAGATCGCTTTGCCGGTTCATGTCGATTTGATTGGCAGCCTGAAAACGAAGAACGTTGAAGATAAATTATTTATGGATATATTTTGAAATCGGAGCATTAACTTTGACTAGCTGGAAGAAAATGTGCGTACACTTTTTCACAATATTATTTCATTTGAAGAATTTAAAGGAAAAATAGTTGAAATTTATCGTTTCGAAAACTTACTGCTTCCCTTCGCCTTCTCTCTTGCTCTTTCAACCTAAGCCGGTCCCTTTCCAGGGCAGCCTTGTCAGCTTGGCTAGGACTCGAACTATCATCGTGGCTGGCCGCTTTGATTTCTTCAGTCCTCGACGCTTCGAAAGCCGCTTTCCTGAAACATCGAGTACCTCACACTATGAATTGGTTGTTACAACTCAATATTGTACAAATCTCCTTGAAAGGATACCCGTTTCACTGAGAACTGAGACAGTGAAAAACTGAAGATCGTTACAATGAGGTTGGTGCGCTTCAATGGTGTGTTTAATCTTGAGTTGAGGCCGAACAAAATTAACCCCTAGAGAATCGAATGATAAACCGTCGAGCCATCTCTGAAGGAACGCCGGCATTGTATACTGACTGTTCACTTATGAGCGGCAGGACTGGGCTGGGCATAATAAACCCAACTCAAGATCAAATCTGACCTGAGAATGCCTAATGCTCCTAAAAACGCTGATGTAAAGCAGCCCACAGAGGGAAATGAAAAGGCAGATAATATAGCAAACGAGGGGACTAAAACCCTCCCCATCAGCCCTGAGCATCTGAAAAGCCCAATGGGAAGCACGAAAGAAGACTGCCTATTGCATTAGCCTTACAAGGCTTAGGCAGTCGAAGAGGCTGATCACAACCACGAACCAAAGGGTAAAGATGCTACTGGTGTTTGCTAGAAAAGATCTTCCATTTCTGACAGGATTTCTAACTGAACACTGCCCGCTGATATACTATTTTAACACCATAGGCATGACAGAGGAGGCTTAATCCGAGGAGCCATGTCACAAGCTGACTCTGCCAGGAGATGGAAACGGTGGAACACATCCTCTGTCACAATTCAGCGATTGTAGCCGGAATCCAAAATCTTTCACAGGGCTTCCTGGAGCCCCATCAGATCTGTTCTGCTACCATGAAGGACTAGAAAAACTCATGGATTCGAAGCAAAATTCATTAGCTAAAGTAAATTCAAGATTACCTCGCTTTTTCCAATGCCTCTTCCTCTTCTCTTTCTCTTCGCTTTTCATTCTCTAACCGCTGTCTTTCCCGTTCCGCTTGTTCTTTCTGATGCCTTCGAAGCTCCTGCTGCTCTATCAGTTGACGCTGCTGTTGAAGAAGCACGAAAAAGCAAGATTAGCGAATGGTTCAAAAATATACTCATAATTCAGATGGAAAAATTTGAGTTCGAATTGAGGAAATTTTCTCCAAGTAAATCAACATTTCAAAATTCCTCCTTCAAAGTGGTCATGAAAGAAAGTTCAATGGTTGGAAGAGCTAAGCGTATTTTTGATGTGGGACGATTAAGTCAACGTAGCAACGTCTTCAATTTCTACAAATCTGATGTATTACGGCAAGGGAATTTACCACATTAGGCATCAAGAGCACGTCGTTCAACCACATGTATTGAGACAAAGGTTCAACAAAGTCTCTATCACGCCCAAAGGGTCAAATACCTTGACAGAATAAAATAATCGGCAAATTTTTCTCTCCATAACTTCACCACCACAAGTATATGGCTGGATAACAAAAAATTAATACCAGCGTTGATTAATTCAATTTTACCTTTTTAGCATTCTCCTTCGCTTGTTTTTTGAAAGCTTGAAAACTGTCTGCCATAGAAGATTTGAACGAAGGATGCGTTGGCTGTCCGGGGACCACAGTCGGCGTCGGTGATTGGCCGAGGGAAGACCACGAACTGGCGTTCTTCACATTCGGTTCAACCGGTTGCGGAAGTGAAGCCTTGAAAGAATAAACGATCGTTGAGGATCAACAATATCGGTCGGTATTCGCAGCATGTTGACCATGATTTGAACTTACTTTGGGTTTGGAAAGCAGCATGTTAGCAGTCGGGGGTAGTTGTGGTGGAGGTTGTGAGTTGTTCTTGTTCATGTCTAGATGATGAGTCGGCAAACCGAGAATCATGGAGGGGTTGACCATCGGCGGCATCGAGTTACCTATGACAAAATTTGATAGCCAGTTAAAAATATAATTCTATTGAGGGCTGATTTGTCACTAAATAGAGCATTTGAGTTAAATAATTTTGTCACATTCGTTAAAATACAGTTGGAATTAAATATCAAATGTAGTCTTTCAATTTCCACCCTGTTTTCTTCTTCTGTTTTGGAAAATGTGAATTCCACCCCAAAAAACCCCTCAAAAATACCCTTAAAATTGAGTTAATGATTAGACTGGAAGAACTGAGCTATTGGTACCCCAAAAATGATTTTTGGTGACAATTTTCAGCTATTAGCTATTATAGTTTCCTCAGAAAAGTGTTGACAGATTTTTTTGGATTCTACATGCCTTAAAATGGAAAACTTGAAATTTTTCAAGGAAGGTCAATTTTTTTTTTTTTTTTTTTTTGTGAGCGATTACAATGATTTATTCTTGAATAGTAAAATAATAATAAGAACTAATAATAGAAATAAAATTGCGTACAACTGGGGGTTAATAGACAATGTTGGAATTTAGCTCATCGCCCTCGTCATTGTCAGAAGATGCTAGTTGATCGAGAGGGATGAAATTCAAACTCACTCTGAGAAACCTTAAAGTGGATATTATATCGAACAAGTCTTACTTTCATTGTGATGCGGAATCGGATGCGGCAGAATCGGCTTCTCTTCTTTGACCGGCGATTCAGGCAAAGGATCAAACATGCTCGGAACTGGAGCTGGCTGACTGGGCTCCGGGTCGGTTTTGATGCTGACCAGGTCCGGGATCATCTGGTTAGGAACGATGGCCGCCGGTAATGACACGGGCGGCAATACCTCTTGCCTTTGTTCTTGTTTGATATTCATGATTGGCAAAGCTGTAACTAACAACCAACCATGAGCCAAACTGGACTTTCGCCGTTAACTGAGGATTTCCTTTCAGCTATTAACTCTCACCGGTGTCGATCGGAGGTAATGTGGGTAGCGGTAGGGAAGTTGGAACGGTCGAAACGGGTGCCAAGATGGGCGGATTAGGCGTTGTGTTGGTAATACTTGGCCGTTTCGGGCCGATCGGAGCTGCAGTGGCTGTAGCCGAAGGGCGAGCAGGTTGCTGAGGAAGCGCATGTGACGCTACCACCAAAGGCTTGATGATGGCAGTGGCTGAAAGAGTAAGAAAACAAAATAAAACAACTATCGGCTTACTCAGAAATCATCTTTTAGCCAAGCGAAATAAAAAAAGACGGGCATCTCCATAGAGTGGAGTTATGAGAAACACTACACTCTTATCACAGCTCTTATTATCAAGAACTGGGCAACTCTAAAGCAGATTCACATGGTTTCCGTCAATCCCTCATCCGTTAAAAAGTTCTGGGGATCTGCTACAGATATAACCTTCATAAGCTATCTATAAATTTCCAATGGACGAAATTAGGGCTGCACAGAAGCAAACCCAGTCAGTGGGCATGAAGGACGTTGTATTGACTGTTGTTATCAATTTTTATCACCTAATAAATTTTTCTCCTCAGTATTCGCCATCTGCTAGAGTCCACACCAGGCAGTTAGCTCTGGTTATTCAGAAGGCCGAACGGATGAAAGATGAAGCAGATCATGTGAAACCGCATGAGTTATTCCTACTATGTGATGACATCAATTACGACATCATACATGAGTAACTCAGCAGGTCTGGCAAGCAAAACTCGCTCTTTTTTCTCAATGTTATTGCAAAACTGGCTGGTTGCCGCTCAATTTATTGCTCCTCAAAAGCTAATGCCAGGAAACTGAATGAGTATATCTCTCTCGTGATCCTCCCCAAGTAAAATAATCAAAACCAGGTACACTAATCAGTGGAAGTCAATTTTCGCTGTACTTGATTGTGGACCTGACTGTGAAAGTGCCATACTTGATTCCTGACCGCTATTGGCCATCAGCAGAATAATATTTATTTTATATGATCGTCTCAAAGTCAACCTGGTGAGATCGATCCATTACTTGTAATTTTCATTTAAGGCTAATGTCCAGTGGCAGGTAGTGAGATTCTCAGTCAATAGATGGCGCTGCAGTCGCCCCAACTTATTTTCAGTTTTTCTCGGCAACCAAAAGGAATAAAATTTTTTTGAAAATGGGAGGTTGCTCCCGACGAACAACCAAGACAAGGCATCATAACAAATTATTTTTTAAATTTCAAAATTTCGAAAAATTTTTTTTGAAAATAATTTTTAATTATTAAACAGTTGATATTTTGAAAAATCGGGTACAGCCCGTGTGTGGGATATTATTGGGAATTGAAAAATTCAAGAATTGAAAAGATCGGATGAAAAATAGAGGCCTAAGACGAAATCTACGTTCAGCAGTCAGGCTCATGACCAATGAAGAGATGAAGGGTCTGGAGCGACGTTGCCGCGTCGTGCAGAGATCACGTGATGAGTTGTGGCGTTGCGCACCGCCGCCCGAGGAGCGAGCTTATCGAAACACGTCTTCAATCAACAACTGCAGCATTCTCTGTTTTGATTCACAAAAATAAAGTTTTAGGCGAAAACGATATACCCCACCTATGTTCAAAATTTCTGAAAAACCTCATCTTGGGACACTTGGCCGGTTGCACCAAAGGGTATGGGCGGATAGAGTGAGCAAGATGTTAGGACCAAATAATAATACTACATCCACTAAGGAGTTTTTGTGCGAAATTTGAAATTTTTTGGGAGATACTTATCCCGACGACGACGTACAAGGGACGTAGTGCAAATTTTGATTCTACTCTTACACTCTTAGATATGGACCACAAAACGTAGTGACGAAGTTTGTCGGGGAGGGGGATTGTAAAAAAATCGGCAGTGAGCTACAAACGCGCGCCTCTCCTCCTTGCCTTACTTTTAGTTGGGGTGTTGTCCTTTTCACTACTATATAGTTATTTATATCTGTGTACATAAAGATTGGTAATTTCACTGTCCACAATTTGCCCATGTATATACTTATCCATTTTCAAACGATAGTGAGATATTTCAGAATATCAGTGGAATATAACATTAAATTTTTCAAATTTAAACATTATTTTCATCAATTTACTGCAAAAGAAACAAAGAATGAAGCATATATTATATGATATAAACAGCTATCATTAGGCTGATTTTGAGCGACATCAAAAAAAATTTTCACAAAAAAATTCAAGGGTACTTCTGCGATATTTTTCAACCGATCAGCTAACAATTTTTTACTCAGATAAAAATACAGATAAAAATCGGAAATTTTCAGAAAAATGATATTTTGCCGAGACGAATATTCGCGTTTTTTTTCGATTCTTGGAAAAATGCATATAGTCTGCATATGGTCCAAAAAAATCAGTTTTTGAACTCTCGAAAACTGGACTCTAACCGTTATTTTAGTGGCCAAAATTCATTTTGAATAATTGGTTTTATTACGCAGGAGTCTTACTTTATTTCAACGCCTAACACACGTACATTGCAAAAAATGTCGTTCAAAAATTTTGATCAGCGTTACAGAAATTATTTTCCGTAAATCTAGTTTTTCTCCGGCCTAAATTTCAAGCTCCGCTGGCATCGGTAAGGGTAAACAAAAAATTTCGTTTTGAAGCAATTTTGAAAGCTATAATTACAGGATATTGAACGCTGAATCCGAATTTGACGTCAAAACTATTAATTTTTCCCAGTTTTAGTACTACACCGTTGTTATGCTTTTCAACTTACAAAATTCGTTGCAAATCTGACCATCTCAACTGCGAAAGTCGTCAATTCAGATGTTTGAACATACAAAAAGATAGGTAATTTATCTGTACACATTTTCCCCATGTAAAATACTTATCCATTTCAACCGTTTGTGCGATAATCAACATCATTAGTAGAGTGTATACATCAAAGCATTTTCCACTTATAACCTTCTTTTTCGTCTATTTAGTGCTAAAGAAACCAAGAATGAAGCAAATATTATTGATATACTCATCATCAACTATCATTATGGTGAACCCTGTTTTACGCGTTTTTTGCATGTTTTTCGCGAATAACTTCTGAACCGACCATTTTTACATAGGTATATTACTCAGAGGCGAGAAAGAGCTATCAAAATCCCACAATTTGGCGATTTAATTATCTTTTTATGTTATGTCCCAGCGGAGCTATTCGCGATCAAAGAAAAGCCAAAACACGTTTGGAATATATCTCGAAAGCTATCAAATACGCTAGCCATTTTCGTATTTTTAATGGATTCTACGTTAAATTTCCTTCATTTTCTTCCACAGCACCTAATCGTTCCGATTTCGGGAACGTGACGAAAAAAAATCCCTAAGTTGAAACTTCAAAAGTATAAAAATCGAAAAAATTCGAAAAATATTAATAATCGTTCGATTTTGTTTGTTTTCACTTTAAATTCGAATTCTACGTCTAATTTCCTGCAGGAATCATTAATTAATCAAATTTGAACAGTACTGTAAGTATTTGCAACGGAATTTCAAAGTTGAAAAACGTAGGAGTGGCGTAGTATTGTACTCGAAAAACTGCTCGTTGTCGTGAAATTTCCGCCGTTTTGACGTCATATTCGGATTCAGCGTTAAATTTCCTATAAGAATAGCTTTCAAAATCGCTTCAAAACGAAAATTTAATTTTTCACTATTACCGAGCTCGGAATTCCGGCCGGCGAAAAACTCGATTTACAGAAAATAATTTCTCTGGCTCTGTTTAAACGTTTTTCACCAAATTTTTTGCTATGTACGTATGTAAGGCGTTCAAATGAAGACTCCTGCATAATAAAACAATTGATTCGCATTTATTTTGACCCCGAAAATCACGGTTAAAGTCCAATTTTTGAGCTTTCGAAACCCGATTTTTTTGGACCATTTGCAGATTTTTCCGAGAAATAAAAAAAATAACAAAAATACATCTTGGTAAGACACAACTTTCCTAAAAATTTCAGATTTTTATCTGTATTGAGAGACGAGTAAAAAATCGTTAACTGATCGGCTGAAAAAATCGCAGGGGTACCCCTTGGATTTTTCGCGAAAATTTTTTTGAAATGGATTTCGCTCAAATTCAATTTTCAATAATATATGTTTCATTCTTTGTTTCTTTCGCACTAAACAGATGAAAATAACGTTTAAAGTGGAAAAATGTGATGTTTTTGTGTATAGTCTACTATTATTGTTGAATAACGCAAAAACGGTTGAAAAATGGATAGGTACATTACATTAGGAAAATGTGGGCAATTAAATTGCCCATCTTTTAGTATATTTAAACATCTGAATTGACGACTTTTTGTTTGAGTTATCCATTGTGCAAGTTACTAATCTTGGAAAACTTACAGTTGTTATGTCTAATTTTGCTCCTACTTTGCTCCAGTTGAAAAACCCAATACTTTATGATACTGAGTACGATACAATCCCCACCACCAACATACCAAATTATAGCAACTACTAAGTACTACCTACTATAAAAATACCTATAGATTCCCACACTCCAAACACAAATAATTAACTACTAAACCCATACCACAAAATTTAGAATGTTTCGAGAAAATCGCGAAAAACTGCGGAAAAACGTGGTTTCGAAAAAGGGCAACAATTTACATAGGTAATCCTTCCTCAAGTAAAATCGAAGTCGAAAATCAAAAAGAGCCGCTTCCGCACGTGCACGGTTGCTATGGTGACTCTCCCCTCCCCGTCCCGCCGCGAGTCAGACCCGACGCGACACTTCGTAGTGCTTCGAAGCTATTTCCCGTCATGAGTGGAACTGAATGATCGGGACTCCTGAACGTAGATTTCGTCTTAGGCCTCTATTTTTCATCCGATCTTTTCAATTCTTGAATTTTTCAATGCCGTATAATATCCCACACACGGGCTGTACCCGATTTTTCAAAATATCAACAGTTTAATATTTAAAAATAATTTTCAAAAAATTTTTTTTAAAATTTAAAAATTTTAAAAATAATTTGTTATGATGCCTTGTCTTGGTTGTTCGTCAGGAGCAACCTCCAATTTTCAAAAAATTTTTATTTCTTTTGGTTGTTGAGAAAAAGTGAAAATACTTTGAGCACTCCCCTCTCACTCGCACACTTGTCGTCCACATTAGCCTTAAGGGCTGCAAATTATTGGAGGTTGAATTTTCCATTATTTGGAATATTTCGGATTTTTTTAATTTTCAATAAGAAGAAAATGCAGACAAATTGTTTCTCATGACTCAATACCCTTTTCTGTTCGAGGGAATTAAACCCCAGATATTTATTAGAGATTATTTCGATTTTCAATAAATAGAAAGTGCAGAAAAATAATTTTTTTTATCACTCAATACCCTTTGATTTTCATTTATTTTGTTAGGAACTTGAAAAGGTTCCTATCACTTGTCACAATAAGAAAGAAGGATTTTTTTAGGAATAGAGATAGCGCGTTTGGTAGCTCAACTCCTCTATTACTTGATTTCTGCGTGAAAAAAAAAATTCAATTTCTGAAGAAAAATTAGAAAATTAGTACCCGCAAGCGAATCCAAGCTGTTATTATTGCAGGATAAACTAAAAAAAACTAGCCTAACCATTTAAATTTCATCCGTGACCTTTGAATTTTATTTCACATTTTATCAGTGACTTTGGAATATTTAATTCCTGGGGAAATCAGCAAGCACAATAAGAAACATTGAAGTAGTCGACGTTGAAACGTTTAAGAAATTTGGCCACTGAAATCGCTAGGATAGTGAAATTGCTGGGAATTCAGCTTGACGATAGAATAGGTTGAATTTCTTGCAAGAGTGAGAGCATTTCGACTAGTACTCACAGGACACTCTGCAAGGATTATTAGGTTATTTTCTCAAACACTGGTACCACCAGCATCGCGAAACCCGCTCACGTAAGAAGTTGTAAAACGATTGAAATAAACATTAAGACTCGAATCTAAACTTAAATGACAGACCTGGCTCAGGTATACCTGAAGGATTTGGCTTGTTGTTATTGGCTGGTGCTCCTGTCACGTTCATCGGAGGCGCAGACTTTATCTGGCCGGCTGTTGTCATGGTAACGGTTGGTACAGGTGTCGCCTGATTTGTCTGTAAATACGATGGAAAACATTTTCTAATAGATTTCAGCAGAGCCCGCTGACAGAAACAGATCCCCGGCAAAAATTACCCGACGAACAATCTTGTCATCCCAGTTTAATGTCTCAATATGGACTTTTTTTCCTAACCTTCGTTTGTCATAATATTAGAAAATGGATGCTCGCTTTGCTCACATTTCTAGAGCGGAAAAAAGTCACGAATCGGGTCAACTTGACATGAAGATCAAAAATCAAGAGAACAACAAGCTTAATTCTAAATGAAACCAACTCAAAAAATCTCAAATACAACCTAAGAATAGAGAGTGCTAAAGAAGAGTAAATTTTGCTCTCAAAATAGGAATTCGAACCAGAAAATTTCGTATCAGGGCTTTGCACACATGTCCACTGATGGTGTTTTTTACAGCAGTTGTGTAAAAAAAAAAAATTTAAAAAAAATAATAATAATAAAAAACCATTTCTCATTTATCTTCAGATCAGTTTCCTTCCCACGACACACCATTGGACGCCTTAGTTCTCTCCACTCTTCTATAGATTTCTACCAACTACAGTGCTTTTCTTTTGGTTGTTGCATACCATTAGTTGTTATAATGATAAGAGGGAGATAAACTCGTTGACTATTTGGCAAACGTGTTGGTAAATAATATTGAAAACGTCTTAATCACTCCAAAGGGCTGGCTTCACCAAAAACTCATGGAAGTAAGATTCAAGATGCTCCATTCTCTTAAACAGGGACTTCACAAACCATTACAGTTGTCATAACTCAAAGCCATAAAAACATTCACCTCCACCTAATCGATAGCCACTCGCTAGATTGCACTCACAGAGAGGCATTCCTCCCACCGTCTCAGGCTGATGAGCTTCTTTCCTGGACAACCCAACTAGTATCATCTCTCTCATGATCCTCCCCTAGTAAAATAATTAATACCGGGTATATTATGATGATGATTATGATTCCGGGTTTAACTTGATTCCTGACCGTTATTGGCCATCAGCAGTATACATTTATTTTATTTGATCATTGTAAAGTCAACCTGGTGAGATCAATCCATTACATTTATTCTTCATTTAAGGGCTGAAAATGATTAGAGGTCGAATTTTCTATTATTTGGTATATTTCGGATTATTTTAATTTTCAATAAGAAGAAAATGCAGACAAATTGTTTATGACTCAATACCCTTCTTTTCTGTTCGAGGGAATTAAACCCCAGATAAATAATAATTATTATAATTTACTGGAACTTGAAGAACTCCTATCACAGTATATAAAATAAAATGTAAATGTAACCGACGGGTTCTCAGTCTCAGAAAAATTTGGTTTGAAATGTTGAACGAGTTCTCATTTATCTAAGATCAATTTTCAACTATCGTTGATATTTGGTTGAATTCAGATTCAGAAGGCCGTGGGAGCCAGAACAAAAGGATAGATTTTATTTTTATTCTGTAGGTCGAAAAATTGTTCATTCTTCCGCTTTATTTACCTCGTACGGTGCACGTAGGATATAAGTCATGATTTGGTAGCACTGGGTGCATATCATCAGCTGTATCACTCGCCATATTGATTTTACTATTGTATTAGTTCCGTTTTGCTAATAGCACTTAATCTCTACATTGAACTGGGTTTATTAGAAATATTTTATGACTAACCTTCACACACAAGAATCGGAGACAAAGATGTACCCATGAATTACACTCATTTAAATAGGTTGTATTGTCAAAGTCGATTTTGGCATTTAGGCCATCGTCATTGACAACCTTACAAGTTCTACAGAGAAGACACATCTCAAATTGTTCTTGGTGAAAAGAAGATAGACTCCTATCGCTAGCAGGGAAGTGAAAGTTGAAATTGTAATATGAGGCGAAAGAATTAAAAGATGATAAAAATCAAATTTTTGACAGAAAGGAAGATAATAGGGAGGATATCCTAGAGGGATCACCTCATTCAGACATTTGTATGATTTCTAACTTCTGAAGTACATCCGATATTCTACTCTGAAGGCAAAATTAAGAAAATCCACAAACTGCTATAGGCAAGGTAAAAACCAAAGATTTGAGAGGATTCTTCTAGGTGAGTTACAAAGGCAGAATCATACTTACAAGAATGTTTCTTATGCTTCTTAATTCCATCCCTAAATTTCCTACCAGTTGGAACCAGTACTTAAGCCCACAAGACCATTTCAATCATATTCAATTCAATCTATATACCTACCTACGTTCTACTCGCAAAAACGAGAGCGAAATACACGCTCATGTGCCCGCTATATTTATGAAGTGACTATGAATAACTAAATAATGAAGAACGGACAAAAAAGAGTCGCAAGATGGACGAACTGATGTATGTGAACTAAGTTCATCTCCCCTAACCAACTGATCAACACTGATTGAGCCACGTTCGGCGCTGAACCATGGTGAAAATGCTACTTAACGAACATCTCTGTTCATCAGTTGAACAGAGGTTCGAACATGGATCAACAAGTTGGTAAAGCCGGTCCTAAATTCACTTTAAATCAATAAAGAAGGAAGGATCCAAAAGTAACCGGAATGGGGACGCTGAAGTTGTTCCTTCTGGTCCAACAGTGAACTAGAAGTTCTGCCTCGAGGTTCTTGAGGGAGGACATTTGGCAAAAAAGGGCGGACCTTAGGTGCACAGGGGACTGGTTCTTCCAGCACATCCAGCGCTATCCGTGAGGCAGTTTTTGGCACAAAACGGCATAACCCTGGCCCCCATGACTTCTTTTTGTTCCCCAAACTCAAAAGGGACATGAAAGAGAAGCGTTTGGCCACTGTGGAGGAGGTGAAAATAAAATCGCAGGAGGGCCTACACACAATTCCGATAAGTGAATTTAAAAATGTTTCCAAAAGATTGGTCGTTGTGGTCAGTGGTACCTAAATTTGGTGTAAAAATATTGAATGAAACGTTTTACAAGGACATTCTCATTACTTTTGGGTCCTCCCTCGTACAACCAATTGATGAATCTAGGTCGAGATTGGGATTAGTCCTTATGACCCTGAGATAATGCAGAGAAGGTTCTCTCTTGTTCATCACTCCCTTCAATCCCCAACCAAGAAGAGTAATTTTAAGCTTACGTTCGTTGACACAAGTTTGGTTCCAACCCGTAAAGCAAAAACTCTTGATTCTTCAAGGTTATGTTCTACTCTTCAAACAAATTACTCCCTACTTGTGAGTAGTTTGAGTTAGGCCATGAAAAACCATGTGACTAATTTTAAAAAATATATGCACAAAAGTGATTATTCAAAAGAAAAGCCACAATATTTGAAAATGCTCGCAATGTAAAGGGTTGACTTTTCTTCCATTCCAGATGATCACATTGCCACCTTCACGACTGGCAGACAGTTGAAAAAATATGTACATAGAAATACTTACTGTGGTAACGAGCTGGTGGTTCTTTTTGTTCTTCTTTCTTGCCGGTCTCCCTGAGCGCCCTAAAAAATGTTGACAAAACAAGCGATAACGAAATGATCGCAAAAAAAATCGCCTTCCTCTCCTATCAGCAAATGCAAGTCAACCAAGAGGCAGATATTTTGGCTATTGAGTGCAGACGTGATTGTAGGGTAGCAGGTTCAACGAACAGCAGAAAATACGTATACGGTAAACTTAGAGCACATTTTATTTTTCAATTATCATTTTACAGCAGTTGTTTGTTCCGCATGTCACTTAATTTACGTTAACATTGCAATTCAATTCTGCAGTCTGCAATGTAGATGAGAAAACGAATTGAAAAGAAAAATAATGATGATACAAGAATTAACTACTTTTCAACATATTTTTTTTTGTTTCCCCCAATATTTTTACTCATTCGTCGAAAGCTCATTCATCAAGTTGGAAATATCTTACAGCGAAACTATATACATACAAAAGTTTTTCGAAGCAACTCGACTCAAGTTGTACTGAGACCTTATTCAAAACGCATTATCTTACTTTTAGTTCATTTTCAAGATTTAGAATATAAGTAAGTATACAGCCGGAGATATTACAAGGGGATCAGCTAACAGAAGATTACCTCTTCCGCTTCCACAGACGTTACCGGCGAAATTTACAGACTAACAGCTTCCAGTGGTATGGAAAATAAAGTAATTTTCTAACCACTGCCAGCCATATTAATCATGTACGCAGAGCATTATTACCAAACCAGTAGATGTTTCAATACTCAAGTAAAACAATCTACTTGATCGGGTTATTGTTCTCAGTTTCGACAACAATTATTGTAACACTCGACAAAATTCCCTATAGGGTTTACTCGAACAATACAACCCCTAATAACTGTCTCTCAGTCTTTACTGACAGTTAATAGGAGGCTAATCTTCAACTAAGCATCCCAAACCATCATGAGACACCAAGAACTGAAAATGCTCGTTTTATGAAACCCATTTCTACAGGGACAGAATGTCAATTCAAGACAATAAATGGATCATTACCTATCTCTGATCAGTAAACAAACGAAAACCTTTGTGAGTCAAGTCAAAGATCCTATAAATACACAGAGGCTTCAAAAATGCTTGAGCTAATAAACTCATTTTTTAGCCGTTAAAATTGCATTAGAATCTTACGTATCCCCTAACAACCTAGTTAACGCTAAAGATTCTCCAAATTCAACCCTCAGACTGAAAGGTTTCTGAATTTCACCATAAACGTTCCGCGGAAGCAGGCCAAGCGACAACAAAACGAAAGTTGTCAACTGAGAGGAATTTCGGAAGCATTGAGAACAACTATATGGTTCGGATTTGAATAAACATTACATTCTATCACAATTCGTTAGTTACCTTACGAACTATCAACAGACACCCCGATAGAAAAAAAAGTAAACTATAGACACTCGTTAAGCATTCGATTAATTACAATCGTCTGATTTCATGCTGCGTTCGCCCAAAGAGAATGAAAAAGAGCGAAGAATTTGATCAATAAATAAGAATTGAAAAAATATATTTTTTGCAGTACTACGCAGTAATAATACTCGTTTGGACTCAATTATCTATAATAGAAAGAAAAAAGGGAAATTCGAAGAAACACCGAAAAGAAAATTGCACTATGTGCTCAGCCAAGTTAGAGGTTGTAAGACTTACGATAAAAAAAAATTACACTTCAGTACTTACAGGACTATTATTTATAAATCTTGCGCAAAACGACCGAGACTCTCGACCAAGCATATTATATTTACAAATGTCAGAAAAGGACTCTTCCAATATAAAAGCAATCAATTTTCCTCTAACAGATAAAATATCTCTTGGTAAAAATTTATCAAAAACAAAACGCTACAACGAACATAAAATCGATGACTTAAAAAGCTAAAAAAAAAGGAGAAAGGTACAGTATCCTTAGCTCACGGGGTGCAAACTAATTTTTCCGACTACGACTTAACTTAATATGCCCATTTTTTGCACGAACTTGAATTTGACTCTGGACGATTGGCAGGAAACAAGTGAACGCTAGGTTGATCGCAACTTGAGGTTTTGGTCGGATTGTTGCCCAAAACAGGGAACGATTCGACAAGGGCGATTTTTATTGGTAAGGGAAAATGTCTAGAAATTCGGGTTCCAACGGATAACTGTCAGAAACGTCTTGTTGGCATGTGCTCAAACGGTAGAATGCAAAGTTATGAGAAAATATCTCAAGAAATACAAGGCACATGAGATCGATCGAGAGCAGGTGGGAATATTGTGGAAATGATTTTTCGTTGATCGTTTTCTGACTGAAGAGCAGAAATTGCTTTATAATTACCCTGAGATGAGGGTTCTGAGAGAAAGCTCAGGGTTTAAGTGTAGGACCATCAATGAGGCAAGAATGGGTAAAAAGCAAGAAAAAAAACTTCGCTCCTCATACTTTCTAGAAATAGAGAGACTTGCAATAAGAAAAAATGTAGCGGTCGTTTTGGCTATTGTGATTTTCCCAGCATTTCGGAGCTTTCTTGGAACTAAAATCCAAGGGCGTGCCAAAACTAACAAAAAATCACGACGTTTTGATCGCGATTAATTGTACATTCGGTGAATTCAACTCAGCGATTAAGGTTCAGTTATTTCAGCCATCGGAAAAGAAAAGAAAAGGGCAAGAACTGCAAAAAATTCACCTACTTTAGTTTGAACGTCGAGAACTCAGTAACTTAAAGCACAACCGAAAATTACAACCGCGTCGTCACATATAAAAATACGTAACTCGATAAGAATGAAAATTATTCATTATACATGGCAACCAAACGAGATAATGCAACACCGAATTGATATTAACAAATCAGCATGTCCTTAAGTAATGCAGGAGGTCATTTTTTTATAAGTGCTCGTCAAATTAAAATAACTCATTCTATGAAGCACCAAAACGTTCATAAATTTCTTCACTTCTAGCCGCTGCTCTTTAGCTCAATCATTTTCTCCCTATAAATCTTCACTCGTGAGAAGCAAGAAAAGTGTGCAGAGAATGGAGGAAATGATTTTTTTTAAACTGAATTTCATGCCAGGGACGAGTAAAAGTTTGAGTGAAACGGGGAAATTCGGGCAGTGCGAGGATAGCTAAAGATGAATAAAATTAAAATAAAATTCTTTTATAGTAGGAAGACCTACGAGAATTGCCAGGTGAATAATTGACGCAAGTAATAAGTCGAGCAACCTTCTCCGCTTCAAAGTTGGTTAAAAACGACAAAAATATAACTGATTGCTTTGATGCATGAGTAAGCTGAATACAAAGTTGTTTTCAGCTCTGCTGCGCCTTCTACCACCAAACCGATCATAATTTTAATGAAGATTGAATAACCGGTCCGATTCCTTGAATAATTTGATATCCCAAGTTTTTGCTGAATAAAAAGGCTACTATGGAAAACTGTGATGAAAATTCACTCCCAGGATTTTTCAACAGCTGGCATTTCCCCATTTCCTCACAACTCCCCCTAACTGGTCCCTGGCTGGCAATATTGGCTATCAGGAAAAACACGAACAGCTATTAAACAAGTACAGGGGCTTGATTGCGAAAAGCCACAATTCTCATTGAATACAGAACTCGAAACTTACTCAAAACGATGCAACTATACAATATCCACTTGCAATTAAAATAATTCATAATCGAAGGCAAGACGTGGCCTTGAGACGAGAGGGTTCCCACAGAAACATCACATTCTCAACGCTTTAAAGGGAGAATTCACTATAAAGGCACTTTCGAAACTGAGGGGAATCGCAGTGCGCCAAGTAAGGTGGACTCAGCTACAAAAAGGTGGCAAATAAGCATAAAGTAGTCAAGACGAAAAAGTATATCCACGGACTTATCAGTGCTCTAGAAAGCATGTCGTAAGTTCTAGTAAACTAAGACGCTCTGGGGCATTATCAGTTGTTATCGACTGATGCTTAGAAGGCGATATTTGCTTGATTTCCCAAGAACTTGAATTTTCAACAACATCAGAACATAAGTGGACATTAAAATCATTTACTTCTATCAATCGTAGATAAAACCGGGCACTAGATTAAGGACACCAGGTAAATTGAAATTTCTTTCTACCGTTAGAAGATTCAACCGAAATATAACTCCCTGTCGGGGCATTTTGAATATGAATGCAGCTTCAAATAATTAACTTACACGGGCCAGAATATTGAATTATTCAACTGACTTGTAAAGAGCACAAGTAAACAAAACAGTAATTCGAGGAAGTTTTTTTTTCACTTCTGCAGCTAATACTTTGTCTGATTTTGATTTTTTTCACTTCTGTAGCTAATACTTTGTCTGATTTTTTTTCAGTGTATCTGGACGTAATTGTTTCTATTGTAGGTGCTCTACTGATCGTTAAACAAAGCAGTTTTATCTTCAGAGAATATACTCACTACTTGGAGGAGCTCTAGTTTATCTCAGCTTTATCTACCATTGATAAAAGGGCCTTTCTACAATCAATCCAGCAACGTTCCATCAACGATTTGTTGGATAAAATTACAGAGACAATTTTCCCTCCATGACAGCTTGCAACTTCCATTCAAAAATACTCTGTTCAGTAAAATTGTTAATAAATTTCCCTCCTTCAGTATCTTTTTTGGTCTTCAATCTGCTCATCTAATTTCAAAACCACTCAACAGCTCAAAACTCAAATTTCTATAATCCGGTCAAATTTGCAGCAGTGCGAAAACCGGCATTCTATATTTTCGATTTCAAGGCGAGATCAAGATTTAAGAGTTGAAGCCGTGGTGGTTTTTGTCATGCCAGGATTATTAGTAATTAATGCTGGGAATCAATGTTATATTCATCCAGCTCAACGCATTCCATTTGCACTCCAGGCTTTTTTCCCATTTTTTTATTTTTATATATAGTTCTGCAAAATTTATTTCCGATTCCTGCTTTAAATTCAGTTTCTTCGAGAGTCGTACAGCCGACTATTGCAAAATGTTCAAAAACTGTGCATCTCATTTGGAGAAGAACGAATGGAACTGAGCTCATTCAAACCATTCATTGCCAATGTGTTGTCGCATTGACCCGACAAACCATTTACTAATTTCACAGGCCCCATCGGCGAAAGTGTTTTGAAAAATACAGGAAAACGAAAGGTCGCATTTTCCATTTTCAATCAGCAAACAGATATACGGTTCTCCGAATCGCCTAAGTCTAGACTAGTTCCCTCCACAACACAGTGCCAAGTTAATTAACTAGACACTGGCTTTCTCTAACTCATGGCCTAAAAATTCCGAGGAAAACGCCTTTGTTCATACTTTGCACTGTAGATATACAAAATCAATTTAAAATATAGTTCAGAGCGGATGGAAAATTTTCCAAAAATATGGCCCGTTCTTTATTTGATAATTTATCAACTCGAGATCAAGACTCGGAAATAAATTATCAACTTTTCACATTCACTCATCAAATCATCGATGATAATGATGAATTCCCTGATTATCCTCTCGAAATTTCTTATCATGAAGATTTTAGTTACTCCCCCAACCACAGTCCAAACCCTTCAAGTTAAAAATATGCCAGAAGTCGTCAAAGTGCGGCTAGCACGAAATGGCACACGTCGTCTCAGTAAATTCAAATGGTCAAGTGAGGGCTGCGATTTTAAAATTCAATCTTCAATTAAACCTTGTCGAAAGATGGAGGAAGAATGAAGAAATTATCCGTGGGAACCCTTAACATCGAAACAAGCATGCCATCATATAAAAGAAGACCTATGAAAACTTTCAACAGATATAAATAATCTCTCTAAGGGGAGGGAAAGAAATCTATGCGAAACAAAATTCACGGAAAAAGTTTTTTTGATTTTTTTTTATAAAATAGTTTAGCGTTAGAGTAGTAATTTTTCTGAATTATCCGATGAATTTCTTTAGTCTACAATGTGCCAACTAGTGTCATAATAACGAAGAACATAAAAATATAAATAAATAGCTATTTACAACCGAAACTAGAAAAATTGTTACACAGTAGAATTATTTTTCTCCTTTAAAAATAGAATTACAATTAGACTGGGGAACTGAGCAAACCTGTATTACCTAAAGTGAACATGCAACATGAACTGTGTAACGCAAGCTTTCGTCAGCCAGAGTACAAACAATGTGATTGCGGGGCAGAGAGATTAATTGAACGAATCGATTATTCTGACAATTGTAAATTCGTAGAGCGTCGAGTACAATTTCTTTTTTTCCTCTTCTTCTCTTTCAAACGTTAACATTCTCGTATTTGCACGGTGGTTTGAAACTGTCGATAACATCCCATAAACTGGGGTTGTATACAATAAAAAAGCAACACGGAGCATTTTCAAACAGCCCCAAGTCACATTGTCTGCAACTAGCAAGAATCGGCAAAATCATCTCGATATCGCGAGAAGCCTTGCTCGCTCCCTAAGCTTACGAAACATGTTACCGCTAATAAAAATAAACAGGTAATAAAAATATTTCTGTTTCTTAACCCCACTACCCCTAAAATCACAGTCTGCACTCTTGGCCAAATGGATGAAATACTAATGATAATAATTACAAAAAAGATTTCATATTCATATCAATTATGCTTGTTGTTATGTATAACTGTACACATCCGATGTGTACAATATAGAAATCCCTTTCACTTAAAAGAAGTCGCATAAATTTGAGTGAAAAGGGCTACTTTTTTACTACGCTGCCTTGTGGTTATTGACACCTATAAAAACAGAAACGAAAAGTTATCCGCTATGAATTTTCTACTGATTGCAATTCATCGAATTAACAACACAAGAGGATCAAAATGGTTGGCGAATTTTCTCGCACAACGGAAAATGAACATGTACAAAACCGTCAGCCATTTTTTAATTTTAATCTACTAGAAAAAAATCAAACGCTATTCTAATTTTCAATTCACTGCCATTCTAACTTTCTTAGAGTTTTTTTTTTCTCTCGTATTTTCAAAAAATTAATTGAGTTAGTAAGCTTTAGAGAAAATTGATGGAGGATCGCCAAGAAGACGCGCATGATCGCAAACCTGACTGTGTTGGATTGAATGAATGGTAGAAAAATATCGTGAAAATGATTTTCATTTTTAAATATATAATTTATCGAATTCTGGCTGTAGGGGGTTTTTTGAAAATTGTGAAATTAAAACTATCAAGTGTGTGGCAGAAAATAAAGGTAGTGTGACTTACCTCCTTCGCTGTCCGATGAATCCGAGGAACTACTCGAAAGGCTCGAACTGCTCGAATCCGAATCTGAACTCGAAGAGGAAGACGATCGCCCACCGGCTGGAATAGATAATATTCATGGTTATGGAGTGGAACGGTTTGAATTATTATAGGCCACAAAAACTGCATTGGGTTTATCGATTGATAATCCCTGTTACAACATAACCTCTGGAGTCTGTTATTGCTCTTTAATAACCTTAGTAGAAGAATTGACAATATACCAAAATGGAACCGAGTAATTTTTTAACTGAAGATGAAACCTTGGAAAAAATAACTTCACTTGCAAAAAACATACAACAATAATAATTCTGTAATAACAATTAATGTCTCACCTTTTTTGCCTTGTTTTTTAGGAGCAGCTGCTACAGTCCCAAGTTGGCCGGTCACGTCCTGAAGCCGTTTTTCCAATTCTGGCTTCTTTTCGATAACAGTGTCATCTTTATTAGACTTCCCCGATACTTTCTTATCTGTAATGCAATTAGTTAGTAAAAAATAACTGTAACAAGCAGAAATGAAATATTTTCCAACTATATCCTCAATGAACTCATGAACAGGTATGAGGCTGTAGGATAAACCAATCCACAACAAGTTTCAACAGAGTCGTGCAAACTAAAACTAAAAGAACGCTTGACAATAGAGGTGTTTAGAAAATTATTTAGAGCGAGGAACTTGTAAAATGTTCTGATTTTACCACCTCTTCAATTTAAAGTTTCAACAATATACCATTCTTACATTAATTTAGTAAATAAGACGGTAAAAATGATGAAAACAATTGAACACACGGAATAAGTTCAACAAGGGAATAAATGCAGCGAATGAGAAAAAATGTAAACTTTTGACATTAACGTTTTTCAACTGAAAATCAACTATGTATTGTTAAAAACGTATTGAAAAAAGTCAGCTAGAGTAATTTTTTCCTTTTGAAATCGAACAAAAATTAGAACACATTAAAATGAAAGTTGACGTAGTAGAAATTTACGTTTTCCCAAATCAAAATCCTTTACCAAGAATATCGACATTTTTCCAGTGAAAATTAACGTTTGTGAAGCAAAATTCATGTATCACTTCACCTATTTTTAAACGAACGTTTAAAAAAAAAAAAAAACGGCAATTTCAAGTAAAAATCAATTTGAGTGAATTTTTTTTTTTTGCTGTAATAAAGAAACTGACGCTTTCATTTGAAATTAGCGGATTTTGAAGCAACAAAAAAATGGTGTGTTCCAAGAAAAAATTACAGTGGTGATGGCTAAATTGGACGTTTCTAAGTAAAAACCGAGGATTTTTTCAAGTAAAAGTTGTCATTTGTTGCGCGAACATGTTCACTTTAAAATCTAAGCAGATGAAAATTGATTTTGTTGAAAAAGTGATGTTTTCTAACCATTCTAACCCTGACGTGATTAGGGCCAACACATATTAGCAGAAAGAACACTAGCATGCAACAATACTAGTAACAAAGGTAGGAAAATTTGTTTTCAAACGACTCAAAAGTAATTGTATAGCTCAATGAGCCTTAATACGGAAATAGCATGAGCAGCAGCGAATTAAGCGATTAGTGAGCGACATGAGAAGAAGCAAAGCGTAGAGTTTTTTTTATAAAGGTTGAAAGAAAACCAACATGTTCCTAACCACCACACAATCATGGTTGAAATCAGTTTGACGCTCGAAGGTTTCAAGTGCGAATTAAGAGACAGTGCTGTCAACACAAATGTCAGCGATGTGACAGAAGCAACTTCCACCGCTGTTGTGTCAAACAATCTTAAGAATGAGTACATAAAATTACTGTATGCGAGCAGTGCAAATAAATTAAAATAGTGGCAAAACACAAAGATGGCTAAAATGAATGATGATGGAGCAGATTTTGTAAAATCGATAGGCGCTGAAAGATGGATGAACTTGAAAAGCTTCAAGAGATTATTCACTATTTTTACCTCTAAGAGCAAACACTGTATTATCGCTTGATCTCATTCAAAATGTGATTTTTCTTCTTGAAAAAATAAATTTAAAAATAAGTGATATATCGATTGTGTGAAGGTTGAACACAAGGCCAAGCCAGCCACCGACTTACAGTAGGGCTTACGTGGCTTTTTCCTGAGGCACGACGCAACGTAGGACTCGAGCTCCCGAAGCGTCGACGGTTTCAATGTTTCAAAATCGATTTCGATTTCGTCCGGATTGGAATCTCTCAGCGAAGGCTCCCGCGACTGGATTATGTGTACGACTCGGCCGAGTTTATCACCTGAAACGAGACCAATAAGGTCGAAACAATGGTCGAAGAGCAATTCAATAAATAAAAACAAAGCGTATTGTAAATTGTTGGGAGAAAATAAGTACGACAAACTAATTTGATAGGGACAAATAGCAGGCATTGGAAGAATTGTCAGAATTGTTCTTATTGTCTTATGACAACTATGGAAACCGAAAAACGGGAAGTAAGGAAATGGCACACTTTTAGTGGTTTATCTGGTTTTGCGATACCGCAGTTTATATTTCTTCTCAAATTTTTTTTTTTTAATTTCATCCCACTAAATGTCTCAAGTAGCTCCCGCTTGGAGGGGTTTTACAGATTGACAACTATATATTTATTTCTTTTCTGACCGTTTTCACACAGTACACAGGGGTGGAAAATAACACCACTTTCTTCTGGAGATATTCGCTAGTTGACAAGAAATATTATATTTCTACATGTTAGGACCATCTCTAGAACGTTGTAAATAGTTGCTGACTCCAAAAAAATGAACAAAAAACTTCTTTTTTTTTTGCAGAAAAAAAAATGTCTAACCTATGTTCCCTTCACTGTTCACTGTCCAGAAAATATCTAATAGAACTTGTGAGCTAATTAGGAGTCAAACCAACTAGAAACAAATAATCACAATTTATAAAAATAGTGAAATGATTTATTTTTAGAAGAGAATGTTGCTTAGCCCGTTTCCGCCATTTTTAAAGGTTGCGGAGAGTATTTGTATTTGAGGGCATTTCCATATTCACCCCGCAAGTCACATTTCGACCCTGTTTACAGTGATTTAATTTTCCAAAAGCAATAAGAAAATTGTAAAAAAAAAAAATTCGCCACCATAATATGGCAAAAGAAGATACAAGAGGAGGAGGAAAAATTTACCTGGAAGTTTATTGATGTCCAAGCTCAGCTGCCTCTTCTCGTCATAGGACATAGGTTTGGCGTTGTCCTCGTCTTCTGAATCGAAAGCAGGCGTCGAAAGGGCGTTCTTCTTTTTCGAATTCATTGTCCGCGAATTCGTTTTGGGCCTTTTGCTTTGAGCGTTGGTTGATGTTTTGCCAGGAACCCTTCCTGGTGGCTTGCTTTTGGGCGTTTTCGCCGGCGGCATGATTGCATTCTTGCCAGGTACGACAGCCTTGGCCGAATCCAACGGCTTCATATCGATAGTCGGAACCGCCGGCACCGCTGGGTTAGCTGCGACGGTGTCGTTCGTTTTATTAAGCGCTCTATCTACAGATTTGCTCTTCTTACTAGACGCACTTCCTCCCGACATCGACCCTTCTTTCTTCTTCTTCTTTTTCTTCACGGTACTTTCTTCAACAAGCTTTCGCATTTGTTCTTGCATTGCTTTGAGCTGAAAGAAATAGAGTTATCGCTTATGAAGAAAATAGTTTCAAGCTCGGAAAGGAATCTTGAAATGATCTGAAGGTTTTATTCTTGAGAATGGAGCAATAGGTGAAAAAATGGGATTGAAAAGGCAAAAGATGAGGGGCAAAATATTTGCAACACAAAGTTGTGGCAGTGTTTTGGTCAGAATGATGTGCAAAGGAAATATCCTGATCACATTACCTATTACATCATTCTACTAGTACTTTTGCCTAGGGGGCCGCAAAATAAAACTATAGTCCCCTGACTTGATTCTCTTTCATTAACGTCCGAATCTTATTAAACCCAGCACATCAAAAATTAATTTGAACCGCCTTCTTGGAAAACCACGCTTGAAATTATTCGGTACAAGTCAACCACAGTAACCTCCCTCCTTTTGAAGTCATTTAAAAATGAGAGATGATTAGAATCGAAAGGGCATTGATGAGCCATGAATAGTGTTTACCTGTTCTTGAAGAATGACCAACTTCCGCGCTCGCTCATCTTCAGAGTCATCCGTCTCTGACGAAGAGCCCGAACTCGAACCGGATTCGGAACCAGATTCCTCTTTTACGTGAGGGGCAGCCATCGGCGTGTCGTCTGGTGCTTTCGAAAACCTGCAAACGTAAATAGGTTATTACTAGATTGCAAAAAAAAGGGAAAAAATGGTAGAGAAGTGTATTTCTTTTTCGGTTCAACGAAGAAAACTATGCATACCTCATTTCAAAGACATCCTGAAGTTTACGGCCCATCGCGACAACATCGTGGTCGGGAGGATTATACTTGTAACAATTGGTAAATATTAATCTTACATCGCTAGCGAATTCGGCAGCAGTTTTGTACTCCCGATTGTCCATTTTTAGCTGGAACGTAAAATTTTCAATTAGTAAGAACCAAGACAGAAGCGAATCTCCAAAAACTCCTCTCGTTTCCATTCGTCTTACCTTGACTGTACCTAAATCCATGGGCTTTTTGATAATATCATGGTAATCGTGAAGCCCTAACCATTCGGCATCGACAGGTTTGTAGAAAGGCCACGCGTAGTTGAAATGCTTTTTCGAGAATAGCTCCTTCAATATTTCATTACACGCTTTGAGCGATTCGCTCAGTTTTTCTCTGGGTTTTTCATGCGCAACCTGCAAAGGAGAAATTAGATTGAGAGGGATTGTATTTAAACATTAGAAAAACGCTATAAATTTTGATACAAAATTGTAAAAGTTCTTGATGATTATTTTGGACCAATAAAACTTAAAAATAACACATTCGGCTATGTAAAAGGTGTAAAGTCAATTTGTGCAAAATTGGGACAAGTACGGAAGTTAAAACTGAGTTAGGATAAAACAGTTTATTACCTGGGCCATCGGAATGCCATCTTCAGCTTGTCTAACAGACTGAAAAAACAAAAAAACAAATAAATCATGAATCAGTCAGTGTAACAGGCAACTTACGGGACACTTGAGTCCAACTGAACGAAGAAGATGAAAGATCTTTCATTTGCTCCCATTGCAATTTAACCTGCTCGATACCAATAGAGAAAACTATTTATCACTTGTTCACCTTCTTGGTCTGTCGAGTTGATTCTCTCCGTGTGCCGAGCTTGGCAGCTTTGTCAGTCGGAGTATAGGGCGGATCGAAGCTGGCAGGACTGTCATTGGAAAGATCCACCTTTCTTTTGACACCCTTTTTATTGGGTTTGGGCGTAGTCGGTGGTACAACAGGCCCTTTCCCGCCCCGGACGCCCATCCCTGGGCCGACGGATGGTGTCGCTAAGGGGTCAAGTGGCGGAGTACCGTATCCGCTAGACGCAGGTGTCGTCACCTAAGATCATATTAAATCCCGTCTTAACGCATTTTTCTCAACTCTAACGTGAAGAACAATTAGACCGATGATAAGAGTTCTAGAACATTTTTCTTTCAGAAATGAACTATCTCCAGGATTTATTGAAGCAACTTTTTTTCATTTATAAAGAATTGTATAAGGTTGAGTACATTCTTAGTATAAACATTTATTCATTATAAACGTACATTGTCATTAAACACAATTTTAAGGAAATGGAAATTCAAACAATTTTCACCAAAAAGTCTCTCAATTCGGAAACGCTGAATTTTCCATTTTTACACGACCATTAAGACAGGAGAAGTTAACATTTTTAGAAATTTTTTATAATAACATTTTTTTTTTTATTATAGAGAAAATTCAAGTTGCTCAAAAAAATCATATTTTCCACTGTATTACCTATTTTTTTTTTCCCCCAAAAAAGTTTTATGTCTAGAAACCGTCACAGGGATCTGCTTGACAATTTCTCAAACTTACAGCGCTATTGCATCAACGGTTCAGAAATGTATTGGTAACACACATACTTTCAGCTTTGTATAGATTTAGGTCACTGAAAATTGGTGGTTCAAATTCAATTTTCGATTTAATTTGTTAGAAAATGAACTTACTTGTGATCCAAGGGAGTTGAGATGAGGAGTCGGGACGGTAGGCGTCGCAGTGGACCCAGGTATGCTTGGAGTGGTTGGTATAGCCGGTGCTAGTACAGGCGTAGCTGGCGTCGACGAGTTCGTTCCAGCCACAGCAGCTGCAAGCGAAGCAGCTGACGGCCGACCTCGGCCTGCTCCAGTTCCACCCCCTCGCGGCGTCGACGTCGTTGCTCCTCCTCGACCAACTGGTCCACGTTTCGCTCCTTTAGCATTCTTCAGAGGTGGTGGTTCCAGTTCCACTTCCTCTTTCGGCATTGCTTCCAGCTAAACACAAGAATACTAATGAATCGGAGGATATAAAGGAATAATACTGATGGGAGAACAAACACAGCTATTCCTTGAATCGAGCGCAAGTAAGGTTTACTATATCACTTCTCTTCTTCGAAATGAACACTCCAGACACTTAAGTGAACTTGGCATGATTCATGAGCATTCATCAAGAAAGCGCTCAGTTGGCGGAGCATCTATGAAATTGGCTCCCCAGGAGATGCTAATTTTTGGCTACACCAGCTCCGTAGTCGGGTAGCAAACCCAGGCATTTTAGAGTTGAAACAGATGCCTACACAGTTTCACCGTAAAGTTTCAGTAAAATGCGTATTTGTACAAACGTTAGGTATTTATTTAAGTTTTTTTTTTTTAATATAAAAGAACAAAAAATTATTTTCATCAACGCCGGTATTTTTGTGAGACCCGCGTGCCAAAATTCGAATATACAATAAAATAACATTACTATATTCATGATCTACCCATTGCCGCTTTTCTCATTTGATAGAGAACTGTCTTCGTTAACCGATAGTTTATTGTACGATACTTTGCCCAACCCGATACATCAAATCAGCTGAAGATGGGTAAACTCACCTTGGAAACGTAGATTTTCTCCAACGTTTGAGCCATAACGACGACGTCTTCGCCCGGTTTGTTGTACACGTAGCAGTTGTTGAACATCGTATTGAAATCTTGGATACATTCTTTTCCGCACCAATAATAGTTGTTTTCTAGACGTTTCTTTATCGTGCCCAAATCCATTGGATGCCTTATGACTTTGTGGTAATCCTGATCACAGAAGAATGTTCGGTCAATCGATAGTTCCGAAGATGCCACAATGAGAACAGGGAATTAATTGCTCATTCTGTACCTTACTCGACCTCAAAAAACAATAGAAATGAAAATAAATCTTGAAAAAACTGCAACAGCTTATAAACTTACCGGAAGGTTGAGTTTGTTCGCATCGACGGGCTGCTGCAGCGGCCATGAATACTGATGTTTCCAGAGGGCCTTCAGCACATTCTTTTGAATATACTGAAGCTGGTTGGTCACGCGACCTGGCCGGTGCGGTGGTGGTATGAAAGGCGGCTGAACGATACCGTTGACTGGCTCAAGGATCGGCTCCTCTCTCGGAGGCGGCTCCTTGCTATTGCTGCTCCCGCTGTTGGAAGGCGCCTGAACAAGGGTCGATCCTCCCTGCGATTGTGCCGAAGCAGCGCTTCCAGCATTTGCAACTCCAGCAACGTCATTGCCGCTCTTTCCCATTCCTCCCTGATATGAAAAAGATAGGCCGATTTTAAAACTGCCGAAATCAATTTAATAATCAAATTTTCGAGATTGATTTCTTTTTCTAAATTCACTCACAGTATTGTTGTGTTGATTTGTGTCCACTTGTTGCATTTTGGCCACACTCCTGAAAACGAGAGAATTCTGTCAAAATATTGGCTATTATTTGAGCGATTATGAGGGTTATCATTGTATTTTCTCGGGGTAAAAGTGCGGGACCAAGATGGGATGGGATTATTTATAGTGAAAAAGAAAATCATCCGATCAAATAAATTTTTCTACCTGACAATAATTGACAACAGTAACCAATGAGATTTCTGGGGCAGGAATCTGACGGAACTATAGGCTCGGTTTGGAAGTAGAGGAAATTCAAATAGATATGAACATCAACATTGAAAGGCTTCCTACTGACTTTAGGCGGTTAGATTGATGGCATTTAGAGGCTCCAGCTTTTCCGAGGGACTTATAAGTAGTAGGCTACTCAAAAGAGCTGAATGTCTACACATCAAAGGAGCCCTGGAACAGTCCAAAACAGCGATGGACAAAAGGCTAATCGTAGCAGCATGATCAGCAAATTCGTCCCCAAGTCTAACCAATATCACTGTTTAGTATCAGATGAAGTACTGAAATAACCAGTCTTGAGAAGCACTTTTGATCAAGAAAAAGTGATCTGACAGATCATTTTGATACCTAAGCTGATTCGCTTGCTAATAGAAAAAAAATTAAAAATCTGGCTACAACTAATCGAACAAACCTGTAATTATTCATTATCATCAAGTGATATTTAATCGTCTTTTTCAAGGCCTTCGAACTTTTGAATGAAGAGGAGTGAAGACGGAGCTGGTTTTTAGACATTGAACGGTTTGGGAATAAGGATTCACTGGAACATCAGTAATTAAAGGATATAGGCAAAATGGCAGAACTTGGTTAGACGCAGTATTTATTCTATAGTCAAGGTCTTACATGAAAACGTTGGGACGTAGGTTCAACTTTGAGTCCCGAAATAGTTTTATGCTGTTGAAAAATCATCTTCGCGAGTATTTTTAGATTTTGATATAAAAGCCAACACATTGATAACACGCAGAATCTTAGAAACAACCTAAGAAACTAAACCTCGATTTTTTTCCATTCAAAAGAAGAAAAAAACAATAACCTCTGTACTTAGCCTCTGCCCCTTTAACAAAAACTGCCATTTTTGTATTCACCTTAAAATTTGTCTCTAATTTCCAGATACAGTTCCATCGCTATATTTATATAACACTCAACAGCATTCAACTGACATCAGAAATTCTAGATGACAGCTTCACCCGCGTCTCTGATAGGGTATAAGAATATCAATTTCCAGAATGATACAACTTGATTAGAAGCAGCAGAGTTACAAGCACTATATCCAAGTACCAAAAAAACTCTGGCGGTAAAAGTCGCCAAGTAACTCTTCTCCTTATCTCTTCATAAATTGAGGGGCAGGTTAAGATGGAAAAAAAGTTATACTCGTCTTGGGAGGTGAATTCAAAACTTACACTTGGGAGTCTGACAATAACGTCTAGGCTACACCGTTGTTGTTCTCAATGGAGGATGTGAATCACATTCAAGAGGAATGGGGAGCGGCAATCTTTCACCCAAGTAACACACTCAAAAATTTCTGTGAGATGTCAAGGAAAATGAGCGTTCCCTGCGGGTGTCTGAAGGATATGAGGAGGTTACAGCTCACGCTAGAGTTAGAAGCAGGGACCTGACTACAAGTCACTCTCACGCTCCAGTCTATCAAAAGCCAATACATGAGGAGCTGAAGATATCAGTTGAGCAATGTTTTTTCTTTCAACTTGGACTTTGTGGTTCAACCGCGATCTGACACTCGTGAGGAAATCAGCTTGAATATATAAAAATTGTTTGTTCTTTGTAAGTGCACTTACTTAGACTTCGCAACTCTACAATCGACAACACAATCTGATACCCGGGTTGATAAAATTATAACTAGGCATGTTTTCAAGTTTCTGATGACAAAAAAGAGCTTTCAAACTTCTTTCTTTCAGAACTCGTTAATTATATTTCCTAGCGGCCATTTTTACCTCAGGAATGAATTGGAGAATTCCATAAGCCCATCCACGAGATGGAGCAGGAGAACGGACAAAACATTTCAATAAAAAAAATTCCATTCAAAATTTTTGTCTTGTACCTTGTATTCTTTTTGGAAACAGTGGAATTTCAACCATTCACGGAAATTTTGTGGAAGTCGACAGAAAAGCCAGAATTTTTATCTGGCAACACTGCATTCAACAAGGTGCCATAAGTTGGCCAACCTGCTTGGCTCATAATAAACTAACTACTCCTTCTTTTCCTTGCCACCGCATTTCTTGATGTCCAGGGAGTGTGTGGGGGAGACAAACAGGGGCACTTATTCTTCGATTCATTATTTACTGGCCGAGAACTTTCGCCGGTTCGGGCATCTTCAAGGTGGCGAGGAGCCACAGGGTCCACAGCCTATGCCCGAACGGGCGAAAGTGCTCGGCCAGCAAATAAAGAATCGGAGAATGAGTTAACTTCTCCTCGTTCCTCACAACCACACGTACACACTGTGAAACCTGAACATGTTCTGTTCTAATCCGTCGGTTAATAATCTCTTAACCTCATGATTTTAACACATTCACTGCAGGCCGCTAACCAGAAAAATTCTAGGCAACCTGCTTTAGATTCCGGTTAACTTTGAACCCAATTATCTCCTAAAAATAATATTGTGAAATTAAAACTGAGGATAAGTTTATCCTTCAGAGACCCTCCAGCCCCTCTGAGGATAAAAGCAGAGATAATCGGTACAGGAGCTTCCTACGAGTGTATAACAAAAATAATAGGTGGCTCGGATACGGGATGTTGTTGCCGTCCTGGATCCGGGACGACCGCATTGAATGTGTTAAGGAGATGGCCCTTGGTAGGTTTAAAAATTAACGTAGTTGTGCAGAGTAATTACATAGGAGAGAAACAATCCATGCAAATTTAGAATAAGTAAAATAAAATCTTACCTGTCCAGGACTCGACAGCGACTGCCGTTTTCATTAGTGAGAAATCTCTGCCAAGACCCTCACTGCAAGAGTTGGAAGAGTGGGCGAGTTCATAGTGTCAGGCGCCCACAATCAACTGCCAAGAGAATGAAACGAAATTAATTTCAGGCGGAAAAATTAGCTAAACGTGAAATGAGAGTAGGAAAAATCGGGGAAGAAAATTGATGATGGAGACAGGGTGAAAAAATAACCGAGCAAGGGCTATGGTCAACTATAAAACAAGCAGAACTGTATTAAAATTATTGTTTACAACTTTAGGGATTATGAGAAAGGATTAATTCATAATTCTAGTGCTTACTAAAGATACGATGATTATTGCATTTACTATCTACATCGTTAGAAGGCGTCAGCATTCTCTGGGCAAAATAACTGCATTTCTACCTGCACATAAAAGAAAATAGGAACTTCTTTTCAATCGAGTCGGCGGGTTTTTATCGTTTTTGACAAGAAGAGACGAGACAACAAGAATAAAAATAACGAACACATTAAGTTACAATTTATTACTACGTCGAGCGATAAATTACGGGGGGGAGGACCGTGTCGGTTCGGCCGGAATATACAAATACGACCGGCGACTCGAAAACGCATAACAAACGGCAAAACGGAAAATTCGACGGGGCAAAAATGGAAAATTTCGCCCGCCAAATCGACGTTTCGTCGATTTTTACCACGTAAACCCTAATTTAACGGGGTTTAAGGTTAGGAAATAGGAAACGCCGGAATATCAACAATGAATCGACGCGTAAACAAATTTCGACCAGCGGAAATTGATTAGCGCGCCGAGAGCAAAGTTTCGACGGATAAACATCGGCGAAATTGATGATTTTACAGCGGAACGATTGGAAAGTTAGTGGAGGGAAAATCGAGCTAAAAGTAAGCTTACCGTGGAACGTTCTTTTCCTGAACAATAAACGCTATTCGCGCAATTGTTATGTTATTCGAACGCGAAGAGACGACACTGACGGAACGGAAACGTCGGGAACGGCGGAAAACGGCACAAAAATGAGGGATTTATGGGTAAAAAAATGTTACGGGCGAAAGAGGCGATGCTCCAAGCCGAGGGTACAAGCTTGCTACACAACTTACCCCGGGAAGTGGGAGTAACCCATCCGTGACGACACAAACGTTATCACGCACGCACTGTTGGAAATTCGACTCGAAATTCGCGATTTTACTTCGGAAAACCACCGATTTCGAAGTAAATTCGGTTATTTTGGCGCTTCGTTAGTCAACATGGCGGGTCACTCACTCGCTTTGCCACTAGGCAGGGCCAGTAACGTCAATAGGTTGACGAAATTAACATTTCGTCCGCTCTTCGGTTTCGCGGGGTGCGCTGATCCCGCAAATACTCGGGAATCGGATTTTTTTTCGATAAAATTACTGAAAAACCTTCGATCCGCACGGAATAAATTTCCTTTCGGAAATTAATATCCGTCGTCATAAATCGGAATAGAAAGCGGACTGCCACACTGCGGGGAGGGGCGAGAGGGGGAAGTGAGGATTGTGGGAACCCATAGAATTTTTACTTTGTTTACTTCATAATATTTTGTAATTGCCAAGATGACCATTAACTACCATTATTCGTTTCTGTGTCGGTTCGTTTCGACGGCTTCCGTATCGGAACGATAATTAAAACTCATGATGACCTCGGATGAACAAATTTTGCTTCCATGAACACGGACTTATTTCACAATATGGCCACGCATCACATCAGTTCCATCGCCCCTTCTCCTTCATTCCCCTCCAACGGACGGCCCAGGGGCCGCTCCGGTGCAGTAGGAGGTGGCTTCCGGCATTTCTACAGCGAGCAATTTGGAAGCTAACAACTTGCCCGCCATCTTCCCGAGCGTAGAAAAAGAATGATTGTTTAATTTTTCCCCGGTTGTTTTTTTTTTCTCCATGAACGCAGTAAAATTTGGAATTATGTCG
This sequence comes from Tupiocoris notatus, assembly GCA_037159825.1. Lineage (NCBI taxonomy): Eukaryota > Metazoa > Arthropoda > Insecta > Hemiptera > Miridae > Tupiocoris > Tupiocoris notatus. The sequence continues at coordinate 340,781 of JASJUZ010000771.1, forward strand.
AATTGGGAAGTTGATCATGTTTGAGTCGAATTTCCAACAAATAGGGGGAAACTCTGTAGCAACTATGGTGATTTTAATCATTTTAAATTAATACACATTTTTCTGAAAAATGTCGGAAAATACGACTTTTCTCTCCCACACAACCCCCTAAAATACCCTTCAAATTGAGGTAGCGATTTGGTTAAGGAATTGAGCCATTTTCAGACCACGAATGATTTTTGGTGACAATTTCAAGAATTTAGCTTTTATAATTTCACTAAAAGAGTTTTGACGGCGAAGGGACAGAATTTTTATTATTCGATACTCTGATTTTACGTACCTTGAAACATCAAATATTTTGAGAGAAGTTGGAATATATTTCTCTTGGGCGATTAAAATAGTTTATAATTTAATGATAAACCTATCCCAGTAATTAATAGCACTGAAAAGATAAATTTGTATTAATCGAATTTGAAAAAGCAAGTGCCGACAATATTCAACCAAGGGAGATTTTGTTCCATATTGTTTTCGTGAATAAATACGTTCTGCATGGCCGTATGAGTGAGTACAGAAAAATAAAAAACGCTTACATTGTGTTGAATGTGAAGGTTACATCGGGTTCACAAGAAGATGGTAAACTATTTTAGCGCTTGGGTTTAAATTGCATTCATATCACGTAAAAATAATATTTTATTCACTATCAAAAATCACATCATTTTTTGAACATTAAAAAAAGAATTCGGTCAAAAAAAAATGTTTTTGCCATGTACGAGGGAAAATTTTTTTATTCTGATGTATCCTTTCCGAAGAGGCGTCATTCCTGTTTCAATCAAATATTGATTGAAGTACTCAGTACTTAAATGTAATATTTCCACCTTGGAAATATACGTGCGGTTTCTGGAACCACTGCAGATCAGATTTATTCGTATTTTTTCATGAACATTGTCAATTGCTGATCCAATAGTGGGCAACCTTTTCGATGCAAATAATACGTAATTTTCAAGATAATAATCCTTGCTCAATTTTGCTAGGCTCATTTGTTGGTCAGCCAGATCAGATTAGTGGGTTGTGTTATAACAATCAATTTATTCATTCAAAATCGAACTTTTTTTATATTTCTTTATTGCAATTTACTGCGTATATGTTTATAGAAGCGAAACGAGCCCGATTTAAAGCTTTTGCAGCGAACTTACTGAGGAGGCATTCGATGGGAGGTTTGTAGGAAAAGGTAGTACTTCTATTATGAACAAAAAGGCGGCATAAAACAGCAATAATTTATTAACTATAACCATAATTCATAAGTAGTTGCATTATTGCGTAATGTTACGACAACTTGGATAAATATCGTGAAAATATGCAAACAAAAGCCCCTCCGAAGTCAGCCTTCGGTCCCATCGAATCGTCGGTCAATTCCTTGGTCGCGACATCATTTATCCACCTATTGACACAAAAATCAAACCATGTTACGTAACAGCTTGTTTCCACGGGAATCAATCATATTGCGTTTCATAAAAAAAATACAGTACCTAATAAAAATGAATCATCCGGTAGAGTATTCATCTAGGTACGATCATCTTTGATAAAATTGGAATAATATGAACGGTTTTCGTTCAACTTACCTACATCATACGGAAATTCTCAGCCAACGCAGAACATCGCACAATTGCAATAATCCAGAAGAAATCAAAATAATCCAGGAGAAAGAACCGAATTGAACTGAACGTAGGAACTGAGAAAGATAAACAACAAAGATGCCGGCGATGCGGTCTCAACTCGGTTTCAAGACCATAGTGAATACTCGACCAATGAGAGGCCTCGTCAAAGTGCTAATCGCGGGTCCTCGGCCGATAACATTGATGTTATGGCTTAACATTGCCGATGTTATGGCTTACTGACCCGTGTTGGTTCAAGAAACCCTGTTCCCGAACCGCTGTCAAAGTTAATCGTGGTACGAGAAACCGGGCCTCAGGGGCTGGTAAAAATGCTGTACATTTAAGAACGGTGGTCAGACACAAGAAGGAGGATTTTTAAACGTAAGAACGGCAGACGGTTGAGAGAAATAATAATGCGCAGGTCCCGGTAATAAATACCCCGCAGCATAGACCATAGAGATAGAGAAAGGGAACGCAGTGTTGCCACTGCAGGTTGGCAAAACAAGGAGGAATGAAATACCTCAGTAAATCATAAATTTCAAGAAGTAGCCGGATTATCGAGATTGCTTTTGAAGAACAGGTTAGCTTCCGATGCTGTGCGCATACTGACACTAACCTGCCTTCACCTCATTTTGCGTCAACGCTATTGGCTGTTGCTAATCACGTGACTGGAAATCCCTGTTGGAATTGCATTGATTTTCTGATGCCACGCTTCTTTTACTTGACGACAATAAAACCTGTTCCTTTTCGAATGTTATCTCGATGGAGGGGAATAATTAATGAATGATTCTTAACCATATTTTGCACTTAGGCCTTCTTTTTTAAATGATTGCGGGTGGGCGAAGGGAAGAACATCGAGAAAGAGTATTATTGTTAGAAATTATAAACGTCTGTCACGACACTTTTTACAGTAAAATACATTGGCAAAAACTCTTGATTAAATCTTGACGTTCGTGTTTATTTATCTTTCTATTCATTTGCACCCCGGAAACAGATTACAACTACGTTGCATAATAGCTGGTGTTCGCTACTTTAATTTATTCTGTCAAAATTCCAATTTTTTCAAAGCCGAATTAAAATTGTAATCGAACTCTTAATCGGAAATGTTCCAATCCATCTTAAAGCCTCGGGTAAGAAACTTCATTTAAAAACTATCAAATCTAAACAATATTATTTATTAGATAAATGAAGTTCGTGAACGCGTTTGACTACTCGAAGCCGTGTAATGAATGTGCGTGAAAAATGAAAATGAGAACACAAGAGTTGGGCTGCCAAATCCCTGTAAAGTTTTTGTCCCTGTTCAATTCCATGGCAGACGACAAGCAATAGTAGAAGCGGAGGTGCATGGTCAAATTGAATAATGGGGAAGACGCCTATTTTTTATTTTCGTTCCTTTTGGCCTGAATTCTGTTATTTGGTGTCAGCTGAAGACGGAATGACGAATTTTTCATGAAAATTGTGAGTTTCCGCGGAGAAAATCGCTAATGAAAACCGATGATTTTGAACGAAAAATGAATAGTTATTACGTCATAACTTGTCCGTTGAACGTTAATATCGATACTAGCGCTTGTATCTACGGAAGAATAAACTAACATTGGGAGCAATGATTTGAGGTTGCTGAGAGATTACCCCCCCCCCCCCCCCCGCAGCAATCGATTTGCTTTACGAGGCATTTCGGGCGGTACTAATTCAACGATTAAAAAAAAACAACAATTAGCAGTGAAGTTAGCGTCACTTACTCGAGTTAGCATGACTCCAGTCTTAAAGACCGTCTTGTTGTTGTTGTCCGTCTATCAGCCGACTGCAGAGCGCTCTAGGGAGTTACTTAAAGCGGTTGGAGTTACATCTCCGGGTTTATTCAAACCGCTGATTTTCCTTAGCGATTTTCTCCGCAGAAACTCACAATTTTCATGAAAATTGGTCATTTCCTCTTCGGCTGATACCAAATAGCAGAATTCAGGCCATTAGGAACAAAAATAAAAAATAGGCGTCTTCCCAATTGTCCTCCCGATTTTCATTTTTCTTCTCCCACCAAATCTGGTAGGTCTTTTCTTTTACAATTTATTTTTTCCAATATTGTGCTCATGATGTGTGTATTTCTTCTCAGCAATGTTTCCTGCTAATTATGAGACGGACAATCTCCAACAACGTGAAGTTAGCAGAAATCGATGGCGTTCGGAGAGTTACAATGATGGATGATAAGACTAGGTTTGTAGACTAGGTCGACCTATTCTAAGGCCCAGTTTAGCAAAAAATTGTTAATCATGAACGTTTCATCGGTTTCAGAAGGTCGACCCCCTTCGGATGGTCGATCTTTTGCAAAGTAGAGTGATAGTGTTAAGATATATTTGGGATTATTGAGGATGCAAATGACCTCATTTGGCAGCTGTCGGTTGATCCACGCACAGACGAAGAAACTAGTGAACTACTAAACATTTGTGTATGCAAGGATATATCGAGACGTCGTGAGGGAAGTCCCTTCGCAAAAATATTTTCAAACATGACCAAGCTCTAGAAACCACTGATGATGCAAACGGGCCGAACTAGCAAGGAGGTGGCGCTCTGTGTTACAACTGAACCTATCCAGAAAGTAGTGGTACCACATTGGAATCAATGCTTTTTCATTTCTCAAGGGTTTGTTTCTCCTTGAAGATATTGCGGGTATTAGTTGACAATACTTCGCATGAAGTATGCAGTTGTTAATTCATTCACTGCAGATCGCCAATTGGAAAAATTCTAGCCAATCTGCATTAAATATTGGTCAACTTTGAAGTAAATTATCTCCTAAAATTGCAAGTCATAATTATACGTTACTTTGTGTTAAGTAGGGGGGTAGGTTTTAAGTGACACCTTGAGCAAAAAGTGTAATTTTGGAGCTTTGCTAAGCGAGTGAAAGTGAGTTTTTCGATAATCACTCGCACTGAGATTGTGAAAACCGCATTTTACCAGGACAGAAGACAAAGAGAATGCCCCAACGGGCAAAAGTGCTAGATCAGCAAATAGAGGATTAGAGAACGAGTTGCCTGGTTTTTCCCCCTCACACCCCTCGGACATCCAAAAATGCGACTACAAGGAAAATAAAAATAATTGTGTATGTTTCTCTAATTACATCAATTTCTTCTTCCATCGGCTGGTTCATACACTAACCATTTTCTAGAAATTCAATGACGATTGAGATGACACAAAATCTTCTACGAGCAGTTACGGAACGCGTGACCCAACCAGAGCTCCGAGTGATTGTAATTTCATCTGGAGTCTCCATGTTCTCAAGTGGACATAACCTTAAAGACCTTGTGAGTCTCGAGAATAATCTCTGAAGAACTCTACACTCTTTGAGGCGTAAAGTTGGAGACTTGTAGTCTCTCTATAGGAATTTGTCTCAAAATGTCAATGACTGTGGTATGTGTAATCCTTTCAGGCTTCAGGTGGCGGTAGAGATGTATTTAATTTGTATTCAGATTTAATGATGGCCATTCAAACTTGCCCAGTACCTGTTGTGACTGTAGTTGACGGAAACGCCGTCGCTGCAGGTGCCCAATTGGTCGCACAGTCTGATATTTCAATTGCAACACCGGAGTCCACTTTTGCCACTCCCGGGTAAATATTATTTTCTAGAGGAATAATTATAGCAAAGCAATGAGCATGATCGTATTTTAATTTATCATATTTTCAGAGCAAACTATGGCGTATTCTGTCATACTCCAGGCATTCCATTAGCGAGAAATATACCTCGAAAGACAGCTGCTTACATGCTTCTAACCGGCCTTCCGTTAACAGCGCAGGAAGCGATGGAAAGAGGACTTGTCTCCAGAGTAGTTAGCAAAGCAGCACTAGGTATGTTAATTTGTACCAGTATAAATAGTTTGGGCTTTTAAATGAGACAGTCTTGGAAGAATGAGTTGAGAAGGTGAGGAAAGTCTATGGGGATTATTCAAGATTATACAACTTAATGGTGTAAAAATGATCATTTTGCAGAACAAGAAGTTGACACGGTCTGCAATGCTATTAAAGCCAAAAGCAAAGTTGTTGTACGCCTTGGGAAGAAATTTTTCTACAAACAGTTGGAAATGGACACGAGAACCGCTTACAAGTATGCAAAGATTCCATTTGAAATTCTGGGTTGAAATCACGTTTGCTTTACTCATATAGGATTCGGTTTTTCTGTCATCATTCTTCATACTATGTTGAAGGATACTTTTCCAGCACTATTAAAAGGCACTAAGTCCTCAGCATTGTGGTACAGTGTTGATGGAAGCCAAGAAACCTGATGTATGTTTACTTTCTGCTTTTAGGAAAGGTTCGAAAGTAATGAACGTTTCGTTGGACTTCATTGACGGCATCGAAGGCTTGCGAAGTTTTGCAGAAAAGAGGAAACCCGTTTGGAAGCATCAGAAATTCGTTTAGGTTCCTGTATTGTGTAAAGGAAAACAAAAGTGATAAATTTTGTGCTATTTCGCCGCTGTGATTGTCTTATAAAAAAAGCTGCAAATGATTGCATAGCGGTTTGTTATTCCTTTGCCATAAACTTGTTCAAGTAGCTACCCCGAACGTTTATGAACGTTTCAACCTAACAGATTGGTAACTACTAGAGGAACCTCCATAGCAAATAATTTCAAGATATTTATTATTTTCAATTATGTAATTAAAAGTTAGATTAATCGCCTAACGATATAGCTTAAGAGCGTTTGACGAGCATTTAAAACGAGTATAGAACGTTTTTTAATAGCTCTAGAAAGCCTCAAGTTATGCCATCCTGCCAAATTTCTCAAAATGTCGAACTTGCGACACAAAAGCTGTGATAACTCGAGAAACAATAAAGCTAAGCTGGGCAGGTTGACCCGGGTGGGCTAAGCTGGGCAGGTACTTTCGGGCCGGCACGACGTCCAAACCGCAAACGAAGCCGACCGGGTTATTTCTACCTACATTATTTAGCTAGGCTGTGGACACTATGGCTCCACGTCGCCCTGAAGATGCCCGAAAGGGGCGAAAGTGCTCGGCCACCTTGGAGAATGAGTCGCCTGGTTTTTCTCCACCTCACAACCCCCGTACATTATTTAGTTTCAACATAATTGAAGCCGCTCAGTATATCCCCACTCTATTTTCTGTTCGGCTCGGCTTAGCTTCTTTTGATCTGTATCAACTTTATGTGGGTTGGGATCGGCACAGCCCGGGCCGCCATTTTCTAACCCGGCAAAGGTTAAGGTGCTTACAGACCAAATGTTGGTGAAAACAAATGTTATTAACATAAGATGTTGATAACAATAATCTCTGTCTGTTTTATTTGGGTCTAGTTCTCTAACAATGTTATCCACAATGTTAGTCACAAATGCCAGTTTGTTATCGCTCATGGCTTGATAACAAAACTGTGTCGCCAACAATGTTACTAACAATGTTGACAGAAAAAATAACAGTGTTACAGAAAATGTTGCCAACAATGTTTCCAATAACATTTCGGGGGAGGAATTGTTATCAACATTTTTCAAGTGCCGTAACAATGTTATTAACAATTCCTCGCCTGATGTTGATAACATTGTTGCCAACAATGTTGCGTTCGGTGTGAAAGGAAAGTTACTGAAAAATGCTAATAACAATGTTTTCAACAATGTTATCGTCCGGTCTGTAAAGGCCTTTAGGCAGCTCGGCATAGTGTGGACCCTGCTTTACGATTTTTTAGCCTCTTTTACTCTTTGCTGTTGGCAAAAATCAATACTCGAACACTTAGGGCCTTGAAATATTGGAGTTCTTCATTATTTTTCCAGACAGCTAAAAATATTATTCTCGTGTTATTTTTAATCACAGCAGTTTGTCAATTTATATATTTTCACTATTTATATGATTTTCTTGATTTCTAAATTAGCTACCCGTCTGCTGAGCAAAATAAAGTCCTACTTGATTGGCAATACATAAATATACATACTTTGCGGCTAATGTGGACGACGAGTGTGCGAGTGAGAGGGAGGTGCTCAAAGTATTTTCACTTTTTCTCGGCAACCAAAAGGAATAATTTTTTTTTGAAAATTGGAAGTTGCTTCTGACAAACAACCAAGACAAGGCATCATAACAATTCTTTTTTAAATAAAAATTTTTTTTTTTGAAAATTACCTAGGTATAAAAAAAAATTTTTTTTTTGAAAATTATTTTCAAATATTAAATAGTTGATATTTTGAAAAATCGGGTACAGCCCGTATGTGAGATATTATAGGGAATCGAAAAATTCAAGAATTGAAAAGATTGGATGAAAAATAAAGGCCTAAGACGAGATAACACACATGGTAACAAGTAAGTATAACAACTTTACAAAGCTATCGATTCATTTACAGCGTTCACTCAGCTGAGGTGGCAACTGCGCAGGTTATTTTACTTATTGTGTCAGCTCGATTCACTCGTTGAGTCGTCCACACATATGCTTAACTTTAATTAATCTATTTCTGTTTTCTTCAATTACTTCTCCTCCGCCGAAGATTGGTGAAATTGTTGTGTAATATTCAAGCGGTAAAATGGTGTTAGCCGATTTGGGAAGGAAGATTACTTCCGCGTTGCGCTCTTTGAGCAATGCGACTATCATCAATGAAGAGGTAAAGCTGGAAGTATTTTTGACAAATATTTCGCCGCCAGTTGATCGATTTGATTCGGAATTATATAAACTCTGCGAACTCGTTGGTATTTTTATTGACTGGTGGCTTATTGGCTTAATCATGAGTTCGCATGTTCTTGTCACCGTAGTCTATCATAATAGCATAGATTGTAATGCAATGATCGAAGCAATGACTCAGTTCATCTAATTTTGAGAAATTTATCCGCTTTGGCCATTATTCTGTGTTAGAACACGATAATCGTTGGATGAGGCTAGCGATGTAAAATGCCCGGGCATTTATAAGTCTGGGCAAATGCCCAAAATCCATAAATGCCCGGTCATTTATGAGTTCTGGAGTTAGATTGTTTAATGCAGCGCTTATAAAAAATATGTTTTTGAATATTTCAAAGCTGTAATATAAATTTAAAGTGTGGTTCGTCTTATTAAAAGTATTGTTTCAGTATTAGTTATTGTTACTGGGAAATAAATAATGTTAGATTTAGACTAAACATGATTTTTCCTATTTATTTAATGGGGTGAGTAGTTCTTACAGATATAAAGTGATAAGCAACACAAATTAAAATAAATATTGAAAAAACAAATTAGGTTGTTAAATTGCTTAAAATAAGAAGTTAGCTAGTATTAAATAGCATGGACAGCAAGTTAAATTATTTGAAAAATGGCTGACATTCCTCCCTCAAATCACACCCTGCTGAAATTATCATCTACAAGTAATCCCACACTTCACCGTCCCACCTAGTTTATTTCACACGTCTCAATGACTATTTAAAAGTATTAGTATCTTAAACTTGTTAAACATATTATGATGGAGTGATATTTTTCCGTTCTTTTTAGAAAAATTCGTATTGGAAATATGATTAAAGCATCTTTCAAAAATTGTCAGATAATAAATAGCTATAATCAAGAACCTAAAATATATGTTTCTTGGCAGAATATTAATACTGGTTATACTATAAGTTAATCTCAATTAAGTTTTTGAAACGCGTAGACCCCGAGGAGTATATATTTTTGTTGCTAGCCCATTTAATTTCTATCCCATTTGCTTTTATTTTAGTTCGGTTAAGAAGACTTCAAAGCTCTGGAACAATATGCATAGTGAATAATGAAAATGTAAAAGATAACAAAGTTAATACCAACAATTGTCATAGGTTACAAAATTGCCCTTTAATCATGGTTTTATATTTTATATGCTCTGGTAATTATTAGAAGCGGCCAGCAGTCAAAGCAACACTTTTTTGAAAGATGCCCACATTTTGGGCATTTATAACTGCCTTGGGCAAATGCCCATTTATAAATGTCCTGCCCACTGGGCATTTGCCCGGCCCACATCACTAGATCAGGCTCTACAGAGAGGGTCAATGCGCAAATAAAAGCTCGAATATGCTCTTGCTAGACAATTCTTTCTCGTTCACGAAGGCAACTGGGATGATTATAATTTCGCCTGTTTCAGGTGCTTAATTCTATGCTGAAAGAAGTATGCGCAGCTCTTATAGAAGCCGATGTTAACATTAGGCTGGTAAAACAGCTTAGAGAAAATGTCCGTGCTGTCATCGATTTCGATGAAATGGCCGGCGGCCTCAACAAGCGCCGAATGATTCAAAGCGCTGTCTTCAAAGAGCTCGTCAAAGTAAGTTTGTTACACTATTCCCTCATTTTTGCCTTAGAAAGTCATTTTGCTACAATTTTGAATTTTTCAGCTTGTCGATCCCGGCGTCAAAGCGTATCAACCCATGAAAGGAAAGGCGAACGTGATCATGTTCGTAGGCCTGCAAGGATCAGGTAAAACGACCACGTGCACCAAATTGGCCTATCACTATCTGAAGAAGAACTGGAAGGCATGCCTCGTATGCGCGGATACTTTCCGAGCTGGAGCTTACGATCAATTGAAACAGAACGCAACAAAAGCTAGGATCCCTTTTTATGGAAGGTTTGTTTTGCACATTTTTTTCCAATTTTTTAATTCCCTATTTACATAGTAAATGGAAGTATTATGATCGTCCGATAAGTCGAATTCGGAACGTAGTGAATTTGGTAGACATTATTATTGTACTATACTCAGAAACACTTTCTCAACAAGTGTCAGTGGTCAAAAAGTGGAATAAATCTCCATATCTCCCTGAAATATGAATGTAACTCGGTGAAATGATCAGGAAATTTTCTCTCAGTGAATGTAGAAAAAAATTTCCAAATTTAGTATAACACACAATACTTCTGAAATGTATCCATGCAAGGTTATTTCTATTTTGATTTCTACGAGCTATACCAGTCAATATTTTTAAACGTTTTAGGCCTCAAAATGTTCATTATGGCAAGCAGATGACCCACGATTTTTCATCTATTGGCTGACACTCAGTACTTCTGTGTTATGAGCATTTTTCACCATTTCATTTTTTGATCATTTTTTCGCTAGTGCGTATTTTGATTTTTACTGTCCTCAAAACTTTATATTCAAACGCTCAAGGTCTTGAAATATCCCAGAATAAGACGGCTGATTTCTATTGCTTGTGTCACATACCGTACATTTGGGTTATTAGCATATTGATAATGTTTTGATTTTTACAGACTGCAAAAGTCAATATTTTCCAACCCTGGGGGAGTTTAAATTTGTCTTTATGTCTGCTGAACGTTACTTGATTTGTATTATTTGTGGCACACACAGTTGGTACTTCCTCGCATTTGTAGTTATTTTATTCGTCGTCTTGCTGTAAAAATGATCCACTTTCACAAAACTTGTTTAATATAGTTTGAATCACACCCAGTACTTCCGCCTTATGCAGTTTTTCTCACTATTTCAATTTTTACGTCAGTTTCGTATGATGCTTGATTCCCCCTTCAGGGCTGATAGTGCATTTTTGTGTATCGTTGCTATAAAAATGATACCAGTTCACAAAACTTGGCTTGTATCGTTAGGCTCGCATACTCTACTTCTTAATATATTTGGTGTCCTTGGCTAGTTTTCAATAACAGTTGTAGGTTATCTACGTGCACCACTGATGTCTCTCTCCAGTTTATTCTCTTGAAGAACTCTTTGTCAATATTATTCGGCCCAAGGTTTCACTGATCGCAGTCTTTTTCTTTTTATAGCTATACCGAAGTCGATCCTGTCGTGATTGCGCAGGACGGTGTAGAGATGTTCAAGAAAGAAGGTTTTGAAATCATTATTGTGGATACGTCTGGTCGTCACAAACAGGAAGAGTCCCTTTTTGAGGAAATGTTGCAAGTTTCAAACGCAATCGTAAGTATACGATTGATTTTTTTTTACCAATGGCTTGGTTTTAGCCTTCATGAGGCCTAAAATAAAAAATTACCAGACATACAATTTAAAGATCGGGTTGTGTCAAGTTTGACTGGTATTTGAATAAAAAAAAAAAAAATGTATGATGATAGTTGAAAAGTTTTAGTGTTAATATGAAAATTGGAAAACAAATTCCAAGCGTGCCTGCTTGACAAACCTTTTTTCTTCCTTAACCTCCCTCCCTGCACTAGAACATTCTATGCGACAACAGAAAAACGAAGGAAAGCTTTTAGGTACCTAGTAAATTGAGTCGGAAAACGAATGTTGTCGGATTAATTTGCAATTTTTCGACATTAATTTGTCAGATTAATTGAGTTGTCATTAATTTGCTTTTTTTGTGCTTTCAGAGGCCTGATAATATTATTTTCGTCATGGACGCTACGATCGGTCAGGCTTGCGAGGCTCAAGCAAAGGCATTCAAAGACAAAGTAGACGTTGGATCAGTGATTATTACTAAATTGGACGGTCATGCTAAGGGTGGTGGTGCTCTTTCGGCGTGAGTATAAAATAATTTTGCGGGGGCTTTGTATTTTAGAACGTCAGGTGCCCATGCGCATCAAAGCCCATATGAATCTCTCTTAAGATGATAACTAGAGCAAGTGATAATCTTAATTGGCGTGCTCCGAAGTAGTGATTTTTCTGTCAGTAGCCATACTCCATCTTTTATCTGCTATTTTTTTTTCTTTTTCACAGCGTTGCAGCTACGAAATCTCCTATTATTTTCATGGGTACGGGAGAGCACATTGATGATCTCGAATCATTCAAAACGAAACCGTTTGTGTCCAAACTGCTCGGCCTGGGTGATATTGAAGGTCTTATTGACAAAGTGAACGAACTCAAAATGGAAGACAACGAAGAGCTGATGGAAAAAATTAAGCACGGCCAGTTCACGATGAGAGACATGTATGAACAGTTTCAAAACATAATGAAAATGGGACCATTTTCACAAATATTGGTGAGCATTTTTTTTCAATGATTTTTTCCACTCAATATTCTCAGTCTTGAAATTAATAAAATCTTCGTTTTATTACTGTATTTCTAGGGAATGATACCAGGATTCAACCAGGATTTTTTGACAAAAGGCAGCGAACAAGAGTCGATGGCGCGGTTGAAGAAAATGATGACCATAATGGACAGTATGAATGATGGAGGTAAAATGAATTGCGTTGATTTATTTATTGAGTCATCCATCATCTCATATAAAAATTGAAAGAACGAACTTTCGTTTGGAGTGATTGTGATTTTAACATGGAGAGAAGTGTGGTGTTACGTTTCCATGAACATTAGTGTTATTAGTTACGAGTTCAAACAAACAATTCAATTCCAAATCATTTCATTTCAATGTCGAATTTTGCTGAATAAAACCTCACTCAGGTTTTCATTAATTCATCAATTTATTCAGCAAAATTCGACATTGAAATTAAAAACGAGAAAATCCAACGGTGGAGGCTTGAGCTGTCATGCTTCCAGTTTGATATAATCTATAGGCCAGGAAAAGAAAACGTAGTGGCAGATACACTCTCTCGGTCATGTTCTGCCTTACCTGGTAAAACTCCGTCGCTGCAAGAGCTTCACCAAATGTTATGCCACCCAGGCGTCGTTCGCATGTTTCATTGGGTGAAATCCAAGAATCTTCCGTATTCAATCGAAGAAGTTCGTCAAATCACAAGAAATTGCCGAACCTGCAGAGAAATCAAACCGCAGTTTGTGAAGTTCGAAGGAAATCTAATACATGCGACGTCGCCATTCGAAAGATTGAACTTGGACTTCAAAGGTCCTATCCCCTCTGCGACCAAAAATAAGTACATCCTCACCATAGTCGATGAGTATTCGAGGTTTCCATTCGGCTTTCCTTGTCCTGATACATCTTCTGCTTCAGTAATCAGCAAGTTAAAAACTTTGTTTTCACTTTTTGGTACTCCATCTTATATTCATTCAGACAGAGGCTCCTCATTCATGTCACAAGAATTAAAAACATTCCTTTCAAACAATGGGATTGTCGCTAGCCGAACTACCGCTTACAACCCTCAAGGTAACGGACAGGTTGAACGATTTAATGGGACATTATGGAAGACCATCCAACTCACACTGCATTCCAAGAATTTGCCTACACAGCAGTGGGAATCAGTTCTCCCGGAAGCACTCCACGCAATAAGGTCACTTCTTTGCACAGCTACGAATTCAACTCCACACGAAAGAATGTTCAAACACTCAAGAAGAAGTTCGTCTGGTTTATCTCTCCCAACATGGTTGACTACACCCGGTCCGGTGTTGATGAAGAGACAGCATCGAAATAATAAATATGAACCATTTGTTGAGGAGGTAGAACTGATCGAAGTAACTCCTAACTACGCTTACGTTAAACTACCTGATGGCAGAGAAACCACCGTTTCACTTAGACATCTTGCGCCGAGTGGAAACGATTCCAATTTTCAAGATTCCCAAGAAAATCAACATCAGACTGAAGAAGCGATCATCCCGAAATCACCAGAACTGGTGAAAGAACCAGAGAGGGAACCTAGGCCTTCTTCATCACTTAATCCTGAATTGTCTCCAAAAAAGGAAGAAGAGAATGCATCTTCGGAACTACGTCTCCGTACTGTGACTGAACATCGGTTAGAATCAAATCGAGAATCAAACGACGGAACCCCATTGGCTGCTAATCCGAGACGTTTGCCAAGAAAATTATATGGAAAATCGACGATGGTTCTGCGTCCTCGTTTGAACAAAAATCTCTCGCCGTCGGTCTCACCAAATGATGCGATTGATAAATAGAGCGGGGGAAAATGTGGTGTTACGTTTCCATGAACATTAGTGTTATTAGTTACGAGTTCAAACAAACAATTCAATTCCAAATCATTTCATTTCAATGTCGAATTTTGCTGAATAAAACCTCACTCAGGTTTTCATTAATTCATCAAGAAGTATTATGTTTCATTGAAAAAACTGACTGATTGCGATCGTATCAAACATAATTATTTTTTGCTCCGATTTTGAGCTAGGTTTTCTCATTAGAAAAATTTACTTTCTGACAAATTTCTTCTTTCGAATAACTCGAATAACAGCCCAGTGATGATAATTAAAAATGCCATGCTCTAGCCTCTCTATTTGATCTAATATCGCTCAAGCTGTATTATAAACTACCAATACTCTACATTATTTCTCACATAGCCCTCTATTTTTGCAGAATTGGACAACAGAGACGGGGCGAAACTTTTCAGCAAACAGCCAGGCCGCGTTGCACGTGTAGCTCAAGGTGCTGGTGTCATGGAAAAAGAAGTCAAAGACCTAATCTCGCAATACACGAAGTTCGCCGCTGTCGTCAAGAAAATGGGAGGCATAAAGGGACTTTTCAAGAACGGCGACATGGCTAAAAACGTGAACCAAGCGCAGATGGCCAAATTGAATCAACAGATGGCGAAAATGCTTGACCCGAGAGTCTTGCACCAGATGGGTAAACAGATTATTTTTGCAGTTTTGCCTAGATTTGCAAAAATATTTACTCGACGTTAGAAGCTTATGATTATCAAAATATTTAGATAAATGGTTTGGCAAAGATATCGTTAAACATTGCTTCAAACCACGTCAGTATTTTACTTCAGAATATAAGAAATGACCGAAAAGAAACTTTAAAGTTCAGTTGTAAAACGTCAATTTTCATTCGAAAAAACCTTTTTATTGGAGAAACGTCAAATTTGGATAAAACCGTCATTCATTTGATTACATACATTTACAATTACACGGCGAATTCTAAGAAAGAACTGTATTTTTTTCAGGTGGTATGTCAGGCCTTCAAAACATGATGCGACAACTGCAACAAGGCGCTGCAGGTGGCGCTAGCGGACTTGGAAATTTACTGGGCGGCAAATAGTAGAACTGTCAAGGAAAGATCTAAAACGGCACCCTTACGTCACGATAATGTAACATTAAAATGTTCTCGTTTTGCCGTTGTGGTCATTTCATGGGGACCACAAAAACTTTTTCCGGCTAGAATTCTGTAACGAATCATGACACCAGTTGCGGTTCAGGTTTGGAATTAAAATTCTCAAACTTTTGCTTTAGCAATCGATTTTTATTTTTTGCAAAATCAATTCATTTCAAATCATTTCATTTTTGTATAATTCTGTGCCCGGTCCGGAAGTTGCCAGCTTACTCACAGTGCGTCTAATTTTTCCTGGTAAATATTCTATTACAAACATTCCAATCGGAGTCTTAATAATAGTGAAAAAAATTATTATGTCATCCGATCCTACTAAATTAATAAATAAAATAATAATAACAATAAAAAACTATGGTTTCTAACTAACCAGAATTTTCTAGCTAAGGTCAAAAGCATTGTTATCTACTGAGCTCAGCGGAGAACAAAATTGAACTCAAGATGTATTTAATTGACAGTGGAGCCTTTTCTTTGAAAATTGTCAATACTGTAATCAAATGAAATCGATATAATACTGTGAGATTGCTGACAAAGGAGCTACTGCTGTTTTCCACAATTCACATATTCTGAATCCAGTCCATTGATTTACTGCAACGTTTAATTTTGACGCCGCGTTATGGAATTCGATTTGTGAAAAAGAAGTAAGCTTTTGGTTATAATTGTTCGGTTCGGTCGTTGGAAAAATTAGTAAATTTCATGGTGTCACTGCATTCGCAGTTTCTCATGCTCTCATACTTAAACAATTCGGGGAAAAAATTATGTTGTAATACCATTTTTAGGGAGTGAGGATTTTTTTCGCCTTCCAAGAGAATACTTGACTGCCTCTTGAAATTAGAAGGGACATTCACTGTCTATTCACACCGGTTGTGTGGGAATTTTGTAAAATTTTATAACTTGTACATATTTAGAGAACAGAATACTTTTTATGAGTGTAACGAATTCGTGTTGTTATTTCTGTTGGAAAAAAAATGTAAATAATTATACCGTTTTCTTTAATGCGTTAGTTTCATTATGTTCTTTCTGTTAACGTTGAACATATTCTTATCAACAGCTGGATCGTGTGCTGGTGAGTCAGATTTGGTGTAATATTCTTAAATTTTCCCTCAATTCCACGCTGCTAAAGTTGAAAGAGGGACGAGTTTCAATGAAATTTTGCGTAGAGTTGATATCGTGACATGTCATTGTCATGGCTCAGCGTCATAATTATGAGATAGCCCTATCATTATTATTTTGTTTTGTTATCTAGATGGTTTTGTGCATAAGAGAGCTCAAAACATTGTCCAATAAGGCCAGGCCCTCCCCGTTTGCATGAATCCTGTGAGAGGTGAACGCACCTAACCCATAATAGAGCAACTGAAGGGAGACAAGGTGGTGAGGAGGACACAAAATAGGCAATAAAATTTTCTAATGGCTGATTTCACAAAAAAAAAAAAAAAAAAAAAAATTGAGTTAGCGTTGCCTGTAGTACAGCTAACTAACATTAGTAGTTATAGGTTACTGGTAGAGATTCGCCAAGTGCTAAATCCCCAACACTGAACAAAAAATCTGAAAACCCCCCCAACTCTGCAAAGCCACAAAAAATATTAAGGAAATCGTATATTGATGTTGGGCTTCCCAAAAAAAAAAAAAAAAAAAATTAACAGCTAGGGATTGGGACGTAGTCAATGGGGAGAGGGGCAAGTTAAAATTGAAATTGAGAGTTGATCATCTATTAGGTCCTCTCATATAGTTCTCCCTTTCTCTATGTATAGGTCCAACTCTCCAGCAATCAAGAACTCAGCTTTGTAGTTGATCCAACGTTGAAGTTGCTCCTCTCTTAATTTGTCCTAGATACCTTCCATGGCAGCCATAATGCAACGAAAGCTGGTGGACCAGTTGATTTC
The DNA here is from genome assembly GCA_037159825.1 of Tupiocoris notatus. Classification (NCBI taxonomy): domain Eukaryota; kingdom Metazoa; phylum Arthropoda; class Insecta; order Hemiptera; family Miridae; genus Tupiocoris; species Tupiocoris notatus. The sequence goes on from JASJUZ010000771.1 coordinate 358,122, forward strand.
TAACAAAATACAACTGAAATACCTACAGAAAGTGAACATTTCTTCAAAAAACTGTCTGAAAACTGCCTGTATGAAAATAAAATTGCCCAAAAAATTCCCTAGATATTAATTTCCCCCCCTAATTTTCCCCGATCAGGAAAAATCCCCTAGATTTAGGGAGAGATCCCCTGGCTCGTCAACAGTGAGATTTTTTGCACTTCTTTGGTCACCGTCATGGTATGGTGAAACTTTTCCATGGCCCGACTGTGGGTGTAAACATTCATTAATGGCTGCTCAAAGGGAAGAAAGTCCTTGGCCAGCGCTACCATTTTTACAAAAAAAAAAACTTTTTAAAAAAAAATAAAACCGACTTCAAAAAGTTTGTCTATAAAATACACTCTGAAAAGGAAAAAATAACAAAAATGTCCCAACTTCGCAGCAACTCATTCGCCAACTACACATTTTAAGGACTACTTTACTACTCGTATTGACCTGACCACTTCCTGATTGATTGGATCACCTTCCCTAATAATATAAAAATTACTATTTCTCATTTCCCAAATGATTATAAGATTTTCCTTTCACCTCTGAATTGCCTCCAGATTGATCATCTTTTGGAGTCGGCGCCTCTCTTATATTGTATTGGAGAACCCTATAGATTCCGAATTACCAGTAGTATGAATATAAATATCATGAGTTTTCACGATTCTTGAATAGAGCAAATCAGCATTTATGAGAACTGATTATTAACAATATCGATTTGAAGGTGACTATTCACGCCTTTTCCTAAAAACCATTTCAGATTTCTCTAAGAATCTTTACGTCCAGACCCAGACTTATTACCTGGCACCTACTAATTTATCGTGAATTCATAATATTTATTTGTAACCATCGGTTATTTTGCCAGAGAGGCGCCGACTCCAAAAGATGATCAATCTGGAGGCAATTCAGAGGTGAAAGGAAAATCTTATAATCATTTGGGAAATGAGAAATAGTAATTTTTATATTATTAGGGAAGGTGATCCAATCAATCAGGAAGTGGTCAGGTCAATACGAGTAGTAAAGTAGTCCTTAAAATGTGTAGTTGGCGAATGAGTTGCTGCGAAGTTGGGACATTTTTGTTATTTTTTCCTTTTCAGAGTGTATTTTATAGACAAACTTTTTGAAGTCGGTTTTATTTTTTTTTAAAAAGTTTTTTTTATTTTTCTCTTTTTAGTGACTTACAATTATGGACAGCTCTCTTTACAGAATTTTCCCAAGCTTTCATTATTGTGTTCTTGTCACTTACTACTAACCGTCCAAACTCAATTCATAAGTCCGTTGAACGTTGAAGTTCTAAAATATAATGATCCCATTGATACACCTTACAAAACTCAAATAATTGTCTACACCATTGCTGGTTACTAAATTGCACCAATTCACTCGTTCTTTATTTCTCTAACGATGATTTCCTGAAGCGTATCCGCATTCACACTGAATGAGAGAATCCGAACCAAATTTCAAAAATTCACCAAACGTTTGTGCATTAAAATGGAGTTATTTGGCCTTCAAAACCATGTTATTTATTGATAATTTAACGCTGAATTCAAATCTTCTAACGAGAATGCTATGACTAACGTAGTTTTTTTTATACAAGCATAAATAGTCCAAAAAACGTGATTTTGAAACAAATTTTTTAGAAATACGGCCTAAAAAGTATCTACTTTTAGTCCAATCAATACCAAATTTGAATCACGTAAACTAGACTCAACTTTGAACAATTTAAGTTTAAAAACGATGGAAAAACAGTTTTGGTTTGGAAGTTATGAGGTCTCAAACACAGGTCCATTAAAACATTGATTGCTCCCTTATTATGCCACTTAAACTTGATTTTTTACCATCGTTAGAAAGCTCTAGCTAAGTGCTTCCAAGTGCAATAGTGTTCATATTTTTTTTCTCGACGTGGTTGGGAACGGTGCTCGAAAAACCTCAAAAAAGTGAAAATTGGCATCACTTTTTTTGTTACACTTTCTTGTCTACACGCCATATGAGAATGCCGAACGAAAAATTGAAGGTAGGCCCTTGTAGGCAGATAAATTATGAACAAAATGACACCAGAAACAAAACAATCGAGCAAGTATTCTAGAAGTTATAAGCTTGCAAAGTCAAAACTTCCCTTTTTCACGAAAATCACGTTTTCCGGCGTTTCTCCGCGTCTGGAGACGTAACTACTGGACGGACTCAATTGAAAAAATTATGGGACCTACCTGGATAGTAACCCTTTCAAACAAAAAAAAAAGTAACCCGATCGGACGTACAGGAGCTGAACGCCGGTGGACAACACATACCGAAAAAAAAAAAAAAAAAAAAAAAAAAAAAAAAAAAAAAAAAAAAAAAAAAAATCCCGCTAGACGACCATAGTAACCTCCTCCTTGTTTGAAGTCGGTTAAAAAAAAAATGATAATATAAATAATAACTAAATAATCAAATAAAATAATAATAATAAAAAATAATCAAATAAAATAATAATAATAAAAAATAATCAAATAAAATAATAATAATAAAAAATAATCAAATAAAATAATAATAAATAAACGCATAAAATAATGGTAATAAATAATAAAATAAAATAATGATAATAAATAATCAAATAAAATAATAATAAATAAACAATCAAATAAAATAATGATAATTGTTGGAATAAATTGATATTGCCATTCAAACGTTTTACTCACCGCGTTCTTCAGAATACACCGCTTCGACTCTTGAAGAATAAGGAATTTATGCACCGCTTCAATAATGAACTTGGTCAAACACAAGAGCTATTTTAATTATAGTCCTTTCTAGTTGTAGTTTGATACAACATACATGTACGCAGTAACAACGGTAGAGAAGGAAGAAGGAAGTAAGTTCCTACTCGGGCAGAGTCTCTTGGCAAAGATGAGACAGTGTTGCCACTATTTAATTGTCCCTCCGGGATGTTGAATTGTCCGTTTTCCAACAATAATAAATAATCAAATAAAATAATAATAATAAATAATAATAAAAAATTCCATTGGTTGATTGTCTGTATTTTTACTTATTTATTGTCTCTATTATCCTATGTCTCCCCTCCTAACTTGATTTTGAACGCGAATCCTTCATATTTTGTAGTATTCTTGATCGTTATGGCTGATTTTTGATTATTATACCTTACGTTTTTCCATTGTTGAAAATTGGATGGAATGCATTGCAATCCATATAATAATAAAGTTATGTCTTGCATGCAATGATGGCCAGACACTTTGATAAAGTACCATCTCTGTTTTATGTACCGATACGAGTTTCATCTAGGTCATTTTTCTTCCCTTGTTTGTGTTTCTTGAGTTTCCTGTCGACGAAAGAAGGAAGTGTTTATTTATTTATTTTTTTTCGACTTAGACGAGTATTTATCGCGTATAATGTCGCTCGTATTATTTTTTTGAATATAAATTATTCATCGTTATATTCTAGAAGATTCTTACATAAAGCGGTAAGTTCGTGAACGATTTTTGTATTTTTTGTGTATTGAAAAAACTGCATTTCCTTTCGGCTACTTAACCTTTCCTAGCTTCTACTGACTTGTCCAATTCCAAGTGATCGTATAAAATTATTTCGAACACTGGAATCGTCTTGAAGCTAAGTTCTGCCAGTTCTGACTTCCTAATGAATCTCGATTTGAAAACGTTTCCTTTTAATGGGTCAAATCGATAAAGTAATTAGCGTAGATGCAGCGTTTCGTTCTCATTGATCGTTCTGCATAATTTTAATTAAAATAAACTAGTCCCTTCCATTCTAAGTTGACTTTAGCTCATCTTATCGTATATCGTGTGCTTACTTAATTGGATAAAACCGTTTTTCAGGGCTTTGTACTTTACATAACGAAAACGATGACCCAGAAAATCGCGCGGATAGATTCATGTATGATGACTCCCAACGAGTTCTGCAAAATATTAGAATTATTCATCTTTAAAATAACTTCATCAAATCGTCTCTCAATCAAATAGTTGACAATAGCTTTTTTTTCATTAAAAATCTCTCAGAATTTTGAGATTTCAAAATTGTTTTAGACTTGTAGATGGATTTTTAATCGATTGAAAATGCAAACGAACTCGCAAGATCCCATACTAGTAGTTAACGCTTCAAAATTGGACTTGATTACCATTTTGGGTTATTATCAATAATAAACCATTGTAATCCCCCTCGAAAAAATATCTAACCACCTGAAAAATGCGATGGTTTACATTTCAAAGCATGTACATAAATATGCAATTAAAAATCTGCTTCAATAATGACGTTAGGAGACGATTAATTTGTGATAGTAACTATACCGAACATTTCCCCTATAGAACAGAGTGGTAATGGGGAAGACGCCTATTTTTTATTTTCGTTCCTAATGGCCTGAATTCTGTTATTTGGTGTCAGCTGAAGACGGAATGACCAATTTTTCATGAAAATTGTGAGTTTCCGCGGTGAAAATCGCTAATGAAAACTGATGATTTTGAACGAAAAATGAATAGTTATTACGTCATAACTAGTCCGTTGAACGTGAATATCGATACTAGCGCTTGTATCTTCGGAAGAATAAACTAACATTAGGAGCAATGATTTGAGGTTGCTGTGAGATTACCAAACCCCCCTCAGCAATTTATTTGCTTTACGAGGCATTTCGGGCGTTACTAACTCGACGATTAAAAAAACCTAACAAGTAGCAGTTAAGTTAGCGTCACTTACTCGATTTAGCATGACTCCAGTCTTAAAGACCGTCTTGTTGTTGTTGTCTTCTATCAGCCGACTGCAGAGCGCTCTAGGGAGTCACTTCAATCGGTTGGAGTTACATCTCCGGGTTTATTCAAACCGCTGATTTTCCTTAGCGATTTTCTCAGCGGAAACTCACAATTTTCATGAAAAATTGGTCATTCCCTCTTCGGCTGACACCAAATAGCAGAACTCAGGCCATTAGGAACGAAAATAAAAAATAGGCGTCTTCCCCATTAATTAGGTTAATGTAAATAATACATTTTCAAATTAAAAGCCAATTTTTTTCCTAAAGGTACAGCTGAAGAGAGTGTTTGGTGAGCATTCCAACGAGTATAGAACGCTTTTTATTGCTCCAAAAACTCTCGAGTCATACCCTCGAGCCGAATTTCTGAAAATCTCAAAAATTCTGTACGAAAGCTGCGATAACTTGAGAATCAAAAAAGCTTCGATCCCGCTATGGTCTCATTCGGTTCAGCGTCCAAAAATCTATAGAAATTATCACCAAATACACTTTTTTTTTTTGAAAAACCTTGAAAGATACGATTTTCTCCCCGTCAATACTTACTTACACCCCAAAAATATCCTTAAAATTGAGATTGCGATTTGGTTAAAGATGGAGTAATATTCAGACCAAGGTGTTTAAAATTCATTTTTGGTAAAGATTTCAAGAATTTTGTGTTTTATGCAACTCTATACCGGAAATTCTGCGTCAACGTTTAGTTGAGAAAACTATAGTAGCTAAATTCTTGAAATCTTAACTGAAAACCGTTCAATGGCTCTATTCCTTCGCTCAACCACTACCTCAATTTTGGGGGTTTCAAGGCGGTGAAAATTCAATGGTATCAATTTCTATTGACTTTAGACGCTTTTGACGCTGAATCGAATAAGACCATGTTCAGTTATTGCAGTTTTTTTTGTGAAATTTTCGAGATTCTCAGAAATTCGGCATGAGGAGGACCTCGAGAATATTCAGACCTATAAAAATCCTTCTGTCCTTGTTGGAATTGACGTCAAACAGCTCTTCAGTATCATTTGGCGAATAATTCAACTTTTAATTGTGCAATAGAGAGAAATACAAATAATTTAAATGACCATAGTTGCTTAGGAGCAATTTTCTCGAAAGGATGGTCTTCTTGAATCATAATTGAAGCATTGAAGGAATTATTTTCCTTGTCGTCGCATTCTTTGATGTCCAAGAGGTGCGAGGGTGAGAAAAACCATGTGACTCAAGCTGTGGACCTGGCTGCACGTCGCCCTAAGGATGCCCAAACGGGTGAAAGTGCTCGACCAGCCAATAAAGTATCGGAGAATGAGTCGCCTTTTCTTCCCCTCACACCTATTGGACATCAAAGGAATTGTAAACCTCTGTACAATCATTTGCTGCGTTTTTTTTTTCTTCCATTCAAGTTGTCTTGTTGATGTTTTGTATTCTGAAACATCGTTAAAATTTTCTCCGTCCTACACTGTTTTCATACTTTCATTCGCTATTTTCAGAAATGAGCGCGCCCGGGGCCGTGCAAGGCCAACAAACCAAACGACCAACTATAATCTTGTATCCTACCGGTTTGTGAACTTTATTTATCACTCTGTCTAATTTGTCAATTTTTTCAACTTAAATTGATCATTATGTAAGGTGATCATGTTTTTTTTTCTACGTTCATTATGAAAAAAATTCCCATTTCACAAAACGTACCTAGTCAATTCGCATTTGCGCAGTTTTGTAATTTGTTGAATATCTGCGATGGCCTTCTTATGAGGAGCATCTGTTGGTGCATAACTGCCCATATTACTCCGCTTACACCACTCCACTTATACTGACTGAGTTAAATAACATGGATAATTGGTTATAGTATAATTTTATTTATCAGGATAGCTACTATTGCCTTGACGTAGTCTGCTGGCGAGTGAGAGGTTTTAGGTGTCCTTGCTATAAAAATGATCCTATTTCACAAAACAGTATCTTCAAGCTTACATACTGCTGTTGATTAATCTAATTCGTGCTTTTTTCTATGTTTGTGTCTCCTAGCTAGTTTTTTAGTAGGATTTTCTTGATTTTATGATTGGTTATACCGACTCAAACATGGAAGTACTGTGTCTATGCACTCCACTGGTTTTTTAAAATTATTAAATGATTTCAAAAGACAGACTACAATTACCTTTGAATTCACTGTAAAATAAGTCCGAGAGAGGATGAAATAACCGAACCTCAGAGAAGGTAAGCTTCTGATAACGATTTATGTGAAAGATTTAGTTGTAAAAACTTCTCGGGAAGACACGGGACAGTGTAGCCTATAGAAAACAGCCAGTTCCCATTTTTTGAAAGAATACTAGTTTTGTTAGCTCGCTCGCTGGTAGACTCTGCCAGTTATAAGTGTTTCATTGCTGACATACCATTGTGCTATGTATGCATTGTTGATTTCAGTTGCTCCAGAGACCATCGTTATACCTATCGTGTCTTGCATTTTGGGATTCCCAATATTGGCACTTATGGTCATATGCTGCTTGAGAAGGCGAGCGAAACTTGCAAGAGAACGTGACCGCCGAAGAGCCGGGTACGTTTATCAATATTTTAATTCTTCGCAAAGTATTTAACTACCATGGGCTTATTGTTTTGTCGACAACTGCTGTTATAGAAACTGTGACACTGACCCTGGAGCAATGTCTCTGGCAAGGTTCAGTCCGATTCACAGACTTGGTGAGTGAATGTTCCCTCGAGTAGCACCCCGAAATTGCGATCGACCCTGTAGATTAATGTTGAATTGTTGAACTTTTTGTGACCAAGACATTCGTTTTCCAGGAGTGTATTTAGCCGGGCCTACTCCCCCAACGAGAGGCCGTGCTGTGTCGTTGCGGAGTGAAAGGGCGCTCTCTAGAGCTTTCACTTCACTCGAACTGGATACCGTCATGGAGGAAAAATCTGAGCCCGAATCAAGTCTACAGGTGCAAGAAAGTGTAAGCGGCGACGCTGACAGTTAGCCCCGAGCTGTGCGTTATTTTAGTTACTCCGATTGCTCATTGACGACCTCAGCACACCAATGCATTAGGTAAGAGAGGAGTTGAACGAGGTAATTCATTCCCCAAGTTTTCATTTTTACTTTCATGCAAATGTGGAATTTTCGTTGGGCCATGATCAGGTTTGACTATTGAACCCATCGGTTATAGTTGGTTGATAATTAATGAATGATTTACATAATGAAGAACGTGCACGGGGAAAATATGAATTTTTGCCGAATTGCGTTTTTTAGGCTTTAAAAATAATATAATTGTAGTTTACAACAAAACAAAAAATAATAATAATAATAATGATAAAATAAAATAAATAGAAAAACGATTAAAAAAATTTGCGGCGGGATTAAAGGACGTCAGTAAGGTGAACGTTACTCAATGATGTCTAGAAGCTTCTAGATTGATGAGTACGGCTAACAATGGAGAGTGGGTCGATGTGAGAGCTAAAAAACCTGGAAATTTCCCTTTCTGCCTCCATGAAATAATGTTCAAGGAAAGAATGTATTTCGTTTCGATTGAACGACTGATATTAATAGTAAAATTATACTAAAAGCGCATTATAGACCTAGTGACTATACTTTCAAGGAGGGACCCAAATGTAACATTCGATATTTTTACACCAAATTTTTGTCGCCTTCCAAGTAATTACCATTGACCACATCACACTTGTCCAATTTTTTTTTCCGTTTTTGGAAGCAATTTTTAAATTAGCTTGTCGGAATCGCGTTTAAGCCTTGATGCAATTTCCATAGTTGAAACGCTCGCGTTTCATACTCTTTCAACGGATTTAATCGAAAGCCTTTCTTTACAGGATGTTGCTGTTACGCTTTTAAAATCAAGCCATACTTCGTCTGGCCATTTGAACTTAATGATCTCAATTCGATATCGATATTCGTACAACTAAGGAACAATCTGGCCTTCCACAACAACAACTTCCCAATTTTTTATATTTTAATCGTCACTACAGAGTAGTTTGAGTCTCACAAAACGTGGGACAATTATTTAGCGGACCACCGAATTTCCGGAGCACCAGCACTTGAAAAAATCCCTATCACTGTAGAAAATAAGCGATGTATTAGGGGAAATAAGCGTAACTGCGATTTGGTATTATATTCTGAAAACTGCGCGACCGCACAAGGTTGAGAGTTGTTTTTGGTTTCAGCCATAACCTATATAAGTTACCCCGATCGGCTAGTATCGTGGCTGTATTGTTTCTTTCTATTTTCACGTAGTATTTTCTTACTCTGTTAAATTCACTGATACGCAAATTTTCTATCGGTATTTTTAAGCTTAAAGTTTTCAAAACTCAAGGAAGCACTGGTCAAGCAAAATATAAGATGTCCGTTGGTTTCGCACGAGTGTGAATTTGAATTCTGAAGGTAGCTAATTTTAACTCTTAGTCCGTTCGAATTCTCGGCTTCCTGTGCTTCCTCGATTTTCCAACGTGTATTCATTCGATAACAATTCCAAGAGCTAAACGTTTCAAGAGCTAAAATATTAATATATAGTTGCCTCGAGTGCTCGATTTGTTTCGTCATTGAGAACCGAAAAGCTCATGTTTTTATCAAACGAGGACGAAAATTTTAAAATTAATTTCCCTAATTTCTTTTGGAAAAATGAGCTCTTCTAAATGTTCATAGGCTGTACCGAATTCGGGGCCGCTCAATGACAAATTAGAACCTTAAAAGGTTTGGAAATTTATTAGCAATCATTCAGGAACTAACTCCAAAAACGCGTAGTTGAATATTTTATAGGATTAGAAACAATTAAACTTCGCAGTCCCGAGTATCGTATTTAAGGTTACCTCGATAGTCGTCGTGAATGTAGTCAAATCGATTCGTAAGTTAAGCAGCTAATTGAAAATTCTAGTCGTGTTGGTGTTGTTACTTCTGTTTTTCGAGCTTTTTTTATTATTGCGCACATATCGCAAATGAGGGAAACAAACTAGCGATGCTTGAAAATATCATATCATTCTCATCTAATATTCCCTGCCATAATTTCATTCGTCGTTCCTTTCAATCGGAACTCCACTGAGTCTACAAAATTGTCGGATTCGCCGCACGCTTTTTTTTGTAATCAGATTGTACCATACTGTAAGTGTGAATCTGATACATCTTGGTTGATCTAACCATTTTAGTGGCAAAACGCTTCTTTTTTTATTTAAAAAAAGTATTCCCTTTCAATTTTGTATTAAATCGCAGGTTCATTGTGCTATGAAAAAAGTGAAAATATTTATTGCTGGTTCACCATAGATGATTATTGAAATTTAGCGCACTAAAAAAAATGCTTTCTTTCTTTTCTACGTATTTTCAAAGTAGTTTTGCTTACTTTGGTCTATAATAATATTCAACTCGATCCAACCACGTGTTTATCCTATTTTTATAAATAGTTTTTACGCTTTTAAAACGTGGTCAATCAGTATTAAGACTGGACCGATGCCTAACGATTATTCGTAGCGCTCCAGTCATAGTAGTTTCGGTTATTACCCGGCGGCTGACGTGAGCTATTACAATAAAGTGCGTACAATCAAAACTTACTCGAGCTTGATATTGATCTCCAAAATAGCAATGTGATTCTAAGCAATAGAGTTCCTTGTGAGAGGTAGAACGTGAGGAGGAAAAGGCGACGTAGGAACTATATGTAGATTTGATGAAGTGTAGTAAAATTGTCGCTACTTTTCGGCCTGCGAGTAACTACGAACACCAGAAGCATGTGAGTGCCCTGAGCGTGAATTCAGAAACATTATTGTAGCGTTGTGTCGTGTTAATTTAAATAAATATAAGCTGTAGCTATTTTTGCTCTGTATTAGGATTCGTATAGCGAATTGGCTCGTGTGCATTGTTAAATATTTCCCAATAATTTACGATCGTTGCTGAGAGGGTTGGAATAGCAAAAGCGCTCGCATCTGAAAGGTTAGGTGAGAAACTCGTGTTCAACTCTGGTCCCCTCAGATTTTACAAAGGGTTCTGCTTATTCGCCAGGATAACATAGTTGGGCCGGAGTTTTGAGGAGCTGATGAGAGAATATGCCTTAACACGTAGAGCACCATAATATGTATCATTTTGATACAAATTGAGTTCACAAGGTGATGCCACATGTATAGAGTTGATACATTTTCTGGTTTACTGGGAGGCCATAACAATCTGATTTAAAAAAATTCTAATTTCAAAAATTAAAATTGTCTTTGAATTGGACTGGAGTCGATTTCAACCACGCTTGAGTTTTCTCGGCTAGACGTTTTTCCTTCCTAGCTATTTGTAATTTTAATGTGCCGAATGCCAATTCGCAATACGACCTTTTATTTCCTATTCCTATTTATTTTCTGTGCTTCCATGTTGTAACATTTTCAATTACTGCGGAATGCCGACATTGCTTTCTGCGCTTCCATCGAATTTCTATTTTTGTTGCTCAAGCTCTTGTCATTTCGCTCAGAGTTGCAAAAAAAGAGCTCGCGAGCTGTGCGTTTTTTATAATTGTGCTATTCACATTACTTCCAGTCGAATTCCAAGTTTCGCCGAATCTCATCAAGGACGATTTTTCAAAATCGCTCCTATCGATGAAAATAACACTGATAATCTTGGAGCTTTGCTTTTGTCGCATTATTTAGTCTACGATAGAAACGTTTTTCGGAACAGTTTGTCGACTCAGGTTTTTGTCGGCCTCAATTTTCCCTCGAAATCTGATCGCAATCATGTTGACGGCGATTTTTCAACCCGTTGTGAATTGTCGCATATCGACGGTGAAGAATTGAGACCTCGTATCTCCATTTTTGACGAAAATGAGATTATTGTTTCTATCAGGCAAGTTCCTTGGTTTTTACCGATTTTAGCGCTCATCGGTCGATTTTCGAATTATTTCGGCTCAAAATTTCAATTTTTGGTACCTCATATCCCGGTATTTAGAAATATTTTTTAGAAATAATGCAGTTTTATTGCTCTCCTCTAAAGTGGGCAAAATGGTCGAGGTCTCAATTCTTCACCGTCGATATCCATTTGCTTCGACGTGGGGTTGAGATTGATACATTGTTGGCGACTTTATCTCATTTTCAAGTCACCCCTGCATTTGAATCTAGTCCCCTATTTATTTTAATTTATTAAACTCTAGGTTCAAAAAGCAGACGTGTTTTAGAAAATTCCCTTTTCATGACAATCCCAGCCTTGTGGAGCTATTACAGGACCTATCAAAAAAAAAAACTTTTATACAGAAGATGTTTCCTGATGAGGCCCAGAGTGGCGAAATATAGAAATGCAAGATCAGTGTTGCCAAGTCTCCCCTTTTTGGGGGGAAACTCCCTCAAAACGAAGACAAAATAATTCTTTCCCCTTTTCACTAAATCCTCCCACATTTTTGTGTTTGCTTTCCTTTTCCCTTTTTTAACGTGAAATGTAGAAAAAAATGAAAATTTGGAAACTAGGTGATTTTTTTAATAGTTGACATGCTGACAAGTTAAGCAATGATTTTTATATTTATGCTATATGAGTGCCCCAACTTCTCTTGACAGTCAAGTTTTCATACATGTAACCTGCTTTGCCTATAGATACATAACGATGGCGTCTACTTGTTTTACCATGTAGGATAATTGAAACTGAAAAAAAAAAACAATTTTTTTCTGAAATTTAATTTTTCAGGTTTTATCTATGGTGATTTTGATTTTATTCCAATTTTTATACCTAATGTATTTCAATTTATTTCTCCATAATTGATTGTACCGTGTGCCTCCCTCTCTTTAAAACAATTTTTTGTGGAATCTGCAATTTTTTTGCATGCATTTTCCAAATAAGACAAAATTGTTCAACCGGCATTTTTTTGCCCAATTGATAATTTTATATTAACGGCTCTGTATATTTCTCCCCTTTTTTGTTTGAAAAAGACCCATTTTCCCCTTTTTCTGATCGAGGTTTCACCCAAATCTCGGCTTGAGACCTGGCAACACTGTGCAAGATGAGAAACGTCGCCAACAATGTCTCAACGTCAATCCCACGTCGAATATTTCAACCTGTGAAGTATTAAAAATCCCCTTAAACTTCCATAATATTTTGCTTGTACTGGCAATTATTGGATTGTGTATTCACGCAGTTTCGGTCCCTTCCTGCCGATTGTACTCGCAATTTATTCTATTTTGTAAACGTAAATTTACGTTTTGTAATTGTCTAGTTATGGTGTTTAGAGTTTAGATGCGTAGACAATGAAGCGTTCGATTTTCCGCCTGATGCGGTTTTTAGCCGACTTCAAAAGGAGGAGGTTACTATGATTGACTTGCGGGTTTTTATTTTTATTTTTTAAATTTATTTTATTTATTTATTTTTTTCATTTTTTATTTATTTATTATTTTTAATTTAATTTCTTTTACGTTTTATTTTGACGTTTGTTCCTTGTTTGGAGATTGCGTTTCTTCATTTCAATAAACCATATTAGCATTTTTCGCTCTAGTCGTACGATATTTGTACATTTTTATTTTTATTGCTTTTTTAACCGAATGCAAATTCATTTTCGACCAGACTTCAGCGATGAAACAATTTTTCGTGAGCTTAATGTCTACAATAGAGATGTTAGTTTTTTATTTCGCACTCAAACGAGTCGAAAGCCTTATACTCGTTTAATATGGGAAAATATAGAGATTAATTTGCGTTGAACATGAGGATAAAATGCGTTTCATTTTCGCCCCTTACTCGTATAATTAGGAAAAGGTTTAATTAGAAGAATTTCGTCACGTATAAAATTCACGATTTTATTACGTCATGATAAATTCATAGAAAAAACGCGCTTACAAAAAAAACTCTTCACATTTATTTTACGTGGATTTGGTAACACGTTGGCACCTCATCGGTGCTTATTTTCTTATTTATTTGCCGTAGTAGGCGTTCGGGTTGTAGGGCGTTGCTCGTGCTTGGGCGACCTGCGAAATGAGAACATAAATAAAACGAGTGCCATTTTTTTTTTTTTTTTGAGCATAATATAGTTCAATTTTAAATAATTAGTAAAAAATTCGTATTTTCCAATGTTTTTCAGAAAAAATAATAGGTTTAATTGGTATTGATTTCTATAGATTTTGGACGTTGAACCGAATGAGAACAGCGGGATCGATAGATTTATTGATTCTCGAGTTATCCCAGCTTTCGTGTGGAATTTTCGAGATTTTCCGAAATTTGGCACGAGTGTACAACTTGAGAGTTCTTGGAACTATAAAAATCGTTCTATACTCGTTGGAACGAATGTTGAACATTCTTCAGCTGTACCGTTATGCGAAAAATTTAGCTTTTAATTTGAAATTAAGGAAAATAAAATTTATTATAATAACCCTAATTTCTCCGGAATTTCTCCTTCTAGTTACCAATCTGCTGTTTGACGGAAACGTTCCATGCTTGGGTTAATTTCTACCACAAATTGATGGTTTCCTTAAATCATAATTGAAAAAAAAAGAATAATAATCCACTGTACAATAATTTGCAGCGTTTGTAGCAAATTTTTTGGGTAATTTACCTGTTGAGCAACAGCCTTGATTATAGCGGGGTGAATGTTGTTGCCGGTGGGCTGGTATCCGTTCTCGTCGGCGATGTAGCTGACTTGGATGGGTCCTTGGGGCGAGGCGTAGCTGAACGACCCTTGAACAGTGACAGCAGGTCCTTCGGGTCCTGGGGCTCGTGGAGCTCCGACTTCATCTCTGGCTGATCCGTCTCCGGACCGGTAACTGTCGACAAAATGGCATTTCAATTTCGATAGAAAGTCGAAATTAATATTCCAAGCGGAAATCCATATGATTGGAATTCGTCCTCGATTAATTAATTTGAAGCCGAACAAACTGGATTCAAATCTATCTTAAGTCAACCGGGATCGATTGACATTTAATGTGAATAAAGGTTGATTTGTAATCGATTCGAATGAAGATCGATTTATAATTGATTCGGATGTCGATTAGACATTTATTTAAAATAAAATATTGATTTTATTCGATTTGACAGAAGACCGATTGTAAATCGATATGAGTGAAAATCGATTGTTAAACGGAATGAGTAAGTATCGATTGTAGATTGGAATGCAGAAGTATCGATTGTAAATCGGAATGAGTGGAAATCGATTGTTAATTGAAATGAGTATCGATTGTTAATCGGAATGAGTAAGTATCGATTGTTAATCGGAATGAGTAAGTATCGATTGTTAATCGGAAAAAGTATCAATAATTGTAGATTGGAATGAGTAAGTATCGATATGAGCGATGATCGATTGTAAATCGATATGAGCTAAGATCGGCCTGGAATAGATTTGAACGGTTCCAATTAATCGATGAAACTACTGGTTTGTCAATTGAGACAGTTCTGTCCTTTAACTCTCTGTTGTAAGATAGAATTTCTCATTCATTTGCTCTATGCTAACAAGGCCAACTGAAAAAACGCTGCAAATGATTGTACAGTGGTTTATTATTCCTTCACTTCAATAATAATTTCAGAATCCTATCCATTTATGATAGTAATTATTCAGAACATGTGTAAACGTTTCAACCGAAAAACAGATCGGTAACTATCGGAGAAAATTCCGTAGCAACTATTGTAATTTTAATTAATTTTATTTTTCTCAATTTCCTAATTAAAAACTAAATTTTTTGCCTAACAGTACAGCTGGAGAGAGTGTTTGTCGACCATTCCAATGAGTATAGAACGATTTTTATAGCTCCAAGAACTCTCGAGTTATACCCTCATGTCAAATTTCTGAAAATCTCCCAAATTCGATACAAATGCTGTGATAACTCGAGAACCAATGGAGCTATCGACCCCGCGATGGTCTCATTCGATTCAGCGTCCAAAAATCTATATAATTTGATACCACGTACACATTTTTCTGAAAAACCCTGGAAAATATGAATTTTCTCCCCCTCAAAACCCCCCAAAAATACCCTTAAAATTGAGCTAGCAAGTAGGTTCAAGAATTGTGCCGTCGTAGGACCGAGATTGATTTTTGGTGAAAATTTCAAGAATTTCGCTATGATAGTTTGGCCGGAAAACTGCTAACGGCGTACGGCGTACGGCGTACGGCGTACGGCGTACGGCGTACGGCGGACAGACAGAATTTTTTTTATTGGATATTCGGATTCTACATGCCTTGAAACGTAAAACATCAAATTTTGAGGGGGGGTTATAAATTTTTTTTTCTTGGGCGATTACAATGGTTTATTATTGAATAATAAACCAAAATGTAAAATAGTTTCAACGGTTTGGTAGGGGTTTCTATGGTAATTTTGAACCACTGTGAATTACTTGCATAGACGAAATCGTGCCTAGACTGTCTAGAAACGAAATCGAGTCAATATCAACTTTATGAAAAAAAGAAATATAGAAAGAATTAATTCAGTGTATACACGTTTTTTGACTTGCAACATTCATTATAAAAATGTGAACAAATGATTGAAGTATTTATATGGTTTCAGGGTTTAGTTTCGCTTAGTAAACTGTTCACGTAGCAAGTTAAGTATGTATTGACTCATAGCCTGGTCTAAACGTTGGGACAAATTAATATCTGATTATTGTTAAAGAA
This sequence comes from Tupiocoris notatus, assembly GCA_037159825.1. Lineage (NCBI taxonomy): Eukaryota > Metazoa > Arthropoda > Insecta > Hemiptera > Miridae > Tupiocoris > Tupiocoris notatus. The sequence continues at coordinate 374,391 of JASJUZ010000771.1, forward strand.
ATATTGGGGCCAACATTTCCTTGCAAAGGGCCTGATATATTTTCCGTTTAAGGGAAACATCCGATTTTCGGAGAATGCAATTAGCTGATAAATAGATTAGTAAAATTTTCTGAGCTATAAATGGTGCAATGGCGTAAAATACTGAGCACAATTCATATTCCTGGGACGAAGGTGAGTTATGCTAATTTTTCGAGTTGTTGAAACTGATACATCAGGCGTGTATCATGAACATATTCTTCTGCTCGTCAAGGAATGTTGGATGATTAAAAAAACATTTTTTTTTTAAGGATCGAACAATAAATTGGTATAGAAAAATTACAAAAAAAAAAAATTTGGTTGAAATTTTCACGCAAATCCTATATTTTCTTATTTTTGTTGCGTATGTCAGCGAAGAATTCTTCCTCGGCCCATATCCAAGCGAGAGATTCCTCTATAATTTCTCGCCAAAAGCATCTTGCATTTTTATTAACTGCACGTTCTTGTCGGTATTTTTTCGTTGCAGCATAAACTCGTGAAGAGAATTCGTTCGAATCTAGTCGTGACGTACTTTAATGAAGCGGCCTTTGATTGACAGACCTGTGCGAAACTCTAATTTCACGATTTAATCATTGTAATTTTTCGCCGGGCGTCTCAACTGTCAACAAAACGCTGTTGCGATAAAACTCGGCGCATGTGTGCAATTTTTGTTAAACGCGTTTCGGTAAGGGTTTCCGTGTAACACGAGACGCCCTATGACGTCAACCAAAAGTCTCATAAATATTTCCTATTATATACCTACTAAAAAAAAATTTCTTCTGGATTTGTCCAAGAGCTCAGACGCAGGTCTTTTCGAAATCGCCTATAAATTATCGGAAAAATTAAATCCCCCTCGTTTATTCGCCTTGTCAACGTACGAACTAAATGGCGACTGATCCGAACGCATTATAAACAGAGGGATTTTGATTTCACTACAGCTTTTTCAGGTCCTGAGCGACCTTGAACTTTCGCTTTGTCACAGCGGAATCTCGAATACCGATGTTTACGACGTTCTTCAAAAGATGAGTAAATAAAAAATATATGCCTGGCCTCTATTTTATTTCGATTGAATTATATAGGAAAAATACGACGTTGGCGAAAATAAAAACAACTTCCTTTCAATGCCAATTAAAAAAAAAACTCCCCAAATTATTTTTAAAAACTTAAAAAAATGGAAAAACATTTTTGAATACACACTACAATTTGAAAACTTTAAAAAATTATTTTCAAGAAAAAATCTTTTCTTTTTTTGTGCTCTACAAACATTGAAAAGTTGTGTTCTAAAAACATTCTAAGCGACTTATTGAAGACTTGTGTTGGAGGAATATTATAAGGGAGTAATATGTTTGTGTTGGGCTTTGTTTGGGACTACGTTTGGTTAACTAAATGTAATAGGAGAAAAAAAAATGATACTGAAAACGAATAAAATAAATAAAAATTAATACGCCCATAAAAATTGAACGCCGCGTAAATGCGAATTACAGTTCTTCCAGAGAAAACTATAGATGACATTTTTCATTAAAAAAACATTTTTGGACTCACAATAGCTCAATTTATTAGGAGAACCGCTCATTAAATCTTTATGATGTTTTTAGGTACTATAAAAAGGAGGAAACGTCTTGTTTCTCATCAATTTTGTTTGAAATCGCATCTTTTTGGTGTCGATTTTGATAGTTTTTTCGCTTAGTTCAATTTAATCGCTTTCTTGGTGATATTATTTTTTTTAAACTCGTAAGCTTTTTCTTCTTTTTTTACTCCTACTAAGACTTCTTCCAAATGTGATGGCAATAGACGTTTTTGAAATTTTTGGGGATTTCGCATAAGCGGTTGAGGCGTCAGCTGGACAATAAAAACTACAAAAACATCAAGTTAGCAAATGAAAAAGGAACTTGAGATTTTGAATGTCGCAATTTGAATTATTTTCCAAGTTTGTTCTGCTCCCATTTGCTCTGCTTATTAGCCCTAACGCGGCGGATTTAAAATACCGCCGATCAATGTTTTTTCGGTGCTACTTTTTTTTAGCAACTTGAGAATTTCTTGTAAATGACTGAAATCGGGAATTGCCGTATACGAAAATTTGCAATTTTAAATGCAAATAATATCTAATGTTTTACTAATTTTAACGATTTTTCCGTATTCATGCTGTATTTTCATGTATTAGCGTTTGAAAAGAAAAATCGTCGAACGCGGAGCGGAGAAAAATCTGTCTCAACGGGAAGAATGTGTTTCTTCGGTTGGGAATAATTGATAGTCGAACCTAACCAACCTTTCAACACAAATTTCCGTCATTCGGACGCATTTCGATTTGAAAAAAATTCGCTTCGAATAAAATTAACTCCCTCGTTATAAAAAATTACAATTCGATCTCAAAGCTCGCGCCTCTCTGGCAACTCCGAGGGCGGAAACAATGCTATGTGATGAAAAGTAGTTGAGAAAGAGGAACGTCATAATGGACAATGCTGACGAGCCGTGGGCGCGGCGATCGTTCAAACAAACGTCCACGCGAGGAACAAAATTTGTTTCTAGAAAGCTGCCGTCTTGGATAAGAACCGAGACGAACTTGCATGCAAATCTGTCGAATTACCTTGAGTTTTATTATTTTTCCACATCAGTTCCTAGTCGGAACGAATAAGAACTAGGAGCAGTTCGAATGTGAGCAGCTATTGATTGAACAGCTGTCCACGATTGTAAAAATATTTTACGAGAAATCTAACATTTTATGCGAGAATATTACTCATTTCATGTAGATAGGCTGGTGACCAAGTTGACGTTCATTTTCAACGAAATAAATTTTTCCTGATTGTTTCTTCTTCATATTATATATTTATTTATTATTTTTTTTTTAAAGGAAAAAGTGTGAAAATCGGACAGTTGTCCTAGTAAAAACGTCGTATATATTTCTTAATATAGTCTTTATTTATTTTATTATTATTTTTTATTAAAAAAAAAAAATTAAAATGTGCTCACAAGTCAGTAAACATAAAAGTTGGTAGAAGATTAGGGAAATAACTAAATCCACAGACGACCGAGGATTGGAGTGTAAGCCATGCATAATAATCAGGTTTCATGAATAAAGAACAAGCCCTCGACCGTCCAATTTGGTTTTGCGGCGTGTAGGAAATAAATCAAACATTTCACAAGCTTTTGAGCACTATCCAAAATACAAGATCCAGCCCATGATGCGAACATTTCGGAAAATTCCGTAAAATTTGATTGGTTCGAAGAGCTGACGACCTCAATGATTTCTTATTCAAGAAAAGCAGTAAAAAAATTTAATTAATTAGATTTTAAATTAAAATTTAATTTAAAATCCATATCTTTAAGATCTTTTATTTGCCGGATTAAAATTTAATTTTAAATTGGCATAACTTGGTAGGTAATTTTGTGCTAAAATATGATGTTTATAATATTTAGGTTCGAACATCACTCCGGCAGACGGCTAGTATCTAGCCATGCCGTAGAGTTTATTGTGAAATGTGAGGTATTATATTGTTAATTTACAAAAAGTGGAAATAAACTTTTTTCTTCTTTTCTTCTTCTTCTTCTTCTTCTTATTCAAGAGAAGCAGTAAAAAAAAATCACGCGATTTATTATCAGCTAGCGTTCTAAATCAAATTTCGATAGCGAACTTCAGGGGAAAAGAATCGTCGAAAATCGACTCGAGCTGCTGTCGTTTCATAAAAAAAAATTTCACCGTTTTAAAGCGCTCATGATTTGATGAATATAATTTAATTTTTAATCGCTTTAAATTTTCCATAATAGTCTACCTAGTCGTTAATGTATAAATATTTATTCTTTTTGTAGAAAATGCACTCGCCAGTTTATATATTTTGGATTTAATCTTTGGAAACGTGAAAATCAACCAGACAACGTTTCCAATATCCAAGTTAATTTTTTCACATTTTAATTTCGAGAGTTGAATAAATTGCCCGACTTTGGAGAATATTTTCAATACTTTTTAATATGGATGATGATTTTTTCCGCGAATGGTAAGAAAATTATTGTTAGGTATGTAGTGTGAAAACCCGACCAACAGATGCGTCTTTCAGGAGGAGCATAATTTATAATAATTTTATTCCATGTCAGCAGTTTCACCTGGCTATTTCAATTATTCCAGAAGTAACTACGGCTCATATTTCAATCCCCCTCAAACGTTTTGTGGAGTACCTTTAAACATTTACATTTTATCGCTTTCGTTTTATTTATTTCATATTTATTAATTTGATTTTTTTTTACCTCACTTTATTTATTTTTATTTTACAGACTACCGGTTTTACAAGAACGATTCCTTAAGAAACAACCCAGCGATGAAGAAGAATTTCGGACGGAGTTTCTATTTTTTGTGTTTTCAGTTGTATAGAAAAAAGTCGCGGGTTATACTCCCCCTACGATCCGATAATAAGAAAATGAGAAGAATATTTTTTTTATAGAGAGAATATAGTTTTCAGCCGCTATTTTCAAAACAACTAATAATCCGCTATTTTTTTTCACTTTGACAGCTCAACTCGATTTTGTCCAAGACATTCAATGGCATTTAAACACATTTATTCTCAGCCGTTTGACCGAAGGCAATAATTTTGATCGGGAGAAAATGATTGGAGCAACTTTTAGGAAAGTGGACTCTTCGCCTCCTCTTACGTTTCATTTGGCAAGCTCTTCTATATTATGGGAATGAGACTTACGCGAAAGAATACGATTGGTCTGGGTTGAGATCGTAGTGTTGGCTGACGATGGGAACGAAGCCTCGGTTGTAGTTGAGCTGAGGCGAGTACGCCTGAGGGGCGAACTGAGGAGCTGCCAATGCGCAGGCAACGACCACTGCGGCGACAACTGCTACCTACAACACGAAAATTGACATTAAATGTACTGTTTTACTATGCATTGTTTTTTAGGTATCTCGCAAAAATCGCGAGAATAATTAATTTACAGTGTGTCTCTAATATAGGGTGGAAAGATTCGTCGAGTTTAAATGGTTTTTGTACGTAATATCACGGAATAATGTTGTTCATTATGACTGAGGACTTTCTTGTATCCTCTTCTACATATTATCCAGTTCTAGATCAATTGTTTTTTTCACAAAAAAAAAATTAAAAAAATAATAATAAAAAATAAGAATAATAAAAAATAATAAAATTACAAATAAAAAAATAATAAAATACAAATAAAAAATAATAAAAATACAAATAAAAAAATAATAATAAAAATAAAAACCAGGGAAAATTGATTTTGGGTTGGCTTCATCCCGAAAGTTTTAATAGAATTGGGATTGAGAAGATCATTTTAGTGAACCCAACATAATTCACCAGAAGGTAAAAACGATAAAAAATCACTGTTTTTATCAATATTTAGGAACAGCTTTCAACTAAGATTTAAAATATTTATTTCAAGAATATTTAAGATATTTATTTTCTATGGAAGGAACGAGATTATTAATCTGGTGAATCATTGATGTTTCCTATGTAGAAAAATGTTTCGCCAGGGAAATACTTGAAAGTGAAAATAGCAATAGGAAAATAGATTTTTTTACGTTGGAATGAAACAATTTTGCGATAAATGTATTATTATAGTGGGGCTGTTTTTGAAACGTATTGCAATTTATTCGGATTCTTCAAGAAAAAAATTAAAAAATATCCCCCGCTAAAAGCGGTGATTTTTATATTTGTAAAAAGTTCATTTCAGATTATTATTGAATTCAGTATCTCTTTGCAAATTCTGAAGTTCGACAAAAAAATTAAGTTATAGCAAGCAATGTTTTGAGAAAAAATAAGAGTAGTATTAAACCCGTTTGATGTGTGCTCCTAATTTTCAAATCAATTTTCAAAATCCTCAAAACGTTACGAAAATTGTTAGTCAAATTTATCTCCAACGCAAAATTTTTCATCAGCATATTTTCATCAGATTACAAATTTTTCGATCAAGTGGTCCAACCATTTTCGTCCAGCTAATTTATTTCTTTCAAAAAATTTTGAATTTTGAATTTTGATTTTTTTTGTCAATTTTTTTCATTTTCATTTTATAATTTCCTTTCACAAATACAGATTTTTCTTTAAAAAATTCCGCTAAATTTTCTAATTATGAAATTACCAAATTTTCCAATTATCTGCTGAAAATTCCAATTATTTTCGTCAAGCTAATTTATTTTTTCGAAGAATTTTGAAATTTCGACTTTGATTTTTTTTGTTGAATGCATTCTATGTTTTATTTTCATTTCATAATTTCCCAAATAGAATTTTACAGAAATTTCCCGCTTTTTTTTTTGTAACATTTTTATCTAATGATTCTCCAATATAGACCTGTTTCTGTCGTCAGCGATTTCACCTATCACTTCAATTAAATTATATGAATTCTTCTCGTATAATTTCCCGAATTTTACTCAATCAATACAATTTTCAATTTCGCAGCCGCTTAGCTATTTTACCTACCTTGAATGAGTGCATCCTTGTTTTTTTAAATTCGCTGCTTTCGTTCACAAACTGTATTAAAGAATGGACGCGGATGCTGACTACGGCTTAAGGGTCGGCAATCACTGGTTTTATAGCAAGATCCACTGACAGGAGGGGCGGCTATTTTACTCCCTCTTCAATGAAGACTTCGGGCTATCTGAAGACACCGAAGGACGCTGAACCAACAACCCCCTTTCCAATCTGGACCGCGTCAACGCTTAGCGGTTGATGGAAACAATGTTTAATACATATAATTATATAAGTAGTAATTTTAAATGCGAAAATTTTCCTTCTAGTATAATTTCGATTATATGATTAATTATCTAATTAATATTTCGATTGTTTTCGGGTTGAGAGGGACAAAAAGTCTGTCATGTCCTCAGTTCCTATTTCCTATTGCTCAGACATGTCCTCGGTTCCTATTCGTCGTAAATTAAATTAAACTTACCACTCTTGGGTCACAGTCGACAGAATAAAATTAAATTAATTGATACAATTGCCGTTTCTCCCGGCGCCTAAAAACCGCCCAAATCTTGTAGCAACGTTAATTTTACTCGCAAGACCAGAGGACGAAAGTTGGAATTAATTTTGGCACGAAGTTCATCTGCAAAACAATGCCCATTAAAATTAAAAAAAAAAAAAAAAAAACTTTTTCCAAAACATCAGAAAAAAAATAAAAACCTAAATATTTGCATAGTAAATATAGATGTATTGGTATGAATTGTGAATTTGGATAGGGAGGTGAATTTGGACTTTTTTTCCTCTCGGTTTTATATTCATAATAACACTTTCTGAATCGTCTGAGTGTCTATATTGGCGTTAAAAACACTGCAAGTGATCGAACAAAGGTTTATTATTCCTCTGCTTCGATAAATTTCGATTCAAGGTTACTTATCTACGTGTAATAGTAACTATCCCGAATATTTGTGAACGTTTCTACCAAACAATATGGTAACAATAAGGGAAACCCCTCAGGAACTGTCGAAATTAATTATTATTCTCAATATTATAATAATTATTTAAAATAATTTTAATTATTTAGAATTAATTAGAAATAATTATTATTAATTAGAAATAATTATTTTTCTCAATATTATCACATTAAAATTTAAATTATTCCCCTAATGATACCGCAAGGGAGAGTATTATTTTTTAGCTTCCATCAAGTATAGACAGATTTTGGTAATTTCATGAATTCTCGAGCAATATAATCATAGCCAGATTTTCACAACTTCGATAATTCCACTCAATAGCTGCTAAAACTTTACCACGATTAATATTATCGACTCCGTTATGATCTCATTCGATTCAGTTTCAAAAAACCTATATTAGTTGATACCAAACTCACCTATATGTTTAAAAAGCACACTTTTATCTTAAAAAATTGAGAACATACAAATTTCCTCAGAAAAACAAAATTGTCAAAATTTATGTAGTGATTTGGCTAAAAATTAAGTCATTGTTCGCTAAAGAATATTTTTTGGCGATACATTCAAGTTTGGTAGATCTTATTGTTCCCTCAGAAAGAAAACAAAAAACACTTTTTTTTTTTACCAAAAAGTGAAATAGATTTTGAAGACAAAAAATAATCCGTGTCATTTTTTATTCGTAATTGATCTTACATTACATTTTCAGAAATTGCTTCCAACCAACAAAATTGAATAAACGTATTAATATTGTTTGCATTTGATCCTTTTCACTTCAAATTCGAAATCTACGTCTAATTTCCTGTAGGAATGTGTAATAAAATAATATTAAACAGTAATTTAAGTACCAGCAACTAATTTTCTAAGTTGAAAAACGTGAAACACTGATTCTCTAAAAATGGAATAAAACTGTTAGTACTCGTCAAATTTCCATTGTTTTGACGTTAAATTTGGATTCAGCGTTAAATTTCCGATAAGAAAAGCTTTCAAAATTACTCGAAAACAAAAGTTTAATTTTCATCTGTGCCGATGCTCAAGATTTCTGACGGCTCGGAACTCGATTTACGGAAAATAATTTCTGTGGCGCTGTTTAACTTTTTTTCGCCAAATTTTTTGCTATGTACGTGTGTAAGGCGGTCGAATGAAGACTCCTGCATAATAAAACAATTGATGTAGAAGAATTTAGACCCCGAAAAGCACGGTTTAAGTCCAATTTTCGAGCTTTCGAAAACTGATTTTTTTGGACCACTTGCAGATTTTTCCGAGAAATGAAAAAAATCACAAAAGTACATCTTGGTAAGATACAACTTTCCTGAAAATTTCAGATTTTTATCTCAATTGGAAGACGAGTAAAAAATCGTTAACTGATCGGTTCAGAAAAATCGCAGGGGGACCCCTTGGATTTTTCGTGAAAAATTTTTTGGTTTGGATTTCGCTCAAATTCAGCATAATGATATTTGATGATGTGTATATCAATAATATATGCTCCACTCATTGTTTCTTTCGCGATAAATTTATGAAAAGAACGTTTAAAGTTGAAAAATGGGATCTTTTCGTATATATTCCGCTTATATTGCGGAATATCTCGGAAACGGTTGAAAAATGGATAGGTACATTACATGGGGAAAATGTGGACAGTTAAATTACCTATCTTTTGGTATATTCAAACATCTGAATTGACGACTTTTTGTTAAAGTTATCCACTGTGCAAGTTGCAAATCTTGGAAAACTTGAAAGCTGGAGTGCCTGTCTCTGCCAAAATTTAGCGCAAGTTGAAACACCAATACATTTTATGTCCAGTGGGTGAATGAATGAACGAATGAAAACGTTTATTATTTATCTGTACATCATTAGGGCCTAGGGACCCTCTCTTTCATGATGCACAGAAAATGCATTATTTGTACAAATAAATCAATCAGTCAAGATCAGATGGCGTACTCAGTAATTAAGATTAAATTAAAAAAAAAAAAAAATAAATACAGCCGAGAACTTTCGCCCGTTCGGGCTTCTTCAGGGCATTATAGGACCAAGGGTACCTATGGCCCCCTTAATGGTCCCCTTGGTCCTATAATGCCCTGAAGAAGCCCGAACGGGCGAAAGTACTCGGAAGTACTCGGCTGAATAAAAAAATGGAGAAGAGGTCGCCTCGTTTTTCTCCCCCTCAACCTACAGAAAGAAGTAATGCGACCACATGGGATAACTTCTTTTCCTTGTCGTCGCATTTTTTTATGTCTAGGGGATGTGAGGGGGAGAAAAACCAGGCGACTCATTCTCCTATTCTTTATTGGCTGGCCGAGCACTTTCGCCCTTCGGGCATCCTCGGGGCGACGTGAAGCTCGCATAGAAGTGCTCGGCAAGCAATATTTTTGAAATAAAAAATTGAATTATGAGTTGTTTATTGTTTTCATTTTTTAAATGAATTATCATGTTTATTTTTGAACTATTTATTGTTTTCATCTTTAAATGATGTATGATTTTGTTTAAACGATTAATTGTTTTTATTTTCGAATTATTAATTTTTTGAATTATTATTATTATTTTTTTAATATGTTGAATTAAGTGAGTCTAAAACGGGTACGGCAGCTTCATTGGTTCTCTTTTTATTACAGCTTCTCTGGCGGATTTTTCGATCTTGAATAAAAATCTTTTTTTGTCAGGATATTTTTCAAAGACTCTCCTCTATTATACATTCGGAAATAATTCACTCATATATTCGTGCTGCATTTACCCCAGAATTGAAATCCTAAAAATTTTCCCGAGCGTTTATAGACGATTGTAAACTTTAAATCAGTAGAATACGCGATTTCCAGCTCGTAGGTGAGACATTATCTTTATTGGCGAGAGTCGAAACAACGTTTTGATAGTTTAAGTACGTGTTGATCGGAGTGTATCACGAATTTCTCTCAGATCGTATGTCCGAGTCGTGTCTGACTCCTGACCCGGTCCTGACCAATCGAAAGGATTCACCGTCGTGTCCGTTCGTCGCAATGCCCTTTACGAATTCCGACGCTAATGCGGCCAGTAATTTGGCGCTGCAAACCTCTATGATGTGGTAATTAGTCTGTAAGGAAAATCTGAACTACGAAAATACCCGTAGGGCATAGTTAGATATTCAAGGTTCGCCGTAATACGATGATTTAGCTTGTGACTCAATCCGAATGAAATTATTGTGGCCGCTACATTGAAACGGCGAGGGGCGTAACAAAATGGAAGCTACGGAGAGCGTTGCCAGGTCTGCTTTTGGGGGAAATTCCCCCAAAACGTAGACACAATTACACTTTCCTTTTTCCCCCAAATACTCCCTCAATCTCATTTTTCGCTCACCTTCTTTTCTATAAAAAGTAAAAATTCTGGTGATTAATTTTTTTATTTTTTAATATTTATTACTTCTCTGTGTTTTTTGTTTTCATCAGCTATTCATTTTTATTTTGTTCATTATTTTGTCCATTATTTTATTTTGTTCATTATCATGAAAAGTAGTTTTAATTTACGCCGAAAAATTACCACATTCAGCCGCCTGTTAAAAATTGTTTACTAAAGAAATATTAAGCAACAATTTTTCAGGCTCCCCATTTTCACTACAAATATCGAACACTGTACATAAATTTTACAATTCCCAGAAATTCTTCTAAGCAATGCAAAATATTGAATAGTCTTTTTTCGCACAAGATTCATGTTGCTAGAATCACGCTTCACTTGAGCTAAAAATCCCCTAAGCTCCCTTCTTTTCGTTTGAAAAAAACCCTTTTTCTTGTCGAGAGTTCCCTCAGACCACCGGTTGGGACCTGGCAACACTGGCTACGGATTCGCGGGAAATATGAAAAATATAACGTAACGAGGCTCATCTAGAGTCCACATTTTTTGTAAAAATAAAATACTAGTTCTGAGATAGAGCATGACTTTCTCAGGGGGAAATCCTATTCAGTTTACAGTAAAATTAGGGTATATTCAATAGGTATAATAGCCTATTGATAATATTTTCTTCTTATGGTTCATCTCATCATTCATTAATAAATCATTGTAATCGCTCTCGGAAAAATTTCCAACCCCTTCAAAATTTAATGTTCAGGCAGGTAACGCTGCAGATGATTTTGTACAGTGGTATATTATTCCTATGCTTAAATAATAACGGTTCAAGGAAACCAACTACCTTTAATATTAACAATATCAAACATTAAAGAAATTGTTCAACTGACAACAAACAGGAAACTCGTAAATTAAAATATTTTTGTTTTCTAATTGGGAGTCAAATTTTTTGCCTTGTACATTCCTTCGAGTATTGAACGATTTTTATGGCACCACAAATACTTGAGTTACAATCCTTGCTAAATAATGCCCAAAGTAAATATAGAGGTTGAAAAAAAAAATTAATTGCGAAAAATTGGCGTTTTTAAATTGAGTAATCCACTTTTTTGTCGTCGAACACCAATGCAAGGACGAGTATAGAACGATTTTTATGGCACCAAAAATTCTTGAGTTACAATTCTTGCTAAATAATGCCCAAAGAAAACAGAGGTTGAAAAAAAATATTCACCGCAAAAAATTGGCGTTTTTAAATTTAGTAAATTCCACTTTTTTGTCGTCGAACACCAACGCAAGGACTGCCTGATTGGCCTTGTATACCTTCCCAAAATACAAAGTTTCATCGGCGGAAGAAAAATAAAGAAATCATAGTTTGACAATGATGAAACTGAAAAAATTACCCAATTTTCCTCTTTCGACCTCTTGAATCCAAGTTCGAGGACCATCGACGCAGATTCTAAGGCTCTACGCTTCTGTATTAAATAGAATTTTCTTAGACATTTTTTTTTTAGAATTTTCTCGGCGAAAAATGTCTAATTCTGCTCGAATCATCCGACGATATTGAAACTAAAGTCGCAGCAAGTTCCCTAATATGCGACCTTCTATGACGCGGCGATTCACTCTGCTACCACTTGTGCGAAAATCAAGTCCGTCGAGTGACGAACTTGAAACCGAAGGTGAAGATGATTACGCGAGCGGACAGAGCTAATCTTCGAAGCGGATCTAATCTCCGCGCTATCTCAAATTAACTGAGCGAATCCTTTATTTACGTTCGACCGGTCAGCGCCGCAGGGGAAATATAGGTCTCGATACTATTTATGGGACGGACCTTTCATTTTCTGTACTTGCGAGCGCGAACATCACGACCTGCAATATTCTGCTCTAAATGCTGAAGCGTATTACTTGCTCAACAACTGTTGAGCCCGTTCCATCCAGATCGAATCCTTTTAACCTTTTGCTGAAAAAAGTACATCAACACGGAGTAAACTTATTTGTCCTCGGCACGAGCCGTGTAAAGTTCATTTTTCGGATCGGCTACGTTTCACATTCGGAGACAGTCTTTGCTAAAATACTAAGCTTTTAATTGGCTCACGTTTTCCATTGAAAAAGTCAAGGTTCCCAAAAGATACCTCAGGACATTAAGGGTTAATTTAAGGGTTTTTATTTAAGGGTTAAGATAAATCCTGCTTCCTAAGGATAAATAGGACTTCCTAAGGACATAATTAGGATAAATCCTACCCTTAAGGGTTTAATTTAAGGGTTTTAGGGTTAAGGGTTAAGATAAATCCTACTGACCGAAAAAAATGTAAGTAATTGGTAGCTAGGCCGTGTCAACGGATCAACCGTTGTAATATCTTGGTTTTGATGGAAGTCGTTCTAGTTGAATAAAGAACGAAGATCGTTTAAGCGTCCAAGGTAAATCGGCGAATCAAACGGAGTCAAAAAGTCTAGTTCAATTAAGATTTTTTTACTGAAAAAAAAAAAAAAAAACGGTACAAATGATTGTACAGAGGTTTAATTATTCCTTCGCTTAAAATAATGATTTAAGAAGACTATCCATTTGCGATACTGATTATTCAGAACATTTGTGAACTTCGCAACGAAAAAAGATTGGTAATTAGAGGGGAAAACTCCGTAGCAACTATTGTAATTTTGATCATTTTTATTATTCTTAATTTCCAAATTAAAATCAGAATTTTTCGCCTTACTTTCCAACGAGTATATAACGATTTTTATAGCTCCACGATCTCTCGAGTTATACCCTCATGTCAAATTTCTGAAAATCTCCCAAATGCGACACAAAAGCTGCTATAACTCGAGAACCAATAAAGCTATCGCGATGGTCTCATTCGATTCAGCGTCCAAAAATCTTTATAATTTGATACCGCGTACACATTTTTCTGAAAAACCGTGGAAAATATGAATTTAATCCCCTTTAAAACCCCCCAAAAATACCCTTAAAACTTAACTAGCAATGTGGTTCAAGAATTGGGCCGTTGTGAGGGCGAGATTGAATTTTCATGAAAATTTCAATAATATAGCTATTATAGTTTGGCAGGAAAAGTATAGCCGTACGCCGACAACACTTTTCCGGCCAAACTATAATAGCTAGAAAGCTGAAAGGAAGCTGAAATTTTCATCAAAAATCAATCTCGGTCCTACGACGGCCCAATTCTTGAACCACATTGCTAGCACAATTTTAAGGGTATTTTTGGGGGGTTTGAGGGGGAGAAAATTCATATTTTCCAAGATTTTTCAGAAAAATGTGTACTTGGTATCAATTTCTATAGATTTTTGGACGCTGAATCGAATGAGACCATCGCGGGGTCGATAGCTTGATTGGTTCTCGAGTTATCGCAGCTTTTGGGTTGAATTTGGGAGAAATTTGACATGAGGATATAACTCGAGAGTTCTTGGAGCTATAAAAATCGTTTCTATACTCGTTGGAATGGTCGCCAACACTCTCTCCAGCTTTAAAAAATTTAGCTTTTAATTAAGAAATTAAGAAAAATAAAAATTATTAAAATTACAATAGTTGCGACGGAATTTTCCCCGATAGTTACCAATCTGTTTTTCGGTGGTCTTCTTAAATCATTATTGAAGCGAAGGAATAATAAACCACTGTACAATCAATTTTTTGCAGAGCTTCTTTTTTTTGAGCGGAATTTGGGCAGTTTTTTCACGAGTAACTTTTGAACTGAACATTTTACAAGACATTTTATATCCCCCAAAATAATTAAAAAATAAAATAAATAAATGAAATAAAGAAAGTTGATAAATTTGGCATTGATGAGTATTATTGAAAACGAAATTAGCTAACGGAATCAAAGAAAAAAAGTTGCAATTTCATAAAAACGTTAATTTTTCCCCCGATTAAAAAAATTTAACCGTGTTCAATTCAACTATTTATCCTGCTCGGATTCCCTTACAGACTCTTTGTAGTTTCTTCCACCTCTGCCGGTGTTAACAGACAATTTTTTAACCTCTCCGACCAGGAAAATATCAAATGTAATCCATGGCCAAATACTCACCTGAGACTGGTGATGAAAATTATTTCGCTCCAAAGGTCGCAAAAATAATTAACCGGGTCTCCCGTTAACTTCGAACGAGTAGTTCGTGATATCACGTTGAGAGCATTTCGATAATAAGGCTCGTCTGTTCGCCCTTTTCACGCTACTGGTGAAAAAGACCGGTGAAAAAATGTTCAAGGTTGTACGTAATAGTTTAGTATAATCTGGCTCGGTTTATTACTCAATGGCAACCGTCCAGACGGAAGACGATCGTGGAATCTTCCGAAGAAAAAACGTCGCGCGGGAATTACTTCATTTTTCACCGTCTTCAAGACGAGGATTAAAAATCGTTTTGTATTTAAAGATGAGGCGCAAGGTTGAATCGCCAAGCGGTCGTCCTCACGAGGATCATCGGGCGACAAGGAAACTCCATCACCTGAGTCATTTGTTTCACACCTGTGTACGTAAACTGATGAAAACGCCGGGCTCCAGTAAATTAATAACCAACGCGGAATGAAAAATCACCATCTCGATTTTCGTTGATTTAACTTGTCTCTTGAGAGCGGGTGAAATAGATTTTTACGCCGGGATTCCGCCGAATGCTGTTATGTAAAAAATTTTTTTTTTTATTTTTAATTCGCTTGAGAGGTGGGAGAATTCACCCTTTTTGGTTTATCATTCAATAATAAACCATTGTAATCACCCAAGGAAAAAAATTTCTAACCCCCCTCAAAATTTGATGTTTTACGTTTCAAGGCATGTAGAATCCGAATATCCAATAAAAAACGCTGCAAATGATTGTACAGTGGTTTATTATTATTTCGCTTCAATATTGATTTAAGAAGACTATCCATTTGTCATTTTAAATATTCCGAACATTTGTGAACGTTCCCACCGAAAAACAGATGGTAACTATAGGGGAAAACTCCGTAGCAACTATTGTAATTTTGATCATTTTTATTTTTCTTAATTTCCTAATTAAAAACTAAATTTTTTGCCTAACGGTACAGCTGGAGAGAGTGTTTGACGACCTTTCCTATGAGTATAGAACGATTTTTATAGCTCCAAGAACTCTCGAGTTATACCCTCATGTCAAATTTCTAAAAATCTCCCAAATTCGGCACAAAAGCTGCGATAACTCGAGAACCAATAAAGCTATCGACCCGGCGATGGTCTCATTCGATTCAGCGTCCAAAAATCTATAGAATTTGATACCACGTACACATTTTTCTGAAAAACCTTGGAAAATATGAATTTTCTCCCCCTCAAAACCCCCCAAAAATACCCTTAAAATTGAGCTAGCAAGTTGGTTCAAGAATTGGGCCGTCGTAGGACCGAGATTGATTTTTGGTGAAAATTTCAAATTTTTAGCTCTTACAGTTTGGCCGGAAAACTGATAAAAAAAATTCTGTCCGTCCGCCGTACGCCGTTAGCAATTTTTTGGCCAATCTATAATAGCGAAATTCTTGAAATTTTCACCAAAAATCAATCTCGGTCCTACGACGGCCCAATTCTTGAACCAACTCGATTGCTCAATTTTAAGGGTATTTTTGGGGGGTTTTGAGGGGGAGAAAATTCATATTTGCCAAGGTTTTTCAGAAAAATGTGTACGTGGTATCAAATTATATAGATTTTTGGACAAGAGATTTTTGAAAAGGAGCTTCTCAGGTTGAAATTTGTTCGTTATTAGAAATACTATTTCCCACTTGGTACAGAGAGTTCAATGAGCTTTGATTTTCATTCCCAGATATCCTACAAAGCAGTATAACGCTCATTTATCAATTTGGAAATGCAATAACCAACTAAAATGCCAGTCTTATTTTTCCGGGTATTTTGCGACATTTTTGAGAGTTTGGTAAAGACGTTTACGCCACTGAGCATTAATTCGCGCGATGTGCATTATCTTCGGCTATTGGACGTTTTTTTGGGCCATCGGACGTTTTCGAAATGCTCAATCCTCGAAATATGCTTGCCACTCAATTTTTTCTATATATTCGACGATCGAATTCTATCTTCTATCTGTAATTTTTACTTAGTTCTGCCGTTTCACAGAGTCTCTGCTGCACGAATTTCGGCCAACTGGTGAGCCATTAAATTCTTCCACTCTCTTCCGACTAATGTGCGTGACTTCCAGTTGAATGACTTCAAAACGGCTGTATCCAAACTGTTTTTGATGATTTTTTTTTTAATGAAGCGAAATCACACACGAATTAGTTTTAGTTGCGCTCATTTTTCTGTATTATCATATGACTCACCGCTTGCCGAGGAACGGTTTTTCCTAGGTTTGTTTCCGATCTCACTATTTTTCAAGTTTTTCAAGTGTATAATTTTATTATAAGCAGAGGAAATTTTATACAAGTGCTCTAGCTCTTAAATGTGGTCTTCACACTGTGATATTTTGATGTTCTGCCTGTTTTGTAATTTTGTGACCATTGCTCTGCATTTTTGCGACGGCAAATAAAACTATAAATCTATCTGAATCCGGATTGAGCATTTTCATTTGCTCAGTACTAAGAATGAGTAAATTTTTCGGCCGTAGGGCGTTTTTAATTTTACAACATATATAATATAGATTGGAGGGCAAACGATTGTGAAACGTCGCTCGCATGTATCGGAATAGCTCGATCTCATCAATTGAAATGTCAACCTCACAGCATATCTGTGTTGAGGGATAGCATTGAACCACGTAGGAAATGAAGGCGCGTAAAAATCGTTCCTATTCAAATCGCAGTTTTTCCTATGTAACAAATTCGGACGAAAAATTTTAAAAATATTTTTAAAAAAATTATTTTTTTCCAATCATCGACAAAAAACGACGACGCAAGATGAAGAATTTTTTTTCAAATGTAGGCAAACAAATGAATGAACGAGTCGTCGCGAAAATAAATTTTTCATAAATAATAAGAAAATAATACGATTTTTATGATAAGAAATTAATTATCAAACTCGTGCTCAACGAATCTAAAACAGGGAAGGATCAGAACCGGATTAAAAATGCTAATTCGTACGCTCTCGGCATACTCTCGGCAAGCGTTAGAATTTTCGCCGCTACTCATTTGTCGCGATTTAGTCACAATTTGTTTCTATAATTTATTTTTAAAATTAGCTCGACTCGGTGATTGCTGAAGATATTATTCTGTGTTGCGGAGCAGATGAAACGAAGTTGTCTTAAGAGGTGTGAATTAATTAATTCCAGACTAAATTCTCAAAACGATGACCTAGTGGGATATAAAGTTCAAAAAAAAAAAAAAAATCGTATTAAGCATGCGCCTAGTTCCAAGAATTACGTAAACATTCCGATTTGAACTGGCCGACTCGGTTCTTCGCGGTTATTTCGAGTTCTTTAGCGGAATCTGATTAGAAACGCAAGGCCTGTCTCAATTAGCCTTTTCCTGACGGAAATTCACAAGAGGGTTTCAATTACGAGGCGCTGCGCCAGGCGTGAAGAAGGCTAACCTCCTGAATTATTGAACTTTGACTAAGGGACCGTGTGAACCTAGTTCCCCGTGTTGTAACAAAAGGAGCTGAACCGAAATTTATCGCTAGTTGCGACGATGAGCGCTCATAGGCGGATTAAGGCGGCGTCGAATCCAGAGTTCTGTTGGAAATAATTCTCTGGAAAATATTTCAATTCATATGTCTATCTTGTATTTTCAAATTAATTTTTAGTTTATTATTTATTATTATTATTATTTTTTTTTTAGGTTTTATTGCGTTATCACTTGGATTTCACAAAGGTTGGACAATACAAGTAAAGAAACAATGAATTCAATCTTCGTTTGGTTGTCGTCGCATTTGTTGTAGTAGAGGGGTTGTGAGGGGGAGAAAAACCAGGCGACTTATTCTCCAGATTTTTTATACTCATGGTTCCACGTGAGTAATAAGTAACAAATTGTAAAAAAGAGCTCTATAAATAATAGTAATACTGTACTTCCATGCTAACAACACTGATATGTACATAGGTCGCCCTGAAGATGCCCGAATGGGCGAAAGTGCTCGGCCAGCCATTAAAAATCTGGAGAATAAGTCGCCTGGTTTTTCTCCCCCTCACAACCCCTCTACTATGAATTCAATGTACACTTCTTGAGGTAAATTAAAGGAGAAAACAGAACGAGAAATTAGTACAGCAGCCGAAGAGGTACAAAAGGCCAATATAGAAGAAGAACTAGAAAGTGAAACATCAGAGCTTGAGTGCCAGAACAAATAATAATAGTGAAAAATAAAGATAATTATAATAAAAAAATAATATTAATAAAAAATAAAGAAAGAATACAGATTTCTAAACAAGCATGTTCGACACAAAATTATATGCCTATCTACTTACAACTTTCTTAAAGATCCAGCGTTCTGTTGGAACTAATTCTCTGGAAAATATTTCAATTCATGTCTATCTTGTATTTTCAAATTAATTTTTGATTTATTATTCAACAGTAAACCATTGTAATCGCCCAAGGAAAAACATTTCCTAACCCCCCTCAATATGTTATGCTTGAAATTTAGAAAAATAAATTAAAATAAATAAAAACAATTCGAAATTGGTGGAAATTATTAAAATTTCAAAATTGTTATTATTAAAATGTATAAAATTTGTTGGAAATTGACGCAAGTTTATAAAAATAAATAGAAATTGAGGAAAATCAATAGATATTAAAAGAAATTGGAAGAAATTGATGAAAATGAACAGAAAGTAGTGAAAATTTGTGAAAGTAAAATAGAAATTGATAAGAATGTATAGAAATTGGCGACAATGAATAAAAATTAATGAAAATGAATAGAACCCTGATGATGTTATACGTTTCAAGGCATGTAAAATCAAAATATCCAATTAAAAAGAAAGCTACAGTGGTATTCCTTCGTTTTAATAATGATTTAAGAAGATTATCCATTTGTGATATCAATTATTCCAAACAATTGTGAACGTTTCCCACAAAAAAACAGATTGGTAATTATTGGAGAAAACTCCGTAGCAAAATTGTATTTTAAAGTTTATTTTTTTGTAATTTTAATCAATTTTATTTTTAGTAATTTCAAAAATAAAAGCTAAATTTTTGCTAGAGAGTGTTTGACGACCATTCCAACGAGTATAGAACGATTTTTCTAGCTCCAAGAAGTCTTTAGTTATAACATCATACCAAATTTCGGAAAAACTCCTAAATTCGACACAAAAACTGCAATAACTCGAGAACCAATAAAGCAATCGACCCCGCAATAGTCTCATTCGATACAGCATCCAAAAATTTATAGAAATTGATACCCAATTAATATTTTTCCAACGTTTTTCAGGATTCTTAGGGCGATTTCCTGAAATTTGGCATGAGGGTATAACTAAAGAGTCTTAGGAGCTATAAAAATCGTTCTATACTCGTTGGAATGGTCTTCAAACACTCTACCATTAGTTAAAAAAGTTAGCTTTTAATTTTGAAATTGAAAAAAAATGAAAACAATTGAATTTAAAAAATATTGGCTACGGAGTTCTTCCTTATAGTATCTCTTTTTCAATGGGAACGCTCACAAATGTTCGGAATAATTACTATCACAAAGCGAAAAGAAGCGAAGGGATAATAATCCATTGTACAGTATCTGCAGCGATTTTTTTTTGTTCGACAAATTGACGTAGTTTATAAAAAAAAAAATAAAAAAATATAAAAAAAAAAATGTGAATGATGGTGAAAACTTATTTCATGTTAAAAACGACGAAAAGCCGGTCCAAATCGTATCTCTTTCTTTGGCTGAGAATGTATACAACCGTGCGATATGACCATAGGTTTGAAGGTCAATGTGCCGCATGAATGAGCGATATGTCTTAGGCGCAGAAAGATGGGGAATTTTATTTATGGCAGTATTCTTCGACCAAGGGTAACTTTACATCCTAGTCACTCGCATCAGATATGCCTGATTTAGCATTCTCGGTGCACATTTGTTCTTGAATTTCTCCTCTTTTTTCAATTCCGAAAAGGTTCCGTTGTATGGTAAACTGAACCCTTGGAATGAGTTTAGTGATGAAAAATGTCCACGTCGAGGTTTGCCTTCTAATCGAGCAAGACTATAGTATTATTTTCAACTCAAGAATGATTAAAATTGTTTCTAATTATAATGTTTTGTATTATTTGGAATTTTAAGTGTTAATTGAAGTTTTTTTCCAATATAATCCTCAGTTTTCTTCTGTTCAGTTTTAATAATTATTAGAATATATTTCAATTGGAGTTTTTTGTATTATTTTAGTATTAAGAATCATAAGATTCCTTTTTAATTAGAAAGTTTTGTATTATTATAAATTTCAATAATTATTTAAATATATTCCGATTAAAATGTTGCGCGTTATTTTAATTGTTGAGAAATATTTGATTTTTTTCCAGTCAAGATTTGAACTATCCTTTGAATTTTTATTTTCAAATGAATACGATTGACATTTGGTATTTGAATACGATTGGCATTCGTTTTCTTTCGGATTCTGTTGCACAAGTTTCTATAATAACGATAATAAAAATTCTTTTGAATTCCATGACAGAAAGGGAATGACTTGAGAATAGAATATCGAGTGGAAATAACACAGAAAATCTCGAACACTATTGTCCTGAAAAGCACTGTAGATACTGGAAGAAGCGGAAGTAGAATATTAAAAATCCAACGGCGACTTAAAAATTAGAAAAAAATTTTCACTTTATAACTGAAGGTTTTTAAATGTCTCTTGAAAAATCTTGACTCTCAAATGATGCAACGAGTAGCACAAACTCAAGTGAATGTTGCTATTTGTCGTCTTGCGGTATATTCGGTCTCAAGCTGTCGACGAATGAGAACTCGCAGTAACACGCGAGCTAATCTCGAAATTATGTCACGTTGGAGGAAAACGGTCAATAAATTTAAAACGAACGAATAATCTCATCGTGGCCTCCCGGAGAGTTATTCGATTTCTATAACCTCTTGCCAATTTCTTTTTTCTACCTTAACACATTAGACGCGCTTAATTTTAACTGAAACTTGCTTAAATTTTATCAGCTGTACAATTATTGCGCAGAGTAGAACGAACCTATCTATGGTAGTATAAAGTTATTTATAACAGATAATTTATTTGTAACATTTAAATAAATTATCATATTTGAATATGAAAAATTAATGACGTTTAAATCATAAATGATATGTTTAGTAATTAGTTTTAATTTTCTAAATACTAATCTATAAATATTTTCTATGGCTAAATATTTATGAAATATATTTATTTAATAATTTGATAAATTTATAATTTTAATAATTAATTAATTTATTAACTATATTTATTTATTTAAATATATTAATATTTATTAAATATTTAAATTAATATTTTCTATGGCTACCTTTAATTAGTTTTAGTTTTCTAAATACTAATCCATTAATATACATACGAGTATTTTACGTTTAAATTATTTTTCGACAAATATTCCCGTGTTGCTAATTAGGTTTCTCGCGAGTGATCAAAACGCCCTACGAAGTCCTATACCACTTCCATTCTCTATCATCAAACTGTACACTGTCTGTGTCTTGGAGTGAGAATATTGACGAACTAAAGAAGACGGAATTGCTCAATGTAATCGACTATGTAAACTTTTTTTTTTAATTATTACCTATTATTTTTTTATTTATTTTTATTATTTTTTTATTTTATTATTATTATTTTTTTTTATTGAACAATACAATTGCAATTATTTCAACAATATTATGTTTGTGAATCAATACAACATGGAACGTAGGGGGGACGTGATGTCCATTGATACTCTCCCAATAACTATGTAGACGTCTGAATAAAATAAATCGAGCCATTGAAAAAAATCTCATTTCGAACGGCACCTAAAAGGCGAAGTAGAACTACTTTTCCGCGAGTAACTGGCCAGTTTACCGCGCATCTCGACATCTCATCCTTGTCCTTTCTCATAGCAAGTATAGTAATTTAATATCTTGACCTAACCTTTTGCTCGGATCGCCCGAGTTTACGTGGGTTGGAAACGAAACGTTCGGCCGTTGCACGTGAATGCGTCCTTTCGTAATACGGGATCTTCTCATTCTAATTCCATTTTCAAAGCCGTGATTTACTTCAAAGCGTGCACGACAGTGAGAGGCGACCTTGCTCGTCGCAACTCGAACGGTCAATGCAGAAAACAGGAAACGCCAGTTTTTCCATATTATTATACGCTCGGGCGAATTATGTCGAATTTATCGTTGAAATTACATTTTCGAGCCGACGATTTATCATGTTTTCGGCCATAATAAAATAATAGTGGAGGCTAAAACGGGGGAAATGCTGTACTTTACTGTGGTTTATTACTTATTGACTTTGATCACGATTTAGGAAGAATTGACTAACTGGATCAATGGGTTATCTGAATTGGAATATCGAGGTTTAGGGCTGCTTCTATTACTTCAGCTAAAAACGCTATTACAATTTAAGGGTAATTGCGAGGTGTTCTAAGGAGGGAAAATTCCAAAATTTTAGACGAAGGGGTATTTAAAAAAAATCAATTTCTATAGATTCTTGGACGCAGAATCGAATTCTGCAATATTCTACGTAAGTTGGGGAGGAAAATAATTTAAGTGAAAGTTATCGCAGCTGAATTTAGTAATATAAAAAAATATAAAAAAATATAAATTTTTTAGATATATTTTTTTTCAACTAAATCGTATTGAGATTGTCGAACCCCAATTCACCAGGATAGAAGAAAAATAGATTGCCGCAAATTCCGCTGATTTCAAAGGAGTTTATTTATATCGATTTCGGAAATTAGGCCATAATCAGTTGTAAGATTGTTACTGATGATAGCTTAACCCCTAATAACCCAAGACGTTACATTCTTCAAAATTTAACAATTTTTTCTTGATTTATCCTTTAAAACAGGTCAAATAACATAGATATGAAGAAAAATAAATTTTTTCGCTCTTTAAATCAATTTTAAAATTTTGTTGCTCCTGAGCAACGTTGGGCTGATGGGGTACGAAATTCGATCGCTCATGTTGCTCGACAGCAACGCTGGGCTCGGTACGCCCTGATCATATTGCTTATTTAGAACGGTTGATCTATTCAATGAATATTATTGAACTAATTTTAGTTTGTTTAAACAACTTAAAAGCACCTAATATTGCTATATTGTAACAATATTATTTTCTGGTCGTCAAATTTGAAAAAAATTGCACGGTTTTGTCGGATTATCTTTTTACATTCAAGTTCAAATAATAGTTATCTTCTAAAAATAATATAGATGAGCTCGTGTAAATCACAGCGAAAGTATTTGAAACATCTATTAGACATTTCCAACGTAACTATCACAATCATAATAGAAACGTATGCCAATCTCTTCTTCATTCATTTGGCTCAATTGAAATCGAATTTCGGAGAAACTTATTCGTAAAATAAATAATAAGTTATAGGTAAATAAAATCTTGGGCAATTACAATGGTGGGCAATTATTGAATAATAACCCAAAATCCAAATAAACGGAAACCCTCCATTGGTAAAATATTGAAATTGAAAACGAGAAATGAAAGAAAGCCATTACATTGAAGATGTATAATTGAAGTACGGGAAAAAAGCGAAGAGCGAAAGAAAATTTACAAACTGAATGGGCCTCCTCTGGTATAGTAACGAAAATTTATACCCAACAGGTTCGAACCACATGAAAAGTTTTAATCGATGGAAATTATTGGAATTCTTGGCTTCTCTTTGTCTTCTATCCTGGTCCTTATCTATCTCTGTTTCGTATTCAGAACGCGTGCTTCAATTTACTTCGTGCTCGTGTTGTTAAAAACGAATCACCTTGCAACCTCCATTATCTGAACCGCTTTTATGGCACTCTCAATTGACGCTTCATTTTCACGCAGCTCTGCCCATTTCTACCAAATCCGCCCGCCTGTTTTTGACATTTAGACAACCTTGAAAACCTAAGAAGATGAGAGACGATCGCAATTTTCAAAATCATCGCCCTTGGCTTTAGCGGGAGGCGAAAGTTGTCCAGTATTGTCACCCTTCACTCGGAGCGGTCATTTCAAAAAGCGAGAGGTCACGTCAAATGCGAACGTTTTTACTAAGTTGGAAAGATCTGACTTGGACTCAGCATGGAACATCAAATAGGATCGCTTCAATTTAATCCAGGTCTTCAAGGTCCGATAAATCTTTGCCGTAAATAAAGCAACGTTTTTCCACCTCTCGTCTAACGCTTTAGAAATATCTTGTGGAAGATACACGTTTGGACATTCCATCCATCGAGCAGTCGATTTTCCCTCGAAGTGCTGTTGCCATCGAATCTCCAATTATGCCCGTATATGAGAATTCAAAAAAAGGAATCTGAACTACTATTAATTTTCCATGTATTTTCGGAGAATTTTCTTCCCGTAAGAGATATTCCACAGTGAAATGAAATTGTCTTGAAGACATTTTATATAATAAAACTTCCAAAAACTGATAAAATTACTATTACGAAAATACAACGTCTCGTGTTCATTTTTTTGAAATTTTTTTAGAATATCGCTCCTGTTATTTTCCATTTGCAGCTTTTACCCGCCATTTATAGGAATATTAAGAGATATTCCCGAATGAAATGAAATTGTCTTGAAGACATTTTATATAATAAAACTTCCAAAAACTGATAAAATTACTATTACGAAAATTCAACGTCTCGCGTTCATTTTTTTGAAATTTTTTTACAATATTGCTCCTGTTATTTGCCATTTGCAGCTTTTACCCGACATTTTTTTTAATTTCCGGTCTCTTTTCCGCCAACTCAAAATTCCCTTTTTGGAATCGAACAACAAGAAAATACACAAATCAAACCACAATTGAGAAAATTCATTACGAACAAATAAAAAAAAATTTAAAAGAGGATGACTTAGGAACAGAAATCCGAGTGGAAATGATAACACTCACATCTCAAAAATATTGTTCTGAAAAGCACTAGAAATGCTCTAAGGAACGAAAGTTGAATATTAAAAATCATAGGACCACTCTTGTAAATTGGTAGATAAAATTAATAAATACTTTTCAAACTCAAGTGAATATTGATATTTATCGTCTTGCGCGATTTTGCAACCGCTGTCAAATATTCGGTCTCAAGTTGTTGACGATCGAGAACTTGCAGCAACACGCGATGTTATCTTTAAATTATGTCACGTCGGGAGAAAAACCGATCAATAAATTGAAAAACAATTGAATTATCTTCTCGTGGTCCCCCTGAGAGTTATTCGATGGGTTTGATAACCTTTTACCACATACTACGAATATAGTTGATATTTCTTTTGGTTTATTATTCAATAATAAACCGTTGTAATCGCCCTAGAAAAAATATTTCTAACCCCACTAAAAATTTGATGTTTTACGTTTCAAGGCATGTAGAATCCAAATATCCAATGAAAACGCTGCAAATTATTATTGGATTGTAATTATTCCGAACATTTGTGAGCGTTATGAAAAACAGATTGGTAACTATAACAGAAAACTCCGAAGCGACTATTATAATTGTAATCATTTTTATTTTTTCCTAATTTCCCAATTAAAGGCTATATTTTTTGCCCTACAGTACAGCTGGAGAGAGTGTTCGACGACTATTCCAATGAGTATAGAACAATTTTTTAATATTATTAATTATTTTAATAATAATTTTAATATTAATTTTAATTAATTTTAGATAATTTTAATTAATTTTAACTAATTTTAATTAATTTTTTAATATTATTTAATTATAATTATATTTTTTTAATATTAGATTTCTTATTTTTTAATGTTTTTAACTATCGAGTTATAACCTCATGTCAAATTTCTGAAAATCTCTCAAATTTGACACAAAAGCTGCGATAACTCGAGAACCAATAAAGCTATCGACCCCGCAATGGTCTCATTCGATTCAGCGTCCAAAAATCTATATAATTTGATATGAAATACACATTTTTTCTGAAAAACCCAGGAAAAGACGAATTTTCTCCCCCTCAAAACCCCCCAAAAATACCCTTAAAATTGAGCTAGCAAGTTGGTTCAGAATTGGGCCGTCGTAGGACCGAGATTGATTTTTGGTGAAAATGTCAAGAATTTAGCTATCATAGTTTGGCCCAATTCCTGAAACACATAGCTGGCTCAATTTTAAGGGTGTTTTTTGGGGTTTTGAGGGGAGAGAAAATTCATATTTTCCAAGGTTTTCAGGAAAAGGTGTATTTGGAATCAATTTCTACAGATTTTTGGACGCTGAATCGAATGAGACCATCGCGGGGTCGATAGCTTTGTTGGTTCACACGTTATCGCAGCTTTTGTGTCGAATTTGGGAGATTTTCAGAAATTCGATTCAAGAGTTCTTCGCGCTATAAAAATCCTTCTGTACTCATTGGAATGGTTGTCAAACACTCTCTCCAGGGCAAAAATTTAGCTTTTAATAAGGAAATGAGGATACATGAAAATAATGATGATTTTTGTCACTCGCTCACCAAAAACACTCGTTCGGATAATTTTTCTCGTTATTAGAAAATTTTCGACCGAATTCGACTTTTAGGACGATCTAATTACTTCCATTTACTCCTCGACTCGTACAATCGATTCGATAGATATTCTTCCGGCGCTGCTTAATTGATATTTCGTCAAGAACACTGTCAACTCGGGAACCTTGATCTTTTCGTCGTTCGCAAAACACGCGATCAACGAGTCAACGAGTGACGATAGAAGAGAGAGCTTCGATAGTGGCGTTCGGAAGCCATCGACAGGTTGGGCACGATTTAGGAAGCACAAGCACGCGATGACGGTTATTCGAGTTGATGGACTCCGTTCGGAGGATAAGTGGGCGAATAAACGGTCGGATGGGCGTGAGAGGATGAATCTCGAAGATGAGAAACGACCCAGACCCGCCTGCGGACGACAGTCACGGAAAATATTATATGATCGATGAACGACCTTGAAATCGAGCCAAGTTGTGCACCAGCTCTTGTGACTAGGTATTGTCGACAGCTAGTGTCTATTCAGAAACTCACCGCATGGGCAATTCCATTCCATGAGTAACCGTTCGAGGGTGCAATATTTCTCCACGTGGTACGTACTTAAAAAAAGGAAAATTGCGATGCGAAATTATTCAAACCTATCAACAAGTTTTTTTTTTGCGACTTATGAGTTAAAAAAAATAATAATAAAAAAAAATTACTTGAACGAGTCTACAATTGAACATGAATGAATGAAGTGTTTAAGTGCTAAATTATTCAAACCTATCAACAATTTTTTTTGCGACTTATGAATTAAAAAAAAAAATATAGGTACTTAGGTAGGTACCTAATAAAAATAAAATTAAAAAAAAAAAACTTGAACGAGACTACAATATTGAACATGAATGAATGAAGTGTTTAAGTGCGAAATTATTCAAACCAATCTTTAAACAAGTTTTTTGCGACTTTTGAATTAAAAAAATAATAAAATAATAAAATGATAAAAAATTACTTGAACGAGACTACAATTGAACATGAATGAATGAAGTGATTAAGTGCGAAATTATTCAAACCAATCTTTCAGCAAGTTTTTTTTTTGCGACATTTGAATAGAAAAAATAATTAAAAAAAAGCAATCGAACAAGAATGAATGAAGAGTTTAAATGCGAAATTGTTCAAACCTATCTTTCAGCAAATTTTTTTGCGACTTTTAAATTAAGGAAAAAAACTTGAACGAGACTTCAATTGAACAAAAATGAATGAAGTGTTGCTCATGAGCTACTCTTCCACGTGGTACGTACTTTTGAGAAGGAAAATGTCGATGCGAAATTATTCATACCTATCTACGAGTCTTTTTGCGACTTTTGAATTAAAATAAAAAATAACTTGAACGAGACTACAATTGAACAAGAACGAATGAAGTGTTGCTCATGAGCTACTGTTCCACTTCACGATTTCATTTTTGTGGCATTAATTACGTGAGAAAAACTATATGCGCTATAGGATTTTTATTTAAAATGCAGCATTGGAGAGTTCTAGTGCATTTCGCATTTTTGAAAAATGAAACGCAGGAGTAGGTATTGGTTACTTCATTAAATCGTACGTTTCTTATTGTTACCGCCTTGTGGATGGCGGACTGTTGTGACCATACGATTTAACAGAGTAACCAAAACTTCCACGTTCAAGTTTTCAAAAAAAAAGAAAACAAAAAAAAAACGCGAAATTCGCTAAAACTCTCCATTAAATATTCAACAAATCGCATGATTTCGAGTGCCAAATAGTTTAATTATTTATTCGATTCTCTGATGCAATGTTCGGATTTTTATATATGTGTCGAAATTCGACGGTCGATTTTTTTTAGCGGGAAATAGCATTTTATGTTGCAAATAGTCGCTTAGAAGTTGACGCGGATTTTCGAGTGAAATCCGTATTACACTCTTCTTCGTACGGTCATCATTACTCCATGAATAGTTCCCTCTATACAAAAATGTAGAGTTTTAGTGAATTTCGCGTTTTTTGAAAACTCAAACGTAGGAGTATTGGTTAATTCATTAAATCGTACGTTTCTCATGGTTACCGCCTTGTGGATGGCGGATTGTTGCGACCATTGGAGACATATGATTTAACAAAGTGACCAAAACTCCCACGTTTCAGTTTTCAAACCACCGAAAAACATTGGTAAGGGGAAACTCCGTAGCAACTATTGTAATTTTAATCATTTTCATTTTTCTTAATTTCCTAATTAAAAGCTTTTTTTTTTGCCTAACGGTACAGCTGAAGAGTGTTTGACGACCATTCCAATGAGTATAGAACGATTTTTCTGAAAACCTCCCAAATTCGACGCAAAAGCTGCGATAACTCGAGAACCAATAAAGCTATCGACCCCGCGATGGTCTCATTCGATTCAGCGTCCAAAAATCTGATTATAATTTGATACCAAATACACATTTTTTGAAAAACCTGAAAAATATCAATTTTCTCACCTTCAAAACTTCCCAAAAATACACTTAAAATTGATCTAACAATGTGGTTCAAGAATTGGGCCGTCGTAGGACCGAGATTGATTTTTGGTGAAAATTTCACGAATTTAGCTATTATAGTTTGGCCGGAAAACTGCTAACGGCGTACGGCGGACAGACAGAATTTTTTTTATTGGATATTCGGATACTACATGCCTTGAAACGTAAAACATTGAATTTTGAGGGGGATTAGAAATTTTTTTCTTGGGCGATTACAACGGTTTATTATTGAATAATAAAAAAAAAAAAACGCGAAATTCACTAAAACTCTCCAATGCACGTCAATTTTTCACAAGTTTCGTCCTCCCGCCTTCGCTCAGCTTTGGAACTAGATTTCGTCCGCATGTGATGACACGCGCCTTGAACTTCTGACCCTCATTACGCGATCTCCGGTCATCGGGAGTGAATCGTTCCGAAAAATCGGTTCGTTATCGGTCCTCGAAATCGTTGGCGAAGTCCATTGTACAAATAGAACTGCGTCGGATCCAGCCTATCACGACTCGAAGTTTCGATATGTGTAGGAAAGGTCACCGAAATCATGCCCTAGGGCTGTCATTTTTAATATAGTTCGTACTTGTAGAGCGTCATTCGAATCAAGAATTGTAAAATATGAATAAATACATGATCCAAGGCTGAGGTTAACTATTCGGATACCGATAAGGAGGCACTGGCAGTGAAAATCGTGGGCGATTACAATGGTTTATTATTGAATAATAGACCAAAATCTGTGCAATACTTATTTTCGTACCGCGAATGTTGAAAATTTAAAATCCATACAGACCAACAAACACTGAATATTAATAAATTTAAAGGATCCTAAGGGACGTCTTGGAAGATGGCAAAATTTTCCTGCAAAGTTTCAATTTGAAATTATGCCATCGAAAAGGAAGAGAATCGGAAGACGCCGATGCGATTTCTTGATTGTATTTAGACGATCCGTTGGAAATCACCTCAATTTCAAACGTCCGTCTTAATTCGGAACGTCGACAAATTTTGAACTAGACAAAGTGCCCGAAATTTTACGCGCCTTAACGCGATGTATTTCTAACTACTTACCAGCGATTTTTCTGGCGAATTTTATGTGTGGCGAATAAGCGATTTCTTCCATTAAACAAAAAGTTGATTTCCGGGGGTTGTGAGGTGCAGAAAAACCAGGCGACTCATTCTCCAATTCTTTATTAGCTGGCCGAGCACTTTCGCCCATTCGGGCATCCTCAGGACGACCTAATTATATATATCATTTAGTATTCATTATCATGGAGGCACAGGACAATCATAAAATTTTTTTTAGAATTCTCAAGCTACTTACGTGGAGCCATAGTGTCCACAGCCAAGTCGGCTCAGTCACTAGGTTATTTATATTAAATCACATCTTGTCTGCCTGGTTTCCCTATGTCCTGAAAATGTTGTTTTTGGCTTAAGATAAATATAATATAAAATAAAGATATGTTTTGATACTGCTAACAAGGTTCTACTTACATGAATTCCTAAATTGCGTATTCATAAATTCACAACCCCCGGACATCAAGAAATGCGACGAGAAGGAAAAGAAAAAGTTGATTGGTTGATTTCTGTATTCATTCTGTTATGTCTATTCGAGTATCAATTTTCCCGAATTTTTCTCTCCACTTTTGTTCCGCGAATTTCACTCGTTCGAATTCGAAATCTTCTCCCGTTCTGTGCAACAACTTTTTCCCAAACTTTCGCCAGCGAAGAAAGTGGAAAAAGTACGTAAATCACTTATAAGACATTTCATTCATTAGGGCACGTGCTTACTCGCAATAGCGGCCCTTGCGCTAATAGGATAATTGTGAATAATAGGTTAATCGCGAATAATTGCTTCTAAAAGTGTTTGGACTTCCCTTGCGTATAAAAGATGACAACCCTTCGAGGAAAACGTGATTGTTCTCCCGTCGTTGCAATGGTTAAGGTGAGTGAACTTTCGAATTTATATGAAATAAGCCGATAGGTAATTTTGAAAATAATCGTCAAAGGATTTGGTCATTTATTCAAAAAAAGAGTAGAATTAATTTTTTCTGAATTCGTTTGAAATTGCTATAAGCTGATCGATCAATGGTATTTATCAAATTGGAGATTTCGTATGTCGCAAAAAGTAATTTCAGTGTGAAAATGTAGTCACTCTAAATTGACTTTGAAACGAATGCTAAAATACTTCCATTTACTAAGTAAATATGGAAGTAAAAATCAAAGCCAGTTTTGATGGCTGATTATTAACCACTTTCATCTCCTTTCGTCATTCTCCATTAATTTTCGCAAGGAAATTCATAAATAATAGCACCATTTGCTTTGTCGCTTTAATAATCATTCGTAAAAAATTTCCATTCGCTGTTGAATTTTCCGACCTGCAAAAAATAATAAATTTTCCGT
Organism: Tupiocoris notatus; assembly: GCA_037159825.1. Classification (NCBI taxonomy): domain Eukaryota; kingdom Metazoa; phylum Arthropoda; class Insecta; order Hemiptera; family Miridae; genus Tupiocoris; species Tupiocoris notatus. Next base: position 406,406 of record JASJUZ010000771.1, read on the forward strand.
TTAATTTTCAACAACTTGACCACATACTATTGCAAACTACTGTATATTAGCAAGGGTTAAAATTTCGTGCTATCATCTAATTTTTGTAATATTTCAGATCAGTATCGTGTTCTTATTGGGAGCGCTCGGCGCCGCTTTGGCCTACCCGTTGTCAAACGACTTACCTGTAAATCAATGGAGTCAGACGGATGAACTGGACTTCGTCGGTAGGCAAGATCCGATCAGTCCCGTTTTGGGTGCCATAAGTACAGCTCTGCTACCTGTCGTGAACGCGATTCTAGGACCGATTCTTACCAATATCGCCAACGGAATCAGCTCCGCCTTCAACAACAATGCGAACAGTGAGTGAAACGGATTCCAGGTAGTGGGCAATAAGAAGAGTACATTTATGAGCAAAGAGTAGAGTTTCGCTTGCAAAATTATTTTTCATGACCGTTCCTTTTATATCAAAATACGCTAAGGATACTTCAGCTGCAGGAATCTAGCTTAGTATGGATTGAAACAGAAATTAAAAATTCCATTAACTAAAATCCAAATAAATAGGTAAGTTAAAAAAAAAAAAAAAAAACGCTGCGAATGATTGTGCCGTGGTTTATTATGCCTTCGCTTCAATAATGATTAATTTAAGAAGACTATCAATTTCTGATAGTAGCTATTCCGACCATTAGTGGACGTTCCCACCGAAAAACAGATTGGTATAGGGGAAAACGCCGTAGCAACTATTGTAGTTTTAATATTTTTTTTTTCTAAATTAAAAGCTAAATTTTTTGCCTAACTGTACAGCTGCTGAAATGAGTCTTTTACAGAACGATGTTTATAGCTCCAAACGTACCTACTACTCTCGAGTTTTTCGCCTAATTTCTGAAAATCTCCCATAATTTTTTTGCCTAACTGTACAGCTGGAGAGAGTGATTTTTATAGCTCCAAGAACTCTCGAGTTATACCCTCATGTCAAATTTCTGAAAATCTCCCAAATTCGGCACAAAAGCTGCGATAACTCGAGAACCAATAAAGCTATCGACCCCGCGATGGTCTCATTCGATTCAGCGTCCAAAAATCTATTGAATTTGATACACGTACACCTTTTTCTGAAAAATCTTGGAAAAGATGAATTTTCTCCCCCTCAAAACCCCTCGAAAATACCCTTAAAATTGAGCTAACAAGTTGGTTCAAGAATTGAGCCGTCATAGGACCGAGATTGATTTTTGGTGAAAATTTCAAGAAATTAGCTATTATAGTTTGGCCGGAAAAGTGTTGAAGGCGTACGGCGGACGGACAGAATTTTTTTTATTGGATATTCGGATTCTACATGCCTTGAAACGTAAAACATCACATTTTGAGGGGGATTAGACATTTTTTTCTAAGGCGATTACAATGGTTTATTATTGAATAATAAACCAAAATGTCAGCAAATGTTCATTATTGAATAACAAACCAAAATCTTCAACTGACTTTTTTTTATAACAATTTCCTGAAAAATTCAACTCTTTCAATTTTTCAATATTTTCTTTCCAGATCAAGGAACGACGACAACCACAACTACCACAGCTAAGCCGAGCCGTCTCGGGAGTATCGCTGCTGACGAATCGTCCGGCCATTTGAACGCCCAGCCCGCCTTCGTCGTTCGAGTTCCCGGCTCCGACGCTCCTCTTTACTTGTACCCTCATCCGGCCAAAGATGCGTCCGGTTTGCCACCCTTCGGCCCCGAAACGCAACTGATTCCGCTCAATTTTGGAAAAATCGATTCCCAAGAAGACAACTCTGATGACGAGAGCGTCGCCGTCGAATTGGCCGAGAGCTCAGAGACAAAACCGCAAGCGCTTCCTACGTCGACCAAAAGGAACGGCCTGCTTAAACCGAAAACTGCCGTCGAATATGCTTGAAAAAATGACACCGAGCTGGATCGAAATTTCGTAAGCAGTTGACACTGGAAAGACGCTACAAGCCTGATACGACGAGAAAATATTCGAACGTACCTGAATTCCGCCGCTTTTAATTAAATTATTTATTTATTTAAATTAATTAAAATATTTATTATACACAAAGAACGCATTTTTTTTTTTCTCCGAACTTGAACCAGTTTTTCCGCAATTATTTGTAAAAGAATTCATATTTTTCGTCACATATTCAATGCAAGAATAGAGAGCGAAAGACAGATACATAAATTGGGGTTGAGTTTGGGAAAATTTCTTGGCCAACAATATACAAATATTCTATAATTTTAAATTATAGAATGTTTTTTATTGTTGTTTGCCGCATCAATCATTATTCGCTGTTGAGATTGAGGGGGAGAAAAACATGCGACTTGTTCTCCTGCTTTTTATTAGCCCCCAAATAAAAAGCAGGAGAAAAAAATCCTAGGGAAATTATTTCCCGTAAATCGAGTTTTTCACCGAAAAGAACTCAAAACGCGTTTTTTACATAAAAGTGGAATATATCTCAGAAACAAAGAATTTTCTGTTTTTTTTTTTTTTTTTTTTTAATTGATTTTTAATGACATTTTCTCATCTTGCTTACATAGAACCTATTTCTTCAAAATTCGCGAACGCGACAAAAAAATTATAAAGTTAACTTCACCAAAAAAAAAAGAAAAACATTTAATAATTTTTAGAATTTGAGTGTTTTCGCTTCAAATTCGAATTCTACGTCTAATTTCCTATAAGAATCAGTTTTTAAAAAAAATTGAACAGTACCTACTGTTAGTATTTGGAATGAATTTTGCTAAAACTGGCGAAAACTCATAGTTTTTGTCAAATTTCCATAGTTTTGACGTCAAATTCGAATTCAGCGTTAAATTTCTTATAAGAATAGCTTTCAAAATCGCTTAAAAACCAAAGTTTAATATTTCACCATTTCCGATGCCAGCTGAATGAAAAACTCGATTTACGGAAAATAATTTCTGCGGCGCTGTTTACATTTTTTTCACCGATTTTTTTTCTATGTACGTGTGTAAGGCGTTCAAATGAAGACTCCTGCATGATAAAACAATTGATTCAGAATAATTTTGACCACGAAAATCACGGTTGAAGTCCAATTTTCGAGCTTTCAGAAACCGATTTTTTTGGACTACTTGCGGATTTTTCCGAGAATTGAAAAAAATCACAAAAATACATCTTGGTATGATACAACTTTCGTTAAAATTTCAGATTTTTATATCTTGTGAGAGAGGAGTAAAAAATCGTTAACTGATCGGTTAAAAGAAATCGCAGTGGTAAGTACCCCTAGGATTTTTTGCGAAAAATTTTTTGATATAGATTTCGCTCAAATTCAGCATAATGATAGTATATTATGTGTATATCAATAATATATGGTCCATTCTTTGTTTTTTTCGCACTAAATTGATGAAAAGACTGTTCAAAGTTGGAAAATGTTATGTTTTCGTGTCTATTCCAATAATATTGTTGAATACCTCACAAACGGTTGAAAAATGGATAGGTATATTACATGGGGAAAATGTGGACAGTTAAATTACCTATCCTTTGGTATATTCAAACATCTGAATCGACGACTTTTTGTTAAAGTTATCCACGGTGCAAGTTACAAATCTTGGAAAACTTAAAGAGCCGAAAGTGGCGCTCAGCCGATAATAAATAAATAAATAAATAATAATAAAATAAATAAATAAATAAATAAAGATAAATAAAAAAATAAATAAAATAAAAAAACTGAAAAAAAATCCCGGAAATACGCGGAAATTCTCATCCTCCGAACTTGAAATAAATACAAATTATAAACTAGTTTCACGGCGAATTTAGAACTGTTTATAATTCGAAATTCGTTCTAGAATGTGAATGTTCAGTCTAAATGAAGGTGTTTTATCGACAAACATCCGTTTTCCCGGATTTTTGGGGTATTCCAATAATTTTTGTCAGATGTTATAAAAGTGTCACAGCGTCTAACGCGCTGGAGAAGGGTTCTAACATGAAAATATTTTCAAAATTAACCCTCGAACCTGTTAAAATTAAAAAAGCCCGCGGATCACGTCTCTTTAATGAAATTTCTCTCGTAAATTCGTATTCAACCTTATTCAAGCAGGTTTACATCAACTGTCATTTCCAGGAATAGAATGTCAGAGTGTACTCATTGCATTAAGAAGTTCTCATGAAACCGAGCTAGCGTGGGTGACCAAATCCCAGTTCAAGGCGCTAACACCTCTGTCGGTTCTGCGCGAATTTTGCAATTCTTGCATTTTCATAACAATTGACGCTCGATGCTATTGTTCTCATAAAATATGCCGTCATTATTGAAATTATCTCATCGCGTCGAATTCAAAAATACGACCGGACCTTGGCGAAGACTGATGAATTTTTCATGCTCCTTGAAAAACCATTTGAACGATCGTTAGGCGAAATATTTATTAATTATCTAGCTATGCGATTGATTTGTGCGGTTTTTCATGCGATTCTGGCCCTCTTCTTGCGTCATCGGCTCGAGAGGCAGTTATTATTGTAAACAATGTTCGTTGGCGTATGAGCTCTCCGTTTTACAATACTAATATCAATTAAGATCGATGATCGAACCTTTCGGATATTCAATTTCCTTCTTCAAGGCTTAGAAACTAGTTTAAATTGCAATCCAATGATCAGCAGCGGAATTCGCAGTATTGTCCATTGTTTTTACTTTATTGTAGCAGAGAATTGGCAAATAACTTTTTAGAGAGAGCTAACGAACACTAGAATTTTTATTGCACTCGTCTCTTACAAATTTGAAACATTTAATTGCAAGAACCAAAATCACAGCTTATCATTACTAGTCGAAAAACTGAACACCAATTTTGGTTTAATGTGGTTCAATACGGCAACCCAGTGAGGAATTAAACTCCAGGGCATTTCTTTTGGTTTATTATTCAATAATAAACCATAGTAATCGCCCAAGAAAAAACATTTTCTAACCGCCCCATCGAAATTGATGTTATACGTTTCAAGGCATGTAGAATCCGAATATCTAATGAAAAAAATTCTGTCAAAACGTTTCCGACGAAACTATGAACGCTAAATTTTTGAAATTTTCACCAAAAATCAATCTTGGCCAGAGAATGGCTCAATCCCTTAACCGAATCGCTAGTTCAATTTTAAGGGTATTTTTGGGGGGTTTTGGGAGAGAGAAAATTCGTATTTTCCAAAGGTTTCCAGAAATTGACGCATTTGGTATTTATTTCTATAGATTTCTGCACGCTGAATTGAACAAAACCATCGCGTGGTCGATAGCTTCATTGGTTCTCGAGTTATCGCAGCTTTTGTGTCGAATTTGGGAAATTTTCAGAAATTTGACACGAGGGTATAACTCGAGAGTATAAAAATCGTTCTATACTCGTTGAATAATCGTAAAACACCCTCTTTAGCAGTTGTACCGTTAGGCGAAAAAAGCAGCTTTTAATTTGGAAATCGAGAAAAATAAAATTTTTGGTTTTTAATACTTTAAGACCAAAGCGAGCTCTCATCGTTCTCAAGTTATCGCAGCTTTCCTGTAAAATTTTCCAGATAGGAATTTGGCGTAAGCATAGAACTCGAGAATTTTCGGAGCTATAATAATCGTTCAATACTCGTTGGAATTGTTAGGCGAATAATTTAACTTTTAATTAGATAATCATGAAAGATGAAAATAATTAACATTATTATAGTAACTGAAGAGTTTTCTCTTATAGTTAGCAATTTTTTACTTGGTGGAAACGTTCACGAATCGTAATAAATAATTCGTTCGAAATTATTAATATCAAAAGTATGCTCTTCTTTTTTTGTATGATTACGACCATAGACCGCGTTGCACAAAAGGCTGATATTCGTGATATTTCCTAAATTTCTCATGGATTGAATCCATTTCCTTCTTGTCGAAACAAGCATCAATCTGCAGTTTTGGTTTATTATTCAATACAAAAACCATTGTAATCGCCCAAGAAAAACATTTTTATAACCCCCCTCAAAATTTGATGTTTTAAGTTTCAAGGCATGTAGAATCCGAACATCCAATAAAAAAAACGCTGCAAATGATTGAACAGTGGTTTATTATTCCTTCGCTTCAATATTGATTTATGAAGACTATCCATTTGTGATAGTAACTATTCTGAACATTTGTGAATGTTCTCAACGAAAAACAGATGGTAACTATAGAGGAAAAATCCGTAGCAACTATTGTAATTTTAATCATTTTTATTTTTCTTAATTTCCTAATTAAAAACTAAATTTTTTGCCTAACGGTACAGCTGGAGAGAGTGTTTGACGACCATTCCAATGAGTATAGAACGATTTTTATAGCTCCAAGAACTCTCGAGTTATGCCCTCATGTCAAATTTCTAAATATCTCCAAAGTTCGGCACAAAAGCTGCGATAACTCGAGAACCAATAAAGCTATCGACCCCGCGATGGTCTCATTCGATTCAGCGTCCAAAAATCTATATAATTTGATACCACGTACACATTTTTCTGAAAAACCTTGGAAAATATGAATTTTCTCCCCCTCAAAACCCCCCAAACATACCCTTAAAATTGAGCTAGCAAGTTGGTTCAAGAATTGGGCCGTCGTAGGACCGAGATTGATTTTTGGTGAAAATTTCAAGAATTTAGCTATTATGGTTTGGCCGGAAAAGTGTTGACGGCGTACGGCGTACGGCGTACGGCGTACGGCGTACGGCGTACGGCGTACGGCGGACAGACAGAATTTTTTTTATTGGATATTCGGATTCTACATGCCTTGAAACGTAAAACATCAAATTTTGAGGGGGGGTTATAAAATTTTTTTTCTTGGGCGATTACAATGGTTTATTATTGAATAATAAACCAAAATTCTGTCTGTCCGCCGTACGCCGTCAACACTTTTCCGGCCAAACCATAATAGCTAAATTTTTGAAATTTTCACCAAAAATCAATCTCGGTCCTACGACGGCCCAATTCTTGAACCACATTGCTAGCTCGATTTTAAGGGTATTTTTGGGGGGTTTTGAGGGGGAGAAAATTCATATTTTCCAAGGTTTTTCAGAAAACGGTGTACGTGGTATCAAATTATATAGATTTTTGGACGCTGAATCGAATGAGACCATCGTGGGGTCGATAGCTCCATTAGTTCCCGAGTTATCACAGCTTTTGTGTCGACTTTGGGAGATTTTCAGAAATTTGACATGAGGGTATACCTCGAGAGTTCTTGGAGCTATAAAAATCGTTCTATACTCATTGGAATGGTCGTCAAACACTCTCTCCAGCTGTACTGTTTGGCAAAGATTTAGTTTTTAATTTGGAAATTAAGAAAAATAAAATAGATTAAAATTACAATAGTTGCTACGGAATTTTCCCCGATAGTTACCAATCTGTTTTTCGGTTGAAATTTTCACACATGTTCTGAGTAATGACTATCTGAAATGGAAAGTCTTCTGAAATTTTATTTGAAGCGAAGGAATAATAAACCACTGTACAATCATTTGCAGCGTTTTTCTATTCACTGCGATCTGTTTCCTTCTTATTTTCTCTTGCAATCAATCACATCTACTCCAACTGGGTACAGCATGGAGGAAAATTTGAGTATGATTTTGAACGTAATGAGTTCCGTGCACCAAGGTAACGTCAAATGTTCGTGCGAACACTGAACGTGCTACCGGTGTTTAACAGTTCATGAATATTGAACCGAGAAAATATCGAGATTTTCAGTTTTTCATAGTTATTCACTACTGGTAAAGACAGTTTTCACAAGTGGTAGTGCATTCGCTCGTTACAAGCGTTAAAATCATTCCTAGCTTTGAAGTTCTTCTAGAAATTTTATTCCAGTCTATAAATGAATAGGATAGGCCTCTATCGAGGATGGCAGGTAGTTTTCTATCCCTAATTCCGTTAGTAGCACTCTCTACTTTCATTCTGAAGGTATCTTCAACAAAATATCTTCCAGGCCATCTAGCTCGATTTCCTGCCAGGGCGGCTTTGTACGTTGGTTTTATACCTGGTTTCTATTTGTAATGTTAAAAAAATCATTCCCTTACGCCCTTTCACATATTTTCCCACCGAGGCCACACCCCTCGGCCCTCAGGCATATAAGGGTGCCTCGAAAGGGATATTCGTCAGTTTTCAACCCTAACTCAAGAAACCAACATTTTTGAAACTTTTCCTTTGGACCGAACCTCTGAACAAAATTGTCGTAAGTCACTTTACACATTCGCCCTCAATTTTGGTTTATTATTCAATAATAAACCATTGTAATCGCCCAAGAAAAAAAAATTTATAACCCCCCCTCAAAATTTGATGTTTTACGTTTCAAGGCATGTAGAATCCGAATATCCAATAAAAAAAATTCTGTCCGTCCGCCGTACGCCGTCCGCCGTACGCCGTTAGCACTTTTCCGGCCAAACTGTAAGAGCTAAAAATTTGAAATTTTCACCAAAAATCAATCTCGTTCCTACGACAGCCCAATTCTTGAACCAACTTGCTAGCTCAATTTTAAGGGTATTTTTGGGGGGTTTTGAGGGGGAGAAAATTCATATTTTCTAAGGTTTTTCAGAAAAATGTGTACGTGGTATCAAATTATATAGATTTTTGGACGCTGAATCGAATGAGACCATCGCCGGGTCGATAGCTTTATTGGTTCGCGAGTTATCGCAGCTTTTGTGCCGAATTTGGGAGATTTTCAAAAATTTGACATGAGGGTATAACTCGAGAGTTCTTGGAGCTATAAAAATCGTTCTATACTCATTGGAAAGGTCGTCAAACACTCTCTCCAGCTGTATCGTTAGGCAATAAGTTTAGCTTTTAATTAGGAAATTAAGAAAAATAAAAATGATTAAAATTACAATAGTTGCTACGGAGTTTTCCCCTATAGTTACCATCTGTTTTTCGGTGGGAATGTTCACAAATGTTCGGAATATTTAAAATGACAAATGGATAGTCTTCTTAAATCAATATTGAAGCGAAATAATAATAAACCACTGTACAATCATTTGCAGCGTTTTTCTCTTTTGGTAGTCTCGACTTCCTCGAATATTGACTTTTTCCTTTCCCTGCTAAAATAGCAAAATTTTAAAATGGATATTTTTTTCGATTCATTTATAATTCAGTTAAAGCTTACTTGTGACAGAACAGCTTGAATCTCATCTCACTACGACTACCATACGTATAATTATTTTGGTTTATTATTCAAAATTTTCAAATCTCCCATCAAAATTCCTAACCACAAAATTGGATGTTTTACGTTTCAAGGCATGTAGAATCCGAATATTCAATTAAAAAAATTCTGTCTGTCCGCCGTCAACACTTTTCCGACAAAACTATATAAGATAAATTTTGGATATTTTCACCAAAAATCATTCTTGGCCTGACTACGGCTCAATTCTTCAGCCAAATCGCTATCTCAATTTTAAGAGTATTTTTTGGGGTTGTAAGGGGGACGAAAATCCGTATTTTATAATGTTTTTCAGAAAAAGGTGTATTTGGTATCTATTTCCATCGATTTTTGGACGCTGGATCGAACGAGACCATTGCTGGGTTGATAGCTAAAACAATTTTAGAAAAAATTTAATATAAACCACTTTCATCTCGAAGGGAAAAATAGAAATTAAACCGGAAACGTTTTCAAATGTATTTAACGTACAAAGTTGCTACAACAATAATAGTATACTGTTATAATTCCTGATTGATGATGGTGACCAGATCTCGCACATTAACTACACTCGTGAGAAATATGCAATATTTTTTATTTTCATATTCTCACACGACTAAACCCGAATGGAATGAAATCGACATGAATTTGTAACAATATTCGAGAGATGTTTCAACTAGAGAAACAAAGCGAACCAACTTACAAGGACGGATATAAATATTTTTAAACTACAATACGTACTTATCGTTTTTCAGATTATGTGGTCAATGATGATCTTGACACTCGTCGCTTCGGCAGTGGCGATGCCGCCCAAACAAAAAACGGTGCCATCTGGGGTGCCGAAATGGACCGAGCTCGAATCTATAGATAGGGAAGCGGTCCTCAAGGAATTAACACCTTACCTTGGCGCTGTTCTAGGTCCGGCCTTTGTCACACTGTCCAATAAAGAAGAACTAAGTAAGTTAGATTTTAGCAAGTAGTGTATTTTGGATGATTATGGTGTAGATATTGGAAAAAGCCTTACAAGACACGGAGGCGAAAATAAGTAAGTTGTGCAAATAGAAATAATTGTTAGGATGATTCATACGGTTCGGCTATTCGTACAAAATACGTCTCTCACTTCCTCTTTAGCAATGTGAATCCTTCAAACATTTATTTTATTTATTTATTTTTTAATTTTTATTATTTTTATTTTATTTTATTTTTTATTTTATTTTATTTTATTTTTATTTATTTATTTTTTTTGTTGAGATTAATAGTCAAGTTAACTAAAAAAGAAGCCACGTAGTTAATTATCTTTTTTTCAATACATTTGAAACACGAGAATGGACGATTGTTGCAAATAACTTTGATTCACACTTTATCAACCGTTATTATATTTATCAAACATGAAAGAAATTAGAAGCAGTGGTTAAATTCAAGAAAAATGCATAAAGATTAACTTGCTCGTTTTATTCAGTTCTAAAATCTTAATATTTATATCTATATCTGACGAGTTTTTGATCCTAGTCAAAGCAGTCGATTTGAACTGAGCATTGAAACTATTGAAATTAATTGGTTCAACGATACGAATTGGTTCAATAAATAGAAACAATTAATAATAAAATCTTAAAAATGCACACGGCAATAAATTTTTCCCTTAGCCACGTCGAGAAATCATTCTTTGTAACCTTGTAAAAGCCTTTCTTACGGAAAATTTAAGCCAAGTCCCGATTCTCGCGTTACTACAATGAAATTCAGTCGAATTTCGATTCACAACATTTCGGTTTGACGAAAAATACATAAGACTCCCTTTCCACATTCAACTTCTTGTACTCTCCTCTCAACACAAATTTATTGAAGAGATTAAGCCAACTAGATGAAATTAGAAAAAAAGTTGTAATAATGAAATTCGATTCTGAAGAAATTCAATTTCGGTTTATTATTCAATAATAAACCATTGTAGTCGCCCAAAAAAAGTCGAACCCCCTCAAAATTTTATGTTTTACGTTTCAAGGCATATAGAATCCGAATATCCAATAAAAAAAATTCTGCCTGTCCGCCCTACGCCGTTAGCAGTTTTCCGGCCAAACTATAATAGCTAAATTTTCACCAAAAATCAATCTCGGTCCTATGACGGCCCGATTCTTGAACCACATTGCTAGCTCAATTTTAAGGGTATTTTTGGGAGGTTTTGAAGTGGAGAAAATTCGTATTTTCCAAGGTTTTTCAGAAAAAGGTGTACCTAGTAGTTCTTCGAGCTATAAAAATCGTTCTACACTCATTGGAATGGTCGTCAAACACTCTCTCCAGCTGTATTGTTCGGGCAAAAAAATTAGCTTTTAATTCGGAAACTAAGAGCAAGAAAAATGATTAAAATTACTATAGTCGCGACGGAGTTATCCCTTATAGTTACCAATCTGTTTTTCGGTTGGAACGTTCACACATAGTCGGAATAATTACTATCAGAAATGGATAGTCTTCCAAAATCATATTGAAGCGAAGGAATAATTTTTTTTTCTCCCATAAAATAGCTCTAATTTCAGTAATTTACCGGCGCTCTAATAATATTTATTTATTTGTATATTTATGGGCAAGCCCAATTTACATTTTTTTTACATAATAAGTCATGTTAACCAGGGGAATAAAAAAAAGAAGTAGTACAATTTTGATCTGATTTTAAGAAAATATTTACCTACAAATATTTACAAATATTTACAATTTATTTATATTTTCGCAATTACAGGACCGATCAGTGAAAACACGTACTTGTTCGATGCATACCGCCTCCATGTGCCTGGAGCGAAAGCACCGTACGTCCTACTGAGTTCGGCAAGGACTGAAAACATTCACGAACCGCCGCCGCCTTTCCAGACGCCTCCGCCGTTCAGTTTAACACCGTTCGGTATCGTCACACCTAGCGAAAAATCTGGAGGAGCAGCTCAACAAGCTCCTCTCGAGTTTCCTGACGACCAGGATTTTTACAAAGGCGTCCCTATTCTTGTGCCGGAGGGTCTCGGGAAAATCACTCTCCACGCTAGTGTAGTGAAAAAATTAATGGACCAGTCGATCGTCCAAGCGTGAAAACGGTCATTCATTTCGAAAGAATATTTTTCTAATTGTGTAAAATGTAAAAAAAATAAAATGTGCATAGATTTAATTATATTGTTGACGTTCCAATAGTTCAAAAGTTAGACTGGAGATTTTCTTGTGATAATTTTTTATATCGATAAATGTTAGCACGGAATTAGGTTTCGAGACTGTCGAGCGATCATATGAAATATGATTTGTCCTCAAGATTAGTATTAGAATTTACATCGAACCATTGCGCGAAACGACCACCGCGAACCAATTTTTACCACTATTTGTTTTAATTTTATTAGATAAAAGAACGATGAATAAATGCGAAATTGAAAATGGCGAGAGTTTATTGTTTTATACGTTCCTTTAGCACTTTTAGCGTGGCATTTGGATCAGCTATGCTCTCAGAAGGCGATTGAACATTGTCCTTGTAAAAATTAATTGAGTTGTTCCAATTACTGTATCTGAAAATCGGTCAGATTCCAACACACTATACTGGATTTTTAGAATATTTTCTTATGTTCACGGCCAAATGAAACTGCACTTTTGACGAAATCAGGCGAAATGAGCACTTCGGAGGAAAAATTTGTCGATCCATGTCGAGAGGGATGTCAAGAATACGACGGTTATTTTTTAAATTGCATTTTTAAAGCTATTTTCCAAACTTTTCTCGAAATAGGTGTAGTTGGTATCTATTTCTGTAGATTTCTGCACGCTGAATCAAACGAGACCATCGCTGGGTCGATAGCTTTATTGGCTCTCGAGTAATCGTAGCTTCCGTGTTGAATTTGGGAGATTTCCAAAAATTTTCCGTCTTGGGAGTACTTGGAGCTACAAAAGTCGTTCTATACTCGTTCGAATGGTCGTCAAAACTCTCTTCAGCAGCTGTACCGTTAGGCGAAAAATTCAACATTTAAACGGGAAATTAAGAAAAATAAAAATAATTAAAATGTTTCCCCATAGGTACCAATTTGTTTTTCACGCTCACAAATGTTGGAATAATTACTATCACAAATGGATGGTCATCCTAAATCATTATTGAAGCGAAGTAATAATAAACCACAGTGAAATTATTTGCAGCGGTTTTTAAACATTTGAGACCTTAGCGAGGTCGATTGCTTTCATGGTTCTCGTGCTATCGCAGCTTTCGTGTAGGATATTACGTTATTCAGTATAAGGCATGAGGATATAACTTGAGAATTTTCGGAGCTATTATAATCGTTCAATACTCGTTGGAATAGTTAAGGGAATAATTCATATTTTATTGAATTACATAATCATGAAAAAATAAAAAATAATTAATATGGTACTTCTTTTCCTTCTCGTCGCATTTCTTGACGTCCGTGGGATGTGGGGGGCTGTGGACCCCATGGCTCCACGTCGCCCTGAGGATGCCCGAATGTGCGAAAGTGCTCGGCCAGGCAATAAAGAACTGGAGGATAAGGCGCCTTGTTTTTCTCCCCCTCACCACCCCCGGCCATTATTATAGTAACTGAAGAGTGTTCTCTTATAGTTAGCAGTTTGTTACTTGGTGGAAACGTTCACGAATCGTCGTAAATAATTCGTTCGGAATTATTACTGTCAAAAGTATGATCTTCTTCTTTTGGTGGAATTAATTAAACGAGTAATGTTCCATCTCCTGGGTGAGCTAGTGTAGAATGTCGCTCCTCAATTAACCGGGTAACCAATTTGAGATGGTGTGGTAATATTTTTTGGAATATTTTTTGGAAAATATAGCAGTTGCTCCGGAAACGGCTCCAGTTTCGGTCGTCATACTAGCTACCAGCTCAGTTTGCCGTTCGCTTTCTGCCTGTTTGACGCAGGTGATAAGAGACTCTGGCCTTTCTTTATTATTTCAATGCCATCGGGCACTTCCCACCATCGACTCTCCAATAGCGTCTTTCCACCGCACCCGCTAGACCTGAGGATCTCAAACCTACTTCCAAAAATCACCCAAATTTGACACGTACACTACTACACGTACACTAATATGTTGTTCTTTAAATTCGATTGGATTTTTTTTTTTTTTTTTTTTTTTTTTTTTTTTTTTTTTTTTTTGTGGCTAAACCTTTGGAAAGGTGAGTGCGTGTGAACCAACTTTTGAGCTACAACAGATAAGCAGCATGTGAAAATAATAGTAGAAAAACAAGAAATTTACGAGATTTGACAAACTTTAATTTTCTTTTTATGTTTTTTATTCTCTTAATTTTTCCTATTATTCAATAATAAACCATTGTAATCGCCCAAGAAAAAAATGTCTAACCCCCCTCAAAGATTTATTGGTTCTCGAGTGTCGAATTTGGGAGATTTTCAAAAATTTTTGACATGAGTGTATAACTCGAGAGCTCTTGGAGCTGAAAAATCGTTCTAAACTCATTAGAATGGTCGTCAAACACTCTCCAGCTGTACCGTTAGGCTAAAAATTTAGCTTTTAATTAGGAAATCAAGAAAAATAAAAATGATTAAAATTACAATAGTTGCTACGGTTCTTTCATCGAATCATGACACAGGGAGATGTGAGTTTATTCGCTCTATTCAACGATATTATAAATTAATTTAATCTACTCGAAGAATAGAGTTATGGCGCTTTTAATGAGTTGAAACACGAAAAAATCTTATAAATGAAAATAGTTTAAGAGAAAATAGGGTAAGAGGTGGGTTTGAAAATATTGTATTAGTTAAAGTTAGTCGGAAATTAAATGTAAAATCCATAACTTGCCTGTGGCTCACCTGTTGCTCTAGTTAAGAACATTTACTATAGAGCTACCTTTTTGGGCCTTTTCGTGGAAACTTTTATCGGTGAAATAACTTTTACAGCTAGGAATGTCAGGTATCACCACAATAATGCACCCGCTTCGTAGGTTCGAATGTGTGGGTCAATTTTTAATTAAGTTTAAAAGGGTAGTTACGGTTTAAAATCTGCGAAACTCGAACTGAGTAATAAGGTGATACATAACATTAAAAAACTAAAACACGAATTTAAAAAAAAATTATTTTGAGGGAAAAATAGAAATTAGACTGGACAATTTTTCAAATGTATTTAACATATAAAGTCGCTACAACAATAATAGTATCGGGTTATTATTCCTCATACATGATTAGGAATGATAAAAAAGGCAAATAGTAATATTGTATGCGTCGAATGTCAATTTTTAGCCTCGCATAATTAATTGTAGCAAATTGTCAGCTCAACTCTATCGCACAAATTAAGAGCTTAATATTTTCATTGATTCGGCGAATCCCCAAATGGCCCGTGTTTCATTTGAAATGCCCACGCTGTGATAAATCGGTCCGACCAGATCCCGACCGTAAATAACTATACTCGTGCGAAATATCCAATATTTTTCATTTCGTTAACTAATAAGAACAAACTTTGATGGAATGAAATCGACATGAACTTGTAACAATTTTCGAGAGATTTTCCAAAATGTTTTCACTAAAGAAACATAGCGAACCAACTTACACGGACGGATATTAATATTTTCGAAATACAATGCGAGTTTATCGTTTTTCAGATTATGTGGTCAATGATGATCTTGTCGCTCGTCGCTTTGGCAGTTGCGATGCCTCCAAAAGAAACAACGGTTCCATCTGGGATGCCGAAATGGACCGAACTCGAAGCAGTTGATAGGGAAGCGGTCCTCAAAGAATTAACACCTTTCATCGGCGCTGTTATAGGTCCGGCTTTCATCACACTGTCCAACTAAGAAGAACTAAGTTAGATGCAAGCAGTGCATTTTGGATGAATATATTGGAAAATGTCTGACAAGGAAAAGAGGCGAAAATATAATTGTTAGGATGATTTAGACGGTTGGACCCTTCATTAAAAAAAATAAGTAAAATAAAATTAAAATAGTAATAAAAGTAAAATTTTCAACTGTTAAACCAATTTTTTTTTAGATTAAAAGTCAAGAGAACTAAAAAAGCCACGTAATAAACTTAATTTTTTTTTCAACGCATTTAAGCAAGAGAATTGAAAATTGTTGCAAATTACTTTGATTCACACATTATCAACTGTTATTATATCAACTTTGAAAGAAATCGAAAACACTGGCAAATAAAATTAAAAAAAAAAAAAATGCATAGATAAGTACTGAAAATTTGATTGATTTTTGCTCAATTGTTGCGAAAAATTAAAATCTGAAATTTTAGGGAAGCTGCTCCTTGCCAAAATAGGATTGAGCGATTTTCTTTTCAACTCTAAAAAAAAAAGAACAGGTAAAACTGACGAATTTTTGGTCCTAGTCAAAATCGATTTCAACTGGGCATTGAAAACATTTTTTCATTAAATCGATTGGAAAACAAATCCAAACCAGCAATACCTAATTGTTTCAATCGTAAAATTGTCAATTTCATGACATTTTAGCCGAATATTTCAGAAGCATTTTTCCCCTTGAAATAGCTCTTTTTCTTCAATCATTTTCCGGCGCTTTAATAATATTTCGAAGCTACAGGACAACATGTGATATGAAAAAAATGGGTTTTGAAGTTTTCGATGATTTTTATTCAGAATTTCATGCCGAATCTCGTCGTGGCCACAGTTTTTTTGTTGGTAGCATTGGGAATGAGTTATTCCCGCTAAAACAACATGTGTTATACAATTCTTGTCGGCAGCAAGTGTTCTCAAGGTGTTTTCCTGAGTCGGGCTACTATTTAGATTCCAAAGCATGCAGCATGATATCAAAAAATGGTTGCCCCACTTCTGCACTCTTCATAACACTTGTCCCATTATTTTTATAACTTTTTTTCTCTCTCCTGAAAACCAGCCTAATTTTTATAACACATGTTGTCCTGTAGCCATCGATTTTCGCAATTACAGGACCGATCGGTGAAAATACGTACTTTTTCGATGCATCCGCCTCCATGTGCCTGGAGCGAAAGCACCTTACGTGCTACTGAGTTCAGCAAGGTCGGAAAACATCCACGAGCCGCAGCCGCCATTCCAGAGGCCTCCGCCTTTTAGTTTAACACCTTTCGGGATCGTCACGCTTACCGAAAAATCTGGAGGAGCTGCTCAACAAGCTCCTCTCGAGTTTCCTGACGACCAAGATTTTTACAAAGGCGTCCCTATTCTCGTGCCGGAGGGTCTTGGAAAAATCACTCTCCACGCGAGTATCGTGAAAAAATTAATGGACCAATCGATTGTTCAAGCGTGAAAATGGGCATTAATTTCGAAAAAATATTTTTGTAATTGTGTAAAATTGAAAAAATATAAAATTTACACCGAATAGTTGCGCGAGACGACGGGTGCAAAAACAATGCGAACCAATTTGCACCACTATTTTTACGCACTTCAAAAATCGAACGATGATGAATAATTTTGCGACTTATTGCACAAGTTCATTAAACTACGTTATGGCCGTTTGTGATAATATTGAATAAAAATAGTATACTACTGGTCTTCAAGGAATTGCACCAGGTTTTGAAATTCTCTTACAGTTATTCCCTGCGAAATTTCCATGAATGCTGAAAATAATATGCCAACGAATCGCAGATAGGAACATTTAACATAGTAAAATAGCGATCGATATTTGTTCAAACCCTATAAAACCAACTTTGATGAATTTACTATCGCCTTTGTCTTATTAGGTTCGAGTCCATCGCATTAGAAACGTTCAAAAGAAGAAATAAAAATTCTAGAGATGCAAGCCCAATAAAACCTTTGATCATGAACATTTCTATATTTTCCCCATTGATCTCTAAGAGTGAAGGTATTTTCTTATATCAATCGACACGTCCTTGTAAAACTTTTCGATAGGGAATTCTAGTTCACCCAAATTAACGACCTGTCGATGGGCGAGATTTTCGAACGGACCAAATAAAAATGACGAAGTTGGGAGCGGCTCGCGAATTTCCCCAATTCTGGCTTCGCTCATGAGGACGTCAAGAACTTTGCTAACAGGAACGTGCAGCCGATGAGCGTCGAATGAGTCTCCTTCGATCGGTTCTGCAGAATAATAAGGGAAATATGTAAACGACGTGGAATAATAATATGAATAATTTTATAGTAGAGGGGTTGTGAGGGGGAGAAAAACTAGGCGACTTATTCTCCAGGTTTTTAATGGCTGGCCGAGCACTTTCGCCCATTCGGGCATCTTCAGGCTGTGGATCTCATGGTTCCACGTCGCCCTGAAGATGCCCGAATGGGCGAAAGTGCTCGGCCAGCCATTAAAAACCTGGAGAATAAGTCGCCTAGTTTTTCTCCCCCTCACAACCCCTCTACTACAATAAATGCGACGACAACCGAGCGAATAATTTTATAGTTTCCATTCGGAATATTTATTAACCGCCTTCCTTATAAGGGGACCGAGATCGCTTCATCAAACTGATATTTTGCCAGAATCAAGCTTGCCTCAGTTACAGAGCTTTTACTTAATTGGGATTGAACAATTTTGGGAGGAAGGGAAATTTGATGGAGCTGAGGTCGTTCTAGTGGAAAGTTTGAAGAATTGAGCTTTTAGAAGTGAAAATTTCTCTAGCGATCCCAAGAATATGTGACCATCGGGAATTTTGCAAATTTTTAAATGAGTTGTATCGTTACAAATTAGTTACATCGTTACAAATTATTTATAATGTTACAAAATTTGTCAAAAATGATGAGTGAAAATAATCAAATAAATCAAAAATAATGAGTCAAAATTTGTTTAAAACGCTGCAAATGATTGTACGGTGGTTTATTATTCCTTCGCTTCAATAATGATTTAAGAAGACTATCTCCATTATTTGTGATTGAAATTATTCCGAACATTATGTAAGCGTTCCCACCGAAAAACAGATTGGTAACTATCGGGGAAAATTCTATAGCAACTATTGTAATTTTAATCATTTTTCTTCTTTTTAATTTCCTAATTAAAAGCTAAATTTTTTGACCTACCGTACAGCTG
This sequence comes from Tupiocoris notatus, assembly GCA_037159825.1. NCBI lineage: Eukaryota > Metazoa > Arthropoda > Insecta > Hemiptera > Miridae > Tupiocoris > Tupiocoris notatus. Next base: position 425,419 of record JASJUZ010000771.1, read on the forward strand.
AAGAGAGTGTTTGACGACCATTCCAATGAGCTCCAAGAACTATCGAGTTATAACCTCATGCCAAATTTCTGAAAATCTCCCAAATTCAACGCAAAAGCTGCGATAACTCGAGAACCAATAAATCTATCGACCCGGCGATGGTCTCATTCGATTCAGCGTCCAAAAAGCTATAGAATTTGATACCAAATACACCTTTTTCTGAAAAACCTTGGAAAATACGAATTTTCTCCCCCTCAAAACCCCACAAAAATATCCTTAAAATTGAGCTAGCAATGTGGTTCAAGAATTGAGCTGTCCGAGATTGATTTTTGATGAAAATTTCAAGAATGTAGCTATTAAAGTTGGGCCGGAAAAGTGTTGACGGCGTACGGCGGACTGACAAATTTTTTTTATTGGATATTCGGATTCTACTTGCATGGAAACGTAAAACATCAAATTTTGAGAGGGGGGGGTTAGACATTTTTTTTGGCAATTGTTCATTGATAATGAACCAAAATTAGAGGAATTCTTTACTATCTGTTCGTCTTTTATTCTTGTGATTGTGCCATAACGTTTCATGCTGCCACGTGGTATGGGATTTATTAATTCGATAAACTTATCGGTGTGAGCTATCTGGGTACACTAATGAACGGTCGTTGAACGTGGCAAACATTAAAAAAAGGAAACAGATTTTTTTTTACTGTCGACCGAATTTTTAAGAAAATTCTCATTATTTCTCACCGCAACTCTGATTTTTCCGACTTTACAGGAGAGCCGGAAAAATTGGCATTTCAAGACGGTTAATGAAGCGTCAGTTTCTTAGTGGAGGTTTCTCACGGAGACGGTTTTTACTTCTACTTTTACTTAGTAAATGGAGGTACTGCCGTCGTCCAAAAAGTCGAATTTGGAACTGGGGTTGAATTTGGAAGACATTTTCATAGTGCTATACTAAGAAACACTTTCTTTCTGAACATAACAGAGAATATTCTCCTTGTATTAGTGAAATGATTAGCCATTTCCGGATTTCGGATAACACACAGTACTTCGTACAGTAGCGTTGCTGTAGAATCGAACGACATAAATTTTATTTTAAAATTTCTGCGATGAATTTAAAATTAAATGCTTTCATATGCCTATCTCTAGGCCTGTTCAGATACCTACTAAAAAAATCTTTCTACATTTCTAGAAAACTACGAAAAGATTTAAAATCAGAAGAAAAATATGAAAATAAATAATCAAGTGGTCGCCTGCTGAAAGAATACAAAATTGCGAGGTAATACTATGTGTCAGGGGGAAAATTGATTAACTCACCTTTTCCGAGAAGTTGTGATTCGATGAAAACTCGGGAGAAATTTTCGAAGTCGTGTCCGTCTGAAAGCTGGCGAAGGAATGATTTCAAATGTGGCTTAAAAAGGCCGCAATCATCATTTGTATCGGAGTGTGGGAATTCTTGCACTAACATGACAAAACAGATTCAAACTTGTCGCTAATGAGAATCAAGATAATGCGAGAAATTGCCGGCGGTGACATCGTCGTTGGAAAATACTCATGTAGCAAATAGACCCGAAAATACAAACGCGCTCAAATAAAATAACCGGAAATGCGAATTACGAAGAAGTACGATGAGTGACAGCAATAATAAAAATTAAGCGACATTCAACTGGCATAAAAAATTATTTAAAGTTCCCCAGCCTTGAAATATAATTACTTTTGCGGTCAGTAAAAATCAAATGTACTCAATATGCGAATAATGCTGAAGTACGGTATGTGACCCACGCCATAAAAATCCATAGTCATTCAATCGCCCTCCCAGACATTTCAAGAGACCTTGAGCCTTCAGAAAATACTGATTTTCGCTGTATGTAAAAACCGAAATACAAAATAAGCGCATGGGAAATTGTGAAAAATGCTCATAACGTGGAAGGAAGGTGTATGAGCCAATAGTTAATAAATCAAGGATCGCCTGCTAGCCATAACAAACATTCCGTTAAAAAAATTGACTCTTATAGCGTGTAAAAATCATCAAATTCAAAGAGTATGACGATTAGTTACATTTTTTTGGTTTTCTGACACATGAACGCACACTCAGACACATGCTCAGAAAAAATATTCCTGAGTAGAGTACTGCGGCAATTTCTTCAAAATTCACCTTCGTTCCCAATTAACTTTTTAGACAATACTCCCATATACTGCGCAAATAAAAAGAAAAACGCTGCTAATGATTTAGAATTTAGTGCATTTATTGTTTCATGAATACTTGAACGTAGGGGTTTTGGCTACATTGTTAAATCATAAATATGTCTCTAAATAAATTTAAATTTACATTTTTCAATTTTTGTTCACAAATGTAAAAAAAAAACAAGAAATGCACTAAAACTCTCCATATCTTTGCCACTGATTAGCGCTAAAACCGCCGAAATCAAATTCCTCTCGACAAGATGAATCAAACGCTACAAAAAAAACTCAATTTTCAAAATTTCGTCGCTTCGCCCATTCAAAATTCACAAATCGGCGATTCAAACTTGAGCGATTTGAACCGATGGAAAATTCAAACGTGTTGAACGAAGGGAAAATTCAAACGAGTTGACGAAAATTCGGATTGCAAGAAGCCTGCAAATTATTGTCAACTAGTTCCAAGAAAACGAAGAATCACATACCAACGAAGCCATACTTATACGGAGTGCTCAAGGCGTTTTTCTGGCTGTCGGAAAACCTGCGGACCAATGAGGTTTTCTCTTTCATTGAGGGGAAAAAAGGTAAGATAATAGCGACACTTTAAAAACAGCTTGCCCTTTGGGCGCAGGTAGAAAAATCCATTTACGTTCAGGTTTTCAAGGATACTAGATACCTGCTCGTCTCGGTTAGCTTGAATTTATTTACGTTCATTCGTCTAAACAATTTTCAACGGATCGGAAAGTATAGTTTGACAATTTCTAAAAACGATTCTTTTAGCCTAGTTGACAAAAGAACCGAAAGCCGCAAAATTTTAGCATCAGTTTGAATGTGATTTGAGTTTTTGAGGGATTTTCGCGACACTTTAACTTAATTAGCGTACAAAAAAAAAAATAATAATAAAAAAAATAAATAAATAAAATAAAAAAATATAAAAAATAAATAAATAAATAAAATAAAAAAATAATAAAAAATAAAATAAATTGAAAACCTCGATAGCAAGATTTTTTTCTAGTTTGGGACGTTTTGTGTTCGATACCTTCGTCTATTCTGGTCCGATCAATATTGAATGACAGCGTTTTATCCACTTTCAACAAAACTTTCAAAAATATTGCGTCAACTCGGTTAACGGCTCCATCGAAAATATTATTAAACAGTCGCTGCTCTCAGACAACTTCTAACGATAACGAATTCCAAATTCGTTGTCACGAGTTGACCACGAATGAATCACGTTTGTCGCATAGCTTTTCCGTTTATCAAAAGGTTCCTCTTTTGTTCAATTCGTTCGTATCAACGTCAATTAAAGATGTCGAAGGAATGCCGAAGGAGCGAGTATACTTCGGAAATATCGTGTGGAAATATTTGATTAATTGTTAGATACTAATTATTCTAGTTGATTGATAATTACATATATTTTTTTTAAAGAGTTTATTGTGATTATTATCAGATTTTATAATGGTGGGAAATATTGGACGTATTATTTGGCACTTCACCGTAGAGTATGAATAAAAAATGAAAAACCATAACACAAAATTCAGTCAGAGTTCATATCGACACAGTAATGTCACCTTTCATATAATTAAGAATTATTTCTCGTTTGGTGAGGTAGCTGCAACTGAACAATTTTCATTTTAATTGTTTTATTTATTTACATTTTTTTTACTATTCTATTTTTTACAATATATACAATATAGAATCTGGTCAATTATTCGTATGAATTAATAATCGTAGTCCCTGAAGCCTCCGAGAAACCCAGGTCTGTGGTAGTTGAATCCGATCCCGGGGTTGTATGCTCCCGGTTGATAGCCGCCGTAGTAACCTCCGTGCACATGATGAGCAGGATGTGAGTAGTAGCTAGGGTGGGGAAAATAAAAATTATAATGCCATCAGATTAACACTTAAACGCCCTAGCTGAGAAGAAAAAAATTGGGATTGCTTAAAATTTACAACAACTGACTCAAAAAATCTTAAAATTTATATTCGTCCCCAGTAAAAAAGAAAAGTATACAACGTCGTTACGGCAAATAATTTTGGCTTCGCGGAATTTTCTCTATTGGAGGCTGTAACTGCTGAAATAATCGGTTTTTTATTTACCAAGTGCAATGCAAATTTGTTGTCTGATAAATTTTGGAGGTTTTGGTCATTTGGATTCATCGGATTACTCTCAACTACACGAAGCTCTGGCCATTCAAAGTCGAAATTTTGAATTTACTTTAAAAAAAAAAAAAAAAACTCTCACGGGTTTTATAGTGAAGTTTTAGCCAAAACGAACATTCCAACTTTTCAAGTTTTCCTAGATTCGTAAATTTCACCCTCGATAACATCAACAAAAGTCGTCAATCCTGATGTTAAAATATATTAAAAGATAGGAAATTTAATTATCCATATTTTATTTAATTTGTTTATTTAAAATTTTAATATTAAAGAAATTTAATTATCCATATTTTCTTCGGTTACCTGCCCATTTCTCAGCCGTTTTTTTCTAGGCCGTCCTATTTAAGATAATGTAGGATAGTTACTATACTAGTTGTATGATCTTTTCACATGATTGAAGCAAGGGAATAATAAACCGCTGTACAATAATTTTTTGCGGGTTTTTTCTACATCGTCAGGAAATAAGAGAGGGCCGTGGATACCTTGTAATGGTACTACGAAGCCCTGATGATGCCCGAAGGGGCGAAAGTGCTTGGCAGGCTGATAATAAAAAACAGGAGAACAAGTCGCCATGGTTTTCTCCTCCTCAATCTCAACAACGAGGAAATAAGAATATTCACTTACTTATAAGGTTCGTAGTCGCTTGAAGAATGGACCAAATAATGTCCCAAAACGTTGGTAAGTTTCTTCAATGGTTTAGCCAAATGGCCAAATGTTCTTCCGTCGCCGACCTCATCCGAAACATCATCAGATCTGGCCACCGTTGCGAGGAACAAAACCAGCGCTAAAACCTGAAAATATGTTACGAAATAATAAACTTTAAATATTATGAACCTCTATAAATTTTACGTTTACGATGGGAAAAAAATTCGCTCAAATTCAATTTTTTGCTCAAAGGTACTCACGTTCATCATACGAATAGCCATTGTACGCCTTCAATTACAATTGAATGAGCTTTTGTCGAATCAACAGTCTTTTAAAGGCGCTTCCTCTCCTTCCAACGGCCTTGCGCAATTGTTTGTGTTTGAAGGGCGAAGGTTTTTCCAAGGGATCGGAAGTTCACTTCATGACTAGGCCGAAGCCAATTCTAACTTCTAGGACGTCCTTGTCTTGGGGTTCCCCGGATTAATTTAGCGGACAGGAATTTCGGATAAGAGGAATGCTGTGATTTTTTTTTGTTTTTAGTTAGATCAATACAGGTAATACCTAACGTTGAATGAATATTTTATGTAAAACTTGAGAAAAGTTTCGAAGACTTAAACAAAATAGGAAAAATATAACGTAAAAAATTGTTAATAATTGTTTAATTTTAATTATATACCTATTATTTTCAAATTTACCAACGATTAAAAAAAATCAAATGTAGAAAATAAAAATAAAAATTGAAAAGCAGAAATTTTTCTATTTTTATTTTTGTTTTTCTTAGTTAGAAAAAGCTAGGAAATATAAAATATAAAAGAGAGAAAATATAAAAAGAAAAAAAAATATATAGAGAAATATAAAAATAAAAAAAGAAGAAAGAAATATAAAAAAATATAAAAAGAGAAAAATTCACGAATACCCTATAGACAATATCGAAATTCCTACGAGCCAGATTTGCTCTTTAATTAATTCGGCAGCCTCGTCCGAAGGTCGCAAGGCCTCGTGTAAAATACATTAAAAAGAGACACTACAAGTTGACAGTACATTGGCGGATTAATTGACGCAGGCCCTCTGTTTGGGAAGGGAACTCCGAGGACGCGTTAGACAAACAATTTATCATCGTTTCGTTTCTGCGGAGTGACGTTGTTTACTAGAAAACATCACAACCTAAGCGAACGAGTGACTTTTCGTCTGATGATATTACGATAATTGTACTGCAAACGGATTATGGGTAAATTTTATTTTATACGCTTATTTTATAAGAACACTTCAATCACAGAATATACAGAATATTTGAGAAATTATAAATAAAAATAACTAATGAAATAATTTTTTTAAAATATAAATTATTACTTAATAATAATATTATTTTTTATTATTGTTGTTGTTAATTATTCTTTCCAAGTATTTATTTAAAAAAAAAAAAGAAAAAAAAGTTGTGCATAGATCTCACGTGTTTCAATTTTTGGCTAGGTATCCTCGTCATAAATAACCACTGGTTTCTAGTTAATATATCAGAAACTGCTCAAATGTCTTCTGCTCATCGTGTTGAATTCATAGTATATAAATATCTTGAATAATGGTTCTCTCTGTCCACAAATCGATCATATTGCATTTTTTGGGCGTTAATTCGACAAAATATTCTCATACAGCGCTTAACAGTTGAAAATTGTTTAAAAATATATATATTTATAATTTTTGCGACTTTTTGTTGGAGTTATTGAAGGGGCAGATGTTTCAAGTCTCGGAAAAAATGGTTGGTGAGACAAACCGGGCTTCTCGTTCTCTATATTATTATTCTTACTACAAAAAAGCTCGTCTGAAGGAACTACAAGGCAGATTAGCGCGTTAAATATTCGCCGATTATTTATGCCAACTTTTCATCGGATTCTGCCCGGCCGAAGTTCACCGTTGTTTCTCTTTTTTCCCCCACATTTTCGAGATTAGGACTAGAGGATTAGACAAGCTTTTGCTACGAAAGGACGAACGTCTATCATTCCATCCTCGCGTTCCGGCGTCTCTGTTTCATTTTGTCGTGAAAAGGTCACGGTCGGTCCAAGATTCGAGGATCGGTTTGGTATTGTAAGATTTTATGACATTCGAGAATTCCGTGGCCCGGAAAACGGGTATTTTACGCGAGGTACATCATTCGAAAATCTAAATAGTTTTCGATAGTTCAAGGTAATAACGAGAATCTTCGGAGGCTTAAGATTATTTTTACTTCTTTTCAATCAAACAAGGGGAAACGCAAGTGAATAGAATAGAATAGAATAGAATAATTATGTTTATTATAAATATGTACATTATTAGGCCTTTATAGGCCTCTCTTCCACAATGCACAGAAGAAAAAAAATTACGAAAAACAACTCTAGACAACTCCGAAACAAAAAAAAAAAAAAAAAAAAAAAAAAAAAAAAAAAAAAAAAAAAAAAAAAAAAAAACAGAAAACTCTAAACAACTAGATAGACTTATCAATTTTCATAGACTAACTTTGGAATAATAATGAACCGAAAAACTTGGAGAATGAATTGTGTTAATTTTGGCAACGAGTGCGAGGACAGAGCAAGATCAGGAGGAAATTCCGGGTTAAGTGGACCGATAAATATACAGAATATTTGAAAAATTATGAATAAAAATAACCGAATGACTAAGTTATATTTTTCTATATTATATAAGTCTATATTTTTTTTTAGAAATTATTACGAATATTATTTTTGTATTATTATTATTATTATTGCTGTTGGGCATTATTCTTGACTTGTGGGTTAGGGTGAGAAAATAACGTTGTCTTGAGTAAACCTTTTGTGTATTACCGATTTTGTTATAATAGGTTATTTCAGAAAAAAAATCGGTTTTTAAGACGTAAGAAATCCAACATCAAAATGTTTTTTTTTTTGCAGGATTGTATTATATTACAGAATTAAAACCGACTAGCTACAGATTAATTACTTTTTCATTTTTTAACCGAATAATTCATCATCATTCTTGATTCTGTTGATTGAGGCGTATGAGACTTTCATCGTACGTTATTATTACTTTCTCTATAATATCTTCCCTGAAGAGGCGAATGCGCTAAAAATGAAAACATATATTCGTATTAGTCCTATTTCGTATTTTGTCGTTTGAATTCTGAACAGAAACTAATTTATTAATTTTTTTAATAATTTTTCAAATCGCAACGCGGATACGTTATTATTAACTTTAGTTTTATGTTAATATATAAGATAGTATTATAGACTAAAAAATATATATTTTCAATCAGAATTTTTTTAAATCAGAATGACCTGTAGTTTGAGTTTCAGTAGAATAAAATAGTATCAAGCTCCTTGTGGAAATATTATTGAAGCAAATTACAGCGTGTAATCAACTCCAAAGCCCAAAACGTCGACTTTTTCGACTTCAAGGTCCCACTTCCTAAACAGAGCTAATTTACAATCTACGGAGCATAGTTGACAATGGGATAGGAAGCCAGACGAACGTTCGTCCCCTCTACTGTCGAGGAATCAATTATCATTTACAACGGAGACCGAATTCTCCCGTCGGAGATAAAAACTGCCCGTCGAACGGTGATTTAACTCAATCGTAACCTGCCATCTGGAGCAGTCTTTGACGCGATTTTACTAACAAAAAAAAAAATTTTTTTCTTTGTTCCTTAGTTTTCGGTGTCGAATTTCTCGCTATTTCGATTCCTTCCGTTCATTTCCGCCCGCCTCGTGTCAGTCGCTGGGAACTGCTAGCTCTAGACGGCGGATATTAAATCTGCCCACTCGCCAGTGACGTGACTCGAACTGTCTCTGCCTTCCACAAGCTCGAAAGCAACGGACGTCTCTTTCATTCCGCCCTGTCACGTACGAGCATCGAGATATCGCATTCCTCCGGGCAACATCTGTTTCGGTAAGTACACAGAGGTAATTACACGTCAATTTTAATCGTGTCGGACCCTCTTGCGAAGTATAGTGCGTCAACTTTTCGTCTTGAACGCCCTCCTAATGTTCTTTAGGAAGTTCACAGGTGGAGAAATGCGTTTGTCGCTAAGAATGTGCCAAGGGAGCGATTAAGGTCATTAGGACCGTTGTACCTGCCACGTGAATTCCACCGCTGCGTTTGTACTTTCGAAATTATTTCCTGAAATTAGCTACGAATTATTTCTCTAAACAAGGAAAAAAAAATTCTCACAAATTTTCCATTTTTGCGCTCGAGAATGAAAAATAATTTATTGGTTACTATTCAATAATAAACCATTGTAATCGCCCAAGAAAAAAATTTTTCTAACCCCCTCAAAATTTGATGTTTGCACTTTTCCGGCCAAACTATAATAGGTAAATTCTTGAAATTTTCACCAAAAATCAATCTCGGTCCTACGACCATATTTATCTTGAAACACATTGCTAGCTCAATTTTAAGGGTAATTTTGGGGGGGTTCTGAGGGGGAGAAAATTCATATTTTCCAGGGGTTTTCCGAAAAAGGTGTATTTTTTGGTCTGTGGTCAAAAAATGACATGAATCGTTACATCTCCGTGATTTGGATACCACGCAGTACTTCCGAGATATAATCGTTAAAAGTTTCTTCTGTTTTGATTTTCAGAAGCTATAAGAGTCAATATTATTAAAAGTTCGTGGTGGTTAAATGTTCATTATGGCGAGCAGGTGATGCTCGATTTTTTCGTATTTTGTGTAACACACCGTACCTTCACGTTATGAGCTTTTTCACGATTTCCTATAGTGCGTAGTTTGCATTTCGATTTTTACAGGTCGCAAAAATGAATATATTTGAACGTTCAAGGTCTTGAAATTTTTGGGAGTGCGATTGAATGAAGTCTGATTTTTGTCACGTGGGTCACGTACAGTACTTCCGCGTACTGGACATATTACGGACTTGTTACACAAGCATTAGCTCGTTACGAGCTGAACAAACTTAAAGATATTTTCCGGCGTGGTAAAAATTACATTATTTTATTCATTCATATCTGACAAACCTGGATAATCTATCGGATTTCGGATCAATGATTGTCCACTTTGTGGAATTATCTACACGCGACGAGCTTTTCCAATACAAGTTTTATAGTCATTATTAAATTATCAAATGGTAATTATCAAATGGCCCGTGAGTCAACAGCGTGACTTAATAATTATACAGTGCGGAATAAATAAAATGGCGATTACCTTATCATCTGTCATTTTAGGAGCACGATAGTATTCAGCGTTGGAAATAATCTCAATCGATATGATTTCATTCAAGGTCTGGCTTATAGTGTTTATTAGTGCTTTCTTTGTAGGTGTTATACAACGCCGCATTTGGCCATTTCCAATTAGTTGTCTGAGACCTTTTTGGAAAAAAATCGAAAGCAGCTAATGATTTTGTTATTCGGCATTAATTGTCAAGGCCATTTATTTGATGAAGGAAAAGGTTCAATTTATTTTTCTATATCAATTGAAATCGCTAAATGTGAGAGGTGTTTGTTATTTTGTGCAGTGATTTTTCCTCCAAGAAAATAAAAACGCGCGATTGAATAAAATATATTCATAAAATATATTTCATAAAATATTGTTTGATGACTATTCAAAGAGAAAACCTCTTTTTCTCAATTTTAGTATATTATTTTTAGTATTAATACTAGATATTAAGTAAAAATATATTTAAAAATTTTTTAAAAAGTATATATTTCAAAAAAATATACCACTAAAATAAAAATAAAAATACTAAAATAAAAAACTATTAAATACTAAAAATGTTTGTATTTCTATATTTTTTTTCTTCATTTTCCAAGTAAATAACCGTTTTATCTGTGTATTGTTTCCGGCTGATAACAAATTAAGAAATTTCATATAAAATTCCTCAATCGCCGTTTTATTTATTTATTTTTATGTATTTATTTTTTCCCCCTTAAGAAATAATTGTGAAAGACCTTAGGATCAGTAATGCACAAATCTTCCATTGCTTGCCTCAATCCACAGCTTTTGGTGGTCCTTCAATTTTTCGACACGTTGCAATTTCACAAAAAATAGCTGTCTTAGTAAATTGAAAAAAAAATCATTGCTGCTGTAATACTTGAGGCTGAAAAAATGCTGCTATTTAAGCTGAAAACTATTTATTTCTCAATTCAATATCGACATTAATACGAGGTACGTCATTCACCATCGAAAAGTGCTTGTTCTAATTAGCAAAAAATGAATATAAATTGCGACAACACGTATTTCGTGACGAGAATAATAAGGCTAATGTCGAGAGAACTATTTCCGTCGGCAAAATAAATTACCTACATTTAAGTAGCATCACTGTCGACAGGGACAAACAGTACTCGCTCATTTTCCATGACGTGCCGGCCGTCATATAAAAAAATAAGTCATTACATTGTGAAAATCGAAACGAAATACCTAATTTTATCTCGCTATCGACTTACAACTATCAATCAAAGGCAAAGTAAGAAGTTTCGATCAGGTTGTGAAAGCTGAGTGAAAGCAAGGTTTTCGCTGCTAGATTTGCAATTGGAGCAGCTCTTAGCAACGCTGTACGAGCTCGTTGCGAAAAAAACACGAGTTAGCTAGAAAAAATTTCGAAATAAAACGAAGCTATGAAATTCGAGTCGCAGGAATACTGGAATAGATTTTCCCTTTAACTTATGAAAACGCGTTGAATAGATTGCTGCTCTGTAAAGTTCTGCTCTCGGTTAATTGAAATGCTACTTTTGTCTGAGAGAAATTATGATAGGAAAACGGTATAGGCCACGCCGTGAAATTTATACCCAATCCGCCCATTACCGGCCGGAATAATTGCAAATTTTCGTAACACGGCGAAATATCAGCCTTGAGATTCTCTCGCTTCTCATTAGTTTACGTAACTTGGACCGTAATTTTGCCTGACCTCAACCGTTTCACCTGAGTTGAGGCCATTCCGTTTGAAAATCGGCCCAAGTAAAATTCCCTCGGAGCTGCGAGATTTTGATATGGTGTCATTCATCCGTGTTAATGACGTATAATTTGCTCGGCTACCGGTAAATCATTCGCTGCAGGAGATTGCCCGATATGGGAGCATTTCGAAGACGATACCAGTCCTATCTTCGTAATCGATTTGTAACGATCGTGTTTTCGCGAGTACCGTTTTTCTTATCTCTGGACCAACAGTCGGTGCCTTGTCTCCGGCAAGGTTATCGCGAAAAGAGCCGACGCGCAAGAACGGTGAAATGACGTCTCCGGAAAGGATAACCTTTTGGTACTCCAGAACGATTTACGCTACCCCCAGCTGAGCTATATCGACTGAAGACCTCTAGAATCAATCGAAACAGACGGAAAATAGTCCAAATTCAAACGACGGTCGTATTTTTCGACTCGGCGCTTTAAATTTAGAGCCTTGGACAATTGAAAATCCGGTCAGAGATCAGAAAAATAAAAATAATTAAAATGTAATAAATAATTAAATGTAAAATAATAAAAATTATTAAAAATTATTATTGTTAAAAATATTTACGTTTTTTGGGGGGAGAGCAAAACCAGTCTAAGGTCAAAACAAGCCCGCATGATTTCCCTTTGCGGTTTAAAATAACCGCTTAAGAAAAACAGTGGTGTGCTTAGGTCACAACAGTACTTCCATATTTGAGCCGGTAACGGTATACTCGCTTACAAAACCAAGAAGCTCGCTCAGTATGTGAGCCTAACATAACGATAAAAGCCAAGTTTTGTGAAATGGGAAAAGTCTTATGAAGCTCCAGTGGCTAAGATATGGATTATCACGCTCGTACTAAGGGCTAAACGTTATTACTTTACAACTATTATTGAAAAAAAAACTAGCTTGGAATGTTTATGTACGTAGTAATTTTTAGTTTTATGTTTTACAATAGACATTGATTTTTCCGCAGCTTGTAAAAATCAAAATAGTCAATAAACCTCATAAGGCGGAAGTACGGCATGTGATCCCATCGATACAAAACAAGTTTTGTGAAATGGAGTCATTTTTAAAGCAAGTAGACCCAAATATACAGAAGGGGACAAATAAAATAACTGAAAATGCGAATTACTAGGGGAAAAGGTGTGTGATACCAATAATATAAACCAAACGACATTCAGCTGACATAAGAAGTATTTCAAGTCCCCCAGCGTTTAAATATGATGATTTTTGCAGTCTTCGCACTAGTGAGACCGTGAAAAAGCTCATATCGTGGAGGTACGGTATGTGACCCAATATACTAAAAATCAAGCATTACCTGCTTGCTATAATAAACATTTTAAGACCACAAAAGTTTTAAAAATATTGACTCTTAATGCCTGTAAAAATTAAAACAGAAAAAACTTTGAACGGTTGTATCTCGGAAGTACTGTGTGTTATCCAAATCCAAAAATGGCTAATTTGGCACATTTACTAGGAAAACATTATTTATCTGAAAATTCCATAGAGTTACATTCATTTTTCACGGAGATATAACAATTTATATCATTTTTTGACCACAGACACACTGACACAGACTCTTACTCAGAAAGTGTTTCTGAGTATAGTACTGTAAAAAGTAGTAAAAATCAAATTTAATGTTTTTTTGGCTTTAGAAAGTTTAAAATAAAAATTAGGATAAGTAGTTTCTCAGCTAGAAGCAAAAATGAGCAAAAAAATAGTTGTTTTTTTTTTCACGCGCAGCAAGGCCGTTGACTTTCGCTTTGTTTGTTTACCAAATACAAATTTACCACAATTCCCAGGGTATTTTTGGGGATTTGGGGTGGAGACAATTCGTATTTACCAACGTGATTTTTCAACGCTGAATAGAATGAGACCATAGTGGAATCACTCGCTTCAATGATTCTCGAGTTATCGCAGCTATCGTGTAGAATTTGCGAGATTTTCAAAAATTTGGCCTGAGGGTGTAACTCGAGAAATTTTGGAGCCATAAAAATAGTTCTTTACTCAATGGAATATTTGTCAAACGCTCTCTTCAGATGTACCGTTAGGCAAATCATTTTAATTTTTAATTTGAAAATTAAGGAATATAAAAATAATTAAAATGACTATGGCTGCAAAGGAATTTTCCCTTATAGTTGGGGAAACGTTCACAAATCTTCGGACAAATTATTATCACGAATGGATGTATTTTCGATTCATATATTGAAGCAATGGAATAATAAACCACCGTAATTGGTTCTCTAGTTTTGACAGTTTTGGTGTGGAATTTCGTTATTTTCAGAAATTTGGCCTGAGGGTATAACTCGAGAATTTCTGGAGCTATAAAAATCGTTCTTATTCGTTGGATAATCGTCAAACACTTCAGCTCGACCGTTGAAAATTTTAAATTAAAAAAAAAAATTAACATCACCATATTTGCTACGGGGTTTTACCTTATAATTACAATCTGTTTTTTGCGGGAAACGTTCGCATGTTCGGACTGCGATACTATCGCGAATAAATGGTCTTCTTAAATCATAATCGAAGCGAAGAAACACTTTACCACCATTTGCAGCGTTTTAAACCGCCAAGTTCACTTTTGGTTTCAGATGGCTGAAATGATCTTTTCGCGACTGTCGAGCAAAAGCAAGCCCATGTTCTCCTCCGCTATAACGAAATCGTCCTCTTCGAAATCGTCCGACTCATCGTGGACCTCCGAGCTCCGGCAAACGTCGAACACTCGCTCCGGCTTCGTCCTAACGGCATCGAAAGGCAAAGAACCGACCGTCATGCGAGTCGTCCCTAGAGTCGACGGCGTCGTCGAACTGCACCGTCCGTGGATCACGTAATCCGTAAGAACTCGAGACGATTCTGCACTGTGCTGAAGAGCTTATATCGGCGGTCAAACATCTGCGATTACCACTATCAGTATTCTGCTAATTGGACGCTAGAAATGCGGCCCTTGGAGTTTTTCGGTTTGAGAGGGTACGAAAAAGAAATGGTCGGCTGGGTAAATTTAAAGCCTCAAATCGGGATAACGAATGAGATATTGATCGTTCCTCTTTCCTTATCCACCGACCGTGCCCTGAAAATGAATGCATTCGAGCTGGAAACAATACCGAGCTTATTTGAATTGGTATAATACAAAAATTTTGTATTTGTCATTTTGTAAAGTCATAGTTAAAACGATTTTTCTACAAATAAAATTTATTAATGCGTCGTTTCATAATTGAAAATACAATCGAATCCATCAAGTACATTAGTTCAGCGATTTTCGAACATCACGCGCTGTGCATTTCAAAAGTGATGAAAAAATTGGGTTTAAAAAATACGCAGTGTCCGAAAAATAATGATTTTTACGCTTATTAAATAGTAGACGAATCTTTTTATTCACGATAGCAGGAATTTAATTGTATAAATGAAAAATAACATCATTTCACTGACGATCTGAGTTACACTTGTAATAAAGTTGATTTTATCTCATCTTGCTCATTTTGATTACCTACTGATCTGAAGAATGCCAGCAGCTTACAAGTATTTTCGAAGAGTAAGTTTTGAAGTTTTGGTAGGTACCTGAATGCCTGAAGACGGCTAACCGATAACCTAGATTTGATAAATGGATGAGTAGGCTTTGCAACCAGATTCGGCTTACAGCAACAGAATGCTGGCATACGTTCTTTCCCTAAAAAAATCACAGCGCGAGGAACCGTGAGAAGAATCCGCCAAGTGAAAAAACGGTGAGGAGAAGCGTGGTGAAAATCTTTTTGTTTTCCTTCCTTGTCAAGTGAATTGTCCTTAGTTACGTATGCATAATTACGGCTAAGTAGATATAAATTATTGTTATTTTTTTAAAACAGTTTTTAAATAATCAGTTTCGATGTTTAGAAACCAGCTAATGTTTATTAATTGAACGGTCCAAAAAATATGATAGGAAAAATGTGGTAGCAGAGCGTGTATCTGTAGCCTCTATATAGGTTTTATACTTACTGAAGAAGCCCTAAGTCGTCTGAAGCACTTCAGTTGAAAAAAAAAAAAACGCTACAAATAACTGTACACTGTCACGGAAGGCAGACGAACAGACAATTGTTGGATTCTAATTACCTTAAAACGTAAAAATTTGATTAAAAAAATTGAAAGTTTTTTTTTTAAAGCGATTAACATGGCTTATAGTTGAATAATAAACCAATGCACACCGTGGTCATCATAGAAAATACTGCAACGCACTCAAAAAGGAGGTTTATTTCTGGTAATACCAAAACACATCACTTCATAAGTAGCCTGCAATAATTCTAGAGATATTACCAAAACTTATAACAATCGCATTACGTCTCTATTTCTGTCTGAGGTGCCTATGTAAATAACAATTCAACAAAATTGTTTACTGATTTGAATCGACCGTAGCGTAAACGTATTCTTTAAAGCTCACAAGGCCAATACGCCTTACCTACTCTGTTACTGTGGTACCTGTTCTGACCCTTAGGCAAGGTTTGTGCACATCCATTAGATCACAGCTGTCGTGGGATATATCTTCAGACTGGATCCCATGTTCAACCTTCGACAGTAAGATCCCAGGCAAGGTTGTGGTTAATGGTCGCTTCCATCGAGGCCCCTCGGATTCCTCTATTCACTGTGGATTCTGAAGAGCTTGGAGCATCTTCCACAACTGCCCCCACGACGTGTCTGATAGATTACGGACCCTGATGACGAATTCGTTTGCATTTTCGTTTCGACTTTGGGGCATCGGGAGAGACATTTCTAGCGCAGATTCAAAATCGTTTCCTTCTCTTGTTGTCGTTTGATTAGAAAACGAAGTTTTTTCGCTCTCGTCGTTTGCCTGCGAGGTTGTTTTATCCATGGAATACTCTGCTGGTACTCCTGTTAAGCTAATATTAATTTCCTCCGCTGGAGTTGAAACTTCCTTGGAAAATCGGCCGTTTTCAGATCTCAAAGCAGGCGCTGAATTGGAAGTAATTGGCGAAAACATGGGATTTGTTTGTTGTGGGAATGCGCCAGATACTTCAGAGCCGGATGAGTCGCTTTCGTTTTTACCGGTTGCCAAATCTTTGGTCGCTCGAGTGTCAAAATTAACTGGCGCAGGTGCTCGTTCAACTAATGAGGTAGCCTCAGGGGTAATCCCGGTCTCTGTGGTGTACAGTAATCCATCGTTGCTCGAGGGCGAATACGAGTCGGTTACGTTTTCAAGACGAACGTCGTCATCGCTATTGACACCAGATATACGTGGTATTGAAGTTTCAACCGAAGCCGACGTTTCGAGCGAATCTTCAGCGTTGGAGTTTGACAGAGCAGATTTCCCTTCTGCTGAATGCGGAGGGAGTTCTTCTGGATTGGGACCAAATTTATCAGAAGGAGAGGCACGGAAACTTGCAGCCGCATTTGTCGGCTCATTTTCAGGGGAAATTTCGACTGTTCTATCTGAGACGCCGAAGGGATGTGTATTTTTTCTCAGAGATGACTCACTCTCTTCTCCAGCGATCGAAATATGATCTTCAAACGCCGACGTTCCATAACCGGTGAGTGATTGTGATTCAGCTGACGAATGTTCCACCGCAGTGAAAGAAGATTTGGAAACTTCAGCCATGAACGGTTCAAATGTTTGAGGGTTCGAGTGGTCGAAAATTTTCGCAGTTCTTCCAAATGATGAATTCCAGATAGCATTGTTGGCCGCAGCTTTCCCATTTGATGACTGAGTTTGGTCCAAACGAATATCGATCGCGGAATGTGGGGTCGTTTTTGGAAAACTATGGCTATAAATTGGTGCGAAAGGTGACCTACCTTGCAGTTCATTTTTAAATGAGTTACGGTACTGTGGAGATGTGTGAAAATTCGATACACTTTCAACTGCACTGGAGCACGGTTGTTGCAAGCAGACGTTTGTTATGCTAGGGGACAATCTCTTCTTATTCAAGTGACTTCCAGATTCCTTCGATTCACCTGTGTAAAAATGGTCTGGTGTATTAAAAACGCTCGTTCCCATATTGGTGAGGCGTGTCGCCAAATTCTTGCTCGAATCCAATGGAAAATTCTCTCTGTGAAAATGTTTGTCGCTGTGGTCGACATTCGGTCGCAATGTTGAAGCCGGTGCCCGGTTTTGGGAACTGTCCGACCGATCTATAGAAATGCTTGGACTTTTGGATGATCCTCGATAAAAAATATTATCGCCCGATGGATCTTGTGAACCTTTTGAGAACGTTGGAGGCTCGAAATTTTCCACTTCGGCGAACGTCTTGATTTTATTGCGTATACCACTGATGGCAGAGAGATCTGGAGAGAGGAACTCATTATTTCCTGCTCCTACTTGTTTTTCAATTGGAACCAACAAAGCAGCGTAGGGTCCGATTTGGACGAATTTTAAATTCACCTGCTTCTTAACGCCGTTGACAATTTGGAAGCTTGGAACCGTTAATAACGATTTAACCGGATAATTTGGCTCTTGGTGGGGTTTCTTCCTTAGGGCATAGTGTATGCTAACTTGAAAATCTTCACCAACTTTCCTCTGATCAACATGGGTGACACTGGTCTCATAATCGTTTACTGGTTGGCGGCTTTTATACGTCCGTTGACTATGGCGTTGGTGATGATTCTCAGATAAAGGATACGGCGACTGTTTCTTCGCTCCCAAAATTGGCTCGCCGTAATTTTGCAACGGTTTCCCGTAAGCGTTGATTCGGTTGAAATCGTTGTCAGTATTGTTGATTATCAGTTCGTAGCCGCCGATTTGTCCGTTGGGTAAATAGTTGATTTTCGTCGTTGTAAAGGCTGCGATCGATCCGACGACAGACGTGATCTAGAATAAAAATTATTGCGAACTAAAAATGCGGTTGTTTTTAATGATAAAATATTAACTTATAGCCAGCTAAAAATTTTTTTTAAATACTGAAAAAATTAAAATAGTTAAAAATTAAAAACAATATAGTTGAGAAATGAAAAATTACCTAATAGAAAAATTGGTAGAAAAATTGGTAGGTAAGATTTTTTAATCTCAAAAAAAAAATAAAATATAATACATGAAAAATAAGTTCACTAACATGGAGGTACAGATAGAATTTCTTAAATAAAATAAAAATGCGGTAAAATTTAAAAATGAAAAATAAAATTAATCTAATCCATGCGAGACTGACAGGAACCATGCGACCCCTTTATTATTTTTTCCATCTCTTCTAATTTGTATTTCATCTTTACCTCCGCTTTTGCCTCTACCTCAATCCCTGCCAATGAAATATATATATCAGCTCTCGTACCAATTATTTTGATCGAAGATGAGAACCTATTCAGACGACTCGCATATAAACGAAAGATTCAATTTTATTAATATTTTTTTAGAACTACAATCATGGTTCAATGATCTCGTTTTTCCTCCTGTTGAAGCGCGTAATAATGATCGTACGAAAGTGAATACCTAATTCGCCTTGCATTATTCATCGGTAGGAATATTTAGCAGATCTGAAATGAGTCATTTTGCACTTCGGTTCGCTCGCAAATGGAGATTTGAATATTCATTACACTCGTCTCTCGCACAGAAGGGCCATCGAATTTTGAAAGACAATCCCGTTCCTATAGAGCGACTTTAATAGCCTAAGATTAAACTAAAAACTTCTTTCGAAAATTTTTTCGGAACTGGACAAATTATTAGTGCTGCATGGTAGAAAAAAATATTGCTTATTCTCGTCCTAAAAAATTGTCATTTTCTTTTGATGTCTGGAAAAAATATGTAACATAATTTATTTTCTGGTTGAATTCTTATTTTGGAGCGAAAAAAAGGAATCTTCGCCAGGTGCAAAATTTCAAAGGAAGCAATAAACATCATGGATTATTCTTGTGCGTATAAACTGTCAGTTTAAAAATATTGAAAATTTTCCTTATTCAGCCGCATACAATTTATTTTAAATCTGCTTCAGCTCAAAAAAATACTAAAAATGAAAATACATTTTATAGTATTAATGCATTAAAACCGGAGATTCGCGCTTTCATCGGCGAACAGACGAATGAAAATAAAATATAATAAATAATTAAAACAACACCGGCTATGTAAAAAAGTCCAATTTCGCTCCTCATGCAATTATCTCGGGCAATTCGTTCGCTGAAGTATTTCATTTCCATTTTATAACTAACAACTCTACATTGACAATCTACATATCAAGATGCAGTCAAATGTATTCAACAACACAGATTCATGAAAAACCAATCAAATTTCAGTCGTTCAACTGTTTTATCTTACCAGGTAAAAAGTTCCGAACCGCATGGTGTGAAAGTGTAACCGCAGACTAATGTTGTTCATTTATTTGAGAATCCGAGAGTTGTTTATTAGGTCTAGGGAAACCCATTAGGACATGACGGAGAGAGAGGGGAGTCGGTTCACTTTGTCCAGGACGCATCCTTGAGGGTTCTGGTCTGGTTTAGCCGACTGGTTGAGAAAGCAAATATTTCACAAACGAACAACAGGTGGACCTGGCAACGATACGACAGGCGAAATTGACGAAAACATTGCTTGTATGGTGTGACATACGACGAAAAAATAAATAATTATGCTATTATTTTATGGTAAGATGAAGAAGCATATTTTATTTCAGATCAGCAGATATCAGATCAGCAAATATTTTCATCAGAAGATGAAGTTGAAGGTTGAGGTTGAAGTTGAAGTTTGAAGTTGAAGGTTGAAGTTGAAGGTTGAAGTTGAAGGTTGAAGTTGAAGGTTGAAGTTGCAGGTTGAAGTTGAAGGTTGAAGTTGCAGGTTAAAGTTGCAGTTTGAAGTTGAAGGTTGAAGTTGAAGGTTGAAGTTGAAGGTTGAAGTTGAAGGTTGAAGTTGAAGTTGAAGGTTGAAGTTGAAGGTTGAAGTTGAAGGTTGAAGTTGAAGGTTGAAGTTGAAGGTTGAAGTTGAAGGTTGAAGTTGAAGGTTGAAGTTGAAGGTTGAAGTTGAAGGTTGAAGTTGAAGGTTGAAGTTGAAGGTTGAAGTTGAAGGTTGAAGTTGAAGGTTGAAGTTGAAGGTTGAAGTTGAAGGTTGAAGTTGAAGGTTGAAGTTGAAAGTTGATGTTGAAGTTGAAGGTTGAAGTTGAAGGTTGAAGTTGAAGGTTGAAGTTGAAGGTTGAAGTTGAAGGTTGAAGTTGAAGGTTGAAGTTGAAGTTGAAGGTTGAAGTTGAAGGTTGAAGTTGAAGGTTGAAGTTGAAGTTGAAGGTTGAAGTTGAAGGTTGAGTTTGAAGGGTGAAGTTGAATATTAATAGGTACTTATTTCTTCTCCAGCGCCGACCGCTTACGTTATTTCTTCTCAGAATTCTCACGCTCTACTCAAACTTGCTAGATATCGACGTAATATCAGAAGGTTCTGTTTACCACCGTAATGTCATCCGGAATAGTTCAGGGAACAACCAGGAAATCATTTTCCTTTGCGAATACCTAGTTTGGAATATTATCGAAGCTGAACTTGAACGAAATGTCCGACGAGAAATCAATAAGTGATACAAGAAGGCGCCTATTATAGGTGTAAGAATGGTGGAAACCCGTTTCGTCCGCGTAGATCTTTCAGGCGATACTTAATATGATTGACTATAAAAGCTCCCGTTTGACAGACGAGCAGGTTTAAATCGTTCGGTGCCGTCATGTAACTATATCGTGAAACGGGAGTGAAGTGCGACTGGATCATCGTTTTTGTTCACTTATTGATTATGATTGGGCTCGACAAGGTAATATCGAATTATTCGCACCTTACTAATAACGAATAGTGCGATTTTATTATTCATACGATTATTCTATCAAATGTTTAAGGCTTGCAGAACGGTCGAATACGGATATTGAAGAGTTTTGGTACATTTTGCACTTTTTGAAAACTTAAACGTAGAATTTTGGTTACTTTGTTAAATCATAAGTTTCTTATTGTTACCACCGAGTGGATGGCATATTGTGGTGACCATTATGATGAGACGTATGATTTTACAAGGTAACCAAAACTCCTACGTTTTCAAAAAATTCAAATTGCACTAAAACTCTCCAATATTTTATTCGGTGTGGAAACAAAGGGAAATTGTTTGATCATATTTCGGTTCAAGGTGACCTCTGCTCGCGAGAATGAACTCTCTCGCGGTCAGAAGCGTGACGAAATAATTAAATTCCATTTTTGAAAAAGAACTAGTGTAATCTATCAACTGAGGCATGCGCGATGATTCACGAGGGAGCCGAATTGGATTATCCAATGGTCTTAGAACGTGGAAGTTTCCAAATGAAGATATTCAATTATTTCACGCACTGCCGCGAAACGTGACCCCGTTGACCTTACGTCATCCCGTTCCAAAAATATACGATAAGTTATTTCGAACAGCAATATAAAATCATAACTTAGCAGGTAACTTATAGTTTTCTGAGAGCGTTAACACTTTCTTGACGAACTAGCTGTTGCCTCTATTTGTACAACATAATTCTCAAAAAAGCACGCCGTATAAAGTAATGTTTTCTACATTTCGTTCATGCAATGGAGAATTTCCATCGCTTTTTTATTACAAATGTGATCATCAATAATTATCATAAATCCCTAAAGACACTTTTTTCTTCTGTCCTTACCTCTAAATCCGTAAATACTATTTGACGAAATAATTTATCCATGAAATTTCAATAACAAAATATGATGCATTATTGAGAAGAAACACCAGCCTGTGAAAGACGTCGGACGTCCCAAAAACACTATTTCCAAGTGAAATAAAAATAAAAAAAATTAAGGGGAAATCTTCAAGTGAAAAAAAGCACGAAATGTACTCGCTGATGTCACAAGCACAGTTTCACCACACAGAACGTCTACCTTCCATCCCATCTACCACCTGCTAATCCGCTTCGCTGGCCTTATTCCAAGTGCTAGAGAGCAAGTGACGTCATCAACGTGGTAGTTCGAGCCATTTGTCCATCTCGATAACTTCACTAGAATCCGGGGGTTGTGAGGTGGAGAAAAACCAAGCGACTCATTCTCCAATTCTTTATTAGCTGGATTCAATAGAATCTGTAATTTTGACAAATAATGCTATTTCATGCCTTCAAGCCATTATCCGTTATCCCATGGCTTGCACTTTCGAAATGAATTAGTCCGGTGCAAATTTCCTATCGCCCGCCTGGAAATCTCAACTCATATTAAATACATTATTTGCAGAATGTCTTCGTGCTACTTGCCTGTCTAGCATTGTGGGCCGAATGCGAAGAAGAAGACGATTTTATCGAATCAGTCGACCACCTCGAGCTGTTTCGTCTGGGTACGGTGAGTAGCATTCCTGTAGTACCAAGGCCTAGCCCCCTAGGCAAACCGACGAAATTCCATCGACCAACAACAACGAGACGTCCTTTTAGGAAACGTCCAACAACGACAGCTAGACCTCCTGCCTCAGAAGTTGAACTGCCTGCAGCTCCTCCTCCTGATTTTCAGCCGCTACCTGAGGAACCAACAATAGTTGCACCGCAGCTTCCACAAGTAAGAATGATGCAGGATATTATTACTTGCATGAGGTAGCAGACTCAAAATTGAGTTTTCATTCAAGTGATTTCTTCGTAGTAGGTATTGGTTCAAATTTCTCTTCAATATTCATTGAATCCTTGAACTTCAGCACGTTTCGCCAAACTTTGTAGTAGGTGCTAACTCTTCACCATCACTTTTCATCCCTCACTCCAGCACCAGCAGCTTTCCAGTCGTTGGAGCGTTAGTAACAGATGCTGGGAGAGGGGGATAAAGTGGTTGAGAGCTGAAAACGGCAACAAGATCTGCCGTTGTGGAGTGTAAGATGTTGGAATAATTTTGTATTGATATCGATTTTACAATTATGTCACATGATAACTACTTCAGGACTGTTGTAGATAAACCTCCTTGTTGGTTATCAAGAGAGAGACTCCCCGTTCAGTTTGCCCACGAGACTGTACCAGAGAAGCGATATTTGATTGAGTAAATAATATTTTCCAACCATCTATTATTCGGTTCGCCACCAAACAACACAAATTTGTCTGGATACCTCCCCGTAGCACCTCATTTTAGGTTTTTAGTCACACCAGACCCGTGGCCTGAGTTTGAACCCAAGTCTTTAAAGCAGAGTTCACAGGCATCCATCAAATGCGTTGATGTGTTTAGCGTCATTGAGTTCAGCCTTCTGATTGGCAGTTGAAATTTCGAAGTGAGTGTGGTGTCAGCTGAAGTGGCAAATTTGCCACCGAATAGCGATGCTAAAAACTCCCTAATGTCCACTTTCTTCTCTCAGTCTTTATATTTTTTCAATATAACTGAAGCTTTGCCAGTATGGACACTCAAACGCTGGTATGAAACTATTGAAGCGTGTGGATTGATGGTTCAACGTAATTTTCCATGCGAAAACTGAAAATGGTCTAAAATACAGTACCTATTGTTAGTTAGCCGGTAGTACGACTGTCCTTCAAAAAATATGAGATGGTCACAACAAACCGAATGCCATGCTAAATTCAAATGATCTTCTAAAGGTGTAAACCGTTGATTTTTCTGACAGCTACCTCCGGAAGAATTGCCAAGCGTTCTTCAGCCAGCGGCCCCTCTACCTGAAGTTGTCCAACCATCTAAACCAGCCTCGTTCCAACCTCAGCCAATCGAACCACAACCTCCGACGGTTTTTGAGTCGCAACCGCCGTTTGACAATAGCCCTTACTCACCTCCCAATCCGCCCCCGGCACCTCCTGCCATCTCGACGACAAACACTGCTATATTACCAGCTCCTCCAGGACGACCTCAGCGACCTCTGCCTCCATCAAAGCCGAACCGGCCTTACAATAAGCCAAATATACAGCCCACACCTAGGCCACCAGCTGAGATTACAATCTCCGAAGAAGAGCCAGCTCTCATCTACAGCGAATCATCCATGAACGGAGATGGCAGTTACTATTTCGAGTAAGTTCACGCAAATGAGTCTCTATCTTCCGTGTTGGCAAAAATCACGATGGCCATAAGCTATTTGTTTGGGAGGAGAAGGAACGGTTTGAACCCTCATTTTCCCATTTAGGATGTATTTTAAGCAGTTGAGCTAAGCATTGCTTCCAAGGACTTCTCTAGCCCGGAGCAAGGGAATTAAGAGATTGAACGACCGCTCACAGACTTCACTGATGGCTTGTCAATTACTGTAATATGATTAATGTTACCAAAGGCAAAGACTTTTGGCCAGCTTCGTCCGAAAAATTAGTTTTCTTAATTCACTTTGTCTCACACGTTACATTCACCTCACCGATTTAGTGCTGACAAAAATAACTGCTAGTATATATCTCTGTTCAATGAAAACCAGGTGCCTTGAAGCTAAAAATCGGGATTTATCCATTAAATAAATCGCTCTAATTGTAGAATATTGGAGCACTTTCGACTTTTCACAATTGAGTTTGATTTTGAAAGCAATGTAAAATTGAGGGTTTATACAACAAACATAATCCACTCTTGGCCGGTTAGGTAGAAGATGTTACTGTACTAAGCAAGCGGGGAATTGAAAATTTCTGTGAGTTACAACCAGTGATGCGCATAGATTATACAATACTTCCATGTTAGAGTCAGGAGACAGATATAACAAATTATAAAATCGAGAAACTCATACAAAGGCCACAACGTCGGCTAATTGTCTCTGAAAAATTACACAGGTGACCCAAACATATAAAATGCAAGAATTAGGTTAATAACGTGAAGTTATGGTGTGTGAGCCTAACGATACGGTAAAGGTTCTGTGAAATCATTTTCTATTTGAATATGGTTGTGATAACACTGGGAACAGGGCTGGGAATATAATAACTAAGAACGTGGAACCCGTAATAAATTCGAAATCGAAACTAGTCAGGTGAATATTATAACAAGGAGATGAGGTAACATAAGTAACAGTGTTGGCAACATAAAAAACGGGTGATCATGGAGTATTGAACTCAGAACATGACAGAGATCATTTTTACTGTGAGGCGGCCTGAAATGAAAACAAAAACACGGATAATACAACAAAAATGAGTATAACGTGAAAGTACTGTGTGTGACACTAACGATAAAAATCAGGCGTCACTTAAAAACATGACAAAAGCGTTTGAAAATATAGGTTTTTATGGCCTATAAAAATCAAAATACATAATAAGCTCAAGTGAATGAAAAAATAATTTTGGCCCTCAAATTATCATATTAATTCCCTCTATTAAGAACGTGATGAGATGCGATTAAACGAGTGGTTTTCTATATTCCTAGCGAGATTACGTTCAGGGTAAATCTCGGACTAAATATTGCTCAGCAAGACTTATTTCTGTATCCGCTCCCGCAACAAAAATGCTTCATTTATCAGCGATTTAGGTGTGATTCGCAAAATCGGGGAAAAAATTATATTTCTCGTTATAAATTGTTGAAAAGATGAGAAAAATTGTTACATTCCCTCCCAACTACCTGTCCAAGCAGGAACTCGTATGTTCTATCATTGAGTTCATTAAACTATCATCGAATAAGATCGAGAGTCAAAACATATCGACAACCTACGCCTCAAAAATAGCCGATCCCGCTTGGAAATCGTTTCTGGGTAGAAAATCAACCCGTTATCGCCTTATTCAGGTCAATACGAGTCCTCAGCTAATCAGTTAATAGGCGAATTACCGCGGACGGAACGGCGTAAAATTGAGATAATTTTATCTAGTACCGTCCACAAATGATTAAACCGTCTATATGATTATATAGAGGCAATCATCGCATCTGAACCAATTATTGACGATTCATTAGTAAAATAGGTTTTACAGATTAGGATCTTTTCTCTAACAAACAAACAAAAACGAGGAAAATTTTTGCGTAATAAGCCCTGTAGGGTCTGATGGTTTATTGTCCACGAATCAATAAATAAAATCGATAAGTAAAAGTTGCACAATTTGCGTCTGTTCCTAGGTAAATTCGACTTTCAAAAAAAAAAAAAAAAAACGAATTACGATTGTTGGTTTTCAATTCGGAAAAAGAGCGTACAATTTCGCGTCGAATGAACTCCTCAAGCGTTGAAATAGGAACATCCGTTATGCCGAAATTGAAACTCAAACTCGACTGAATTTTTCGAACTGAATTTTTGTGCGGTTTTTCTGCTCCTTAGCCAACGGTAGTTTATGGAAACTGTTGGGAAAATATCCTGCTTCGCTTTGGATGGAAAATTTGAGAAGTGAGTTCGTGAGGTTGCAACTGATTCCAGAGGATGTTATGGGAGCAGGTTTTTTTTCTAATAAGTCAACACAAAAAAAAAAAAATCCTATAGTCCATAGTTTAGTATAGGGACCAGGTGGGAATATTATACCGTATACCTGGATCTATTTCGGCCTTCAAAAAGCGAGGTAAACATAATAAATCGATTCTATCTCGGAAAAGGTTTTCTACCTGAACATTTCCAGCTTCGGGTGCTAAAATGCCCTTAGTTCGAATTTCGTTTGAGGCCGTTTTGAAAAACACCCACGAAAACCGGTCAGGTCAATTTGAGGGTGGAAATAATCACGAAATCGATTTCTAGTCGAAGACTATTATTTCGGGCAGGTAGTAAATTTGGAGTTATCTACAAAGACACGATTATTCCACCCGCTGCGCATGAGCAATAAAGTGCTGTTTTACAATTCTTTATTGGCTTCCTATAGAGGCGAGTACGAGGGTTGAAATCAGTTGAGAACGAAAAACAACCAATTTCATATAATTCGAGTATTCAGGAGGTTAAATAATAATAAAAAAATAATGTAATTAGAAGTTATCTATAAGTCGCAAATTTGATCAAAACATGATCCAAGAAAAGAGAAAAATCGCCAAATAATTCGGCAACCAGCGATTTCTCACTGGACTGACGAATCAAAAGGCCGTAAGTTTCAGTAGAAAATAAATTGTTTGATTATTTCATTACATTTTTGCAATTTTTTAAAATGTACTTAGTTGAGTTCCTTCAAAAATGGAGAATTTTCTATCTAAATATTTTGATTTCATAAATATATTATGAATGCAGAAAAACAATTTTTATTTCTAGGAATAAAGATGCTACGTAAAGGACTCTAATTCGAGGCACCATTGGTAGAGAAAGTTTTATTCAATTTTTCTATATCTAAAAATTCAGTATCCAGATTTGTCATATTGTTAGCGCCTCTACTACACTTTTTGAGAATCGCTTGACTCCCATAGTAGCGCATCAGCTGCTTTCGTCTCCATGACAAGGACTGCCCGTTTTGGTTTGGAGGTTCTTTTTGTTTCTACGCGGCTTGGCTTATTGCATCAACTCTTTTTTCGTTCTCTCGGTTCATTGGTTACGGATATTTCTAATACGATTTGTATTTTGAGTTATAATATAAATTAGTTCCAATTTTCGTATTATTTGCGACCTATGGTGGAGTGGTGTTAACCTCATACAGTCCAAACATTTAATAGACAATTCAATCTTGGAAATTATATCACTCGGTGTAAACGATTAATCGGAAAGGACGACTATTTTTTCATTGATCCTAATCGGGCCGGATGGATCTCGCGGACTAGTCGAACGCTCGGCTACAATTTTAATCGTCACTTGGATAATCGGATCGGCGCCTACAGGGCGACAGAGCTTCACACGGCGGTTCACCGAATTCGTGAGTAATTTGACCAGAGGTAATCATGGCTCGTTTTTCATTAAATTGATTTTTAATTTCTCTACCATTTTCCTTCCCATTTTCTTTGTCCCATTTTCCTTCCCTTTCCCTCCATTCACGGGTTAATTCGTCATGGCTAGTGCGGCGAAAGGATTGAAAACCAAGCTAAAAACCTCCAAGGCCGCGTTGACTAAAATAATTTCATTTTTGGACGCTGGTGAATTCACTATTGTGTCGTTATCGGCGAAACTCGAACAATTAAAATCATTGTTGCCAAAATTTGAAGCAGCATATTTCGCGTTGTCAGATTTGTACGACGATGAGGGAGGAGATGACGACGAATCATCGGATTTCGTTAACAATTACACCGATTTCGAAGAAAAATATTATCTTGCGCTCAGTCGGATACAAGTTGAAATAAAAGCTATCGGCGGTGGGAACGACGCGCACGGCTCAAAATCACGTCACAGCTCGGACGGTGGAATTCGGATTCCTAAGGTGGAAATTACTAAATTCAGCGGCCAAAAGGATGACTGGATCAGGTTTTACGAATCGTTCAAATCGATCATCCATGAAAATCCTGACATCAAGGCTATTCATAAATTTCATTATCTTTTAAGTTGTTTATCTGGCGAGGCTTTTCAAGTTATTGACGGAATCGATTTATCGGACGACAACTACGAATTCGCGTGGGAAAAATTAGTTGGTCACTACAAAAACGACAAAATTCTCATCGAGACCCATCTCGCGAATTTATTTTCGGCTAAGAAGCTGGAAGTCCAATCAGCCAAAGCATTGCGGGACTTGCATAATTTGTTTGTCAAAAACATGAATGCTTTGAAAAAACTCGGAGTCAAGGAAATGGATGAAAACGTATTTTTGGTTTACTTATTGACTTCAAAATTGGACAATTTGACCTTGAAAAAATGGGAAGAAGAAACAGCGGCGGAAAAGGAAATGCCTTCGTACGGGGAATTAGAAAATTTTCTGACAAAACATTATCACTACTTGGAGGCATACGAAAAGAAGAGTGATTTTTCGGAAAAATTGCCTCACTCCAGGGAAACGAAAAAACGAGTTTCCTCGACCTTTGTCGCTCAGGAAAGGCGGGAGTGTAAAATCTGTCGCAAAGATTTCCACCCTGTGTTCAGGTGCAAAGCGTTCCTGGAAAAATCGGTAGACGGCCGAAGGGAGTTGGTTCGGAAAATCGGATGTTGTTGGCAATGCCTGGATTTCACTCATCGTGCATCGGATTGCACTGGTCGGCAATGTTCCAAGTGTGAACAGAAACACAACTATTTGCTGTGCAATTCGGACCGTGGCAATGGAGTATCAGGAAATTTGGGACATGGTGCAAAATATTTGTCATCAACTGGGAAAACACCGGAAAACTCAGTTCCAGGTTTTACAGCCGGACCACCTCGGACATCAAACGTTTGCCATGCGTCGGAAGCGGAATCGTTCCGTAGTTCAGCTAGTGAATCTCGTGGCTTGAAATCGATCACAATTTTCCCGACTTGCCAAGCTCTTATTTCAGACGTGAACGGTCGACAAGTACCAGCTCGATTTCTGTTGGACTCCGGCTCTGGACTGGAATTTATTTCTTCAAAACTGGCTAAACGTTTGTCATTAAAAATGAACTCGGACACTCTTCTCGTGCACGGCATCGGTAACGGCTCTGTGACATCACTTGGATTCATCACGGCGACGTTGAAGTCGAAGCATTCGGGTTTCGCCAGGAAAATCAAGTTCCACGTTCTTCCTGGAATTACGAAGGGATCTCTGGTGAAACATAAACTGGAAATGGAGAATTTCAATCTTCCCTCGTCGGTATTGAGCGGACTAGCGGACCCTGACTTCAACGATCGATCGAAGCCTATTGACGGTATACTTGGCGCTAAAATATTTTTTGAGGTCATGAGCACGAATAAATTTCAACTCGGATATGGAAAACCTTATTTATTGGATACGGCCTTTGGATGGGTTATCAGCGGAGAATATACTGATGATGTGGTCAACACAAAAGGCAATGGTTGCTATTCGGTTTCGGCGGCCGGTTTTGACTTGAGTGAAGAAGACGGGTTCTCTCTAAATAAAAACTTCAATCGGAATTTTGCGGAAGAAAAATACTGCGAAGACCTCTTCACTACAACCCTCAAAATCGGAAGGGATGAACGATACATTGTATCACTTCCTCTAAAATCGGATACTGGAACGCTAGGAAATTCAATGGATGGTGCGATTCGGCAGTTTCACAAATTGGAATTGAAGCTGATGAAAAATGCGGAAATACGGGAACAATATTGCAAATTCATGGACGAATATTTGGGAATGGGCCATATGGAAAAAATTACGGATTCGGAAATACAAAATTGGCCGCACTACTATTTACCCCACCACTGTGTGATCAAAGAAAGCAAGACAACAAAACTGCGAGTTGTATTTAACGCCTCGTTTGAGACGGACAACGGTTCGAGCCTGAACAGCATCTCGTATGCAGGTGGTGCACTGCAAACCGATATATTTGATATTTTGATTGCCTTCAGGATTCGAAAATTTGGCATAACTTCGGACATAGCCAAAATGTATCGGCAGTTCTGGGTCGATCCCTCCCAGACGGATTTACAGCGTATTGTGTGGCGATCCACTCCAGACCAACCCTTGGAGCACTATCGTCTCAAGACTATAACCTACGGCACGACTTCGGCGCCCTTCCTTGCCATACGATGCTTACGGCAATGTGCTGACGAAATCGGAAGTTTCGATCCTCAGGTTGCGGACAAAATCAGGACCAAATTTTTTGTGGACGATTATGTGGACAGCTTCGACACGGTCGAAGAAATGAGTGATGTTCAGAATCGGCTCGAACACGCTTTGAAAACTCGTCACCTAGAACTGCGGAAATGGTGTACAAATTCGGTGGAACTGATGGAAAAATTATCTCAAAACATGGAAGATCATTACTGCGTGGATACGGAAACTAACTTGGTGAAAACTCTCGGACTAGAATGGAACTTGAAATCGGACAATTTCACTATTCCTCTACGACAATGGACATCTCGGAGGATATCTAAAAGAACAATTTTGGCGGATCTTCACGGCTTCTGGGACCCACTCGGATTTTTGGTGCCAGTATTGATAAAGGGCAAAATGTTCTATCAATCCCTCTGGCAAATACAAGCAACCTGGGATCAAGTGTTGCCAGCGGACTTGTGCGATATGTGGTTAAAATTCAGAGATCGTCTGTCGTTATTAGAAAAAATTACGGTGCCACGGCAAGTTTTCATCGAAAATCCGGTTGAATACAGCTTCCATGGATTTTGCGACTCATCGGAAAGGGCTTATGGTGCATGTGTCTACGTGCGGTCGGTCAATTCGGATAGTAACGTCGAGTCTCATCTACTCTGCGCAAAGGCTCGAGTGGCCCCAACAAAGAAAGTTACTCTACCTCGGATGGAATTATTAGGAGCTGTTCTGTTGGTCGAACTGATGAAGAATACGGTGTCAGCATTGAAAATTCAAACTCCGGGAATTTGGTACTACACTGACTCAGAAATCGTATTGGCTTGGATAAACGGCAGACCTGAACAATGGAAGACCTACGTGTCAAACAGAGTCGCATTTATTCAAGAATCAACCAAGGTGGGACAATGGCACCACGTTCAATCAAAAATGAATCCGGCGGACATTGCATCACGTGGAATTCAACCAACAATGCTTCAAGAAAAGAAGATTTGGTGGGAAGGCCCGCCTTGGTTGGTATTGGATCCTAGTTATTGGCCTATCTCCAAAGGAACTCTGGAAGATGCACCTGAGCGCAAACGAGTGACATTTTCTCTTGCAGTGGACACTTCAGGAATAGCAAACCCTATTCAGCAATTGATTGAAAACCTTTCTTCGTGGCAAAGACTACTTGACGTCATTGGATTTGTACTACGGTTCATTCACAACGCGAAGAACCAAAAGAACCATCGGACAGTGGGATATCTACGAGTGGATGAGTTGAAAACCGCTCAAATTCACATAATTCGATTGGTCCAAGCACAGAGCTTTTCAGAAGAAATCGCTCGTCTGAAAGCCAAGAAAAATCTCCCCAGAATGAGCAAACTTTTATCTTTATCGGCATTCCTGGATAGTGACGGATTGTTGAAGGTCGGTGGCCGTATTTCAGGCGCTGGCATTCCGGAGGGTAGGAAACACCCTATCATCCTGCCATACAAACATCATGTGACAGAAATAATCTTGGACCATTTTCATCGGAAAAACCTTCACATCGGATCAAGTGCTCTTCTTACTCTTGTGCGAGGACAATTCTGGCCTTTGAATGGGAAAAGCGCAGCTAAGTCGGTTGTTCACAAGTGTGTCCTTTGTAGAAGAGCGAACGCCACTACATTGAAGCCCTACATGGCGGACCTACCTTCGGAAAGAATAGTGCCTGGGAGATGCTTCGAAACTTGCGGAGTGGATTTTTGTGGACCGATCTGGATTAAAAACAGCTCACGGAAGTCTGTGCAGCGTAAAGCCTATATCGCAGTCTTCGTTTGCTTTACGGTAAAGGCCATACACTTGGAGTTGGTCTCAGACCTAACCTCGGATGCATTCCTAGCAGCATTGAAACGGTTCTTTTCACGACGAGGAGTCAGCAGAAGAATTTTCTCCGACAACGGAACCAATTTTGTTGGTGCACAGAAAGAGCTGAGAGTCTTTGTCAACAACGAAGACATAAAATTGGATTGCTCAAGACAAGGAGTGGAGTGGCACTTCATTCCACCTGGTTCACCACACATGGGTGGTCTCTGGGAGCGCGCCGTGCGCTCAGTAAAAACGCATCTGCGTAAGGCAATGGATAAGATGGTGATGACGTTTGAGGAGGCTTATACCGTGCTCACTGGTATTGAAGCATGTCTCAATTCTCGGCCCCTCACTGCCATGTCGGATGACCCCCGTGACCCAACCCCTCTTACCCCTGCCCATTTCCTGACCGGATCCCCTTTACACTTTCCCCCTGAGCCTGATTACTGGTTACAAAAAACTCTGGTCAAAAGGTGGCAGCGCCTGCAACAAATTCAGCAGGAGTTTTGGTGTCAATGGAACACTGAATATCTGTCAAGCCTGCAA
Source organism: Tupiocoris notatus (assembly GCA_037159825.1). Classification (NCBI taxonomy): domain Eukaryota; kingdom Metazoa; phylum Arthropoda; class Insecta; order Hemiptera; family Miridae; genus Tupiocoris; species Tupiocoris notatus. Next base: position 458,921 of record JASJUZ010000771.1, read on the forward strand.
CAGCGGAACAAGTGGCGTTTTCCGCAGAACCACATTCCCATAGGAACCTTAGTCTCCATCAAGGATGAAAATCTTAAACCCCTTGAATGGCGGCTTGCTCGTGTCATCGCTCTACATCCTGGCAAAGACGGCGTGGCGCGTGTTGCAACTCTTCGCTTGAGTGGCGGCCAGGAATTGGTGCGCCCATTGGTCAAGCTCTGCCCCATCGTTGACGTATCTCCGGATGACACCCTGGATCTTCGGACTGCGTACTCCAGCCTGGCGTATGGCACCGTTGCGGATTGAAATATTTCTCAACATTTCAAGGCGGGGAGTAATGTTAGCGCCTCTACTACACTTTTTGAGAATCGCTTGACTCCCATAGTAGCGCATCAGCTGCTTTCGTCTCCATGACAAGGACTGCCCGTTTTGGTTTGGAGGTTTTTTTTGTTTCTACGCGGCTTGGCTTATTGCATCAACTCTTTTTTCGTTCTCTCGGTTCATTGGTTACGGATATTTCTAATACGATTTGTATTTTGAGTTATAATATAAATTAGTTCCAATTTTCGTATTATTTGCGACCTATGGTGGAGTGGTGTTAACCTCATACAGTCCAAACATTTAATAGACAATTCAATCTTGGAAATTATATCACTCGGTGTAAACGATTAATCGGAAAGGACGACTATTTTTTCACATATTATTCAGATATATTCGCTCGTAAAATCAATTGTTTCCAAATTGCGTTATTTCTTCCGTACACAAGACCATAAGTATTATGACAGCCTTCTATATCAAGCCTCATATTTGATATTCCTGCGTTAGCCGTCAAAAAACTATATTTTACACGATGGAATAGAGCTAATTCAAATTCGACTAAAAATCTAATAATATACATTTTATTTCAGTTTTCTGGTCAGCAATTCGATATTCAGAAGGGAACAGGGTTTTATGAAGAAATCTCTCGCGTGGCCGGATCGTCTAATTCACGTCAAAACCGGAGCCTATTCTTTTACATCGCCCGAAGGAACGGTTCACAGGATCGATTTCGTCGCTGACGAAAACGGATATAGAGCGTATAGAAGCTGATGAAGATCGTGTCTCTCAATAGGACAGAATATACCATTTTCAAATGAAAATTATCCTAAGGCGTAGTGCGATGTGCGAAATTTTTCGCTAATGGAGTATTCAATGTGAAAGAATCGGAATATTTTAGTCATGCAACAGTTTATCGAATGTAAAAAAACGTCCGAATGTGTATTAAACGTCCGTTTATATCTCCGTCCTATTTCATCATTCTATAATCACTTTATAAGTCGCTCGAAAACCAGTTGAGTGCATGATCACACAGTACTTCCATGTTCGAGTCATTAACAGGTATAACCAATTATACGTATACTCAAAAAAATCATACTAAATGCCACATCTTAGAAACGTACAATTATTAAAGTGGAGTATGTTACCCTAAGTACAAGCCAAGTTTTGTGAAATGGGATCATTTTAATAAAAACGTCACCCAAAAATGAACAACTAGCTCTAGAAGGAAACAAGCGTTATTCGGAAATTACGTAAAAATCGAAATAGTGGAAAAAAAACGCATAAGGCTGATGCAAATTATAAATCAAGTTTTGTGAAAGGGTCATTTTTATAGCAACGGGACCCGAAAATTCGAAAACGCTTCAAAAAAATACTGAAACACGCTATACGAGGAAGTACTGCGTGTGACACAAATAATAAAAATCAAGTGACGTTCAGCTGACATAAAGAATAATTTTAAATCCCCCAAGGTTTGAATTCTATTGACTTTTGCGGCGTGTAAAAATCAAAATACAAACTACGCACTCGTGAAATAGCGGAAAATATATTTAACGCGGAAGTAATGTGTGGGAGCCAATAGATAAAAAATCGTGGGTCGTCTCCTTGACATAACATTATATTAAGAACTCAAACGTTTGAAAATATTAATTTTCATAGCACGTAAAAAACCAAATTAAAAAAATAAATAAAAATTTGAACGGTTATACTTCGGAAGTACTGTTTACTTAGTTAATGGAAGTATTGGGTTAAGTAAGTAAGTAAGCAAACCATTGTAATCGCCCAAGAAAAAACAGTTCTATTGGTGGTATTCTTCTTAAATGATTATTGAAGCAAAGGATTAATAAACCACTGTACAATAATTTGCAGCTCTTCTATCAAAATAGCTCACAATCATATTTTGGCAAAATATGGGACGAACTGGGCAAAAAAAATTTTCCGCCGCAATAATGCGACTGCATTAAGACCGATGCCCTCAATTTTTCACTTATTGCCTCTAATTACAACATGCATCGTTCCGCTCGAATTCGTAAAACTCCGACGAAACTTGAAAAACGCGATCTCCTCGTTTCGACCTCTCGTAAAAACAAATCACCTAATTACGCTCTGATTCCTATTTGTACTCGAATTCGGTGCATCGTGATCTCCAGGAGATCTTGACGGGAAAGGATTTTTTCACCTAAATGCCAAGGTCTTCCCATGAATCGGATCTCTCATCGTCGGCGAGGGAACGTAGGCGTAATCTTGTGATTTACGCTGTATTTCGCGCATCTTCTTTTCACGGTTGAGCCACCTCGGCTAAATCATTCCGAATTCACCGACGCAGAAACGCACCAGGGTGATTATGCGTTTGATCTATGAACGGCAACGCTCCTCACTAGAAATGATTTTTTTTCTCAAGTTTTGGAGAATCAGGGAAAAAATATAGGCGATGAAATGTGAAATTATATTTGCAATGACGGACGAAGACGCAGCTGCTTTTCTACATTTTTACTTTTGTCCGTGAAAAATGAATGAAATTCAATGCAATTTTTCAGAGAATGTTGTTCAGTACTTAAAGTTCCAGCAAAGTTGTCAATTATCGGGACGGAGGTCACACAAAGCCAGATTACTCCTTCGCCGAGCTTTCGGAACAATTTATTTCCTTCATCAGGGCTTGCGGAGATCATCATGGTGTCAGCATTAATTATAGGAACATTAAAACATTAAATTTTGGTGACTGTGTCAAAATCTAAAAACTAACCGTTAACGTTAATAACCGGTTAACGTTAACCGTAAACGTTAACGTTAATAACCGGTTAACGTTAACCGTAAAAGTTAACGTTAATAACCGGTTAACGTTAACCGTAAACGTTAACGTTAATAGTAACTGTAATTAGTAAACTATAAAAACTAACCGTTAACGTTAATAACCGGTTAACGTTAACCGTCAACGTTAACGTTAATAACCGGTTAACGTTAACCGTAAACGTTAACGTTAATAGTAACTGTAATTAGTAAACTAAAAACTAACCGTTAACGTTAATAACCGGTTAACGTTAACCGTCAACGTTAACGTTAATAGTAACTGTAATTAGTTAACATTGGTTGTTGTCGCTGATACATAATTGTGAGGTTGAGGTGGAGATAAAAAACGCGACAAGTTCTCCTTATAATTTCTTCTTGGTTGGCTTATAATTTCTATTCATTCGAGCGCTTTCGCTCTCACGGGCCTCTTCAGGAAACATCTGGAATTGATACGTGTAGGGGTAAGTATTCCTAAAGTGCTCGAATGAATAGAAATGATAAGGAGAACTTGTCGCGTTTTTTATCTCCACCTCAACCTAACAGTAATTAGTAAACTAAAAACTAACCGTCAACGTTAATAACCGGTTAACGTTAACCGTTAACGTTAACGTTAATAGTAACCGGTAACGTTAGTTTTTGACACAGTTACCAAAATTTAATGTTTTAATGTTCCTATAATTAATGTTGACACCATGATGATCTCCAAGCCCTGATGAAGGAAATAAATTGTTCCGAAAGCTCGGCGAAGGAGTAATCTGGCTTTGTGTGTGACCTCCGTTCCGATAATTGACAACTTTATGCGATCTTTAGTTCGCAAAAATATTGCAATTTTTACTCAGAAACCACTGCCTAAATATCAAGCTATCAATTTTTTTTAAATTATTTTATTCAATCATCGATCTTCATATTTTTGCTTTTCACAATTTTTTTCTTTTTATTTCTTTTTGTAATGGATTTGGAAGAAATTGAATGACGTGTCTTTCGCAGGGACAACATAGCCTTAGTTTTTCCATTGTAGTTCGAAATAAAGGTTAACCGTCCGCTATGTTTATTTCCCTACGCCTGGTTGTTCGTGATTATGAACTTTTCCGCGTTAGCGATCGAAACCGAAACAAAACTACGCGGGCATATTCAAGGTCACTCTGTACATGCCATCGTCCGAAGGTTTCATCGAGTTCCCAACATAAGTAATTTACATGATTGTAAAACTGTTCTTTTTACCATCCTTCCTACTTTGTATAGAAATATTCCGAAAAAGGTCAAACAGTCACGAATGCAGTTGGAATAATCGTGAAGGCGTTTTGGAACGTGTTGATATGCTGTTCAACATCGATCAGCTCGGCTATTTCGACAAGTTAATGAAAGATTTTACTATTTCGTTTGGCCGGATCGAGGTGGCAAATCTACGAGAAAGCGTGATCTTCGTATTTCTTATTATGGTAGCCCGTAATATCGGTTGATTGACCTATCGGTAGATTGAATATAGCCCTCATCGTTAATTTTTTTTCTCTCTGCTGAGCATGTGTTGGAATATAATCTCGGCGCATGAGAGTGTATATAGAGCAATTTCCAAATTAAAAGCTAAGTTTTTTGCGTAACGGTACAGTCGAAGAAAGTATTTGAGGACCATTCCAACGAGTATAGAACTACTTTTATAGCTCCAAAACTCTCGAGTTCATGCCAAATTTCTGAAAATCACCCATATTCGACACAAAAGCTGCGATAACTCGAGAACCAATAAAGCTATCGACCCCGCGTTGGTCTCATTCGATTCAGCGTCCAAAAATCTATAGAAATTGACACCAAACACACCTTTGAAAACATTCGAAAACAGGAATTTTCTCCTCCTCAAAACCCCCCCAAAAATACCCTTAAAATTGAGGTAGCTGTTTGGCTGAAGAATTGAGCCATTGACAGACCAAGATTGTTTTTTGGTCAAAACTTCATGAATTAAGTTTATATAGTTTCGTCCGAAAAGTGTTGACGGCGGACGGACAGATTTTTTTCATTGAATTGCATCAAATTTTGAGATTTTTGAGAAAAATTTTTTCTTGGGCGATTACAACGGTTTATTATTGGATAATGAACCAAAAGCGAATAAAGCTGAACTACCGTGTGTGATCCTAATTACGTGTGTCATCCTTCATCTACTCCACATAAGTAATATTTTATGAGTTCTAATATTATACAGTTTTTGGGAGTTCGTTATAGTGGTAACTGTTGGAATTGTCATCGCACCAGAACTTGGTACCAGAAACCATTACCAACGTGGAAACCAAAATGTTTTCACTACGGACAATTCTTTCCATTCCCAATTTTGCAAGTGCATTCTTCTGTGTTGAAATGCAGCTCTGCTGTTTTAATAGTAACACCTTGTACATAGCTTAAAAATAGTGAACGATTTTTACGGGAGTTGAAAAACTGTTGACGAACTAAACAATTTTGCCGGCCAATTCTTCAGCTCTACTGGATAATCATATATTTAATCATTTTTTAAACATATATATTTTTTACTATTATTTTTTATATGATTTTTTTTAATTTAATTTTATATTTTATTTATTTATATTTTTTATATAGGTATTTTTTATTATTTTTTATATAGGTATTTATATTTTTCATTATTTTTTTATATATAAATATATAATTTTTATTATTTTTTATATAGGTATATATATTTATTATTATTTTTAATTTAGTCCCAGCCCAAGACAGTAGATTGCAAGATGAAAAGAATAATTCAAATATCAGTCGACATGCCAGGACGGAGGTCGTGCTCCTCGCGGATGACGCCCTGATGATTTATTCGGTCGTAACTGTGAAAAGATTAACCCGAAGGAGGTCCGAGATTCACGATTCTGCCCTACAACGAACGTCATTTTGTAACGAGAAATTAGTAATGAGTTAGCCGTCGAGATGAATCGGGTTGGCGAAATTAGATTATGTCCCTGGGTAATAAAGTTCACAATGCGATTTAATATTGACCTGGATCGACGAATAAATACTATTTTATGATTATTTTTACAATTTTTATTTTTCCTTCTGTACGTCGCATTTTTCAGATAATATTATTGGAGTGACAAACTTGACACAAGATGCCCCAAGGGCGAAAAAACGAGGCGAATAAAAGGAACTATAGAGGAATAGCAGGCAAATTATATCTTTCCTAATAAATATTTTTATTTTTTATTTACTTATTTCTCTCTGCGTAAGTATCGATGAATAAATGCTGCTTTTATTATTTTAATTTTGCTGTTCTTGATAGAGATTGATATTTGATTATATTATCGTGCTGGCATTCAATTTATAAATATTTTCGGTATCACTGAAACACAGGCAAAATAGAAGTACGGTGTGATTTGTTTCGAGCGAAGTTTTCTTTACTAACTATCGAACAGCACTTTTTTATTGCAATTAATTTGATAAAGTTCAACACCGTTCAATAAATTTGCATTTTAGCAAAAAAGTAGCGACAAGTCCTGTTTTCACGGTTTTTCCGGAGTAGAGATTTGAAGAATATGGGTAAAGTTCTTGGAATTGATTAGATTGATTCCAATCAATTATCCAAAAAAAAAAATCAATCTAATTTAATCGAATTTTGGGAAAATATTTTCCCTGTAAGTAGTTCAAATTAGACGTGTTTTCCGCTAAGGGGATAAATAGAGAAGCAATTCATAAATACAGCGTTTTCTTTTCTATTCTATTTTAATTTTTACAGGCCGCTAAAATCAATTTATTTGAACGATCGAGGTCCTAAAAAGTTTTATTGCGTGTAGATGACGCTTGATTTGTATCTTCAGCATCGCGTAAAGTGCTTTTACGTTATTCGCATATTTCGTCGTTTTGGTTTATTATTTAATAGTAGGCCATTGTAATTGCTCAAGAAATTTTTTTAATAACTCCTACTTCTATCACACTGAGTGAGAGAATCCGAACAAAATTTTAGAAATTCACCAAACGTTTGTGCATTGTAATGAAGTTATTCGGCCCTCAAAACCATGCTATATGTTGAAAATTTAACGCTGAATTCAAATCATTTAACAAAAATGCTGAGGATTGTGTAGTTATTTTTCTACAAGCATAAACAGTTCAAAAAACGTGATTTTGAAACAAATGTTTTAGAAATACGGCCTAGAAAGTATCTCCTTTTAGTCCAATCAATGCCAAACTTTGATCGCGCAAACTAGACTCAAAGACTCAAATTTGAACTACCTATCAAAGTTTACAAACTATGAAAAAAAAAACAGTTTTCGTTTAGAAGTTATAAGGTCTCAAACATAGGTCCATAAAAACATCGATTGCTCCCTTAATAAGGCACCTAAAATTGATTTTTTTACCATCGTTGGAAAGCTCTTGACATGTACTTCCAAGTGCAATAATGTTCATATTTTTTTTCTCGACGTGGTTGGGAACGGTGCTCGAAAAACCTCAAAAATGTGAAAATCGGCATCACGTTTTTTGTTACACTTTCTTCTCTACACGCCATATCAGAATGCCGACCAAAAATAGGAGCTAGACACTCATAGGCAGATAAATTATGAACAAAGTGACATAAAAAACAAAACAATCGAGCAATTTTTCTAGAAGTTATACAAAGTCAAAACTTGCTGTTTTCGCGAAAATCACGTTTTCCAGCATTTCTCCGGATCTGCGGACGTAACTTCTAACATCTGTATCTCGGTGGTGTCACAATTGCTTTGAAACTACAACAATTTTAATTTATATTTTTCATTCTTAGTTCAAGCGAGTTCAATAAAAGCATTACGTTCTGATGTGCAATTGTGATCCTACAGAATGGCGACGAGAAGAAAAAAATCGAGTAACATCGCAGCAAAACAGCGATATTATAGGAGCAGAAACTCCAGCGAGAAGATTGAATCTCAAAGATTTCGATATCGAAAGCTTCAACTCAGAAGCCGAAGAATGGGAATACTGGTATTATCGATTTACTTTTGCAATCAATGCTTGTGAATTTGACAACGAAAATGACAAAAAAAAATCATCTTCTAGCTAAAGTAAGTGCAAAATCTTTTCGCACGTTGGTCGACCATTTTTTATCCGGAGAAATTGGAAAATTTGTCGTTCGACGGATTGATAATCGTTTTGAAAAAGCACTACGGGAGAAATGACATTTACTGTGTGAGCGTTTGAAATTCAGAAAACTTGCCAGAAGTGACTCAGAACCTGTCACAGAATACGTGGCGCGGTTAATCCTACAGTAACTACTGGATGGAATCGATTTAAAAAAATCATGGGACCTACCTGGATAATAACCCTTTCAACCAAAAAAAGCAACCCGATCGGACTTACAGGAGCTGAAAGCCAGCGGACAACACATAAAAAGTAAAAAAAAAAATTAAAATTAAATAAAATTATTTTTTTAAATAGGTAATATTCTTGCCCATTTTTCTCCATCGAATTCGCATTCCTCGTCACCATTTTCGTCAATCTTGTTTGATTATTAGTTGGACGATACCGCTAGATTATATTATACGAGTTTCCGCGAGGAGCTGAAAAATCATACCGTGAAACTATGATGCTATTTGAAGTTCATGATTATAATGAATTCACGATTCGTGACCGTCCATACGTCAATTCGGAACGACCACTATGCCCTTGAAGACGCCTCAACTGGTCCGAACAATAATCATAAGGCCAATTCCGTTCACGATTTCGCCGGTCGTTAAAAATGTCAAAATCGCCTAGAGGGAAAATCTTTCGGGAACGGTAATTTCGATCTCTCCCGAAAAAAGGCGGCTATTGATTTTTGTGAAAGATAAGAGGATAGATCACGAAACTATAGGTCATTATCGGCTTTGAAGTGGCGGCCACTTAGACACGGTTCTCATGAACATTTTCGCCTTCCAAATCGTAAAACGTTAAATTCCGAACGATATTCTGAATGAGTTGAAAATTGTCGGCTAATAGATTTTGAGAATATTTTAATTCCGGTAGAATTATTCCGATCTCCATAGAGCTAACTATGAAAAACTCTTGAACTATGAAAAATCATTTCTGTTATTGAGTTTGCCCGCATACATATTTTTCTGAAAAACCTTGGAAAATACTAATTTTCTCCCCCTCAAAACCCCCCAAAAATGCTCTTAAAATTGATTTATATAGTAGGTAGTAGTAGTTTCTATAATTTGGTATGTAGGTGGTGGGTATTGTACTTAGTATCATAAAGTATTGTGTTTTTCAACATGTGCGAAGTTGTAGCAGAATTAGACATAACAACTGTAAGTTTTCCAAGATTTGTATTTTGCAGAGTGGATAACTCGAACAAAAACTCGTCAATTCAGATGTTTGAATATACCAAAAGATAGGTAATTTAATTGTCCACATTTTCCTAATGTAATGTACCTATCCATTTTTCAACGGTTTTTGCGTTATTCAACAATATTAGTAGAGTGTACACGAAAATATCACATTTTTCAACTTTAAACGTTCTTTTCATCTATTTATTGCAAAAGAAACAAAAAACAAAGCATATATTATTGATATACACATCATCAGCTATCATTATGCTGAATTTGAGCGAAATCGATTGCAAAAAATTTTTCGCAAAAAATCCAAGGGGTACCCCTGCGATTTTTTTCAACCGAACAGTTAACGATTTTTTACTCCTCTCTCAATACAGATAAAAATCTGAAATTTTTAGGAAAGGTGCGTCTAACCGAGATGTATTTTTGTGATTTTTTTTTATTTCTCGGAAAAATCTGCAAATGGTCCAAAAAAATCAGCTTTTGAAAGTTCGAAAATTGGACTTCAACCGTGATTTTCGGGGTCAAAATGAATGTTATTCAATTGTTTTATTATGCAGGAGTCTTCATGTGAACGCCTTACACACGTACATAGCAAAAAATTTGGTGAAAAAAATTTAAACAGAGCCAGAGAAATTATTTTCCGTAAATCGACTTTTTCGCCGGCCGAAATTCCCAGCTCCGCTGGCATCGGTAATAGTGAAAAATTAAATTTTCGTTTTTGAAAGCTATTCTTATAGGAAATTTAACGCTGAATCCGAATTCGACGTCAAAACGGCGGAAATTTCACGACAACTATCAGTTTTTACTAATTTCAGTACTACACTTTCATGTTTTTCAACTTTGAAAATACTTACAGTCTTGTTAATTAATGATTCCTACAGGAAATTCGACGTAGGATTCGAATTTGAAGTGAAAACAATAGAATTCAAACGATTAATTATATTTTCAAATTTTTTTCGATTTTCACACTTTCGAAGTTACAACTTTGGAATTTTTTTCGTCACGTTCGTGAAATTTGAATGATTAGGTGCAGTGGAAGAAAACAGAGGAAATTTAATGTAGAATCCATTAAAAATAAAAAAAGGATAGTGTATCAATTAGCTCACGAGATATATTCCACTTTATGAAAAAAAAAAAAAACGTGTTTTGAGTTTTCTTCGATCGTGAATAGCTCCGCGGGGACATAACATAAAAATATAATTAATTACACCAAATTGTAGGATTTCAATACCTATGTAAAAGTGGTCGGTTCAAGAGTTTTTCGCGGAAAACAGGCAAAAAAAAAACGCGAAAATCCGGGTCATAAAATTTTAAAGCGCAATATAACTAAAATGAAGGCCTAATTAAAAAAAATGATTTTGCCAGCCGGTGAGTTTGCTCCAATTTGACGAATATTGTTCAACATTTCGATTACCTATTGCCAGTTTTTCAATCAATCCTTACCCTCGATTTTGAATATTCAACTTCGAGCCCCTCTAGCTCGTACTAAAATCAACCGACGAACGAATTCCTGTAGTTTTTCGTTTAAAGAATTTCATTATCTACAAAAAGCTACGGTAACATTTCAAACTCCAATGAGAATATTTCGAGTAAATCGTGTACGACTGCGCGAAAACGTGGGTTCCGAAAAGGTCGAAATTTTACATCGATTCTACATTAAATTTCCTTCATTTTCTTCCACAGCACCTAATCGATCCCATTTCGCGAACGTGACGAAAAAAAAGTATGAAAGTTGAAACTTCAAAAGTATGAAAATCGTGAAAAATTCAAAAAATATCATTAATCGTTCGAATTTGATTTTTTCTACTTCGAATTCGAATTCTACGTCCGATTTCCTGTAGGAATCATTAATTAATCAAATTTGATCCGTACTGTAAGTATTTGAAACGGATTTTCAAAGTTGAAAAACGTAGGAGTGGCGTAGTATTAAACCTGGGAAAACTAATGTTGGTCGTCAAATTCCCGCCGTTTTGACGTCATATTCGGATTCAGCGTTAAATTTCCTATAAGAATAGCTTTCAAAATCGCTCAAAAACGAAAATTTAATTTTTCACTATTACCGAGCTCGGAATTTCGGCCGGCGAAAAAGTCGATTTACGGAAAATAATTTCTCTGGCTCTGTTTAAATTTTTTTCACCAAATTTTTTGCTATGTACGTGTGTAAGGCGTTCAAATGAAGACTCCTGCATAATAAAACAATTGATTAACATTCATTTTGACGCCTAAAATCACCGTTAAAGTCCAATTTTTGAGCTTTCAAAAACCGATTTTTTTGGACCGCTTGCAGATTTTTCCGAGAAATAAAAAAAATCACAAAAATACATCTTGGCAAGACACAACTTTCCTGAAAATTTCAGATTTTTATCTGTATTGAGAGAGGAGTAAAAAATCGTTAACTGTTCGGTTCAAAAAAATCGCAGGGGTCCCCCTTGGATTTTTCGCGAAAAAGTTTTTGTTACCGATTTCGCTCAAATTCAGCATAATGATAGTTGATGATGTGTATATCAATAATATATGGTTCATTCTTTGTTTCTTTCGCACTAAATAGATGAAAATAACGTTTAAAGTTGAAAAATGTGATTTTTTCGTGTATAGTCTACTAATATTGTTGAATAACGCAAAAACGGTCGAAAAATGGATAGGTACATTACATTAGGAAAATGTGGGCAATTAAATTACCTATCTTTTGGTATATTAAAACATCTGAATTGACGACTTTTTGTTTGAGTTATCCACTGTGCAAGTTGCAAATCTTAGAAAACTTACAGTTGTTATGTCTAATTTTGCTCCTACTTTGCTCCAGTTGAAAAACACAATACTTTATGATACTAAGTACGATACAATCCCCACCACCTACATACCAAATTATAGCAACTACTACTACTACAATAACAACTGTAGATTCCCACTCTCCGTACACAAATAATAACTACTATACCAATGCCTAGTATATATAGTAGTATATAATAATATATAATAGTACATAATATAGAATAGAATAGTATAGGATCTATTCTATATAGTATATATAGATTAGAATATAGTATAGAATCTATTCTATGTAGTATAATATATAATCGAATAGTATAGAATATAATAGTATATATAATAACTACTATACCAATACCTATATTTTAAGTATATATATAGTAGTGACAGGGACTACAACCCCACAAAATAATATGTAAGGTACGAGAGGAGTGGCGCAGCCCCTCCGATTGGCTGAGGCGGGGGGCGCTGAGCCCCTAGTTATAGTTAACAATCCGTTTTTCGGTAGGAACATTTACAAATGTTCGGAATGATTACTATCACAATCGGATAGTCTTCTTGAATCATTTTTGAAGCGAAGGAATAATAAAACACTGTTCTTTCTCGGTTTAATAAAATCCAAATGTCGATCGTATGAGCGAATTGTGTCCCAACAGGATGAAAAACGCCGGCGCACTGCAATCAGTCACGATAAATTCAAGATACCCATCAACCTCCGAGTTCACAGCTGTTGAGATCCTGTTAGAGTCTAATTTTGAAATAAACGGGTTGCTGCAATGGCCGAGCCGTAACATTTCCCGGAGCCCGGAGGCAAACGAGATCGGCGATTTATCAGCCGTGATCCTCAAGTGCGCAATATTCAGTGTGAAAGGCAGTTAAGGTACACTTCAGTCAAAAAGATCGAACCGTTTTCGTGCTATGATGAACCTATGCACTCGACATTGCAATGGAATGCGTGTGAGGGATCATGAAAGACCAGATTGGTCGTGAAAGTCAACGAGAAGGCGTGTTCTATTGGACTGCTATTAGCGGCAATATCAGTTCGCCACAGAATCACGCGATGTGGACAGCCCAGAGGTTTCGAGGGCGATGAAAAGGCCTTGCAAATTATTGTACAGCGGTTTTTAATTCCTTCGGTTCAATTACGATTTAAGGAAACCATCGGTGATAGTAATTATACCGAAAATATATTATTAATGATTTTTATTAAGTATTAATGATATATATTCTTATTAATGATGACCTATAGCTACAGAAATTCAAATTTTTTCGAGAATCATGGCATAACTAGTTGAAAAAATAAGTCATCATGCCACAGCTAAGCTCTTTTTTGTATAGAGGCAAAATTCGCCAAAAAGTTGATCACATGCTAATTTCAGGTCCCTACCGGAGGCAAAACAACACCTAAGGTCAATATTAGCCTCAATTTATGGAAATGAAGGTGTTTTTTCTTTCTCCAGAAAACCTGGGGAAATTTAGTTATGCCATGATGGATCTTAAACGACGATATGCGAACGAGGTATGTCGAAAAACGGGGACGAAATTTTTGATAAATCTGCACAAAAGCGGCGACAACTTGGGAACAAGAATCTATCGACCTCGCTATGGTCGGAAAATCTATGAAAATTGATACCGGATAGATAATAGAGCCATCGCTAGCCAAGTGTTGACGGCGAATTTTGGTTAATTATTCAATAACGAACCATTGCAATCGCTCTAAAAAAAAATTTTTTCTTACCCCCTCAAAATTTAATTTTCAACGTTACAAGGCATGTAGAATCCGAATATCCAATTTAAAACTGCAAATGATTGTGCAGTGGTTTATTATTACTTCGTTTGAATAATGGTTTAAGAAGACTTGTGATAATAATTATTCCGAACATTTGCGAACGTTCAAACCGAAAACAGATTGGTAAATATAGGAAAAAACTCCGTAGCTATAACTATTGTAATTTTAAACATTTTTTTTTCTTAATTTCCAAATTAAAATCGGAATTTTTCGCCTTACGGTATAGTTGAAGAAATGAATGAAGAGTATTCCAACGAGTATAGAACGATTTTTATAGCTCCAAGAACTCTCGAGTTTTACACTCATGTCAAATTTCTGGAAATCTCCCAAATTCGACACTAAAGCTGCGATAAGTCGAGAACCAATAAAGCTATCGATCCCGCTATGGTCTCATTCGATTCAGCGTCCAAAAATCTATAGACATTGATACCAAATACACATTCTTCTGGAAAACCTTGGAAAATATGAATTTTCTCCCCCTCGAAATCCCCCAAAAATACCCTTAAAATTTAACTACCAATGTGGTTCAAGAGTTGGGTCGTCATAGGACCGAGATTGATTTTTGATGACATTTTTTCTGGTGATTCTACACGCCTTGAAACGTAAAACATCAAATTTTGAGGGGTTAGAAAAAAAATTTCTTCAGCGATTACAATGGTTTATTATTGAATAATAAACCAAAAAATTTCTAATCCTCTCGAAAAACAGATTGATAACCATAGGGGAAAACTCCGTAGCAACTATTGTAATTTTAATCAATTTTATTTTTCTCAACTCACAAATTGAAAGCTAAATTTTTTGCCTAACGGTACAGCAGAAGAGAGTGTTCGACGAGCATTCCAACGAGTTGATTTTTATAGCTCCAAGAACTCTGAAGTTCATGCCAAATTTCTGAAAACCTCAAAAACTCGACAATAAAGCTGCGATAACTTGAGAACCATTAAAGCTATCGACCCCACAATGTTCTCATTCGATTCAGCGTCCAAAAATTTATATAGAAAATTAATATCAACTGTAAACATCGAACTTATGAAATATTAGACAAAAGAGGAAAATGGGCAATGAAAAACGAACAGATCAGACAGCAACGTATATTTAATATTCTCTATTTCAAAGTAACTCAAGGAAAGCCAAGTATACCTGGGAAGGTTTATTTGAATTTTTTTCAAAGTAGAATTTCGGCTTAGATTAACTAATAGAAACCTTAAAAAAAAAAAGCCTTAACGAAAACCAGAGCTGTGACACCATTGTTTTTTAATAAAAATAATACTTTCGTCAATTTCATGACCTTAAACGTAAATTAAATACAATGTTCATTATTAAGTTAATTACTTATTTAGTGTTTTTTCTCTTTTTTTTTTAATTTCTTTGTGTTTTGAACAGCAAGAAATGAAATTGTTTGGTTGCCAAATTGCGACTAGCTGAAGGTGAAAAACGGGAAAAACCGTTAAGTTTTCGCTACCGGAAGTGGATAAACCGGAGAAAAGATGAACGCAAGTCATTTTTTTCGTATTTCTGTCACACCAAAGGAGAATGAGTTTCTTTATTTTTCAGGAGATAACAAGAGTACAACAAATTTCTCTTCCAGCAGTAAAATGTAACGGAACACCGATAAATATAATTTAAAATAACTCAAGATATTTAAGTTCGAAACGGGAGGGCGAAATGAATAGCAGTTTCTTGATAGAAGCGATGTAGAAACTAGGATTGTGCAGGAAAAAAAGCGCTCCCCTAAGTAAAATATGAAAGTTCAATAAAGCATTTCAAAGCGCGGAGGGGGAGGAATTAATTGAAAACAAGGTTTTATCTGCTATAGTTTCAGCAAATATACAATCGATAACTCATTTTCGCCAGCATACAGTGATTTACGCACTTTTGAAAATTTTCCACAATAATTAGGTAGGGAAAATTTTCAACGACGATAAAAATCAGCAGAAAAAAAAACAGTAATTACCTTAAATTCTAAATACAGAAATATTTTGACGGAGAAAACAGAAAAGCAAGGGCGTAACACGTACATAAAGTCGACACAGACTCGCAAGCGATGAATGGAAGTGAATTTTTTTGGCGAACAAAGCGAATGAATACAAAACTAGATCAACCCATTTTTTAATCTTTCGGAAACGTGTTCCAAAATAACGCATTATACTTAGTTCCATACGATAATATATATCTCTCTTATTCTCTCTATATAGTCACCTACGACTCGTTTTCTCTTCCTTTTATAATACACAGCATTGTGAGAAATTGTCAACACCAACTATACAATCGCAAGTAGACCCAAGAGCTAGTCTCCGGCGTTACAATAGGATTATATAATAATACGTTTGAAGAGTTGAGACGAAGAAAACGAAAAATGGCAGTAATCCCTTTGGAAAGGCTAGAAATATTGCAAAGTTCTATTTTTCATCCGATGTAGTTAGTTGATTTTCATTTCGTACTTTTAAATATATTTCTAAATAAAAAAAAAATTATCATTTTTTTTGCTTTTAAATTTATTTATAGTATTTATATGCATTTATATCATAGAAGAGTCTATAAGTTAAAATCGATGGGGCGATAGGGATCCGGTGAATGGAACGTTGTCAAGCGCCGCTCCTCGGCTGAAATCAGAATAACAGGTCAATGAGGATTTGGAATCGCTTGTGACATAAATATATTAGTTTCTATTCAACCCATGTTCCTAATTTTAATCAGAATCTTTTTATATATATTTGTTTTTAAAACCCCTCTAATGTAAACTGTGATAATTTTTCCTTCGCCTATTGAACTTATGTAAGTAGAATACAGTTTGATTAAAAATTTTTATATTATATTTAACTTTAACCGAAATAACATTCCAGGTCATTGGGAAACCAGGCAGATAAGATGTGATTTAATAAAACCTAATAACAGAGCCGACTTGGCTGTGGACCCGATGGCTCCAAGTAAGTAGCTTAAGAATTCTGTCTTTCATAATTGCCCTGTGCCTCCATGGTAACGAACATTAAACTATATAATACTTCGGTTGCCCTGAAGATGCCCGAACGGGCGAAAGTAGTCCAGCAAATAAAGAATCGGAGAATAAATCGCCTGGTTTTTCTCCCCCTCACACCCCCCTGGATATTGAAAAATGCGATGACAAGGAAAATAATAAATTATTTTTTACCAATTGAGAGGAGAGCCTTTTTGGCTGGTAATCATTCATTAAAATATGATCAAGCGCTTGATATATATTTAATTTTTTTTTTTTTTCAACGCAATTCGCTGTTGATAATTTTGAAAAAACTCACAGCAGCTTTACGAGTGTTTAAGTGTGAAAAAACTCCTTTTCTTGCTGCCTTCCTTTTCAGGTGCAACACCAGCAGGGAGCGTCTGGGCGCGTGAGGTGCCCGCAGTAGCTTCGGTGGCCCTGCAGAGGGCGTCAACCCATCTACGCATTTCTTCGTCATCTTTGGACTGCATCAGGTACTCCGAACCGTTGGCCAACCTAGAAAACAATTTAAAAAAATTAAAGACAGCTGTTTATCTAAAACCATTCTACCCCCTTCCAAGCCTGATGAAACATGTTCCTTCGACAGTACTGCAATTAATTACCCAAACAACCAGCAGAAAGCGTCGCAGTAGTTTTTCCGTTTAGTCACATTTTTTGGTTTAGTATCCAATAATAAACCATTATGATCGCCCAAGGAAAAAATTTTATAGCCAACCACAAAATTTGATGTATTACGTTTTAAGGCATGTAGAATCCGAATATCCAATAAAAAAATTTCTATCCGTCCGCCGTCAACACTTATTTTACGAAACCATAAAAGCTGGATAATTGAAATTTTCACCAAAAATTAATCTTTGCCTGACGATGGCCCAATTCTTGAACCACATTGCTAGCTCAATTTTAAGGGTATTTTTGGAGGGTTTTGAGGGGGAAAATGTCTTATTTTCCAAGGTTTTCCATAAAAATGTGTATTTGGTATCAATTTCTACTGATTTTTGGACACTGAATCGTATGAGACCATAACGAAGTCGATAGCATTAATAGTTCTCTAGTTATCGCAGCTTTTGTGAGGCAAGTTCAGGATTTTGAGAAATTGGGCGAGATGGTATAACGAGAGACTTGCTAGAGCTACAAAAAACGCACTGAGCTCGTTGGAATGCTCGTCAAAAACTCTCCTCAGCTGTATCGTTAGGCGAATAATTCAACTTTTAATAAATAATTAATAGTGAATTAAAAAAAAAAAAAAAAAATTGAGTTGGAGTTAGCTGTACAGACAACGCCAATAAGCAATGTAACTAGCAACAGCCCTACTTTCGCTAGTAAAATTGCTAGTTGGCCTCGCCTGTACAGCTAACTCCAACTCAATTTTGTTGGTGAAGTCCAACATGAGAAAAATAATTAAAATTACGATATTTGCTATGGATTTCGGCGAACTTTCTCACCTCCACAAAATTTGATGTTTAGCGTTTCAAGGCTTGTAAAATCCGAATATTAAAAAAAAAGAAAAAACACGGGAAGTAGCACTTAGAAAAAAAGTCCTTGGAAAATTGCCATTTGTCCAAAAATGATCAGTTTCTGATCTCAGGAAAATCCGTCAAGTTTTTACCAGTCTAAACATTATTTAAGAATAAGTCGCTCTTTCTTCCCCTATAAATGAGCAACTACAAATTAACGATATTCTTGCACTTACTTGATCTTGAATACGTTCTTCTTCTTCGTATAGTCGGTGGCGACTTCAACCGTGGCTCCTGCGAGGGAGATCGGCGACTCGCCCTTGTAATACGACTCTGGGGATGATTTCGCTGCCTTCGAGTCTTTGTACGACAGGAGAAGATTCCCTTTGACGATCACGTACATCTCGTGCCAAGACCTGAGAAAAATTTGCCCTCAGTTAACGAGTTATATTTTTCCTCCAAAAACATTGCTCAAACAAGAGCAATTCGGTGACAGGAGGCGCTGAAAGCCATTTCTATGACGTATTTAATAAAGAATCAATTCAGCAGTAATTTTCTTCATATTAAAACAATTTTTCGAGAGTTCAAGCTTTGAAGGAAATTAGCTTCCAAGAAATGAGCCACTAAGATTAAATTAGTACAACACATTGTCAAGATAGCGGAGTGAAATATGCCGGGCCTTCCGGAGACAAAAATGCCAACAATTGGCAGAAAAAGAACGTCGCAAAGCTCTATATTGGATGCTCTCACTTGCAGGTGATATTGTAGGTGGATTTCACACATGTACGGAGTAATTTAAATCTGATTAAAATACATACCGACTCAATCTGAACGTTCTACATTGAAACCATACATCGTTAAAAGATTTTAAATAATAAAATCAATTATAAACATAATTGGAACGACCGAAAAAATTGTCCAAACACAGCGAGTACTTAAACTATACAAAAATTGAGAGCCAACGGAAAACTCAAGCTACAAGTGATGAGTTGTGATTATAGTAACCACAACTCCAAAACATAGACCGGACCGAAATTTTCAAAATCAAGGTACCGTATCGAGATTTTTTAATTTTATTCGGTTACAGTTCTACAAAAAAACTTGTCGAAGGCTAGAACGTCTCTTACCGTACTTTTTTTATCGTCAGAGGCTAATTTAAGAGACTCCAACGAAATATTTTCTTGAGAAACGGGAAGTTCGACATTTTTCGGGTGCGTAAACTTTCCGCGCTTATGAACAGCTACAAATTATATTAATGCTTTAGAAAACATCAAAGTCGTGAATCGGCCTGAAGTTTTTTTTTTTTTAAATTTCATTTTTCCCATGATATTATTAGGTATTGAAAATATAGTTCTTCTGAATTTAAACGGATAACCAAAAGAAGGTTGAGAATTTCAACAAGGTTTCCCTTTAAAAATTCGTTTGGATTAATTTGAATTTCACGGTATTACTATCTAATGAATTAAATTCACAAAACAAGTTTCATAGATTTAGCATAAATTTTTCCACTTGAAATCTGAGTATACTGACCTGTTGGACGCTTTTTTCATCGCCTCCCAAACATGTTTCCTCACGAGGTTGCCTTCAATCAGAACTTCACCTGCTTGCGGGCTTGGACGCTCTGCAAAGGAAAATCGACAATTAATCGACTGTTTTTCGCAGGAGGAAAACAATTCAAGTCATCGAATTATCAACGAATAATCGGACGCTATTCCGCGGAAAATCTGAGAGCGGTGAAAAAATTAAATCCACTGAAAATCCGGCAATTTCGACAGATGAATTTCTATTAACTTTAACTCTTTAGTGTATAATTCAAGTTGATATTTTTGTTCGTGGAAATTGCGAGTAAAACCAAAGATAACGCGAGCAATTACAAGGACGCGATTTCAACTGTCGGACGAGACGTGAGAAAATGGAAAACTGCATAGAATGACAAGAAGCTCAAAGTATGACTAATCCTAAGCATTTATCAACTTCTAAACGTTCGCGAAAGTAGGAAATGGGAAACGTTTTGTTTGAAAACGAAGAAAGATGAGTCTCACAATATTGATTTTCGACGGTTTCTTCGCGGATTATTTTTACAAGAATTGGTACAATCGGGGATTTGCGGTTTTGTTGGTATTATTGTTGTTATTGTAGATTAATTTTTTATTATTGTCGTTATTTTTGTTGGTTTGTTGTCATTTCTTGTGTATTGACGCGAGACAAAAAAAAAATACCTAGCAAGGGCGAATTGAATTTTTTATTTTTTTATTGATTATTTACGCTAGTCCTAAATCTAATTTTTTCATAATCTCGTATCAACTCTGAACAAGTGAGCAACATCGGATGACATGATAAAATTGTTACAAAGTCAACTGATTTCATTAGAATGAATAAATAAGCGGCTACCTAAATAAATTTGAAATAGAAAACATTTCTGTATCACTATTATGAAATATAATTTTCAGTGAACAAATATATTTATGTGTATGTTTTTTTACTAAAAATTATTGAAAAAATATGTGTATGTTTTTTTCAACTAAAAACTATTGAAAAAAATACGTGTATGTTTTTTTTTAACTAAAAATTATTTTAAAAAAATATAAGTTTATACATTTTTTTTAAACTAAAAATTGAGTAAAATTTTGCTCAAACTCGCAATGTTAGATATATGATAGAACATATATTATTTCAAACACATTGTTATCAATTAGTTTTGATACGTTATGAAATTATTTTGGGCAATATAATTATTACTTTTAACAACTTACTGGAGAGAGGATTTTATCGGATTAGAATAGAATGAATTCACAACAAGTATCGATAGAAGCCAGATTTCGTAGTGAAACAAATTTGCCCACTGAAGAGGAAAAAGAATTATTGGAGCATAAAAAACGAAGATTCCAATTGGAGCTTTCACACGAAAAGCAAAAAAGGCTGTTGAACAAGAGCATTTGAAATAAATTCATCATCTTCTATCGGGATATTTGGCACCTCGGTTGCTACAAGAATCTCAAGCTCAAAAGCCGCGCGAGAAAAAAATATGGCTCGTAAGAAAAAGGATTCGCAACGAAGATTTAAATACAATATCGATAAAGAACCAAATCTACGAACAAACCTACAGAATAATTACACGGGAATAATGTTAGATACCGAATAGAAAACACAAAATCTGAATATATCTTCCTGCACTAGAAGTATGCAGCGAATTTCAATATATCACATACTTGTCGATAATCGCATGAACGAATAGTGACGGCATGCCATGAGTGAAGGCGGTCGAACCTGTCATGCAAATGTGTTCGAAAATGCGACCGAACTCGACGTTGAAAATGCGACAAGAAGAAGCACTTCTAAGCCGGACACTGAGCGCATTGAAAGCGATGAGGATGTCATGCTATCACTCGGTTCGACAATGCTATGTCAAAAGGTATTCACTTCCATTCCAAGGCTAAACCGACTCAGTGAAATATTTGTCATAACGTGAGCAAACGAGGCAGGTGGGAGTGAAGAACAGAGAATTAACGACTTATTACGATCATTCGTTGTATAAGCTAAGAAAAAACGACATGGCACGATAGTTGACTAGGTGAATAAAAAAAACGACTCGAACGTTTATTGGAAAGCAAACCGAACTACCTGGGGGATACGTTTTCCACATTCCTCAACGCTAGATGTGGAAAAATTAGATAATTACCGCAGATGAGTCGAAAATTAATTTTAAAAGTTGAGGGGCGTTTTGTTGAAAAATAAAATCAATGAATTAATAATATTTTCGAATTATATTCAAGAATATCAGCTCCTATATGAATTTACTTTTAGTTTAAAATACTTATTCACTTGGATTTATTTAAATAGAGGAAAATACACTTTTTTTAGAAGATTCAAATTTTTTTTTTTTTTTTTTTTTTTTTTTTTGAGGATTGTTGATAGCATTATGTATGTTTTTTTTTAGGATTGTTGATAGCATTATGTATTTTGTTTTGGATGATCACAAGGAAAAAATGTTGGATTATTACGATAAACCCCTAACGATATTACGATAAAAGGTCAACATTAACGTTTAGAAATAAATAGAAAATGTTAATAAAAAAATGCACATAAAAATTGATCGGAAGGAACACGAAGAGAATATAGATTGATTAGATAGGAAATAAATAGATAGTTGGCAATAGATATATGGCAAAATATTTATAGAAAAAACAATTAAGAATAAAGAGATTTGTTGAAATAGATTAAATAGCAATAAAACACAAATAAATTAGATATAGCTTGATTTTACTACAAAGGGATAGTTGAGATATAGGAGCTAGAAATTCGTAGAGAAAGGAGATAGATAACAATACTAAATTGATAAATAGATGAACATTATGAATATGCTACAAATAATACAAGGGTCTAGTAAGGAAATTCCCAGGTCGTTCTGATTCGTGCAGAATTAGAAACTCATAAAAGGCAAAAACGACCCACAGACCTAATACAACAAATACATATTTTCCCATAATTGTTTCATTCATTACTGCCGACTGAAGCATGGTTTTATTGTGATTTAATATATATACCAATTGTGATTGTATTATTTTTCCTATATTTTCTTTAATATTGCACAGGCGGGCATCACTGATCATGAATTACTGCCTTGAGAGAGACAAATGTCACAGGTGTGTGGTAACATTTTAGCCAACGAAAATTTATTCCATGCAGGATAATAAACCGGAGCCAAAAATTCCATAGCTATATAAGAAAAAAATTTCTGTTTTTTTTTTTTTTTTTTTTTTTTTTTTTTTTTTAGCCACAGTCCAAAAATCATTAGACCGATGAAGGTGTTATAAATCATAACAACTGTCAACGTGGATTTTCAAAACTATTTTGTCCAATAGTGGACCATGCGGATATCACGTTTTAGCACGTCGTAGCTCAGTTGCTATCGGTCGTACGGAAAAACCTTCGGAATCAATTTTGTAGAGGATTTCATCCTCAACAAGTTTGTATACACAATATTTTCACCTAGAATGTATAGGGAAGGAGTTATAGGGCAAAAACTGAAAAAATCGCTGTTTCTGATGGTAAATTATATCCCCCAGGTTAGTTCGAAGTTAAATTCGAATTTCTCACCTTCTGAACGTGTCGACTCAATAAATAATAACTATCCAACCGCGAGCATGATTTCATCACTCAAACAAAAAATATGGAACTAGATAGAGCACATATTTCCTCGACTTTCACTGTAGTTTGCGTAGGTGGATACCAGAAGCCTGAATGGAAGCGACTGTGGCAATATTTATCAACATCAAACAAAATTTGAGATCGTACTTACGTGGAACCATAGAGCGGGAAGAGACTGCACATAGCTCGAAACATCTTCCGTTGATTATTGCATTACTCTTATTACATTTTGAACTAGCTGGAGATTTTCCAATTCTTTTAAAATAAAAATAGCACGTACGAGCAATTTGAGAAAATTATTTGTCCGAGCCCGTTCCACATTAAAATAAGTCGAAATTCTATCGAATTCAATGAAGCATTTGGAATCTAACGATTAATTCTAATGCATTCTTCGCCAATCGAAATGTCACGAGATGTGAAATAACGCTATTAGTAATCGTCATTTATTTCGTTCAAGGGGATTTTTCAGCGTTCGATATGAACCAGTGGTGAAACGAATTACTCGACAATAGCAGCAGTAACTACGGCAGTAAAATATTCATCAGTGTAACCGACACGAGGTTTTAAACCATTCAGTTCACGAGAGGCGATGAAAATATTAATTGTCGCCTCTGGTAATAATTTTCCTTAAGATTCAATTTTGCGATGAAAAAGTTAATTTAATTCAATGAATATTAAAATTACGAACGAATTCAATGAATATTAAAATTACGAACGCGTAAAATTAGAAGGACGCGATTTTTTCCTAACCTTTCACGTTTATAGAAGGCTCTAAATAAATATTTAAGTGTAACTGAAGATACCAAATGCTCGAAAAAGCGAAAGTGCTCGGCCAGGACAAAAAAATATTAAAAATCAGTCGCCTAGCTCTTCTTCCCCTCGATACAGGAAGATTCCAACACTCTAAAAACAAAGTTTCGGTTCGACAATGGGGAAGACGCCTATTTTTTATTTTCGTTCCTAATGGCCTGAATTCTTCTATTTGGTGTCAGCCGAAGAGGGAATGACCAATTTTTCATGAAAATTGCGAGTTTCCGCGGAGAAAATCTCTAAGGAAAATCAGCAGTTTGAATAAACCCGGAGATGTAACTCCAACCGATTGAAGTGACTCCCTAGAGCGCTCTGCAGTCGGCTGAAAGACAAACAACAACAACAAGACGGTCTTTAAGACTGGAGTCATGCTAAATCGAGTAAGTGACGCTAACTTCACTGCTACTTGTTATGTTTTTTTAATCGTCGAGTTAGTACCCCCGAAACGCCTCGTAAAGCAAATCAATTGCTGGGGGGGGGGGGGATCTCACAGCAACCTCAAATCATTGCTCCCAATGTTAGTTTATTTTTCCGAAGATACAAGCGCTAGTATCGATATTCACGTTCAACGGACAAGTTATGACGTAATAACTATTCATTTTTCGTTCAAAATCATCGGTTTTCATTAGCCATTTTCTCCACAGAAACTCACAATTTTCATGAAAAATTGGTCATTCCGTCTTCAGCTGACACCAAATAGCAGAATTCAGGCCATTAGGTACGAAAATATAAAATAGGCGTCTTCCCCATTAAGAGAGAAGGTTAGCACGGTTTATACGCTTGGATTATGGCAGAGCTATGAGCAGTCTCGATTTTCCCAAAGCTGGATCCGTTCCTCATTACTCAATCCTTATCACTTGGGATCGGTTCGTCTTACCGGCAACAGCAGCCAAGTTATCTTCGTCGTCGCTGGCGGCTCCCGACTTCATAGCAGGGCTGGATTTCTTCCAGGGATATCTGAAGCTCCTGAAGGGCGATTTGGACCGTGACCTTTTCTTGCGAGACCCTCCAGGTCCGCCTGGGAGGGTTTCGGCCCGTCTGGGTGTGTCGGCCGAAGCTGTGTCGTGTAAACGTGGGGACAAACACACTATAGCACATGCGAGAAGTGGGCAGAGGTTCTAAACTACAGAAATCTCACACAAGGCGCTGGCATCAATGTCTTTTACTCTCACAACATGGAAAACCATGCTTAGGTGAAATTTAAACGTCAAAATTCGAAATGTGTCGTCAAATTTGCGACAAAGCAGATGCGGACTGCTATTTTGTATACTTCCAGAAAAGGAGATTCTTTTTTTGTATACTTCCAGAAAAGGAGATTCTTTTTTTGTATACTTCCAGAAAAGGAGATTCTTTTGCGAATCAATGGCTGCCACCGACATTGGATAAATGCAGTTCACGTTTATTAATATGCTGCCATATTAAGAAATGTTTGACCTCCGCAGTCGCTATTGCAATGTTCTACAGATGGAGCACTGTCTTCAATAATTCAGAAACAATCACAAGCTGAGAAATCGACATCGTAATGGGTCGAATACACTAGCTTCCCTTGATTACAGCAGGATTTGAAACTCAGCAAGAAACAAATTCACCGCTGTCCATCATTGGGATGTTAGATTGAGCAATAGCACGTTCTTGTCCTTTGAAAATCGCAATAGGATCGTTCCCTTCCAGAAATCATTTTATGTTCGCGGACGCCATCGCAGGGCATAAAAATCGGCAAATGATTCGAGACTTTGCAGAAGGCTGCTTCCGAACGGCGATTTATCACAGGCAATGAAAGAGGAAATGGTTCGCTGGGGATAGTTAAACTAAGCACCAACTATTCAGACTGACACTACACCTGATAGAGAAACTTGGATTTTCCCTCGATCATTTCAAAATTTAGAGCATTACAACGAGCCGCAAAAAACGCGGGTTAATTGATACTTTTTCCCTTACCCACGAAAGTTTTTTGTAAAATCTTCTGATCTGGTTCATAGACGCATGTTCAAACAAAACGTTCACATTTCATCCTGGAACGAAGCTTGCTGGCAAAACGTTCTTTCCCTTTGAAAATCGTGACATGTGATCACTTCCTCTCAAAAATCTCTGCCTCTCTGCCCCTCTTGCTCTGCCTTACAAATCGGTGGGGGTAGTGTCCTTTTCAATACTATAAATATATAGTAGTTTATTATTTGTGTACTGAGAGTAGGAATCTGAGAGTGGGAATCTATAGATATTAATATTAGTAGTTGCTAACATTTGGTATGTAGGTGGTGGGTATTGCATTGTATTTAGTATCATAAAGTATTGGGTTTTTCAACATGTGCAAAGTTGTAGCAGAATTAGACATAACAACTTTAAGTTTTCCAAGATTTGTATTTTGCAGAGTGGATAACTCGAACAAAAAGTCGTCAATTCAGATGTTTGAATATACCAAAAGATGGGTAATTTAATTGCCCACATTTTCCTAATGTAATGTACCTATCCATTTTTCAACCGTTTTTGCGTTATTCAACAATATTAGTAGAGTGTACACGAAAATATCACATTTTTCAACTTTAAACGTTCTTTTCATCTATTTATTGCAAAAGAAACAAAAAACGAAGCATATATTATTGATACACACATCATCAGCTATCATTATGCTGAATTTGAGCAAAATCGATTGCAAAAAAATTTTCGCGAAAAATCCAAGGGGTACCCCTGCGATTTTTTTCAATCGAACAGTTAACGATTTTTTACTCCTCTCTCAATACAGATAAAAATCTGAAATTTTTAGGAAAGATGCGTCTAACCGAGATGTATTTTTGTGATTTTTTTTATTTCTCGGAAAAATCTGCAAATGGTCCAAAAAAATCAGCTTTTGAAAGCTCAAAAATTGGACTTTAACGGTGATTTTCGGGGTCAAAATAAATGCGAATCAATTGTTTTATTATGCAGGAGTCTTCATTTGAACGCCTTACACACGTACATAGCAAAAAATTTGGTGAAAAAACATTAAACAGGGCCACAGAAATTATTTTCCGTAAATCGAGTTTTTCAACGGCCGAGCTCCGTAAAAATTAAATTTTCGTGTTCAAGCGAATTTGAAAGATATTCTTATAGGAAATTTAACGCTGAATCCGAATTTGACGTCAAAACGGCGGAAATTGTACGACAACTTTTAGTTTTTCATATTTTTTTCACTACTTGCATGTTTTTCAACTTTGAAATTCGTTGCAAATACTTACAGTACTTTTATATTTTAATTAATTAATGATTCCTACAGTAAATTAAACGTAGAATTCGAATTTGAAGTGAAAACAATCAAATTCTAGCGATTAATAAATTTTTTTGAATTTTTACCGATTTTCATCCTTTTCAAGTTTCAACTTAGAAATCTTTTTGCTTCACGTTTGCGAATTTTGAAAAAATTGTTGTAAGCAAATTGTGTAAGCACAATTGTGTAATTGTGTATGCACAATTGTGTAATTGTGTATGCAAATTGAGGAAATTTAATTTAGAATCGATTAAAAATAAAGAAAGGACGGTGATTATTTATTGTTTTCGAGATATATTCAACTTTTATGTAAAAAAAAAAAAAAAACGTGTTTTGGGTTTTCTTCGAACGCTAATAGCTCCGCGGGGACATAACATAAATATATAATTAAATACACCAAATTGTAGAATTTTAATAGCTCTTTCTCGCCTCTGAGTAATGTACCTATGTAAAAGTGGTCGGTTCAAAAGTTATCGGGGAAAAACAGGCAAAAAAATGCGAAAATCCGGGTCATAAAATTTTAAAGCGCAATAAAACTTGAACGAAGGCCTAATATAAAAATAAGATTTTTTCTTACGATGAGTTTGTCTCTATTTAACGACTCTATATTCAAAATTTGATTACCTTGCCCCAGTTTCTCAATCAATTGGATACACAAGATTTTTTTACCTTCGCTTCGGGCCGCTCTAGCTCCCACTAAAATCAATCTACGAACAAATTCTTGTACTTATTCGTTCAAATAATTTACCAATGAACAAAATGCGCTCATAAAATCTTATCGTTTTGCGAGAATTTTTCGAGAAAGTCGCGATCAACTGCTGAAAAACGTAGTTTCCGGAAAGGTCAAAATTTTACATTAACCTTCCTCGCTAAATATCCTAAAATTGTACTCATCAAAACAAAAGCTAATTGAATAAACCTTAGGGTTATAGGTAGCAAAATAAAAACAGGGGTAAAAAATAGATTTAAATTAAATTAAATTTCCCTAATCGCATTAATCCCTCGACGAATCCCCTCCCAAACGGCACGCCACGATTTTCTGAAGGAAAAAACGTTTTTACCGCACTTTCCCTCCCCGTTTTTTCCTTGGGTGTTTTTCGAGAATTTCCTCGGTGATTTTCCAAGGGAAAAGTGTGCAAATAAGACTAGCTAAAGGTGAAATTGAGCAATGCCCAAAACCAGGTCGATTGGATCCTGCAAATTTAGCGATTGGAGAGGCGAATTTTAATATAGTTCTTGGAGATCAAGATCTCCAGTCAAGTCGACTAATGAATGATTCCTGAGAACCGAGATTTCCATTACACTGATATTCCATCAGATAGATAGTCTCTGTTCTTCAACTTGGGAGCAGCAAACTAACTAAATTCAGGCTCGACAAGAACGTTCAACCAAACTAGAAGCCCATGTAGTTGGAATGAATCAATGAAGAATGAATCAATTCTCTCGGATGTCCTTGTCCTAAGGGATCGAGAGCATTTGATAAGAAATCCCCACGTTAAGTGCATGATTATTAGTGATTCCTTTTAGAAAGCTTGAACGACAAGAGCCTCGTCTTGTTGAAGTATTAGCATCTTTGAATAAAGATGTTCAGGTGCCACATGATTTGCAATGTTGTGAGAGAGGATGCACGCGCAAAAAAATTCACATACCTTAACTGTCCGCCACCGATGTTCCCAGCAACAATTAAAACTATTCGTCCAAGTGTCGGCGGCCGTGTGTGTGTCTCGAGTATGTGAAAACGAAAGTATTGTCGGTTGAAGTAAAATGTAAATGCAAGGCCGGTTTCACCCGTTAGAACTTAGAGACTCCTCTCTTCCACTGTTCATTATTCACCAACAGCAAATCTGTCATCCAGAAAAATGCCTGGCAAAACAATGTGGAGGACAGATTGATAACGGAACCATTCAATTGAGTCCATGTCTGGGCATAATCAAACATGTCGTCTCGTGGACGATTGTTGATGCAAGGCAAGAATCATTGTTACTAAGTAATTGTATAATAACTGAGAGCTCAATTTTTTGCTCAGCATCGAGCTTTCCAACTTGGATGTTATCTCTTCGTGTAATTGAGGTACACAACGATTCCTGGGCTGTTGGATCAATGAGCTGTCCAGACTGAGTGTGATATGACTCACTAGTTTCTGCATTTATTTAAAAAAAAAAATTTTTTTTGTACAGTCTAGTATATTTAGCATATTTTAATTTTCTTATTATTTTTTTATTTTTTGCTGTTGATAATATTCCAAACAAACGACCTTGCATTTACATTGTTGTGTAAGGTTAAAGCCCAGTCAGAGTTTCAGAGTTTGTTTGGTTTAAACCTCTTTTTACCTGGCGAGACTGTAGTAGGTGTCTTTGGTTTGCGCGGAGTCGTAGGAGCGCTCTTAGAAGAAGAAGTTGAGGCCTGAGGCGTGCGCGGATCTCTTACCGAACTAGCTTGGGATGCAAGTTCTAATACCTCCACCACGGGCGTTGACGGAGGAGTCCTCAACCCATTCATTTCCACGTCAGAGTCATCGCCTTCTGAAGGGGCATGCAATGCTAAATGGATCCATGCAATATCATGCGCATTATCGTCGCACAATAACCAATATTCATCCTAGTGCGGCTATACATTGTCAAGATGGAACGAAGCATATTTCTACACGCGAAATCGAAATACTGAGAAAAAATGAGAGAGATGATGTCACAAAAGCCATAGATGATTCTACTCGAAGAAAATCCGTCAAATGGAATTAGAAAGACCGAGGATGGATAGTTTTTAAGCAAACTGGGCTCGTTGACATAGTCGGGCAAAGTATGAGTCAAGTTTGAGTAATGTAGTTAATGGTTTAGTTGAAAATTACCCCCAAATTATAATAGTATTTTGTATAATTTCGGAAATTAAAAAAATTCACAGGTTTTGTGCCTCCATCTCAGATTCACCCTTGAAGCCGGTCTAAGTAGATCCTCATGCATCTAATAGGTAAACAGGGCCCAATTTATACGACGCTTTCCCCAACCATCATTTCGATTACAGAACTAACCGCTAGATGAATCAATTCCGAAAGGCTGAAACGTATTGCCAATGAAACGGTCGAGATTTTAACACCAATGCATGAATCGATTAAAATTCAAGATGGTAGGGAAAAAATCGTCGCAATATCTTGAGCGGGAAAAGAGGGTGGTGCCTTGTTTACTATAATAGCTTAGCACAAAAAAAATACGTGTCCGCTCAAAACATAGCTGTGATCGAAATGTGCCAATTAAACTGATCGTATTCTCCAGCCATAAGAAAACTATTTTGTACAAGTACCTAATAACAAACTCCCAGGACGGGCTGTAAAAAAGACAAACAGGTTTGAAGATAGAAGGGAGGAAATTGGAACTCAAGATCAAAACTTTGAAATGAAGAATTTTCAAAATACAAGACACAAAATACAAAATTCAACACATGATTAGTCGAGAAGGCACCACCAAATCGTAAGAAAGTCCGTATGATTCTCATGGTTATGTCGAAGTATCATTTACATAATAAAAGAAAATGTACCGTCGACAAAGCACTTGATCTCACGAAATTAATTCTAAAAAAATGCCAACAAAATGCGCCACGCTCATCAGCAATATGCATCAATTTTTGGAAGGCTAATTCTTCATTGGTATTGCATAGTTTTTCGACGATAGAAAATAATATTATCTAGTAAGAGGATTTTACGGAGATCAATTTAACGTAGTTTTATTTTGAAAAATGTCCATTCAAGGACTTGATGTTTTGTTTGAAAAAATGGAAATAAATCGCATTCTGAGCGATAGCTAATACGAGTAAAACTTGAAAAGGTTGGTGAAATTTTTTCGTCTTATTACTATTGCGTGATTTGTACGTTTTCTGTTTTGCGGACGAGGAAGTAAAATTAGACTAAAAATATTTTCAAAGGTTGTCGAGGAGAGCGAATGGTTTCCATTCCGTTATAGCTCTTGAAATTATTTTTATATCTTTGAGGCACTCATAATTTTATACTAAGCAACCTAAAGAAGATATGGCCTGATCATAATATACGAGGTCCCGAGCAATCTAGCGGCGCTTGATAGATTTACTCTAATGTTAGGTTTACCCCTTTTTCGAATCCTTATAGCCGTTCATCCATCATAATTTGCATAGTTTTCCTTGTGAAAATCAACTAAGCCTTTAGATTCAACTATCGTGAGAAATACTTGATACAAAATTTACGCTTGCAGCTCAACAGATAAAAACATTGATTACCGATCCAACAATAACAATTCTCAGCGCCACGCTTCTAATTTATATCCCTTGGGTAAGAACATGATGGTCAGGCCCTAGCTTCTTCTCCTAAAATTCACATAGGGTTGTTTCTAAGTAAAAAATGGTACCATCGAACGACCGAATGATTCAACCTTTGGTTTGGCTACGTAGAAAATTAGACGTAGGCATGAAATGACACTGAAATACATACAAAAACATCAACTTCAAATATTCATAGGTCATTGCAATATTCAGCTGTTGAGAGGAAAAAGTTTTCCAAACTCACCTGACAATTGTTTAAAAAATCTACACAACAAGCTAAATAACAACCAACAAAACGAGGGAAAAAATTCGTCAAAATTGCCTAAAAAAATATTGTAAAAAAATTGCCAACAACCGACAAAAAACCAAAAGGCAAAATAAAAACGTCAATCACTTCCCCTACAACGCAAGCTTGAGCTCACTACAGAACCGAATTTTGTAGCATTTTGATGGCATATTTTTCCCCATGAGCTATCATGTACTTTGTACGGCACAGCGGCATCTATAAACTGAAGCCGACTTGTAATACTCATGCAAAATACTCACCTCGCCCTAATCCCCAACCCAAAATTCGAAAGCGAAAGCGCATGCGATGCAAATCAGCTTACGAAAGGTATTCGTTAAATTTCTAAAGCCAAGCTAATATTCTTTACGCATGACGAAAGGAAAGTAACGTGATGGAAATTCGTCTCGGCGATCATGGAATGGAAAATTAAGAGAAAAAAGTAAGGAAAGACGAAAAAAGAGGAATGCTTTCTTAAAGCTCTGGTAGCTTCTAGACCGTTTCTAACCTGCAGGTTTCTCGATAGGCGTAATGTCTAGCTGTGTTGGAGGCTTGCGGACAGAAGCTTGAAACAAGACAATAATCGAGTGTTGTAACACACAAGTTTTTTCAAGTTGCGTCTTGATTTGGACAAAAATGGTCGACACGTTTGACGAATGAACACGAGACGAATTAGGCTTTATGAATTTCTTTTTCCAAAGAACACAAAACGGAAGAAATATTATAGCACACAAAGTGTTAGTGAAACATGCTGAAGTTATTTTTTTTTTTCTCGACACTAAAAAACCAAAAAGTTGAAAACCAATAGACAGAGTTAGATTTCAGTCATGCTGTAAGAACGAGACGACAATAGAAGTGTGTTGTGTTCACGTTGTAGTCTCAGGTGGTCGGTAAAATTGTTAAAATGTACAACGACAGGAATTAACATTGGACACATCGAAGCGTTGATGAACAATGGCGAGGTAATGTTATTTCACGAGAGAGGGTGATACATAGGATTGACCAATTGAAGCGCCAGCTCGGCCGCGCCAATGAATGACATTCAATTCAGCGCAGACGGGTAAATTTACTGCTTCGGACCATTTACCTTTTCGAGCTTCAGGCTCAGACGTCGAGGCTCCGTTGACTTGATTATCACCGTCGATTCCGTCAGCCCTGAGGAGGGAAAATACATGAATCAGACATAGATACACTTTACAAGATTTTTTAATTTCATATTTAAACTTTAAACTAAATCAAGAAGCTACAGTGTTCACGACTTTTTCTATTCCAATGGGTTGAAGGGAACTAATAGAAATTTCCCTCCATCCCAAACTGCAGAGGAAAAGCGTCTGCTAGACGAAAATAATAAGGGTTGGGCAATTTTTTTTCTCTTTTAGAAATTATTTAAAAGCTTGGTCGAACCCATTTCTAGGTGGTATTTACTTATACTGGTGAATATCACTGATTAATTAGCAGAAATGAAATATTGAGAGGAGGTCTTTTATGTGTGTGTAATTCACTAAATTAAGTGAGGTAAATTTATTTACCTATAATGTGTTAGTTTTATTGGTATATTTATAATTGGACTAGTATGTCTTTTTCTGACAGATATTAAATCTTTAATTGCGTATTCTTCTGTTGTTCATATAGTCTTGGTTATCTGTGGGGTTATAACTTGTGAGTATTAGGGATTGTAGGCGCTCTTGTTTTATATTAGGTCATGGGCTATGTTTGTCTGATCTTTTTTATACAACAATAGTTGTATATGAACGCTCAGGTTTTCGTTGATTGTATTTGAACAAGGGGCTTTTAAGCTATATACTAAGTATATGTTTATTTTGGTTTATTCTTGTAATTAATAATACAACAAGAGTGCTTTCTTCAATTTGTTTTGGTAAAAAAGGGTACTTTGGGTGTTTACCGCGTGTAATTTGGAAGGAGCGCATCAGCAGCTGCCTTCATTGGCTAACCCCTGTCAACATCAACTCAAAGCACCTTTGCTACAATTTCCACGTTTTAATTTCTGTTCAAGATCTCAACCATCATACTATTTCTGAAAACAGTTCGATTTCTTTTCTTTTTTTGAATAGTTTGGAAATTTCAGCCAACGAAAGGGTCTGAAGTTGTACTGAACCAGCCATCCGACCTAGTAGGGTGAAACCATCATTCAATTTCAACAATTTCGATACTGTATATACCTACTCAAGGATCTTAACGGCAAATACATGGGAGACTAGCGAATTAAACCGTTTTACTTGATCAAAAAGTCTGTTCTCCATCACCAATCAATCGGAAACATTGCCAGAAATGTAATGCATGATTTTGTATTAAAAAAAAAAGTTTATGTTTCTTCGGTTGACTTTCTCATGATTAAGGTTGTAAGAGTCTTCAAGGTTGTAACTACCTAATCTGCCAAATAAATAGGCATTTGTTTGTCATACACTGGACCGCATTCTAGGCCAGCAGTGTAAACCAAATAATAAGTAAAAATTCCAACAAAAAAATGATTGTTTGAATGTCTTCAGGCATGGTCCGTTATGAATACCCAAGTTTTCCCCTTCTGCTGAGTGGTGCGGAGGGGACAAAATTTGCCTCCGAAAAGGTGTTTACTAAGTTTTTTTAGTAAATCTCATAGAGGACTGAAAAATTTGTTTAAATGAGCTTGTTTGGAGTAAACCACCCATTCCCGCGTACTGAACTGTTGAAGCTGGATCACTTGTGTTCATTATTACATAATTTATGTGATCATCTATGGAAAACTAATACCCCAGATTCCTTCGTGAAGTTTTAATTTCTGCAGTTTTCTTGGTACTGAAAATCCTAGATGGCCCTTCAGTCTAGATAAGTCATGTTGGCCAGTTTAAAGCGTTTAATGCTTTCAAGTTGTAGTTCTTTTTCTAAATACCACCCAACACTAATTTTCTTCGAGACTTGATGCTCACCCGTCAGCTGCTGCGGCTTGAGGTGATGAAGGAGGTGTCACTTGTTTCTTAGCCAATTCTTCTTGCCGCTTCCTCTCTTCTTCTTCCTGTTCTCGTCGCCTGAGCTCTTTCAGCTCAAACTGCAATAGCAAAATGAAACTGTTAGCTCTCCGAATAGCAAATTGGATTTAAAATTGTTTACAAATTCTAACTTACTGTTGTCAGCCTCTCGAGAGCGCAGAATCTTTCCTCCTGCGCTGTGGCCGATTTTTCAAACGACTCGTGTTTCTTTATGAGGTTTTCTACTTCGTCAATTGTGTGCTGCAAAAGATGTTCTAGATTAGAATTTTTCCAACCGCAAGAAAATTGACCACAACAAAAAATCATTGCTTTTAAACTTACACCTAATTCCTGACTAAGCAGATATGGTTCTTGTGCAATGAGCCAAGCCTCAGCGACGGCAGCATCTCTAGCGAACTGATAAACTTCGAGGACTGCAAAAATAACGATATAGTGAGTGAGATTGTTTGAGATAAATATAACAAACATTCAATTAAGAGATACTTACTAAGCTGCAAGTTCTCCCATCTTTCTTCCCAGCGAGTGAGTAGCGAGTTTCTTTGGTTGTTAAGGGCTAATAATTTCTCTTTAATCTAGAAGAAAAAAAAAAATGAATCAGTAGAGTATTTCATTAAAAGGTTTCATTTTTAGTCTTTAGATTTTGAAGAGCCAAGGAATTGATTTTTAGCTAAAATGAATAATTATAACTAAAATTATACTATTATAAAATTATATCCCTTACAAATTTCAAGCTGAAAATTTTTTTACTATTCGTCATAATTACTAACCTCATTTGAAGCATAATGGTTCCGTGATAGAAGTTCTTTGCCGAGCGAAATGCAAGCGGTAAAGTTGTCTTCCCTGGTGTCAATTTCGGCTTTCAAGCTTTGGTGGTTGTTCATCAAGAGCTCGACACCGCTAACATCCCTGTAATTGAAGCACGGAGGTTCTATAGTTCTGTCTTAACACATTCACTGAGGATCGGATTTATTACCTAATTTGATTGACAATTAATCCAGTATTAATTTTATAATTGATAACTAATATTGTTTGATATACCTACTGATTTCAATTGATTTTTAATGTTGATAATTTTTTAAAGATAGAAATGTTTTGAATGAGAATGTTTTTAATGGAAAAAATTATTGGACCATAATTTTTTACCTCGGTTTCTCCGTCGTGTTCATCTGACGAATGACGTCGTCCATCCATAAAATGAGAGTGCGAACCATGTTGAAGAATTTGAACAGATCACCAGTGTCGGCGAGTTTGGCTTTGCGGGCGTCGCAAATTGCCTGAAGTCCAGCCCAAGCGTTGACTACTTCGCCTTCACGGTTGGTGATTTCTTTCGCCTTATCGCCAGCATAAGAGGCCTGAAGCTTCTCAGATTCTTCGGTAATAGCTTGAACCTGAGGGAAAAATAGAACAAGTTTTTTTGGCTTCCTTTATCTGGAAGGACAGTTGGCAACAGCGGTTTGGTTGCTGGTAAGATAATCTCGATTCGATCCAAATAAAAAGGGAAATAATGGCCCACTGACATAGCAAATGTCAAAAGCAACAATAGTGAATTTGCCGCCGGAGAAAATTGATAATCATTCGTTCGAATGGCTCACCTGGGACTGTAATGTCTGCAGATCTTGGATGAAATTAAGATGTTTGCGCTGGAGAGCAGAAACCGACCCTGCATCTCGTCCAAGCTCATCTGACATGGCGTGCTGTTTCTCCGATATCCTTCCAAGGATATCTTTGCAGTCGTGGAAGAATTTGTGCAGTTCTCGAGAAGCTTCAAGCATCTAAAATTAAAAGATAATGTAGTTCACTGTTTTGAAGTAATACCATTAGATTTCGGGATGTTCAAAATGGCCAACCTGTGTACGGGTGTTGATGAGTTCCAAAAGATCTTGCCACGCTTCGATAAGGCCGTCTTTCCACTCAGCAATAGTGGCAGAATCGGAATGTCCTTGGGCTATGAGATCGTCGGCTATGCTGTTGACGGATGTGACACGCTCATTGCCGGTAGATTCAGTGTCTCGGGCAAACTCCTTGAACCGCTCCCACAGCAACTGAAAATTGAAATATTGTTGATGAAATCACAACTGTTGCTTAGCTGAATATTGCTTCAAGTATTTTTATTCTGCAATGAAAAACTATACATTGTCAATAGATGATGTTCTATTACTCTCACTGGTTATTCTGATTGTTTGAAAAGGGCATTACAATCCTGTTACAAGCTCCTGTTGAACAGATCTCTTTAGATTTGATCAATAGGGGGTCCAGGGTCATAATTTGGATTGTAGAAACCTACAAGCGTGCCAGAAGGGTGATAAATCGGCCTTTGTTACCAAACGATAGCAGAAAAAAATATTTAGATGAGCCGCCTGAATTTCTCTTCTCTGCCTCATCAATAAGTAAAATTTACCTCAACTAAAACCTAAAAACTGTTCCAGAGAAACGACAACGATTTTCACAAAATAAATTACTCAGCTATAATCCTACCGTAACATGATCGTAGTCTTGTCCAAGTTCTTGCGAACTGGCCACCACCTCACGTTCCATGATCCATTGCTCGAGATCGTCTACTTCCCTGTTCAACATGAACAACTGCAATGCTTCGTCCAATTTGGCCCGCCTTTCACCTGCCAAGTCCTTAAGACCGGCGTAGAGTTTGTCCACTTGGGACTGCTTGACTCCGATCTGGTCGCTGCAAAGAAACCGTTTAAAGGTGTGATTAGTTGTATAAGCCATTCAATAAAATTGAATACTGAAAATGCACATTATAGGAGGAAATTGAGACTGAATTTCCAGATGAAATTTAAAAAATACGACGAGAGAATTGCAAAAAACTACGTGCGCGAACACAAGTAAAAATATTTATTTTCTACTTTATATTAATTTTATAAATAATATTATTTAATTCTACTTGATATTTATTTACAATAAAAAAAAATATGTATTTTCTATTCTACCTGAGAGGATTGTGCTCCGAAGTGAGAGACCTGGCGGTTTCACCCAGTTGGCGAATCGTGTCAGCATAATCGTCAACGGCGTTCTCGAGGTTCTCGTGTTTCTTCATGAGGTTCTGAGCGGAAATTTCGTCCTTGCCGCGATCCTCGACCATCATGTACAGCTCCTGCTCGGACATCCAGCTCTCTGCTTCGTTCGCATCGAAGAGATACTACAATAAAAAAAGGTTCACATAATACACAAGTGACGATCGGTACAAGAAGCTATCAGAAAAACGTTGAATAAATTTCTGAAGTTTATGAAAAAAAAGAAAGAATTTTAAGTACCCCATTTGATGACTTTAGTAGTTTTTCGACCTTTTCAACATTTTTAGCATTTAAACTTACAAGCTATTGCAATAAGCTATTGATTATTTAATTTAAAAAAAAAAATTATTTAGCGTAAAATCTAGAAAAAATTTATTTTCTAATTAAAGGAGCAACAAAATTGTACAAGAAACGAATAAAAAATTGAACCGAACCTTTTTCAATTTTTTCAACTTCTTATAAATCCGATTCATACTATTGAAACGACACCGATCTCTGACCGCAAACAGACTGAACGGGGCGAGACTCGGAGTATGAAAAATGAAACTCGATTCGGGCAAGAAACGAGATACGCCTGACGAAAGAGAGCAAAGGTGCGGCTGAGGCAATGAACTAAACGCAATAGCAATGAGTTGAAATCGGTAAAGCTGAAATTACCCGAACATGATCTCATCTCTATGTAATATTCACTTTTTCACCTTGCCAAAACAATAATTTAACATTCGAATTATTCTTAGTTCCATTGGGAATATTTTATTGTTCATTTCCCTCCTTTTTTCCTGATAAGAATAAACTAAAACATAACAATTTGATTGGGGTATAACAAGTATGTATTTATGTAGTAGTTGGAGTGAGGAGGAGATAAACTTGACTCTTTCTCCATCGTTCCTTTTATTTGCCTAGATCTTTCGCCCATTAGGGCATCTTCTTCTTCTTCATAGGTCCATCAAATACCTATGACTCGTGGTCCGATATCGAATACTATTTATTCATTGTCATACCTGCTGAGCTTTTTCCGAGTTGAGAAGTTGATTCTTTCTAAATTCGACGGCCTCTTTCAGATGGTTCCACCTTTCGAGCAGTTCGTCCATTAGTTTCCTGAACATAGGTGCCTCTTCGCTGCCTTCCTCGACCAGTTTTTCACCGTTGCGAAGAACGGCGTAAAGCCGGGGCTCGTGATTGTCGATTTCAGTAGCGAGCGACTAGAAAAAAGAAGGTTTGAAGATTGATATAAATTTCGTTTGGCTGAGTCAACGCGTCTGAAACAGCGGCTTTTAATGGATTTTCAAGCATTCTTCTTAAACGTTTCATACAATTTGTAAGCTTATACTTTTCGAAAATTAGTTTTTCAAATGTTGATTTTTTTTCTTCAAGATACGGATTCTATTGGCTACACTTGCTAGCTTGTTTTCCCAGCAAAAAAGAAGAAGAATAATAATAAAAATATATAACAATTTAAAATAAAAAATAAATTTTAAAAAATCCGAAATTAAATTTATTTGTGACTAGTATGACTTTTTTACATTATCTCTTGCACTGAGATGTGGAATCCCATTTCACAAGAATGGGAGCCAAAGAGAACGCAATAGGTATGGAAAATTTTCCTCCTGAGGAACTCTTAAAATGTCCCCTTAAACTCGTGCATTAATTAACGTTTATTTTTTATTGGTTTTATGAAACATTCCACTTGAAGAGCTCGGAAGCTAAAAATACAACAACAATAAATGTCCATCTGCTAGACTGTGTGAACAATTAAGGTTTAAAGTAAGAATATTTACAGAGAAAAAACATTGCGACGCAAGTGTCATTTTATTTCCGCCTCCTAGATGCTCGTGCAATTATAAACAAATAAAATTCAGCCTGTTCTTAAAATTTGGCCAAGTGGGTTATTCTGTCTATTCATTTGAAATGCAATAAAACACTTGGGAGTCTAACACTTAGGAGGTAAACTCAGGTTTAAGACATGAAATCAAAAAATTTCACACATTCCGAACAGTTTTAATGCGAGGGAGATTTTTTTCTTTTATGTTAAGGGAGTAGTTAACTTGAAACCAAGTTGTAATAATCAATCTCACCTGATTCTTCTTTTTCAGCGTGTGCACGTTGAAGAGGCTGTTGCCATACTCGGTCGAAGTAGCCAGCGGCATCTTTTCAGCAATCCACAATTTCTCATCCTCGACGTCGCGACGGAACTGTAAAATAAAAAAATATTGTTATAGCAGAATATTCAGGAGACATTAATCGAGAGAAAAAAAATTGAACTCATTTTCAAACCTGGAATGCTTCTTTGTTTTTCTCCAACTGTTTCTGCCTCGTGACGAGAGGTTCTTTCAATTTCTGGAATCTCTCTTCAACGGCGGATTTCTTCTGCTTTATCTCTTCAATCTTCTCCGGCTCGGCTTGGGCCTTCTCGAGAATCGTCGCCTGCGTTTCCAATTCGGACACCTGCCTTGCTTTGACGGCCATTTGAGTTTCGATCATCTGTACGCAAATTTTTTATTATACTTTTTTATACGTTTTTTGGACAGAGTAAGAAGGAGTAAAAGGGGAAAAATATGAAGAGCATGAAGGAGTTAGAGTGGAAAAATATACAAAAAAGATTTTCTTACCGAGGCAATAAAGTCAATGTACACATCATCTAACAAATCATTATCTTACCTGTTGTTTTTGCATCAAGATATTGACGGAAGCCAGATCCGAACCAACGTCAGCGCTTTCAATCTGCTTCTCAAGCTCGTTCATCCACGAGTCAATGTCGTCGCACGTTTGGTGGATAAGCACTTCACGGTTGGCGTCAAATAGCCGCTCTCCTTTTTCTTTTGTCATATTCTCGAGGTCGGTAAATTGCTCGGACAAGTCGGAGATCTTCGGTGAAACAACCTCGGCCAATTCGGGCTTCTCTTTCATCAACGATTCGCCAGCCTAAAATTCAAAAAAAGCATTAGGGAAAATTGATAAAGGGAGCAATATTCCAAATAGTAGTTTGACGTATTGAAGTCGAGACAATATCGACAGTGTAGAATTTCTTAAAGAGATTTTTATCAAGTCTA
The DNA here is from genome assembly GCA_037159825.1 of Tupiocoris notatus. Classification (NCBI taxonomy): domain Eukaryota; kingdom Metazoa; phylum Arthropoda; class Insecta; order Hemiptera; family Miridae; genus Tupiocoris; species Tupiocoris notatus. The sequence continues at coordinate 500,080 of JASJUZ010000771.1, forward strand.
ACGTTGAATATCGAAGTTGAAAAAAATTACCTGTTGCACGCGAACCAAACGGTCTTTGTTAGAGGCGATTTCAGCTTCGAAAGCTTGATGCCTTGTCCATTTAGAGTGCACAGTCTTTGCGCTCCTGTAGGATTCATCTTGCGAAATGAATTTCTTTTCTTGAACCCATTCGCTGAGCTCGTCGCAATCCTAAAAATTGAAAAAATAAAAATGAAAAATTAGCTAACTAACGATGTTCACAGGACTATGTTGGAAATTATTATTAACTTTAAATAATACTTGCCTGAAGGAATTGATGAAGTTCGAGCTGGTCTTTCAATTTATCCATCAATTCTTGAGCTTTGGCCCTGTTATTGTTGCGCCTTTCATCAATATTCTCGGCTCTCTTGATTACTTTGTCGCCTAAGATTACAAAAACCACAATCAATATCGTTCCGACGAACAAAATGACGAAATTGATGTACAACTCTTTTACATCTGAGAGAATATTCATAACTGAGGGAAAGATCAATTATAAATTGTACCGTGGACCGGTTCGGAGATTACAATTCCGAATAAACGAACTGTTTGCGTTAGATAAATAAAATCAACCTTTCTCCAATTGGGAAACGAATGGGATAGAAAAACAGGGGCTCAGATTAACGTATTTGATCAGGGTAAACTTACCAGCGAAGTGGCCTTCCGCGTTGAGCTGCTGAGCGAAAGCAACAACAGCATTAATCTTTTCGTCATTGGCTTCCATTGTCGTGAGGAATGCCTCGTGTCGTTTGATGGCGTTTTCGGCTTGCTCAAGGTTGAGCTGAAATTGGGAGAAGTTGAGAAAATAGAGTATCTTCCGATGACGTTGAGGTAAACTGAGATATGATGTAATTAGCGTATAAGGAAATATTACAAATTAAGGACCATTCTTGGCCTTAGATAAAATGATGCTATATCATCATGATGCCAGAAAAAGCTAATGTGATCTGCAAAATATTAAAGGACCTTTCTCCTCCTTAACCAAATTAAAAGAGGTTAACTTTATAGCACGTTGCTTCATTCCATGTATAGAATTAAGACTTCAATTTAGAGTGTTTACACAATGGAAAAAATCCTACGTGGATTCGAGTTTGTGTCCGGGCTGCTTGGGCCACAAGCGCACTGTTTAGGATGGTAGGAATTTTCGTAGGTACTTAGCATTACCTGAGCAATTTATAAAGGGAAATAAATTCTTGCACTTACAGGAGCGTCATCTTTAGCGAGAACGTGTTCTTGGTGGGAGAGAAGGACTTCGGCCTGACGAGCGTCCCTGTTGAACATTTGTAAATTGAGCCAGTCAGAGAGCAACTGCTGCCTATTCTCCCACATTTGGTGAAGCTCGGTCCATCCGTCTCGTAAGGCTTTGAGGCGCTCGCGGAGGAACATGTACTGAGGATCGGCTTGAGTCGAAGGCTCCTGGGAAACGCGAAACACCGATTGGAATAGACATTTAAAAAAAGTGAAAAAATTCAGGGCGTTAAAAAATTATTTAAAAAAATGTATAGAACTAAGAGGAAAAATGAGATTGGAAATGATTTGAGAAAAAGGGAGTAACGAGAAATAATGGACTATAAAATAACATAGCCATAGTCAAGTTGCAAAAACCTGTAGGTAAGTGAATCTTACTGAAATGCATATTTTGAGTTTTTCTAGTCATATCAGGCCTAACGCACATTCTGGGACCGATAAAAATGACCTATGACTTCTTATTACTCCTTAATGGCAAGCAGAAAATATTACACCGAAAATCTTGAGGTCAAAAAATGCAGTTATGCAGTTTTTTGGCTCTCCTAAAATATTTTTGAAATTCACATACAGGTTTTTGTAAAGTTGCTATCGATAGGAGAGATAAAAATAAGAATCCAAATATGAGCAAGAACTTTTTTTTAAAAGACAGAAAAAGTGAAAATTTGACATTTTTATCAGCAATGGCCCAACTGGAAGACATGATAAATTATCCACTGGGATTCAAACTTACAGCAGTGATACGTTCACCGTATTCCATCATCTTGGTGTAGTCGCCAGTGTAGTTATCAATTTCCTCCTTTATCGACTGATGTTGGTTCAACAGCTTCTCGGCGTCGGCCAATGAAGTCGGAATATCCTCAGAAGCGACGTCCGTCTGAGTCTTCTGCAGCCAGGATTGGAAGTGATCTAAATCCCTAAGGAATCTATGGAGATCTCCAGCCTCTTCCAGTTTCGAGTCTCTCTCTTTCAGCTGAAAAATGACCAAAAAGTGAAAATGCGGCATTTTGGATATGAAAAAAAAGATTTTGTGGTATGGCCCTCAAATATTTAGTTGAGATCATTAAATTTTTATGAAAGATGTTTTTAGAAGGGAAAAAGAATAACAGAGTGTTGGCTGGGTTTATAATGTTTAAGAAGTAAACGTTGCAAGGGAGCAACATTACTCAGTTGGGCATGGATATTTATTTACATTTCAATAGTAGAAAGAAAGGGGAAACCTATGTAGTACAAGTAGGAATTTATTTAGATGGGCAAAACGACTTTTGAAATTACATTTTTTTTGAGAGATTAAATCATCTATCAAAAGCAAAAGGGGAGAGGGAAATGAAGAATATAAAAGTACACAGAAATAGGAAGGACGGGGGAGAGCAACTAGCAAAAATGTAAACAATAATTCAGCATAGAAAATAGTATTTACTGTTGAAAATTCAAGTCGACACTTATTGTAGCCGAATGTGCAAAAGCTATGATTTTCGAAGCACTTCAGGTTATTATTCCGTAAAGGGGAGATTGAAAAATGCTCAACATTGACTGCGAGTTGCAACAGGTAATGAACTGCGGATGAAGACGGAATTTTTGAACGACAAATTTCCAACAAAAATTTTTAATATTTGAGAAATTTCATATAACTTGGAAACAATAAAACCAGGTTGTACAGAAGGGGCGAAAGGTTCTCAGAAAATGATACCTGCTGCCCATAGAGCAAGCGGAGGAAACGACAAAGCAGGCGGATTAGAGGAATCTGCAATTAGAATGTGTACAGAAGGGACAGCGAGTGATTTTTTTTTTTTTTTTTTTTTTTTTTAATGGTGAATAATTAGTTATACATCAGTTTATAAAAATAGTAGCAAAAATTAGTCACTAAATCAGCCAATGCTTATTTAAATCTTGGCCAGCTCTTGAAAACTGAAATCGCGCTATCGGAAGCTTTGATGATGGGAACTATGAATTCATAATCGTCGACAATAGAAATGCCTGCAAACTATGGTGGGAAAAAATCTTCACTCAATCTGTATGCTCGATCTAAAGAATTCAACTGAATCCGTAAAAATTTCAATCAAACCCACCAATAAACCAATAAATCATTGGCTCTCATCAACAAATGATCCTGAGGAGGACCCAGGTTATTCCAATATGAAAATAGAAGCGACTAAATTACTTTATACATACCATCATGGTCAGCTCCTGCCATATGGTCGTAATCTGTGTGATCCTTTCCCTGATAAGTTCGGCTTCTTCCGGATGAGTATCTGCAATAGCTTTGGACTCCGCTTCAAGCGAGTCCAATTTTGCTTGAATAGCCGCCAAATCACGCTCCATACCACTGAGACGACGCTGCAGAAGGAAAAAAAAACATTAAATGATAATCAACATGAACTAAATGAGACGCAACAAAGCTGAAAATAGGCTATAAATATTTACGAGTACGAGAACAAATGGAAGAATATTTCCATTTTCGAAAACAGCCAAATTTAACTGCATTTTGGACCATGAGTACAGCACTAGACTTAATTCAATTGTTTCAACTGCTTCTACTATGAATCGATTTTTGGAAGGTACCTCGCGAACAGCGGGCGAGGTAATACAACTGCCCTACAATGTACATACAGGGTGCAGCAGAGAAACTTGCAGATTTAAAAAGTCAGTAAAAAAAGTACTAAATACATAAATATCGATTTAATTTTTTTTTTCAAGTTTAGTGCACATTATGCAAATGACGGCCCTCGTTGGTGATGCTCTGTTCTAGACTACTCTTGAAGTTTTGCTCGACTTTTTCCCACATATTGATGGGAGTTTCGGCGACCGCTTGTCTTATGTAGTCCTTCAAGTGTTGTATGGCCCACGATTAGTCAATGTACGATGGAATGGGCGGATTAGAAGATTTTACACTAACGTACAAAAAATCATGATGAAAAGACGAAACACGTACAAACAAGGCGAAACTCATTTCGTTCGACCCGAATCGTGTTTGTTTCAAGCTTGATGAAATCGAGGATTCTCATGAGTTTTTGATGAAAACCACTCAGTGGCGAAACTTTTATGCAGAAATATTAAGTTTGAAAAAGAAGGGCACTTTTAGAATAGATTATGCATAATAACAACATTTACAAGGAGTTCAAGGAGACAAACAAAGTGGCCAGCAGAATAACTGCCGATTCCCATTTCTCAAAAAATAATTTCACTCACAAGCCACGTCGTTAGACCCAGCTAGGTATGTTAGCATTTTTGGCCGACTATATAGAAGGATAAATTGATAAATGATCGCGATTTCAATGACTAGTTTTCGCGCTGATCAGTGACTTGTTCCACTAAATTATGATTATAATAAAAGTTCCAAATTGAATATTCCATTGCTACAAGATTTAATTGAAAAACGCTGCAAATGATTGTACAGTGGTTTATTATTCCTTCACTTCAATAATAATTTCAGAATCCAATCCATTTATGATAGTAATTATTCAGAACATGTGTAAACGTTTCAACCGAAAAATAGATCGGTAACTATCGGGGAAAATTCCGTAGCAACTATTGTAATTTTAATTAATTTTATTTTTCTCAATTTCCTAATTAAAAACTAAATTTTTTGCCTAACCGTACAGCTCGAGAGAGTGTTCGACGACCATTCCAATGAGTATAGAACGATTTTTATAGCTCCAAGAACTCTCGAGTTATACCCTCATGTCAAATTTCTAAAAAACTCCCGAATTCGGCACAAAAGCTGCGATAACTCGAGAACCAATGAAGATATCGACCCCGCAATGGTCTCATTCGATTCAGCGTCCAAAAATCTATATAATTTGATACCACGTACACATTTTTCTGAAAAACCTTGGAAATTATGAATTTTCTCCCCCTCAAAACCCCCCAAAAACACCCTTAAAATTGAGCTAGCAAGTTGGTTCGAAAATTGGGCCGTCGTAGGACCGAGATTGATTTTTGGTGAAAATTTCAAAAATTTAGCTATTATGGTTTGGCCGGAAAAGTGTTGACGGCGTACAGCGTACGGCGGACAGACAGAATTTTTTTTATTGGATATTCGGATTCTACATGCCTTGAAACGTAAAACATCAAATTTTGAGGGGGGGTTATAAAATTTTTTTTCTTGGGCGATTACAATGGTTTATTATTGAATAATAAACCAAAATTAATAGAATAAGTTGAGATAGTACAAAGTCAATAATATAGAACGTCCGCTTCAGTGCAGAGGACGTCAGTAGAACTATTCAAACACTCATGGTTGAAAGCAAGAACGTACCTGGAGAGTCATGATTCCGGTGAGATCCATTTCGAGAGAATCAGTTGATTGCAAGATTCTCTTCTTGTCTTCGATCCAGCTAACGGTCTCGCGGCATTCAATATGGTATGTCTGGACACCATGGGCATTGTTGAGGTCCTCCCTCTTCGCCTCGGCCTTTTCTCTGAGCTGAGCCCATTCTTGGTTCAGCTGGAATTCAAATATCAAATGTGAGTATGATTAATTGGTTGGCAAGATTCCCAAAAAGATTCAATTTTTTGAGCCTCAAATTTTCCCACCTTGTTCTGTCGAGCAACAATTTCTTCCGAGTTGGGATGTTCAACGTGAAGGAGCTGGCGGGCGAGTTGGTTCACAACTGCGACACGAGACGCGTTGGAGTTCATTTCCTTGTCGAATCCGCTGTAACGATGCTTCATAATTTCCACATCTTCAATGTCCTTTCCAGGGCTCATCGTCTCCAACATACGATCCTGAGATGACAAATTGGCCAGAGTAAGTGGAAACATTAAAAAACGTGTATAATATACGGACAAAGTATAATTTTGAAGTATACGCTAAATTTAATAAAAAATGACAAGCACCTTTTCACCGATCCATTGTTCTACACCGTCCGCCTCGGAGAACAGTTTGTACAATGACAGAGCATCGAGCAACCTTTGTTTCCTAAGTTTGGCCAACTCTAATAGTTCCTTGTACCTAGAAAAAAAAGGCAGTTTTCAGGAATGGTAAGTGTAAGGTAGGTAGAGCAGTTTTCCATCAGAACGATGCAAATATCTACAAACATTGGTGTTAGGTTCTCTCGAATTTGCAGCTAGCTTCTAGAACGTTGGCCAATAAGACCATTCTCGACAGCCCAGTCTAATTTATTAAATAAACCACACCAGGCTTGACTAGAGGCAATTATCAGCATAAACCGGGATAAACTACCGGGTGAGCCAACAAAACTTGCTGATAAAAAATTTCCACCAAAAAAGTAGGGGGCATTAGCGACGGTACAATACCAACAACATATTGGAGTATCAATACTTTTTTGGAATCGACACCAATATTTGTATCAATACTTTCTTTTCAATACTGGGTAGCGATATTCTTGTTTCGATACTTTTCCCTCGATATATCGGAAGTATCGATACTTTTCAAAATATCGGTTACAAAAAATATCGAGTATCAATACTTTATGAAAATTATCGTATCAAAATTGTTTTTCAATACTTTCGGGTATCGTACCGTCCCTTGTCGTCATACGTTGATGGGGCTGGTCTCAAAAGAGTAGTTCTTAGGGTTTTGGTTTCGTTCCCCCTAGTTCAGTTTGTTGTCATCATGCACTGAACGAGAGAGCAACGTGCGTTTGTGAAGGAGATTTATTTTTTGAATGACTTTCTTGTGTAACTTCGCTTAGGGAATGATGAAATGTGATTTCACGGTGAACTACATAAAGATACCCCCTTTCTTACCCTAAAAATACCCATATCCATACTCGACTGGCCCCAAAGTATGAGTAAATCAAAGAACCATAATATAAAGAACAATAAAAATATGAAATAAACTGGCAAAATTAATTTTTTTCCTCAGTTGTGAACATCACAAGTTGAATTACGTAAATACTCACAAATAGTTATATATTACGTGAATATGATTGCTTTACATGGGTTTGAAATAGAAAGTTTGGTTACCTGTTGTCGATGGAATTGAGTCTTTTGGAAACATCAGGCGATTCCTTGACATCGTCTCCGAGAGCATCTGCTTGAGCATGAAGAGCATCAATGACTGACGAGTAGTTCTTGAGTTCGTCAGTTGCTTCTTTGTGCTTCTTCAGCAGCGACTGCACGTTAGCCTCGTCTCTTCCAACATCTTCCGAGGAAACGAGACGCAGCGTGTCAAGCATCCAGATGTCAACGTCGTCAGCGTCAGCAAAGAACTGCGGGAGGAATGGAAAATACAGGATGAAACACAATAGCCTTTGTAAAATGATAAGGTGTGGAAACAATTAGGGTTGATTATTAATATACCTGGTGATAGTCAACAGCCTCTTCCAATCTTTTCCTTCTGTATGCGACGAGCTCCTGAAGATGGCGCCACATTTCCAGCGTATCGTTGAGACGCGCTTGGATCCTCTCGGCACCGAAATGTCCTTGTTTGACCAAATCTTCACCAACGGCAACCACTGAAGCGAGCTGCGGTTCGTGCAACTGAATCTCGTTCTCAAGCGCCTGAAAAAATTATGCCAGATGTTTCAAAACAAAAGCTAACAAGGCATGCTTGAAATGTTTAGGCGATCGATAAGAGTTTACCTTGTGTTTAGAAAGGAGGAGGTTGATTGTGATAAGATCGTGACCAATATCACCTTGAGAAACGATCTGTTCCTTTTCTTTGATCCAATTCTCTTCGTCGGCCATGTCCCAGTAGAACTGCCATAATTTCCGGCTTTCTTCCAAGCGCGCACGACGCTCCACGGCCAGTCGAACGAGCTCCATGTAGGAATCCTGTAAAATAGAATTTAAAACATACAGTCAACTGGGATGTATATTCTTTCATTCATATACACACACATGGGCAAGCACATTCACAAACTACACAATTTTATAACCGTTTTCAAGTTTATTCACAGAATTCAGTCAATAAAGGGGGGATGCAATAAATTAAAATGATCAATAAAGACTTAGGAGTTTTTTAAAAATATTTTTATTTTTTATTTTTTTAAATCATTGGATTGGGGAGGAGAATAAGATGATGACTTCTTTTTTATTATTTTACACAGGCGTCTTCACTTCAGGGCAGTAGAGGTACATTGGATACCTAAAACTCAGAATTCTCCCCCTGAACCCAATTATTATAGAAGTGTGACACCAGACGATGTACACAGATGACCAAATGATGGCTCAAATGCCAAAATTTCATTCTAGTGAAGTTATCCAGTTTGAAAAATTGCTCGATCCAAAGGGAGCTACTTTGTTGTCTATGTCACCAGTTTTTGAGCCCTGGAGCCAGGGCAGCGTAACGGTTTAGTGGGTGGTTGATAGGATGGAAGGCAGACCAAATCGCGCTCTGTGTTGCCAGATCTACAGATTTTTCGAATTTCTACAAATTTATCATGGAATCTATGGGCAAACGGAAAAACCATAAGAATCTAAAGAATTAAAGACTGATGATTTTTTCCTGATTCCTGATGTTCATCTCTAAAATTTTGTATCTGCAGCTCTCCAAACCTCCGTTTTCGCCTAACTAATAACAGACACTGTTTTCAGGTCACTGTTTTTTAGTTTTTTTTATTGTTCTTTTTTTGTTCGTTTACATTCAGCCCTACGTACCTTTGAATTTTCCTATCAAATGTAAGTCAAATTTGATACAAACAAATTTGTGGTCGTCGTCCTCCACAAAGCTATGTAGCTCGACAGCAATGAACGAACTGAAACTGAGCAAGAGTTGGTCCACGACAAGCTTTTCAAACAATTTGAGTACAGTTGACAGAGAACAAATGGAACGGAAGTAACTGGTATAACCCTTGCCACCTAACTAGTGGAAGTCACATGAGAAGGTTTCTACTTTCCTGGGAAACAGGGACGGAGTGACTTATTGAAGAGCGGAGAGAGAGCTGAATGAATTTGATGTAATAAAGAATACAGGTCATCAAAACTAGGTACCTGAAGTTGTTGGATTCTCTCTTCAATAATAGTGGCATCGCATGGCCTGTAGGCAGCGCTTTGGTCTTCGCTGAATTTTTGAGTCTGCTGGACAACAACTTTGACACGCTCGCCCAAAACGTTGATATCAGCTTCGACCAGGCTGTGCTTCTGGAGAAGATCTTCCACGCCCATCAAGTGCTTGCCTGCAAAAAGAGGACAAATTCACTCACACTATCCATAAATCAGGTACCTGAAATTAAATCTGAAATTAATTACAAACCGTAGTCATCGGAGAGAAGGCGAAGCTTAAGTTCTTCGGTGGAGTCCAGAATGTACACCATTTCTTGGAAGTTCTGCTGCAGATGAAGCGATTGCTCAAGTCTGTTGCGCCTGTCTCGAAGAAGCTCAAGAAGGTAGTTCCACAGTCGCAGGACGTTTTCTTTCCTGCAATAAGAACCAATGTCAGGAATCAGATGAATTTCTGAAAATTAACCCTAGAACTGGGACCACACGTAAACTTTACAAGTTCCAAGGAGAATTTTGATACTGCAACTCACACTCGGCTCCACTTAACCTCTTTTCCTTATTTATTCTTCCCTCGGGTACCCCCCAAGTAATTGCTCAATTATTTGCGAAATTTCTTACGAAAAATGTGGTAAGTTACTTCTAGTTCCTAATGAACGTAAATTAATTTTCGCTAAAGAATTGAGCCACTTGACCAAGATGGATTTTTGGTGAACTTTCAAATAATGTAGGTCTTATAGTTTTCTTGGAAGTGTTGACAGCGTACGGTGTAAGGACAGAATTTCCAACCACCAATTGAGTAGGTAACGGATCTCTACGTCCAAAAAGTTCACTCTTTTTAAGGCAATACATGAATTTTACGTCTGAATTTAATAAGCAATCGAGTAGCCAGGTTTCAGTTCTAGGGTAAAGAGCGAAGTGAACTCCATACCTAGCGACGATTCTTTCAATGTCATGGTAGTTTTCGGCTTCCAGCTCTTGGCTGACGGTGACAACCGCTTGGACGCGCTCTTCGTAGGCGAAAATATCTGTTTCGATCGCCTCGTGTTTCTTGGCGGCAGCTTCAACAGCAGCCAAATCGAAACCGAAGTTGTCCTGAAAAAAATTTTAAAAACAATTGAACCGGTTATTGGTGAAAAAACGCAGAGAAATAGTCTTCAACATGAAGAACTGGATTATTACCTGAGACACAAGCCTCTGGTTCTCGGAAAGCCACGTTTCCCTCATGCTGGCCTTCCTATTGAACCGAGCTGCGAGCTGTTCGAGCTTCTCTTGTCTTATCAACTCTTCGCGCAGAGCGAGTTCTCTATAAAAATAAAGACGCGTTAGGAAAATTATTTGGCAATGGTAGATCATTCCAAAGGACCGAACGCTTACTTTTCATGCTCAGCTTTCTCCAATCGCTCCCAAGCTTTGTTGATATCTGAGATCATTTTGCCTTCGCGTGGAGTGTACGGCTTTTGATTGTTAGCTCGCATCTTCGACTGAAGCGTGAAGAGCAAGACTTCCAAGTTACCTTTCTCGACGAACCTGTAACAGAGCGGATTATGTAGAGAAAATTTATTTACACATGCATTATCGATCGAAAGCCGCTTGAATTTTCCCAGGCGACAGAACTTGGAATTGATTCACTTTGACTCACTTGGGCGGTTTTTCGACGGTGCGGTAGTTATTGAATTGGGCGAGCTGCTGTTGAACGCCAACTAAAGAATTGGCAAAACGGCGATCGCCAAGCTGGCTTATCGTCGCTTCGATCCATTTCAACAAATCCGAAGTGAGGCGCTCGTATTCGGTGACCATACGATCGTTGTCCATCGCGATGCCGACAACTTTGCCGATACGTTTGCCTTGCACAGTCTCCTGTTTCATTTTGCTAAAATAATGATAGTACGTCACAACGTAGGTGATGATGGATTTCTCATCAGGCTGATCGACGTATACATCTGAAAATGGGAATTCGTCATGTTTAGTATCATGGGAAAGTTAAAGATATCGGAAATAACAAGTGAAGACTTGTTAGATGATAGAAAATTTGCATTTTAATGTAATAGCGGAAGAGTTTTTAGGGAGAGAAAAACTGCCCGACTTATTGAAAGAGCTTTATCGGCTGATCCAGCGCTTTCGCCTAATTGGGCGTCCTCAGGGAGAGGTGAAACTAGGTGGAACGTTAGAGATTCCATGGATAGAAATCATACCTACGTATTCCTCCATGCTTCACCCAGCCAAAGACAAGTCTAATGCATGATGAAATAGCAACGAGACTTTGTCCTCTCGAGCCGCACAATGTCTATGAATGCTATTCACCAGAAAAAAAAATTTTTTTTTTCACTTTTCGCTCGATTACAAAATATGTGAAAAACAAAAAGCTGGAGTGAAAGGTATTTAAAAAAACCAGCAGCAAGACTCTCTCTGCCCTTAACCCTTGTCACCTCTGCCATTTCACTTTTTCATAGTTTGGCTTCAAAAAACACGAACAAGCTAGAAAAGTCGAGACTAAAAAAAAGAAAAAAGGCTCCAGGTCATTGTCTAAAAATTTATTCAAAGACGATAGGCCGGCTTCAATCGAAGGCAAAAGAGGAAGGAAACGCCCGCTATATTGAAGCCTATTGGGCTTGTGAGACAGTGATGTAAGAGACGAGCTCATGAATTAGGCCAGACGATGATGCCTATGACTCGGTTCGGTGTCCTACCAACAACACCGCCACTTAACAGTGTAATTGGACGCTACAACGAAGAGGAAGAAGGGAGGCAATTCAGGGAGGCTAATAGGCCTAACTATGCAGCAACAAGATGAGGCTATCCTCACGTAGACGTGCAACGCTGGTAAAATTAGGGTCAATTCTTTCAGAGCGAGATTTTCTCAAAATCGTATCGATAGACGAATAGAGTGATAGCATCGAGTAATTTTTCATCTTATAGTTGAGATTTGGCGATTTGGCTTGATTTGGCGATAAATTGGTGAATTGTTCTCCAATCTATTATTGGTTAATTGCCAAATATATTGAGGATGAAAACGGTTCTTGGGCTGGAAAGGCGGACAAAACAACTTTTTGGCTCTTTCATTATTGACTAGCTGAGTCCTATGCATCTTCAGGGCAATGTACAGTGGGACATAAGGAGAATTTTCTCCAACATCGAGGTCTGAAAGGCTAAGAATCACTGTAGTGACCTCAAATGTCGTACTTTCATGTTTTCTTTTTGTCTTGTGGAGAATTGGCAATTCTTTGTACCCCCACACGAAATAGAGTCCAGAAACAGAGACATAATTAGGAAATTATCGGACAATCTTCCTCTCACCAAAGGCACGCAAAACCTCTCTCTTGATCGAATTTTGTAGATTAACCTTGGCAATTTTCGGTACGGTCGAAATTTATGTTATTTTCGAAATGTTATATCATGAATTTATGTTATGTTAATATTTCGATGGAAAATAGATTCTCTAGCAATCATACCCTGCTATTGATTTTTCGCTTACTGGAACCACTTTCAACTCATATTCAGAAAGCAAGAAAAGATAAATCATTTGACTAAAAGTAATAATTAACTCGCTTATTCGCAAAACTGAACGAAAACGTCACTTTTTGTGCCAGGAGTTTGTTCAAAAGAGTCTCAAGTGTTAGTATCAAGCAATAATACCAGTCAACGTCATATCGTCCCAATGGGCAATGAGAACCATTTTCCTCTGCTAATGGTACATCGCCCCAAAGATGTTCAGAGGGGCAAAACTACTTCGCTAGCAACCAATTAGAGCTCAGGAAAGCTGGAATCAAGCTGCCTCTCAACACGTGATTCAGGAGAAATAGTTATAGAGAAATCAATGCGGCGTCTCCTCTGAATGAGGTTGAAGCTTGAGTTTATCGAACATCCTTCATCAGACGAACTATTCGTGGTTCTCTAACCAGTTAAAGCTCTAGTGTCTAAGGGTGCCTAATGGAACGCTTAAAGTAAATCATGGAAAGCCAAGATCTGATGTCGAAACACAGAAGCGGTTCTAGCTTCAAGAACCTACCAGAAAATTAACCAGCAATAGTTATTCCTATGGCCACCAGGAATGCTATGCGCATTTGAATTTTCACTGTCAGAAAAGTGTCGATCTCCGGCAGGTTAGGGCTGGATAGGTCCGGTTAAGGCAAGTTAAGGATGGTTAGGGCTGGTTAGTACAGCTCGGAGATAATGTAGTCTAATTTAGCTCCCTCTAAACACAATGATCCAAGAGTAATAATTATTCTGAAATCACTATAGTGATTTTTCCTCTGAATTAGCTTAAAGCTCGAGCTTATCGAACATCCTTCATCAGAAGCAACTATCCATGGTTCTCTCCAACGGTCACAACCCTAGTTTCAAAGGATGCTGAATCGCATGCTTCAAGTAAATCATGGAAAGCCAAGATCCAATGCTGAAACACAGAAGTGGTAGGTAGCTTCAAGAACCTACCAGATAATTAACCAGCAATAGTTATTCCCATGGCCACTAGGAGCGCTAGCACATTTTGGCGTTCAAACAAGCATTTCGATTTTCTTACATTCATAAAAAATTCTAGCTTAAAAGAATTAACCAAAAATAATCATCTTGCTCACCTTCGGCGTCGAGCAATTTCGTAAGCCCGAGCTTGTCTTCAGCAACGTTGAACGCGTTGTTCAAATTGTAGATGGCGTTGGATTTCGAGAGTTTTTCGAACTGAACGAGATCCGGACGATGTTTGTGGACTATGGCGTTGAAAGCGAGACCATCCCTCCAGGACGTTGTGAAATTGCGGACGTTCACATTGTGATATCCAGCTGTCTTCATCTGGCACCAGAGCAGCAACGCGTCTTTGGCCGATTTGGTTTCTTTGTTTTCCGTTTGTTCGATAGTGATATCTTGAATCTGCGAAGAGATGAGGAAATAAGGCCATAATCGGACAACGGGTTATATGGAATGATTTTCGAAATTATGAAGATTTTTGGTGATTATTTTACCTGGAATCTAAGAATTATGGTCCATATGAGGCCCAAGCTGAGCCGAGCGTTTCCGTCGACGATATCGTGCGATCCCATGTTCTCGAGATGCACTCTTTGATCTTTGAGGAACTGCAATGCTTTATCGACGTTTTCGAGGCAGTGGATACGCATTTTGCCTTTTGTAGGCCTAGGCTGCAAACCGGACGGAAAACGGTGAAAATCGAGGGAAACAGAAATACAATTGACAAGCTTGTTTGCAGCTACTAAAAAGGAACTGTTTCTTTTGTCAGTTATTATTTGTAACTGTTTTAATCAGTTTCAGATCAATGACGCGAATTAGTTTGAGTGACTCTCTCTGCTATTACGATTAGAAGACTAAGGAGGAGCCGATAGCGTTTGGAGCAGCGTTTTACGAGGGATATCCAGAAAATAAGGTTACAACAACAAGAATTCCTAGACCTTAAGCGTTCAAATATACCAGGTTTTTGCGGCCATCAAAAATCAAACTACAAAATACGCTCTGGTGAAATAGCGAAAACGGATCATACCGTGGAAGTACAGTGTGTGAGCCAATATAGAAAAAATCAAGCATCGTCTGCTCGCCATAACGAACATTTCAAGACCACGACCGTCCAAAATATCGACTCTTATAGCCTGTAATAATTGGAATAGAAAACTCATATTTCGGAAGTAATGTGTGTTAGCCAGAATCCGGAAACAGCTAATTTATAACATTCACTCGAAGAACATTTTCTGAAAATTGCATTCATTTTTCACAGAGATACGGCAACTTTTGTCACTTTTTGACCACAGACAGACGTAAACACAGACACTTCTTCAGAAAGTGTTCCTAAATAGTTACCTAAATAGTTTTAGGAAAATTTCTTCCGAATTCACCCCCGTAAATTCCAGTAAATAATTAATTAATAAATAATAAATTAATTAATAAATAATTAATAAATAATAAATTAATTAATAAATAATTAATAAATAATAAATAAAAATAATACATTAAATAATAAATTCCCAGTAAATTCCATTTGTTACGTAAACATAGAAGTAAAAATATCTTATACATATTGGGAGAGGAAAATTCGTCAAAATCTAGCAACAACTAAGTGAATTTCAGATTAATTAATTGGACCGAAGGGCAGTTTATTCGTACTCGAGGCTACAATACCTTCGAATGAGTACAGAAGCCTTGACATTTCTAAGGGAAACGCGGTAGGGTCACGCGAACAACAGATTCGACTAGTAATCTCAGAGAGAGGAAATTAGAGAGGAAATTTTACCCGGCAAAATACAGATAATAGGTTAGCGTGAGGCTAGACGTAATAAAAACTAGAAAACGTCGAATATAGAAAAGGATAAATTCAATAAACGCCATTCGCTTACCAGTTTCTCTCCAGAGAGAACTTCAAGAAGTTGTATCAGCATTTTGCCATCGCGGAGATCAGTATAGAGGTCGGATATTCTGCAATTAACTCGCACCAAATGAGAGTTAACCCATTTTTGGAAAGTTTTCTTTTGGACGCTCTCTCTTTCGTCTGGAACAATGCAAAGAGGTAAATATAGCAAAGCGAAGAAGAAGAAGTCGAAACATCCCATAAAATAAATTTCATCCCTATAAACATAGTTTACAAGGATGAAAAAACTTTCAAAAAGGAATATCGCTCGACTAAAAGTGAAATAAGGAGTGGAAATTGTGTACGATCTTGTCCAAAAAGAGAATTGACGCCGTTTTCCAAACTCGTAGGCCAATTGTGATGTCCCAGAATTTTATACGAATACATAAACGAAAATAATAGAACAATAATTGGTATTCAAGTGCGTTCAACCTTATTTTGAAGGGTCAACCTCAAAATCATCAACCTTAATACATTATTAAGAAGTTTTGTCATGACACAGATTCTCTGTTACATTTTTCCTACAAATTTAACTTATTAACGTTGAGAATAAAGATAGAAACAATATTGATATTTTCTACAATAAAAAGTCGGAAATATTTGCAAAAATCTAATATGAAGAGTCAATAAATTGAAAACAAACCTAAATTCAATGAACCCCGAAAAACGCTGCAAATGATTGTACAGAGGTTTATTATTCCTTCGCTTCAACCACGATTTGAAAAGACTATCCACTTATAGCAACTTTTTTGTACTTTGTGGCTCAGCGCTTCCCAATTTCATTTTCAAGGAAATGTTGTAAACCCACGACACCAAATTTTTCTGACTACTAGAAGTACGATCACGTATATGATTTTTGTTACCCATAAGAAATCACCCACCGAAATAAAAAATCCTCTAGACAACACTTGAAAAAAAAAAATTATTAATTGGCTGATAAAATTAGGGTACGAGCGAGTCGATCTACTCTTTAAAAGCATTTATGTTTAATTTATTTAATTTTTATTCAATCGAAGATTTTTGTAGTACGTTTAAGCACACTGACGAAGCTATAGCAACTCTTGTCCAAAACACAGGCTTGGCCTAAGGTTGTACAATATATATTGAAGTGTACATTCTTTTAAAAAAATTTGTAATGACCTTATAATGTATTAATGAATAAATTAAAAAAAAAAACTAACCAAAACTCTTGTGAAGATTTCATTTAACAACATGCGCAAACTCCTAGGCAAAAAAGTTTAATATTTTTCTCAATTGATTAATTTAAAGTCAAATTAATTGCCAAACGGTACAGGCAAAGACAGTTATTGACTAGTATGGAACGGTTTTATAGCACCGAAAATTCACGAGTCACCATGACAAATATTTAAACATTTCAAAGATTCCAGACACAAGATCAGATAACCTGAAAATCAAGAAGGATACCAAAAACACCTTTCACCAGAAAAAGAAGAAAGATACTCATTTTTTTCACCCATACAACCCCTCAAACCAATAGAAATTAAAGTGGCGATTTGGCTGAAGAATTGAGACATTCACAGACCAAGAATGATTTTTGGTGTAAAATGTCAAATATGTGGATTGCCTTGAAACTTAAAACATCAAATTTCGAGGGAGGCGTTAGAAGAAAATTCCTTGTGATATTACAACGGTTTATTGTTGAATAATGAAGCAAAAATTGAAGAAAAATCCATCGAATTTCTCCATGATTAACAATATTTAAAGTAATTTAGGATTATACGATGAGATTTCGGTATTGATAATAAACCGTTGTAATTTTGCCTTTTCTTTGCCATAGTGTTGGAAACAACGTTGGCAACAAACGAATCCTGCACGTTGACGAACACTGGTTCTATCCGATTCGGAAATCTTCCCACTCCGTCTTTCTCCAAGTCTTTTATCCGCCCGCAAGCTCTGAATTATATTACTTCGATAAGACGGATATAACTTCCTTTATCCCGTTTAAGGAAGAAGCGCGGTCTCGTCGATCAACAATATCTCTTTCCATCTCTTGTCAAGAGAATGGGGAGACACGTATCGGGGAAATGTATTTCGATCGATAAACTATCAAAATGAGTCACGAGCTCGGTTTTATTGGACTATGGAGAGCACAGATTTTTACTGAACTTTCCTCAACTCATAACAGAACTTTTAGAACTACGAATCTAAGAGCATTCAGCTGGTTCGAAAGAACCGTTACGAAAAATCAGCTAGCCAATAGAACAGTTGATACAAAAATACAGCTAAAGATTCAATAATCATCCATACGTTCACAAATTTTAGAAAGGTCGTAAATTACAGTGTAAATTATTCAGCATTATTCGATGCTTTTCAAACCATCAATTGGCTGCAGGATATTCAACTAAAAAGTGTCAATTTTTAATGCAAGAAAGGTTAGCCATGCACAAACTTCTCAGCCAACTCTCACGGTTCGTTAGAATTTCGGTTTATTATTCAATAATAATCCATCGTAATCGACCACAAAAAATGTTCAAAATTTGATGTGTTACGTTTCCATTCATGTAGAAACCGGATATTCAATAGAAAAAATTCTGCCTTTTCTGAGGAAACTATAAAAGCTAAGTTCTTGAAACTATCATCAAAAAGCAATATTGGTCTGACAACGGCTCAACTCTTCAACCAAATCGTTCCCTCAATTTTAAGGGTATTTTTGAGGAGTTTTGAGGGGGAGAAAAATTTTCGACAAAGATTTTTTTGGTACCTATTGATTTCAATAGGTTTTAGGACGCTGCGCTGAATCGAATAAGACCATTACGGAGTCGATAGCTTAAAAGGTTCCCGAGTTGTCGCAGCTTTTGTGTGAAATATTCGAGATTGAAATGCTTTAACGTCGAAGAATTCTCAACAGTCAAGATATTTAATCAAACGAAATTTTCCAACGATAAACCGAAATCACGGTTTCAGAGTCAGGTTTGATGGAAGAAAAAAAAATGGAAAAACTATATTTTTAGTTTTCATGTTGAGTAACACAGGTGAATGTGAAAAATTGTACTGCGAGAAAATGACTAGAGCAAGTAATAACGAATTATTCGACTCACCAGCAAGAGCTTTGATTCGACTTCGTTCGAAAAGCCTTGAGCTCGAATTTCCACCATCGTATTCGAAATCATCGACGATTTCCTGGGTGACACTGGGGTCCCACCGGACCATCGAGATGTCCGTCGTCATCTGCAAAAAAAAGAGCAAGATTATGAATTGCAATTGTAGCGTTAGCGTGGCGAGGCTAAGAGAAATTAAGCTCTCTCGTTTGTAATGGGAATTCACCATTTTAGACCTGTGTAGGTTATGGATCGGTGTGTATAATTTACAGCCGAGCTATTTTAATTCATAAATTTATTTTATAATTTTATTTAATTAATAAATTTAAATTAATTATAGAAATTATTTTAATTTATTAATTTACAGCTATCACAAATGTATCCTTTATAAGACTAGCATTGCAGAATGGTAGATGTAAGGCCACATCCCTTTCACCAAAGGAAGCTTCGGGTGATACTTGATACACATCCGAATTATAAGCTACTTACTAAAAAACTAATTGACCTCAAACACGAGAAAACTTTGAAACTTCCCACCTAATTAGGTACTTGAAATTATTTCGACACTAGCCGAATAGAGAAGCGCCTCTGCAACTAAACGCCGACAAAACAAAGGTGTTTTAGCTTCATGGGAAAAAGAAGAAATTAGAACTAGCGGTAAAATATTGTACTCGAAGGCGATAAATTTAGTGCCGAAATGTTTTTCAGGAATGAAAAAAGGAACGAGAGAGAATTTCAAGCAAGGCGATTAACATTCAGAGCGCATTAGACACCTTATAACAAACTGGTGCGGAAATGGAAAACCCCTGGAGACAGCCAAGCTCAAGATGAAAAACTTTTATGCGCTATGACGTACCTACGAGTACTAAAAACTCCTATTCCTAAAATATTCCGACGAGTGAATTTTTTTCAGCGATCTCCGACCGTTAATTGGTATTTTCGACACACCAAATTGAAAATCGGACTCTGCGCTTTTTTTTTAATATAAATAACAAATTTCTCCAATATAAAGAATGAAAGGTGCCAACACACTAATAATTACGTCAAGTCTTATTACTAATAGTCTTATTACTAATATTAGGTAAATATTAGGTAAAAATATTAGGTAAAAATATTAGGTAAAATATTAGGTAAAAGTCTTATTACTAATATTACGTCAAGTATTAACAGAAAATGTGTGTCAAAATGTTGCCATTAATTCACTGTGCTATTTTTCTCAAGAACATAGCTGTGAGTAGTTCTAGTGCGTTAATAGGTTAGTAAAAACGCTGCAAATGATTGTACAGTAGTTTATTATTCCATTGTCATACTCTTGTGTAAGTAAATATCCCGAACATTTGTGAAAGTTTCCACTAAACAACAGGTTGGTAACTACAAAATAATAATAACTTTAATCTTTTTAATTAATTAGTTAAATATTAAATTATTCGCCAAACAACATAGCTGAAGTGTTCCACAAGCACTCCAACGAGTATAGAAAGTTTTTTATAGCTTTATTAAGTCTCCAGTCCTCTCGACTCCGCTGTTGGTCTCATTCTCATTCTGTTCGGCGTCCAAAAATCTATAGAAATTGATATCTCACACTCCTTTGTCTAAAAACCCCTTCGAAAATACGAATTCCCCTTTAAACCCCACCAAAAATACCCTTAAAACTGAGGGAGAGATTTTTCTAACTAATTGGGCCGTTGTCAGGCCAAGATTAATTTTTAGTGACAATTTTCTTTTCAGCAAGGTTTTGAAGGTATTTTTTCAATAACGTATTTTTAAGGTTTTTTTCTAAAGAATCGAGTTGTTTCAAGTTATTTTTATAATTTGGTATTTTCAACGCTTTTTTCGTGAGCTATTTAAAAAAAGTTTCAATGTATTTTTCAACACATTATTTTAACGATATTTTTTCGAAAAGGTATTTTCAAGTTTTTTTTGAAAAGGGTATTTTTATTATGTTTTTGAAAAGGGTATTTTTATTATGTTTTTGAAAAGGCATTTTCAAGGTATTTTTCGGCATTAGCAAGGCATTTTTTCCAAAAAATATTTTCAGGTTTTTTTTGTTTTCAAAGTATTTTAAATTTTTTCAATATGGTGCTTAGGACTTTTTTTTCAATAAGTAGAACATTGTTTTTCTTCTATGGCTAAAAGCGCAGAAATTATAGTAAAACCAAGTTTAGCAAATTGATCCAAATCGAATTTTACAAATTAATCATATTTTGGCATTGTGCACTAGAAATATTCGGCGAAAGAAAATATATCAAGTTATTTACTCGTGCTCTCTGTCCTATCATGAATATCCATTATCGTAAGTATAACAAGCGGCAACAACACACCCGCAAGGTCACTCTCATTGAGAATTAATCACCTGATATCACGACAAGAAATTTGGAGAACGCTCGAAAGAAAAACGGGACGTATCAACGTCGAGATAAATTTTGAAAAGCAGTCAAGGAGCCGAAATCGAAGATGAACTGACGGTTGGCACAACAGCTTGACAGACAGGTTGTCCCAACTTTGAAACGTGACCTGAATGGAGTCAACTAGTTAACGATCGACTGAAAGCAAAACGATTTTTTCCAGCTCGCGAGTTTATCTCTTCAGAATTAAACGTCGACTATAAAAATGGCACGTGTAAATAAAATTATCGGGCAAATAAAATGACGAAGCATCACTTCTTTGAGGATATAGTGATCGATTACAATTAAAATAGTTCGTCCTGTCGAGTACAGATAACTCGATTTAATAATGAATTAGGGAATTTTATGGGGAACTTTATGGAGATTTTTTAGAGAAGAATTTTTTTGGGGGTGAATGAATAGTGGTATTTTGAAATAAATGCTGTTTTTTTTTTTTTTTTTTTTTTTTTTTTTTAATTTTATTGGGAGAGGTTTCTACAGCACAGAAAAATAAAATAATTGAAAGACAATAATAAGTGATCACGCATCTCAATAAAATTGACCAAATGTCGAGTCGACGACAAATGTTTCCAGTAATTGAAGAAACATCTGCACCAGGTATTTGCAGTTTTTGATAGGGGACGATTTTACTGAAGGGAAATCGGGGCTTCCGAGAAATCTATTTAAATTATCACAGAACGTTGAAGCTGTTATTTTAAAAAACACAGGTGATGAACAGTTTTCGCACTCGAAGGAACAGTTAAAATCTTTATGGACAGCTTCGATTGCACTCGAGGGAAATTCCACTAAACCGAGAAGACCCCTAACCCCAACTGGGAAAATGATCCCATCAAGCTAATGGCAACAGGTCGCGAGTTATGAAGAAACAACAGACACTTGTTCAAAAGCCTAAATAATAAAATGAATAGACATGGATCGAAGTGAATCGCACTATGAGTGAGTCAACTTAGATTTGAATCTCCTCAGAATATTTTTCATTGATTTTAGAAAATTTCCCGAAGCGTTCAAGGTTTAAAAAGCAGAAAACGAGGGCGTGTAGAGTTTCGGAAATGATGGAAAAAATCGCCATTTTCGACTAACGATTGCGACTACGTGACCGGATAAATTTTCAACTTAAAGTAGTGCATTCGCCGTGGAAAATACTCTACTTTCTTTTAGGCCCCACGCAATTTTGATCAGAGCTACCGTTTCGATGCTATGACGCCGAACGTGAAACAGTTCCATTCTGGTATCGATATTGATCTAATGATTTCAAAATCGCGTTAGATAATGAAAATGTCACATTTCCCGCTCTCTAATTGAGCATACCAGGGGCCTATTTTAGAAAATTCTTTTCAACTCTTCACTTATCAATTTTTTTTGTATTTATAAAGAGCGAAAAGTTATTTTTTTTATTTTTTTTTAACCACTGAAGACGAGCAGTTTTTTGTTCAGACAGGGCGAGCGTCAATTTTCAATATCAGTGATAATAGTTGAACGGTTCCAATATTTGACAAAAAAAAAAAAAAAACTGAGTCAGAGACAGGCTATCATCATCGAGTTGATCGGCGGGGGTAACCTTACAGCTCCAGATTCTACCAACATGAAAAATAGGAAACGCAGAGCTCATTAGGAAAATTTCCTCCAAAACTTGAAAAAACGCTTCGACTTTTTACTCTTCATTCAAGTACAAAAAATATGACAAGTAAAAACGTATTTTTTTAAAACAGCAACTTTTCAACATTGCCACTTTTCACACATCACTTACACTTAGTTAATCTTCAAAAAACACGAACGAAATGGCAAAGTGCAAAGTGAATAGTTCCAAAGTACTACAAAAAGAAGAAAAACAAGCCCCTCGTATTTTAAGAGCTCTACCTAAAAAGTAAATACTGCTCAATGTTATTTAGCGCATCGCCATAGCCTCATTCAGAACGACACCGATGAATTTTTACAGGTGGGGCCTGGATCGACCATGATATCTGCCAAAGCAATCGCTACTCAATGCTATGCGATTGCCAAGAAGAAAGTGAGTCAATGGAACGCCTAGGGCTTCGAACAAACTAATGCCAATCTTTGTCCGAATCAAATTATACATTGCTTCGACGAAACTAATATTTTTCCTGATCGCTACACCAGAAACCCAAAAATTATATCTTTTTATATTATATCTGTTTATTATATTATATCTTTATTATGTTATATCTTGTTATATTATATCTACTATATCTTTATTAAATATTATTTTATTATTAATATAATATATTTTTGAAGTTCCTCTCTTTCAACTCCGAGAGGGATTCACCTTTGCAGTTTACTGATAGCATGCAGTTGTGAAAATAAGTGAAAAAGTGGACCGAGCGTTCTAGATAAAATCGTTCAAATGAATCACCCCTCGAACTCAACGAACAGAGGGTCATTGATATCGCATTCGATGAAATCAATGATCAACAGGCAAATGGCTAGAAGGATTGAAACTCAAACTGACGAGAGCACAGATTTTGTAACATAGAAATTCGGTTCAGCCAAGAAACGGTGGAACGAATTAAACAACCGATAAGACCAGGGAAACAATGACCGGGCATAGTGTCATTGATATTTGAAAAGGTCTCGTAAATACCAACGCCTAGTTTTGAGCTGGAACAAAGATCGGCCAAAGCAAGCCAAACGGGCCAAAAATCACATGACACGTGCGTGGGAATACTTGACACTGAATGGTATTTTGATGATTATTTTATTTTTTCTCAATAATAAACCATTGTAATCGCCCAAGAAAAAAAATTTCTAACCCCTCTAAAAATTTGATGTTTTACGTTTCAAGGCATGTAGAATCACCAGAAAAAATGTCATAAAAAAACAATCTCGGTCTAACGACGGCCCAATTCTTGAACCAACTTGCTAGCTCAATTTTAAGGGTATTTTTGGGGGTTTTGAGGGGGAGAAAATTCATATTTTCCAGGGTTTTTCAGAAAAAATGAGTATTTGATATCAATTTCTACGCTGAATCGAATGAGACCATCGCGGGGTCGATAGCTTGATTGGTTCTCGAGTTATCGCCGTTTTTGTGTCGAATTTGGGAGATGTCCAGAAATTTGACATGAGTGTATAACTCGAGAGTTCTTGAAGCTATAAAAGTCGTTCTATAATCGTTGGAATGCTCGTCGAACACTTTCTTCAACTATACCGTAAGGCGTAAAATTCAGATTTCAATTAGGAAATTAAGAAAAATAAAAATGATTAAAATTACAATAGGGTCTACGGAGTTTTCCCCTATAGTTACCATCTGTTTTTCGGTGGGAACGTTCACAATGTTCGGAATAATTACTATCACAAATGGATAATATTCTTAAATCAATATTGAAGCGATGGAATAATAAACCACTGCACAATCATTTGCAGCGTTTTTCGTGGGCGACTACGATGATTTATAATCGAGTAATAACCAAAATCTTAGAGCTTAGTATTCGGGCTTCACATATCACGAGAAGTGACGTGACAGCACATTATCCAGCTCGTTTCGTCAAATTTCCTCCGATGGCTACATTAATTGGCTCAAACCTAGTCGAGGCTTCGGCTCGAACCATTCAGGTTTAGAGTCCCTCAACATTGCGGGTATCGATGTACACAACGAAGAGAAGAGGTCGCGGAACGCGAGTGAATTGAGGAAGGCGGCATTGTAGCCTTCCCTCCGAGCAACGGAGCCAGAGAGGCGGCGCGTTGGATCAATATCGGTTCCCACAGCCGCCCCTCGGCATCGCAGCCGCCTCCACGGGGTCAACATCGCCTGAGGTCAGAGCTAAAAAATGAAATTAAGCTCTTACGGTTGTCCCACTTCATAAAGCCAAGAGATAATAGACGAAGACAATGAGAAAATAAAAATAACGAAGGCTGAGAGAGGATTTATGTGATTGAAACATAACGGCCATCAGATCAACAGGAGTGCGATGAATAATTAGTCGGACAAAAGATACATCCTCGTGTGACGTAGGTCGTGGTAAGGGATAAGAGCAATCATAATTAAGATTGAATCCAAAAGATGAAAGGTAGCGATTACGATCACTGTTTATTATGTTCGGGAGTTGTGAAGTGGATAAAAACCAGGCGACTCATTCTCCTATTCTTTATTAGCTAGCCGAGCACTTTCGCCCATTCGGGCATCCTCAGGGCGACATGGAGCCATGGTGGCTGAGGACCCTATGGCTCCACGTCGCCCTGAGGATGCCCGAATGGGCGAAAGTGCTCGGCCAGCTAATAAAGAATTGGAGAATGAGCTGCCTGGTTTTTATCCACCTCACAACCCCCGGACATCAAGAAATGTGACGAGAAGGAAAAGAAGTTTATTATGTTAATAAACGTAATCATGAATCGGATTTAATATTTCGTAATCATAGTATTCCGCAGATTGCAATATTATTTTTATTTATTCATTTTTTTCAGTCTATATCTACGACATTGGAGGTTAGGTCTGACATTGAAGGCTTTTCAGAAAAATATGTATTTGGTATCAATTTCTATAGGTTTTCTGGAAGCTGAATCGAATGAGACCATCGCGGTGTCGATAGCTTTATTGGTTCTCGAGTTATCGCAGCTTTTGTGTCGAATTTAGGATATTTTCAGAAATTTGACATGAGGTTATAACTCGAGAGAGAGTTCTTGGAGCTATAAAAATCGTTCTATACTCATTGGAATGGTCTTCAAAGACTCTCTCCAGCTGTATCGTTAGGCAATAAGTTTAGCTTTTAATTAGGAAATTAAGAACAATAAAAATGATTAAAATTACAATAGTTGCTACGGAATTTCCCCCGATAGTTACCAATCTGTTTTTCCGGAATAATTACCATCACAAATGGATAATCTTCTTAAATTATTATTGAAGCGAAGTAATAATAAACCACTCTACAATAATTTGCAGCGTTTTAAATTAGCTTCAGACCTAACCTCCAATGTCGTAGATATAGACTGAAATTTTTTTCAGTAAATAAATTAGGTACGTTAGTATTTCGGAGCGTGATACTAATTTCAAATTTTCCATCATTGCCAAAAAAGGAAAAGTGGAGAATTTTCGAACAATCGTTTACTGATCATCAGTCAATTATTGGGGAAGTTTCGCTTCGCTCGTCAACCAGTTGTACAATACTCGAAGACTACAGTTATTGTCCTAGTAAATGATTTCCAATTTAATCAAAATTTGATGTGTCAAGTTTTAAAATGTACCAGAGTTCAAACATCGAATTTTAAATAACGTATCAGAAAAGTTTTCTCTTAAAAAAAAACTACATAAGCTAGGCACGTGGAAATTTCCAGTTGAAACGCGTTTAAATACAAATGAATATTTTTTTGGTAATTTGAAGGAAAAAAGTTCATTCGTAACAAATTTCAGAAGCATCAATTGATTTTTGTACGCTAAAATTGAACGAAAGATATCACAAGTGAATAGCTCTTTACGATCCTCAATTCACCGCAGATATTCTATTAGCACAAAAGAAATTTGTTCGCGTGCGAAAAAACCGCACATTTTGAAAATTGATATAAATATTGGCAAAATACAAATAACTTTTCGGCGAATATTGCTAATAGTTTTGGTGGGAAAATGTGAATTTATACAGATCACATCAAATTGAAACTGAAACTGGCTCTAAAACTGTGAGCAAAATTTCTAAAAGCCAACGAACCTAGGATATTATTACTTTTTCAGTAGTTGCAGTACGTTGTAAACGGTTTTACTAGAATACAAAAACCAATACCGAGAGTCATGAGTTGACACTATGGTTAGGACTTTTTCTGCGAAAAAAAATCATTCGCTCCGTTCATATTCGTGGTAAGCGATAAAGGGGTCGGTTGAGGAATAAACCAAAAGAGAGCAACTATTGAAGACTGGAGACATTTAAAGAAGAACTTACAGAGCTGAAGCGTTCAGAAAAGAGAGATTACAAGTGTCAGTCTCAGCCGCTCATCTCTTGATCGTTTATCTCAAAATTATTGCGACACATTATCAGATGAGGCATTGATATATTGAAAGATGAGCGATTTTCGCTAAAACGATCAAAAGACGGGCGTCGCCTACGTTTCTCGACAATCATGTAAGTCTATGAAATTATTGGAATGTCGAATGAAACACTATTCACTGCAAACAATTTAAAACGCCAAAACGACACACAAAAACTATTTATTTGACGTGTGACACGAAGTTTGGCCAGTTCAGGTAGAAATGTTGTAGTGAAAATATTTCTAGAGCGAGATATTTTCTTCTCTTTTCCAAGGATCGAAACACGGACGATCTCTTCTACAATCGAGATGGATATTAGTTTATGGAAATCGCTAAAGTAGGTCAGCTCATACGCTTACATATATTTCAAAAGATTCAGCACACATGTGCTTTCTAGCCGTTTTTCTTTTCGTAAGCCAATCCAAATAACTTGTATAACTCTCCTCTCTAAAATTATGTTTTCTGCGAAAACGAGCCCCGGAACAAAAACTAGGAATCAAAATTGCTACGTCGACTGCTCAATTTTTCGCTGAGACATTTCAATCAAACAAGGTAATCAAAATATAGTTTTTTCAAAGCATAATTACGTTTTCATTAATTTATTTTCATCCTAAAGTTTGCTCAACTAAAGAAAATACGTATTCAATTCGATCAACAGTTAGGAAGTTATAGATGACAATTTTAGAATATTTGGAAAATGAGGACTTTCAGATTTTTTTAATACTTGGGAACTTTTGACTTATACCATGAAAATCATTCATATTACTTTGTACCAGAAATAATTTTGATTAGACAGGACTATATTAAGAAGCCAACATTGTTCTTGTTTAATCACCATAAAACGATACGGTACTGGAAATTAAGGCTTAGTCGGACGAAAAAAGCAGCAATTTTTGCGAAATTTAGGTTCACAGACTGGCCTAGGCGTCAGTTTGGGGTGTTGAAGGGCTTTCGCATCCCAGTTGCGTGACCCACTTTGGGTCGTACTTCGAGGACAAGAGCTATAGGTGAGCAAGCAAGGCCGGAGAGAACGAATTCTGGCCTAGCGGACAGCGATTGGAGACTTTTAATATTTTAACAGTTTTAATTTGTATAAATAAATAATTTAATTTTTCTAAATTGGAATAAAACGCTATAAATAAATATTCAACCGATCTTCATCTTTATTATCATTTTTATTATCAATCATCTTTATTATAAACTCAATATTTGGGCGAAAACTACATCTACATCGGATTGGTAGTTCCTGAGCATTGGTGGTACCATTTTTTTACATACTTACTGACAAAGCGGAGTACCACCATTGACATTTATAAATGTTTTTTGGAGTGTAATCGCAATGAATCGTCAAAAAAATATCATTTTTTAAAAATCTACGACAAATTTTTGGCGATTTCACTATCATCTACATCACAAAGATGAAAAAGAATGTATCGTACTTCAAAAAACTTAACATCATTAACAAAGCTATAGAATGCTTAACTGAAACCTTGATCAATCAGTACACTTCGCAACCATAAAATAAACAAAAAAAAAATCCCCAGCTGCCACTCCTCTCCTCATGATTTTGTACTTCTGCAAAACGTTCTTCCGGTGTAAACCTGCACACATGTCTTCTGGAGTAAATCTGCACACATTTCTTCTGGAGTAAATCTGCACACATTTCTTCTGACATAAATTGAAGCTTAAGCTGCACAGGTGTAACTCCAACGTTTCGCTAGTCGCAGATGATTCACAAGCGTCCCCGTAGATTTACAGGACGGCTAGTAGATCTCTGTGCCCATCAGAACAAGTTGATCGGGCCTGCAAGCGGAGAGGAAGCTCGTAGAGGGGCTACATCCTGGGCCTTCGAACGGGTTATGTCACTCTCTTTGCGCTGGTTGTGATGAACTATACGAGAGCCTGAGTGTCGAGTTGAGTGGCATCAGACGCTATCTTTAGACTACGATGCAACGCGGACGTGTTTTATGGGAAGAAACTGATCAAGTGACCACGCCTGTTATTAAACGAACTGAATAAAGATTTCCTTTCTTTCTCCTCCATTCAAGACAGAGTAGTTAGAATTGAACGAGGCCTTGACGATAAAAACGTCTCGTAAATATCTTTTGACTCGGAAAAAATTAATTCTATGAAAATAAACTGCAGCAAATAATAGTGCAAAGAGTGACCTAATAGATTCGACGGGAAGATAATATTATTGTCATCCATCGTTTTATAACGGGCAAGCATCTGCGACATTCACCTTCGAAAACTGTCAAATACGCCAACTTTTGAATATTATCTTGCACTAACCAAATGTTTTATACCGTCAAAAAAAAGAAAAAGAAATTAAAACATATCTTGCAACAGAACTTTCTTCCCTACTCCGATATAAGTCAATAATAGCATTAATACATCAATTTTGGAGTAAATTCAAGACTGATCTTTGATACAGTTCTGCGAATTTCCAAGTGAACCAGAATATTGATGAACGGTGAACTGAATATTGATTTTGCTCTAACCGGAAAACCGAAAGACATTTTTTTCCAAGTTCTTTTAATGAACAAAAATAATTACACTGTACTATGAATTTCGGAAAGGCGTCACAGGGAAAATTGGCGGCTATTAGAAGTGCACAGACCAGCAATACGTCTCGCGTCATTGCCCGCGACCATTAACTTGACACATTCCAAACGTGATTGCTACCAACATCAAGCTCGTTTGCCACGCCCAAAGGAAACGAACCTTTCCACGTGCGCTGACATTATCTTACCCGATGAATAACGGACGAACTTGGATTTCAAATGATTTACGACCGATCCGGATGATTGACGGGGCAGTTTTATCGTCACTTATAAATAATCTCCCGACTAAAGCGATCTCATAATTGAAGCAACATTTTTTCGTTATCTAAAAGTCGCGATTTTTCCGAATATTCGCCTGAACAGAAAATAATATTCTCGTGGGATTAGTGACAGTGTGATTAATTTCACGCGAATTGGCTCATTGGTTTTGAACGAATTTTTCATAAAAGTTATTTCCCTGCACAACGGTATAATCCCCATAAAAATTCAATACAATTCGCATTCATACAATAGTAAATATTACACCGCTAGTCTAGAAAATATTTTCTAGTCAAAAGGAGCAGTTCATTCAAGCGTTGAAGCAACAAGACCGGTGCTCGGTGTCGAGATCTCATTCTTCGGCCACAGAAGAATGGTCTAAAGAAATTTCTTCCCTTTTTGGAACTTTATTTGCTCCGCTTTCTCTTCCATTCGCGGCAAAAAGACCTCATTCCTTCAACTCTTATCAATCGCCGACTTTCTGACTGTCAGTCGAATGTTTTCATCTGACCACCAACAAAGAGAAATGTTCTCTCAAAGGATTAGAAGGAAAATGAAAAGACAATAGGGAAATTGAATAGATCAATCTTGAAATTTACTGAGTTCAGTTAGAAAATCACGAACGCTGATTTATATAAGGCTTCCATTCGCGAGAGAACTTCAATCAATTCAAGTACCGATTGGAAAGACGTGAAAAAAATTTTGTAGCTTCATTTTGGCAAGATATAATCACTATACAAGCATTTCTGATGAAGCGTCAAGTAGGGAGGAAAAAAAACGATTTTTTACAAAAAAAAAAAAGAAAAATGAAAATGAAAATGTACATTATTATTGGGAAACAGTAAATCGTTGGATTCGCCGAGTTTTTGATTCCTCACACGGCCAGTGTTCATTTGGATTTCGAAGCTTTGAAACATTATGTCAAAAGCCAAAGAGAGTTATAGTTCAATAAAATATCTCCTGGTGCACGTATCTCTTTTCTTTCAACGAGACAATATCTCCCTTCGATAATATAACTGTACATCGCTATATTTATCTTTCTAGATATTTATCCACCGGTACAAGAACTCACGAGGAAAAAATTAATTAAACCATTTTGTAGAACCGCTTCAAAAGTCAAGAATCCGGATCATCGCTAGCGAAAAACCAAGCTAATTAATGATGGATTAATCAGTTATCGGCAGAATTGGAAAAATAATTATGTAGTACAAACGAGTCAGAAAATCGACTATCGCACGTTCTGTGTACAAAGCTGTACTATGCAAATACGAAGATAACAGATATTTGCTCGACGATTCGAGTCTTGTCAACGTGGAACCAACGAGCCACTTTCAGTTTCATTCAACCGGCTCCCAGTCAAGAAGCGACACGCCCAACCGCTCGAACTAGACAGGCCATTCGGGATGAGTTTGAAATTTGAAAAAGTTGAAAATTATTTTACTATGATTTATTTTTCATTAAAGGGTCATACTATAGAACAGCCTTTCAGCTACCCGAATATAAATATAGATCATACTCTACGAAATAAAAGTGACAAAATAAAAATATTCATTAAAAAAAAAACGAGAAATAAAAATAACCAGGTATTATAAATTAATATTATATAGGTATTATAAAATTTCGTGGTGGTTTATAATGAGCTAACGTATCAGCAAAATTAAATTTCAATTATTCCTGCTTCTCCTATTAATGGAGAGTTTTAGTACACTTCGTGTTTTTTGACAACCTAAACGTAGGAATTTTGGTTACTACCTAGTGGATGGCTGGTTTTGGTGACCATTAGAGAAATAAATATGATTTTACGTAGTAACCAAACTCCCACGTTCAAGTTTTCGAAAAACACGAAATTTAATTATGTAACTCTCCAACCTCCCATCAATATGGTAGAAGTGTCCAACAAGCATTACGAGTACAAAAATAATGTATCAATTTAAAACTATACCTATAGCTTCACAAATCCCTATGCCAAATTTCTTTCAGTGTTTTTCCACGGTTGCCGTGGCGACTATGGTTACTTTGTAAATTTAATGTATGACCACAATCAACGGCCCATGTGATGTGATCATTAGATGCGTATGATTTTATTCTGCTCTCTATTTTACAAAGTAACCAATTCTCCTCACGGCCACCGTGAAAAAACACCGGTAAAAGCAAGACTTTTTATCATTGAAAACCGTAACAAACAAACTATTGGTTCATTTTTGGGTGATGACAAAAAAAAACATAACAGTGGCTTTTAATAGATTTTTCAATCATTCTAAAAGGTTCCATACGCTTAATAAGCTTCGAATTTTCGTAATTTGCTGTTCAAGTGCTGAGTAAATATATTTTTTTATTTTTTTTTTAAGAAAACACACGCTAGCTTGTTTTTCCCGCAAAACAAAAAATCAAAAGAGTTCATTAATGATTTTTTTTTTTTTTTAATAAATCACTTTTTCATACTATGGAATTTTATTTCATAAGAATAGGAAACGAATCCCAATAATTTTAAATGATAATAATATTTTTGCATTGATTTCGGCGTTTAAAGATTGTTAGTGATGATGGCCTAAACGCCAAAATCTATATAATTCTTCAAAAATAGTGGATTTAGAGACTATCTTTTCGTCTCCTGTTCTTATCAAGTACGGCACATGTGTGTCGTGATTTATCATCTCACAAGAGCTTAAAATGACGTAAATTGTTTTACAGTACTTTACCGAAGGAATGAACCGATTTTTTCTAAATTACTCACGTGAATCCAAGAATAACTATAAGAAGTCAAGTTACCTGAAACAAAGAGAATTCGATCAGGACAACAGTAAAGGATTTTTAGAAAGCATAAATCTTAAATAGCATTTCCAAAAAATTTTTTGGTTAATTATCATCGAAAAGCGTGATTTTCAAATATTCGTCATCGCTAGAATTGCCGAATTGAAGCTAAATCTCTTCTGAAATTCGGTTGACTTCTCGAAAATGTGCCCTCTCAATATCTCCAC
The DNA here is from genome assembly GCA_037159825.1 of Tupiocoris notatus. Lineage (NCBI taxonomy): Eukaryota > Metazoa > Arthropoda > Insecta > Hemiptera > Miridae > Tupiocoris > Tupiocoris notatus. The sequence continues at coordinate 532,823 of JASJUZ010000771.1, forward strand.
GCATTTGAACAGGCGCAATCGCGAAGAAAGATCCGTCGTCTCTCGAAAACGATGGTCCAAAACAAAGGTTGTCGAGTTATCTCTAATCAGACAAGAGTTTCCACTGTGGACGGGCAGAGCCGGTCGATGTCTGGGTTTACCGGTACTCCCCTTCCTGCGTTGCCGACGTTCTGAGTCTTGCCAAGGCTAACAACTATCTGACTCATCTACTGCTGACCCGCTTGCAAGTCAGATTCGTCCTCAAAAGCGTTCAAAATCGAAGTGCAAAATTGAAAACCCGTACAAAATTGGGAAATGAATGTTAAAATTATCTATTTCAATGAAAACTAAATAAGAAGGAAATGCACTAAGATGGAAATATTCCATACACTATAGTACGAGTGGATAAGGGATTAATATACCACAATTTCCAACACTAATTCTTCCGCGTACCGTCATTTTATAATAATCGATATTGTACCATTTTTTAAACTACTTCTGCTTTAATTGAAATCGAGGGCGTGAGGCAAATTCGAATGATCAGACAGAAATTAACAACAGAACACCATCATTGGAAATTCGACTTAAAAAAAAAAAAAAAAAAAAAAAAAAAAAAAAAAAAAAAAAAAAAAAAAAAAAAAAAAAAAAAAAAAAAAACTAATAAATTGTGATTATTTTGATTATTAATTTTATTATAGGTATTGGACAATTTTTGATAATATTAATATATTTTACATCGCATTTTACTCTATTAGGAATTTGACTATTATATTTTACTTTTGTTTCGTAGAAGGTTTTATAATTTGCGCTTTGAAAACCATTGATTTACAATAGTTGTGTGTACTGTCTCGTCCTAAATAAGTTACTGAGAAGTTCCTGATATTAAATAAAACTCAGACGATCGCTTTTTTTTTTCTAAATAAAAAAGTGATCGCACAAAATTGTCTAAAAACACAGAATTCCTCCTAGTTTATGTATGAAATTTGAATGTTGAAAGGGGAGAACGGTATTTCAATTCATTTCAGTTCACGCATATGTTTTCTAATGCAATATTCCAATAAACACGGATTTTTCGCCAATGAATCATCAGAAAATCGTCTTTTTATAATCAATTTTATATATTATACATAAAAAATATTTTCAAGCATATAAAATATTGGTTTGTATTTAAAAATATAAATTTCTGAATAAATAACTTTTTTCGCATTAAAAAAAAATACTTAAAAAGAATTTTAATTTAAAAAAAAGAATTTTTGTATCAAAAAATATTTTAATACATGACTATATTTCTATCATATTTTTGAACCACCAGGTGGACAATCTAAGGAAAATATAACCGAACTCGCTTTCTACTCGCATTCCAAGCAAAACATTCGATTCTACAAAACTATTCGTTTTATCAACAATCATTGTTATGGGGGAAGATTTTCGAAAACGTAACACGACGGTGAAAACGAAGAGCGTAGCTGTAACCGAGAGGAATCACGCAACAGCGATATTGAGTCGACTGGAATAATGAACTAGCTAAACAGTTGCGCCTAACCTAATGAATAATTCCGGGGTAACAGGAAAAGACGTTGAATATAATTTCAAGCTCCTGATTAATCTGTGGAAAAATATAGGTTTAAACGGGAGCTATTCATTATGGAGACTTGATCTTTGGTACTTTAAGACGATATAATGAACGTATTGAAGTAGTCTGAACCATCAATGGGTAAATTTAGTTAGCCCTAACCAACACCTTCCAAAACGAGGGGAAATCGTGACAATGACTTCAAAATGTACACATTCTTGGTTCATTATTGGATAAATGTTAACTATTGAGACTATTTAAATAATAATAAATAATTTTCATCGCCAAAAAAGGTCCAACCTCCCACAAAATTAGATGATTTTGAAATAAAAAAATTTGAAGAGGTTTATTATTTTTTAAATATTTTTTGTGATTGGATATTCGGATTCTACATGCCTTGAAACGAAGAACATCACATTTTGAGGGGGGTTAGACAACTTTTTTTTGGGCGATTACAATGGTTAATTATTGCATAATAAATCAAAAATCAGGACGCCTGATTAATTTTACAAGCCAAGTTCCAGTGTATATTTCGACACTGTTTATATTCCAACTGGTTGCACTCAGGCACAGAGTACTTTTATTCCCAATCCCGGTCGGCGAGCCGAACGTGAGTTCTCCATTTGCGAATTCGCGGTTCGGGGATATCACGAAAACCTTAGTCAAAAGTAGGTTGAAGAAAAGTGGCTATAAAACGTGAAATACAACTGGGAAACCGCTAGCGATGGAAGGCGGTCGGCCGAGTTAGTTGCAGTATCGGAATCGATAGCGTCTCGTGGACGGGAGACGGCATTCGGGCCAAGAAAATCTTCCGCAGTCAAAAGCAACTGCAGTCAGCTGGCTCAGGGGTCGAGGTCATTCGGAGTATTTTCTTACCACTGTCGAATATTTTCTGCCCCTTGCTCAAATCGATGTTCTTTTATTCCCGACGGATTAAACCAAAATTACGCGCTAAGTATGAGCCCGAGCATGAAAACAGGATTTATAGCATTATAAAAGTAGGTAGGAATTATACAGGAAAAATTATACAGAAAAAAAATTATTTAAAAAAAAATTAAAAAAAAAAAATTACCTATATACTTACAGGAAAATTATACAGGAAAAAATTCCACTCCCTCAGAACTCCCAAAAATAATTTTAAAATTAAGGTAGCGATTTGGTTTAAGATTTGAGCCATCGTTCGGCTAAAATTGATGTTTCGTGAAAAATTCAAGTCTTGTAGTTTCTTCAGAAAAAATTTGACAGCTTAGGCAGACGGCGAACGGACAGAATTTTTTAAAATGGATATTCGGATTCTTCTCGCCTTGAAACGTAAAACGTCATGATTTGAAGGGGGTTAGACAATTTTTTTCCATGGGTGATTACAATGGTTTATAGTCGAATAATAAACCAATATTATTGAATAATAAACCAACAATGCACACATTCAATTAGGCAAATTTTTTCTCACGTCCTTTAGACAAAATTTTTAATGGCATTGTCTTGTTGGCACAGTAGAAATATACACCCAATTTACTCTTCACAATACTACTTTATACCAAAAAAAAAAAATCATTTTCACTCACCAACTAATTTACCATCCCAACTTCATCCTCAAACCTCATTTCCTGCTTCAGAAAATGCTCTTTATCCACTCCCAACCACAAATAACTCGATTTACCACCAAGAAAAACCGCACCGCAAGAAAACCTAACGTCACTCTGAGTTCACCAAGGTTAATCGCAAAATCCGCTTCTCATAATAGGCCAGCCAATTCGCACATTAAAATTCGCAAATTGTTGAGTAGTTCTGATATTTCGTTAAATTGTTCGGACCATTAGTCGATAAAAAAGTTTGCAGCTTCGAAGGACCTAAACAATCTTTGCAGTGGTCTAAAAACCTCGATATTTTAGAGTATTTATTTATTTAATTTTTTCTACAGCCTTAAAACTAGACATACCTAAGAAGACCTATTTAAAGTAGATTAGAGATTGTTAGATACAATTCGAGACCAGAACGAGCACTGTAGTCAAATAATAGCCGAAATATGGCCGTTTGAAAAGTATTCCATTTTTCCAAAATAGGAGTAAAAAACCAAGTTTTATCTATTCAAATATTGGCAAAGGTGTATCGAAAGAAGCAGTGCCCGAGAGTACAAAAGTTATAAATTGCTTACTGGGGACCAAATCTGATCTATAAAATGCTCTTTAATTTTTTTCTGCACTTCTAACTTCGCCTCCGTTGAGGTAATTAGGATGGATAAATTTTTGTAGAAATTACTCCTTTATAAAAATTGAAAAAACTTTTTTAGGTGTATAGACGACGTTTTAAGTCGAGAACTCCAAAGTGAATAATTGTTTGAAAAGGGTTTAGTAAAATTTTAATTAAGGTTTTTTGAGGGAACAGTAGCTGCTGATTATTTTGAAAAGCCAACCCCAAAATCGAATAGCATAGTTAAAAAGGGAATGTTTGGAGGCACTGTAATTTTTTCAAACTAAATTTTCTGACTTCATAGCAGGTAGTTTTTTTTCTGCGTTTTGACTTCAGTAACTAAGTACGAGGTTCTCAGCTTTTCGTCTCATTCAGATTGCAGGGCAGTATTTTCTGATATAATGTAATTAATCCCAGACTCGGTATAGAAATGCACGAATTGTACACGAAATTCACCGATCAACTCATAAAATTAAGAGCATTATTCGCTTTTATCTTATTATCTTCATGTTCATCGCCTTAATTCACCAGACTATGAGGAAAACCGAGTTTCGAGTTGGAACTGTCAAGGACTGTAATCAATCTAGAATAAATCAATGGACGAAACTCGAAGATGGGAAACTTGGAAAACGAAGTCATTCGTCATTTAGTGGGACAGTGGTCAAACTCGATAGTCAACTTTGACGATACAAAAGCGATGATGAACTCGGTGGGCGGACAGTTGATAGCGACGCGATAAGAAAGAAAAACCAAGTAGGACAAACGTGACAGTCACTCATGATCTGTTTCAAGTTCGATAGCTCGTTATGACTTGGAAATGCAGGTAAATGCGTAAAATTGGGATGAGTAGGGAAATTTATAAATAGGGCAGGACGGACGCTTACGATACGACTAAAAATAGTCGACACACATTTACATATTAATCGGACCGTACTTGAAAGACTGCGAAGCGTAAGAGGCTAGTTTATCCAGATACTTGAGCGATTTCGAATTCGAAACCGACATCTTGAAGTTGGAGTCAATGACTGCTCAGCTAAGGCAAACATAACTGCGGATAAAAATCGCCAGTAATAGTACAACAGTAAAATCATATTTTTTTTAGTTAGAAAAAAAATCAATAAGCGAGCGCTTCTTTGTCAAAAATTCGAAAACGGTTGATTTTGGGGGTCAAATCTGAACGCGATTTTCACTATTCGACGTACAGGAATTTTTTGAGCCTTATTGACATTATTTGGTGCGTATTAATTTTACTACGGGGTTTTCCTAATATTTACTCGACTCGTGCGAAACAAGCTTTACTGCGGTATAAATTCTAGATGAACAGAATAAAGGGGACTAATACGCTCGATACATCGTTAGTTTCCGTGTAAAAATTCATCTCCTTTCTTATTAATTTTGCTGAAGAAAATATCATTTCATCAAGCTCGACCAGGAAAATAGGACTATCGATTCTTCTCTTCGCCACATCCCATTTCTCTATTCTTTCCTCTCGGGTAAACTTCCCCGTGGCGTTTTTGTCCCGACCGTTGGGAAAGATAGGCATCATAGCATTTCCTCCCTTTCCTGTATCAGTTTACGTTCTCGAGCTACGGTTCATCAACCTTCAATCTTGCGAAACTGGAACACCTTGCTCAGCATAGTTCCGAAAAATATCTCTCAATATCGGCTATTAATTTAGCTTCAGAATTGATAATGTGAACATTATAGATTGAAATGCGGCCAATTTGCATGAAATGTGAAGCTTGAAACGAACGAAAAATCGGAGAAGTCGATTTGGACGAAGGTGGCTTCATTTCTATTCACTATCCCCCCCGATTCTTTTCCTTTTGGGCTTGGAAGAGGGTGAAATGCTTTTTATACAACGGTGATGCAACCGATCTCTCAGATATCAGCGGATTCGAAGGCTATTTCGTCGGTAGCCATATTTTATCGAAATGCCATCGGAACTTTCCAAGGAATTTGTTCGCCAAGGAAGAATGTTTCTAATTAAGACCATGAAAGAGCCATTTTGAAAATTCGTGACGATTGGAAAAAGTTCCACGGGTGTAATCGACCAAAAATCCAAATTTACCAACAAAGAATGTTTGAAGAAATGGGATTTCAAATGCGTTATATCAAATGTTCAGTCTAAGGTGCGATAAATAGAAAACCATTATATCAGTCGAATTCAATATGGTCCCATTCGATTGAAAAATCTATTAAGTTATACTAAAGACTAACATATTATTTTAAAAAAGGAAAATATGAAATCTGCATCACACCCTGCAGTTAGGCTAGTGAGCAATAAAAATTTGACTCCTAATAAATTTCATGAAGCTTCGTTGGAGCCCAATTTCGATTCAAAACTGATTTTTTTACATCGTTAACATTTTTCTTGAGGTTGAAAAAAAATTCACCCAATTATACATTGTCTTGATTGAGCGAAAAATAAGAACCAATAACAGTAAAAAATAAATAAAAATAAATGAGGGAGGAAAGATGTTTTCAAGTCCAATCACATTTTCGCTTGACTATATCTTTGACACAACATGAATTCACGATTATTTACAGACCAATCGCCAAGCTAAAAAACACAAAAGGCTTGTCGAAAATCCATTAGCACCTTCAAAGTTAGAAATCACAAGCAGAAGCGTTGAATACTTATTTCCAGAGTTCGTTCACTGTTCCTGATCGATGGACATGCGATGAAAGAACGACAAGTTCAATAGCGGCCTTTTCGAACGGGTTGAACGACTAACTGATTATATTCGGTTGACCCATTAATCGAATCGATATGGTAACAGCTCAAGTTCATGGTTAGTAATGTTTTCGGTTTCGACCCCGATTTCACGCGTTGGATAGAAGTCAGTTGGGAAGGAAACCGTATGAAAGCGGAAACGCTTAGATATCAGATTTCGCTAACGTGGGATCCGTTCGACGCTTCCTGATTAGGTCACAAAAGAAACAAACGCGACGAGAAAAGGTTTTAGAAATTAAGTATGACTACGATATATTGAGCGAGAGTTGAGTCAAAATGCGCAGTATTTAAAAAAAAATAATAAAATAATAATAATAAAAAAATAAAAATAAAAAAATAAAATAAAAACAGTAAAGCTAAAAAAATAAAATAAAAACAGTAAAGCTAAAAAATGCAGAAATTGTCATCTTTTGTGATTTGCCTACTTTATTATTTTATATGGTCACAATGAAAAATTAAAGATGAACTAACGGATGAAAATTGGCGTATGTACGCGGAAAATAATGAATTTACCACGTTTAAAACGCCTTGGAACTGATTAGAAGTTTCGGACACTATGTAGGTTCATTTGAAAGATGTGAAACCGTAGCTAATATTCACAAGACCACCTAGATAAGAAAAGTCAAAGAGTCCAATTTTTCTCTTTTTTGTAGGTACCTAATGGAAAAAAAAAAAAAAAAAAAAAAAAAAAAAAAAAAAAAAAACACAGATTTTTAATTAGATCACTACGTAGGTATTCTATTTTTATAGAAGGAGCGACGTCGCGTTTAATATAATGCACTATCAGTTAACCATATTTGGTACGGCTTGAACGTGTCTCCAAGACAGATGCAGACTCATTTTAACTCCTTTCAAGCTCCAACGGCGTAGTAGTGTCAATCCTAAACCGAGGTGATGGAAACGGCACGTACTTGACCCATGAGATCACCAGAAAACCTGTTCCTATTCAAACGTAGAGAACTTTCGAACCAGAAAAACATCTATTATCTGGCATAAAACGGAGGATAAATGTAAATACACCAACGCCGATCATCTGTATAGCCGTAGGGTAACTAGGGTTGACTAGGAGGTTAGCTAGGGAATGAAAAGGCAATCAAAAACCATTATTTGCGGATAGTTACAATCATAGTTACGTTTTGTTGCCTGCGAGCGGTGATTGAACAGAATAGAAAAACGCTGCGAATAATTGTACAGTGGTTTATTATTCCTTCGCTTCAATAATGATCTAAGAAGATCCATTTGTGATAGTAATTATTCCGAACATTTTTTGTGAACGTTTCCACCGAAACCGTTCTAAACAGATTGGTAACTATAGGTGTTATAAAATGAATAAATAATAGTTATAAATAATTTATAAACGTAAAATAAATTGATATAATATTTATTTGATATTTAAAACTAATAATAAATGGAAATTGGGGACTAAGTAAGTGTTATAATTTCACTGCGTTTCATCAGCCAAACCACATCATAACAAAAGGGATAGGAGAAAACTCCGAAGCAACTATTGTAGCTTCAATCATTTTTATTTTTCTTAACTTCCAAATTAAAATCTGAATTTATCGCCTTAGGCCTTAGGGTATAGTTGAAGAGAGTGTCTGTCGTGCATTCCAACGAGTATAGAACGATTTTTATAGCTCCAAAAGCTCTCGAATTATACCCTCAAGCCAAATTTGTGAAAATCTCCCAAATTCAAAACATAAGTTGCAATAACTCGAGAAACAATAAAGCTATCGACCCCGCAATGGTCTCATTCGATTCAACGTAAAAAATCTAAAGAAATTGATACCAAATACACCTTTTTGTGAAAAATAGGAATTCGCCCCCCTCAAAAATACCCCTCAAATCGAGCTAGCGATTTGGTTAACGAATTGAGCCATTGTCAGGCCAAGATTGATTTTTGGTGAAAATTTCAAGAATATAGCATTTATTCTTTTAATTTTTTTTATAGCTTGAGCTCTCATCCCACATTAATTGCATCTTTACGTCATCAAAGTTGGAATTCGGACAGAAGATGAATTGAATAAATTATTGAAATTCGGTAGATATTGAATTTTTCCATGTAGAATTCGGAATGCGCGTCAGATTTCGGGTAAGGAAGATTACCAAAAAACAACAAAACGGTATATAGCATTAGTATCATAAATGAAAAGTTGAAAACACAGCATCAATCGACAGAAAAGAGAAACTGAGAAAATTTCTCAGTTCAAACTAGTTTCTTTTCACTTTTGCAGCACTTAAGCTACATCTTCATAATTGGTCATGAAAACACTGTCAGTCATCTGTACCAAGGGAAGCATAATGTAGCAGAACGAATTGACTGCTACAATTATAATATTACAGGTGACATTTTGTTACCTTGAACGGTCAAAATTCCTTTGTGTTCGTATCCAAAAAATATATTCGTGTGTTGAACGTCATACTGTCTCATAATTGTCGATCTATTCTACTGAAAAACTCTCAATTCTAATACATAAGATGGTTAGCAACGATTTTCAGCACAAAAATTACTATTTATGCTTAAAGAGTAGCTATTTATGGCACCGAGGTTGAACTAAGCGAACGTTATATTCAAATATATTCGAACGCGTGGGTGTTTCCGCATTAAGCGCATCTGCGGCTGGATGACTCTTGAGGAATTATTCTAACCTTGAGTCACTGAGTTAAAACGCGAATGACTTCAGAACTAGAAAAATTAATTCACGTTGGGCTGTAATTCAACCTTACAACTATAAACTGAGTATATGCAGAAAAAAATCAGGTAACAGAAATTTATGATAAATGAGCACGAGTATAAGGATAAAAGCATTTAAAAAATGATATCTGACGTAAGATAAAACGACGATTTTTCAGCGTCAATTGTTGCAACAAAGACATTGTATTCGATCGATTCTCATTTACGTATGTACTCGAGAAATATAAGAGAGGAAATGGCCAACTGAAGATAAGAATGAAACCGATTGAAAGCATTCTTTAAAGAATAAGAAAAAACTCGTTTCGATAGCTGATGGCCGAGAAATTATTTTAAAAATGTGGTTCAATGATTTACATAAGTCAAGGGAAGGTACATCAGTTTAGTAACACAAACTCGGTGATCTTTGGGATTAAATATAATATACTAGGAATAATTCATTTTTCCAATTAGAACAGTATAGCAAATTGGAAATTTGTCTTTTTCGTGGTTTTCATTCATGTTTAAACATTTTGAACGCATTTTTCTTTTCTTATTCATTGGTTTTTATTTTCGAACGTTTTTAGTATTATTCCCAGTTAAGTTAAAATTTAAATGAGTTCCATAATATATTGGTAATCTAACAAAAGCGGTATTACGGCGTCTCTATCGAAACGTACGGTCTATAAATTCCCTAATGATGTGTCGAGGCGAAAAAACCGAAACGTTGGGACAGGAATAAAATATGCTAAGCAGCTGGACATTTTCTGTTGGGCCGAATTCGAGAGGATGCGATATTAAAAAATATACGAAAGGTGCTCTCTCGTCAATTTCAATTATCTAATGGGGGCCAGGAATGGAAAGGGCGCTGCTGGAAGTTTCGTGAGGTCCCTGCACTTGGCAGTGAGCATATCGCAGACCTCAGTCCGGAGGAAAGATGCCTGGTCTATGTCTATTTCTGTCCGAGTCAAAGGGTGACCGGCGGGGATAAAGCAGAATCTATTCAAGGATAAAACATGAGCGAGAACAATTTCCGACAAGAAGCGGAACGCACTGGGTTCGAAAGTCGAATATGGAAAAGAAACAGGGAGTATTCAAGGTCGCAGACAAACATCAACAGAGTGAAATTGTTTGAAACAGCTCCGCTAATTTGCTAGACAGAACTCGTCCAAGTTTCTTTCTTTTTTTTCTTTTTTTCCCCAGCAAAAGCAATTGTTTGTTAAGTGCATGACTTTTTCAATTGAATAGAAATGATTTCGTTTTGTAATTTTTTTCATTTTAAAAATCGTCTCGATAAAATTAACAAAAATGGATAAAAAATAAATTAATAAAAATAAATAAATAAAAATAAATAAAGATAAATTTTTTTTTGGCGGAAGATGAAACAACAAATAATTGAACCAATAATAGCGTCAGCATTGGTCATAAATATACTAGGTGCTTTCGCTCGAGTATATTCAGCCTCTTTTTATAGATTGACTCGTTCAATTTTCTCTACTACCAGTAACAAGAAAAAAACGCACAAATATCGGTTGGAAATTGAAAAACATTTCCGTTTTTGGCCCTAAAAAAAGAGTCGTTTTAACGCATTTAATTTTACTAGAACTCTTTCCAAAAAGCGAATTTATCATTCTTTCGCTTTTTCCAATCGCATATTACGAAAGAAAAATTATTAAGTTTATTTTTAATTTTGAAGTTTGCGGGGGAGAAAAACTGGGCGACTCGTTCTCAATTTTCTTTATTGCCCGCCGAGCACTTTCGCCCCTTCGGGCATCATCAGGGCTTTGTAGCACCATTGGTAGCTACGGCCCCTGACGAGAAAATATGAAGCGACAACCCAAAAACGAATATTATTTTATTTTTTTATCAATTTATTTTTAATTTTTATTAATTTATTTTTATTAAGTTTATTAATTTTATTGAGACGATTTTTGAAATGAAAAAAAAAAAAAACGAAAGCAGATTCCTTGATTAGAGGTGAAGTCGTTTTCTACTCATGGGCGATCCTTAGGTGGTGCATTGCAGTTGGCAGTATGGCGTCTCGTCCCTTGGGTTCACTCGGCCTTGCCCTATCTCGTCTGGGTTTTATCCATGCTTTTCCAGATATCTTTTACTCGACTTCCTTCCATGACCACACCCAATCTTAGCGACCCGAGCCAAATAATCTTTCCTCCAATGAATTAAGTTCGTAGTTTACTCCAAACGATTACATTACTCAAAAGCAAATAATAAAGCTATATTTTTCTTCATAGGTGACGAAAATTGTAGCAAACCCAGACTTTCTATAACTGTCCCGATTTTTTATGTCTATGAAAAATTTGAAAATTATGAATGATAATGAAGATTATCGCTACTTCTACGTTTCCCAACCCTTGATATCGAATTAAGTAAAATCATCGTGAAACGTCCATTAATAATCGCGTAAGCAACTTGGCTTTCAGGTGGCAAATGTGAAATAACGTTTCTATGTTCAAAGCCATGCTCTTTCCGTCTTGGACCGCAAGAGAAGCGGATTTAAAAGGCAACGGCTCGGCCCAGCGGATCCCCAGGAAGCGATGACTAGGGGAAGGGCAGAAAGGGGCAGAACAAAGGCTAGTGACCTTTAGCTACGGCAGTTGGTGCTTCAATGGGGTTTCATCATCTCATCCAGAACTCGGCTCACCTTGCACCTCTGCCTCGCTGGAATACAATTGATAGAACATGCATTGTCGTTTTTCTGCCATCGAATCGTTTCCAAATGAATTGCACAGCGAAAAAAGGTGCGGGTATTTTTATTTTTCCACCACGCGCCGAACGATTTTTTCTCGTATTTCCAGGCCTTCGTTATTGATTATGATGCCTCGACATTTAAACGGCCGACCTGGCTCTGGCATATGGTCAGGGAAATTATGAGATCACCGCGTGCTTCACAACTTAGCAAACTGTATTATCAATAGCCATCTTGTACTCTCTGTAATTGTGTTGGTCACCACCTGCACCCATCCCATGTTCTTGGGCAACACGTATTACACTATTATTCAGGAAAACGGGACGTTTGCAAAATTCTCAGCAGCTGTTTTCCGCGAAGTGGATTCTATTTTGGACTCATATATATTTCGAAATTCACATAGAATGTTTTGCCGATAAAGTAGTCCTTCAAAAACAAAAATCGCCCGTAAACTGAGCACACGAGGAATATTTCGGGATTTTTCGGCCATTGAGAAAATTCTACGAGACGATTCCGGTAGATTTGCTCGAATCATAGTGGGCAGTTATTCGTACGACGATCATGAAAAATAAAACATAAAGTGTTGCACTTAACCTCGTTCAAAGTACATTGAATATTCGCAAAAGCCTGCAACAAGTGAAAATCGCCAGGAGCATGACGGCCAATGGTTTTGAGGAGTTACTAAGTGATAAGGATAGTTGGTTCTCAAGTTAACATTAGCTGAGGATAGGAGCTCAGTTCAAACACGACGAGCAGCTCAACTTCACGGCTCAACCCGCACGGAAACTAACACTCAAACACGTTATAATGACAACAGTTGTCGAGATGATTGCACGTAACTACAAAATGGTGAAATTCGCAACACTATTCTCACGTTACGCTCGTTAGCATTATTCAAACGGTCGATTAACTAACGTTGGGAGGCAATTCAAATAAAAGCAGCGGCTCATTGCGAAAAATTACTAATTAAATTCCGTATCAAATAACGACAGTCGAATGAAATATGATAGGAAGTAGATTTCTCGACAATTTCGATAAGGAAGAATGAATTTATTACGGCTGGCGTATTGAGGAAAGTATAGACAAATAAACAGACGATTTCAAAACGCATTTTGTTGAGTCCCAAAAACAAAATTGTCTGCTCAGGGCCAAGCTGACCAGACGTTATTCCTTCACAATATGCAGACTAATTTTAGACTCTTCGTCATTTGAACTGAGAATCGGCCGAACGAGCTCTTAATGAAACGCTCGTGAAGTCACTTGATCCAAATCTTAGATCAGCCGGCTTAAAAACGTGATTAAAGTCGGAAACGTGGAACCATTGACCAACAGGGAGTGGCCAGCTCTCGTTTCAGTTGACAATTTAAGCCAGTTAACCTTCCTTTTTCAGAAATATTTTTATACAGTACAAGTGAATCAACCCACAGCACCTCCAACCAGAGAACTAAAAAAATGTTTTCTAGTCAAAAAATTAATTCACAATTCGAGGTATTATTGATGGCCTTGGACGCTATAATTTAATTAATTTTAACCAAATGATAATGTTATTCATGAGTGTTAATGAAAAATATATACCTAATAATAAAAGCTTAGTTCTCAGTTTCTGTAATAATTTTCCACTGTATCCTACCTTTTATGTCATTATCAATGTTTACCAAAAATAAATTTTAATTGAACGGTAAATAAATGTCTATTAAACTGTGAATAAATTTCCGTTGTGAATGAAAATCTATTATCACTTGATATTAAGGAACAAACCCATAAAAAATTAAATATGTTTATTAAACTATTATCCGGTGTTTTTAATTTTATTTATAAAAATTTCCATTTCATTCTTTCTATTTTGTCGACTATTTTATTACAACTTTGCCACTACTTATCATTTATTTATTTCCTATTTCCCTCCGATTCGCTGTGGGATAGAATAAAATCTTCTCCTTTTTTTTCAAATGAATAAAAATTTTGATTGGGGTAACAGTTTATTTTGACCTCGATTCGATGGTCAATTCAACGTCTTCAGTTTTACCTGATTCGAAAAAAGTGGAAGTAGATAGTGTGATTATTAGCTAACAGCTTCAAACAATATTAAGATAACTCGCCTATTTTTAATTTGTATTACTTCGAGTATGTGACCTAGGATAACACAAGCCAACCTAATTTTCCCCTAATTTCCTATCCTCCAATTCTCATTTCTATTGAGTTCATTTGTCTTTAAGGGAACATATTTTCGCAACTGAAACAGTCGAGTCGATTTCATGGACTAGCCGCGGCTGATTTTAGGATTAATTCCATTATTTTAAGAACCAAAAATCCGAACTAAAAATCTGAAAGATGTGCAATGATATTCCCATCGACGAATTCCCTCAATTTTAATATCCTCATGAAACCCGTTTATCAGGAAAGACTCCGTCACGATTTGAGCCGTTTCCTCAGCGTCGAAATGATTGAGATGAATGCGTTGGTGAATAATTCACAACGAAACGGCGAAGATTTGACCGGAGCGGATATTATCACTAAAAGAGCCCGAAGGAGGAGAATGTATGCAAATTGGTCACATCTCTTGGACCTTGACTAGCTCAGACGCATCGTTTAATGTTTCATTAGGCACAAGGACAACCGGTTATAGTGACGTTTCTTTGACAAAAGATCCCACAAAAGTTTCTCCACATCTAGAGACGGAACATTAACTCCAACAATGAGAAAAAAATCTCTGGAAAATCTCAAGCCGAAAAAGAATCTATTTCCACGTAACAATTCAAAAAGCATTGAATTCAGAATATTTAACACAATTCTGCAATAATCGCAGAAAGGAAAAGTAAAATCTCCGCGCTCTTCGATGAACGAAATGATTGAGACGGTTGCCAAAAAATCACCCCTCAAGGTCCTACATCAAATATTTCGGAAATGTCCAAGTTTCCATCTACCTAAGAGTAGTCTTGAGAAAAATTCAAGTTCTCCCCATGCCCTGTAATTAGCATGTATACATAACTGAATGTTTCACTCCTTTTGGTTGATAATAGAATAATAAAAATGTTGAAATAAACACAATAAAACCGTTTAAAAAAAATGTCCCGAGAAGAAAAAAATGTTCTAACTCTCCTCAAAATTTATTGTTTGTCGTTTCAAGTCATATAGAATCCGAATATCCCATTTAAAAAATTCTGTCCATCCGCCGTCAACACTTTTCTGACGAAACTATAATAGTTTCTTGAAATTCTCACCAAAAATCAATCATGGACAATGGCTCAATTTTTTAACCCAATCGCTACCGCAATTTTAAGGAGATTTTTGGGGGGTATAATAGGGAGCGAAGAAGTTTAGAGAATGAGGGGGAGAAATTCGTATTTTAAAACTTTTTTGTTTAAAAAAAAGGTGTATTTGGTATCAATTTCTATACATTATGAGACGATGAATCGGATGAGCCAATCGATACCTTTAATGGTTTCCGAGCTATCGCAGCTTTTGTGTAGAATTTTCGAGATTTTCAGAAATTTGTGCTGACGGAATAGCTCGAGAATTTCTTCAGTTATAAAAATATTTTTATACTCGTGGGAACGCTCGTCGAACACTTTCATAGGTTGTACCGTTAGGCGAAAAATTTAGATTTCAAAATGAAAATTAAGAAAAATAAAAATAATTAAAATTACCACAGTTGCTATTGATTTGCTATCTGTTATTCGGTGGAAAAGTTAACAAATGTTCGTAATAGTTGGTATCACAAACGGATGGTCGTTTTAAATCATAATTGAAGCAAAAGAATAATAAATTACAGTTCAATCATTTGCAGCATTTTTTCAATCCAGCAAAAAATTGATGTCTTTCAACGGAAATTTGAATTAATTCACTTGATAACCCACAATAATTTATTGCTAATTGAAACTCGCCGTTTTTTAAAACCGACGTTCTCCATTAATAACCAAGGTCGTTCCGATTAGATTTGAGGTTTTTTAGAGAAAAAGAAAAGTTATCGAACTGCGAAAAGACGTTTTTCAACGGAACTTTGAAGTTTTTCAACTGAAAAATGTTAATTTTCTACTTCAATTCGTCTCATTTTTTAAATGGAAAATCCAAATCTTTTGCCAAATATTAATATCGTTATTTTATTAATTATTTATTCTTTTTTTTAACACGCGATTATTCCAATTAAATGGATATCAGAAAAATCGAGAGGAAAAATTGCAGTCAATGAGGAAGCATAAAAATGAATGCTGAGATAAGTCCATTCTACTTTGCCCCACTGCCCGGTGGATTTTCTTGAAATCGAAATGATACCCTTCAAGTTGTAATGAGAATTCATGTAACCTTGGTAATAAAAATTGGAATAAAACTTTCTACGACAGGAATTGTTGAACTCAGAGGATCGCCTCCATTAACCCAGTAAAAAATTAGTTTTTAAAAATATATTTCAACGCATTTCTCCGTATTTCATCGGTTTTCTGCATTTACGAAGAAAACCGGACATTTTTCTAGGATCGTGTCAGCCGAAGATCTCAAAGCCAATGGGATAATTACTATTCGTGTTACAGGCATTTTACATCATCAAAATGCAACTCGAAGAAGGAATAAAAACGCTCTGCAAATTTAACTGTCCCTCAAATGACGGCTGGATATAAAACTGCTAGATAGCGATATTGACGAATAAGCGATCTGGATTTGTTGGACTACGTAAACGAAACAACCGAAAGGTACAGTCAACATTCAATCAAGGTGCCACAAGTTCGTGGAGGATTAAAGATCAGCAAGATAGCTGGGGATAATTGGAGGGGGAAGTTTGAATAATTTCAATAAGCGAATCTGCATTCCAGTAGCTTACATATTGAGCGGTGATAAATTGAATTTTTTCCAAGTTGTCGACGGTTTTTATTATTTTGCCGAGTGCATAACGAACTCGAGGAACTTTGTACGGGATAAAACCACATTTCCTGCCCTTTTCTCGCGTCAAGTTCTTCACGACACGCCCAACTCGGCCAGGCATTGAAAATACGCATCACCAATTCAGCTGTGGCGATTTGAGGTGAATAACGAAAATAAAGGAAACCGCTTTGACTCACTAGCTGAGAAACTCGCACTAACAAAATTGCATCCGAGTTCATCTCCAATGTCAAAACGGATCATTGAATGATAACGAATTCATCGAACGCGGTATGGTGAGCGGGATGCAATACGGAAACGTGTAACTCGGCGATAAATGTATTCAGACTTAAGTATAATAAAAAAATTGCGGGCGGTAGGTACAATCTATAAATACCGGTGACGGCCGAGAGCGAAATGTTGGCCAACGTTATCAGCCACTCCTCTCACGTAAACGCACACGGTAAACAAAGTACAATTGCAGGGCGAAATCGTCAATTTCGCACTCTTCGTGCAACTAAACGACTATCTAAAGTAACATTAATTCCCCGACGGAGGAATTATAGGAAAATTACGCTAAGTATGGCGAATCTAGGACAAGGACTTGGAACTAAGGCCGTAAAGAGTGGCCATTGAGCCGAATCGGCCTCTCGGCGGACGCCTCCGATTCCAACGTCCGCGGGCGGGTAAGATATAGAAAAATTACTCACCTTCGAAGGTCTTCCGACTCCGTATCCTTAGGGTGAACACAATTTTTCCGAAGTTTTTTCACTGCACGCACTCAGAGCAAACACTGATATTCAAAATGAAACACATCCGAAACGGCACAACCCCGAGCGTATCCCGTCGGTTGGTATAAAGTGAGCTAAGTGGACGGCGAAGGCTGTCGAGAAGAGCGTCGGCGGAGTGGGGGAAGGCTTGAGCCGATGCGGCCGCAAGTAATCGATTGTAGAATCGATAGTTGTCTTTTTCGATATATTAAACCCGTGACACGATGACGTTCGAATTTTGCGAATTTCGTCGCATCTTCGGAAAGTTTGATATTTCGAGTTGAAGTATCCATGATTTATTCCTAAGATTGTTATAATTTGTAGTCTTTTTTTTATATTTATTCAATTTTTTATCAGTTTTACTGGGTGATTTTTACGAAGTATTGTGTAGATAATACTTAGGCTTGGGCTTTTTACTCTTAGTAAAATAGGATTCGCACGTCAAATTCAGAATTTTCAAAATCCAAATTGAGAGTTTTCAAGGCCAGTTTCGAAATTGTCGACGGTAAATATTTTTTTCCGATATAGAGCGTTACGTTTTCGAAGCCGAATTTTTACGAGGAAATTAATATAAGAAATTCTAATTTCGGTATAGTCATTTTTTGAAATTCGGAAAAATTTTTAGTCCAATTAGTGGATTTTGTTATGAAAACAATTAACGCTCGTAATCGACCCGAAAAAAATTATTTCTTAAACCTCCGATTTTAAATTAATCACAAAGTTTTATTGCTTTAGTTATTTTACTTCTAAATTATGCCAATTCTAATCGTTTTAAACTACCTAACGAAAAATTCAATTTTCACCGATACTCGATTTCGTTCGATTCGAACTATCGATTAATAACAGACAAGGTTCATGCGCGAGCGTCGTCCGCTGAGGTGTGTTTTTATTTTAAATCGATAATTGGCAACAAACGTCCGGATCTGGCGACTGAACGATTATCTTGGCGACGAACGGTCGCCAGACGTCGTCCGAACTGCATTTCCAAGGCGTTTATCCGAATGCAATAAATGCAAAATTAAGAAGCGAGGTATCGGTTAGGTATAACTGGGCGGAGCTTTTGCAGCGCTCTGGTAGGTACTAGGTACGCGTCACCATCTCGCTGCTCACCAGCGACGAGCTTGACATGGAATTGGACCCCGAATAATGCTCGTTAAAGATTAAATTTGTAGAAAAAACGGTGCTTATGATAATACATTGGTTTATTATTTTTTTCGCTTCAGTAAAGATTTAAAAGGACTATCAATTTGTGAGTTATTCCGAACATTTGCGACTATAAGGAAAAATTCTGTAGCAACTATTGCAATTTTAATCATTTTTATTCTTCGTTGTTGGGGATGAGGGGTAGAAAACCAAGGCGACTTGTTCTCCTGTTTTTTATTACCAGCCTGCCTAGCACTTTCGCCCCTTCGGGCACCATTACTAAGTATATATACCTACCGTGGATACCTTTTAAAGGTGATTTTTCAATTATTTTATTGGAGCATTTTCGAGTGGTTTCCTTGCTATTAAAATGGCCCACTTTCACAAAACTTGGATCACACACAGTACTTCCACCTTATGTGCTTGATTCCCCCGTTGGGGCGGGTTAAACATTTTTGGTTTCGCTGCATTAAAAATTATCACATTTCACAAAAACTTAACTTGTATCTTCTTGGTTGAGTCGTCGCATCTCTCATCGTACTGGGTTGGTGAGGGGGAGAAGAACCAGGCGACATGTTCTCCGATGGCTGTGGTAACCTATGGTTCCACATCGCCCTGAGGATGCCCGAAGGGGCGAAAGTACTCGGCCAGTAAATAAAAAATCGGAGAACATGTCGCCTGGTTCTTCTCCCCCTCACCAACCCAGTACGTTAACTTGTATCGTTAGACTCACATATTCCGCTTCAGCATTACCTAATTTGTCCGTGTTTCTATTTTTCGTTCTCCTGGCTAGTTTTTGAACAGCTAAACTTTGTCTGAGTTACTTGAGTATACCAGCTATCGAATCATTCAGGGAAAAACTGTGATCAATGCACCCCACTGTTTTTTGTTTATTCTGTGCTGGGCTGAAAAATTAAGGAGTTTAATACAGTTCGGAAGCGAGGACAATTTATTTGCTTTCGTATTGCGAATTAGGTATTCGAGAGCTGGCTCATAACAAATAAAATTGTTTCCTTGTGGTCTTTTTTAGGTGGAAATTAGACCTGATAGTTGGTTATCGAGGTGACTATGTTATGAGCCAACAGGTTGGCCATGAAGTCGCACTTGCACAGCATATAAAACAGTCATTCGCTAGAAAAAAAACGTTTATTTGAAAATTTCCTTGGCAGTTGAGCTTTTGGGTATCGTACAATCAAGAGCGATATATAATTTCAACCTTAGGTTCACATTGTGGACGCTTAAATGCAACGAGTGGAAGAATAATCGGCACGACAAACGATGGGAAAAACGAGATAACGTAAACAATAAATCGCTAGTGTTAACAGATACGAAAACGAATCGGTAAAAATATAAGGCAATTAACAAAATAGGGAAATAATAATTTTACCTCTCTATCGACTTTTATACATCAATTTGAATTGAAATTCTTAAATAACGATTAAGGTTTTTTTTTAAATAGAAGGCGATGCCTAATTAGGGTTTCATTAATACACAATCGTTATGAAAGGAAAACCAAGTTGTAACTAACTAATAAAATTAAAACACAGCATACTGGGACTCTGCGGTCTAATCTATAGATTCCATTCAATAGATTCTCTGTGAAATTCGCAGCTATTTACATTTATACTCAGAAAAACGCGCTTTATATATCTTGGGTTGGAATGTTACTATACAAATTATATCCAAAAAGACCATGGTTCACATAGAAGAATCAATTGACGACTTCGGCACCTGATTATTGCAGGGGATTTTCTCACATCCCGATTCTATAGCAGAAACCGAGTTATTTCACTGAGACTTTGTCCTGGCAAGAGTAATGCACAACGTCACCATTGGGATAGTGAATGAACGCGCTGAAACACCAAAAGCATTGATCAGTGGAAAATATCATAATATTCATTAATACTTGTTTGTTTAATATTCATTAAAGTACTTGTTCGTGGGTATCAGAATTTTAGCCGACTTCCCAACAAAGAGGTTACTCAAGTTGACTTGCGGGGTTTTAAAATTTATTTTCGTTAAGTTTTGCTTGACCTAAACGTTTGCGTTATTTCGTATGAAGTGCGTACCTTTGGAACAACGCTCTGAAGTTGCCTGAATAGGCAAAATATTTCGGCAAACTAATACAGAATTGGAGAATGCAGATTATTTCCCCTCAAACTAATACTTATAATGAAAAAATATTATACAATAATAAAACACGATAATAATTTAACTAAATATTGAATAATTATGCGATTTTAGGCGAATATAAAGACATGATGATCTGGAATATTTTGGTTGTTGATCACCAGTAGTTAGTCTCTTAATTCATGACTATAAAATCTGGACTGGGAATATAAAATATGGAATTAAATTCATGCTGATATGGAAAAACTTGTATAAATTTTCCTTTTACCTCTGATTTCCGAAACGTTTTTTGCACACAGGGCAAACCATCACATCAGTCATAATGATTTTCCGCGACTCTTGCTCTATCTTTAGTTTCTTCAGCTGAAAAATATTTTATTGAAACATAAAAATGTAAATTATTTTTATCAAACAGCTTTCAACGGTTCTTAACATAATTATAGTGTTCTTTTGGGTGTCGCTATTTTTCTGATATTGTCAGGATGAGGGGAAGACTGAGAGTGCGACTTTTTCTTATTGATTTTTATTCTAATTCGTCGGCCGAGATCTTTCGACCATTCGGGCATCTTCAGGGCTGCATAAGTCCATCGGGTACCTATGACCTAGGTCAAGATGCCCTGCAATATGGAGAAAAAGTCGCACTCTGTCTTCCCCTCATCCTGACAATATAATTATTGTGGGAAAGGAGGAGAAAAATTTGGCGACTCTTTCTACATGGTTCCTTTTATTTGCTTAAATCTTAGGATCGAGGTCATAGGTACCTGATGGATTTATGTAGCACTGAGGTTACCCGAACAGGCGAAAGATCTAGGCAAGTAAAGGAAACCATGGCGAAGGAGTAACCAGTTTCCCCCCTCACCACAATAACTATGTGAAAAATTCAACAAACTAAAGAACAAATCAAAAGGATAAAAAGGTCGGCCCTGAAGGATGAGTCAAACAATTTTCAAGCTAAGTTCAAATATCAGATTCTAGATATAGTTGTACAGTAAAAATGAACGTCCTACATGAAGCCGCTGAGCGTTCAATAATCCCTTGAGGAGTTGGGAATGTCTCCTTTGCTTGATCGCCTCTTTGACTCCAGCTGTCAGGAATGATTTGAGTTCAGCCAGGGGCACATCATTGGGAAGAAGATCCAGAGCATCCATGATAGGAATCCGATCGGGATGAGCTTCAAGCAGATCGATCGACATTGTGAGAGGATCAGGCGCGTCGGGAGGAGTGACCAAGGGAACTGTCACATTTGGTATTGAATCTGGCGGGTGGAGGAGCACTCGGAGCATTTCTACGTACACCTGTAATACAAAAGAAAGAATATAGATACGTAAAATAAAAAAGTAATGTAAAAAATAATAACGTAATATAAAAATAATTTAATAATAATAATATAGAAAAACAAATATAAACGTAATATAAAAAAAATAAATAAATAAAAAATAAAATAAAGATGAAAATAAAATAAGCGCTCGTAAAAGAAATGTAATAAAAATAAATAGATAAACGCTCGTGGAGCTAATTATACATGAACTAGGTGAACTGACGATAGTTTCCTGGAACATTCCCTACAAGTTTTGCAGAAATACTAAAAAATGTTGATAACGCCAGAAATCATATGAAAATCGATCAAACGCCAAGATTAAATATAATTAATTTTAATTATTTAAAATTAAATGAAATATTTTCATTCGTGAATGGTGAAAAGTCAAACAAAGGCATATGAGAAAAATTAGTAATCTACCTA
This sequence comes from Tupiocoris notatus, assembly GCA_037159825.1. Lineage (NCBI taxonomy): Eukaryota > Metazoa > Arthropoda > Insecta > Hemiptera > Miridae > Tupiocoris > Tupiocoris notatus. The sequence continues at coordinate 555,315 of JASJUZ010000771.1, forward strand.
TAAACAAGTATGGTGTTGAGAAATCGTGAGGATACCTCCAAGGTGGAGGTTTAACTTAAGGCGGGGTTTCATTTTAAAAATAGCTCAGGCGCATTGTATGCTCCGCCCATCCCAATCCGACAGTTCATAAACAATCATCTATGCAAAACGTCAACTGATTAATGCTCACAAACGACTGAGTAGAAAGTTTTCGGAAAGGCATTTTCGTAACTGAGCAATGAAATTGTCTAACAAAATATGCGTTTGAATCTGCGGCAAAAACCAAGCTCACCTCAAATTTTGGCTGGCAATCAGATTAATGCGCTCGACAAAGGCCTGCTTAACGCATGATAACCTCCCATACGAGGAATATTATGAAATTAAGACGAAGTATGACGGGAAGAAGGTATTCGGCGATATTTTTCTCACCAGTAATTGATTATAGCTGACATAGCTCAAAACTCAAAAACGAAAGAACACAAAAAACAACCCAAAAAAGTTTTGTTCTGCTTTAATATTTTTTGAGCTAGCATTCTGATATTATACTCTAGAGACCTGTAATACGAAGAAGATTTTGCACTCTCAGCAAAATCAATTCTAAATTATTTCTCACCTTTTCAAAGCCTTCTTTCTTCTCGTTGTAAATGGTGTCACAGAATTTCAACGCTTTTTCGTAGTCACCCAATACCAAAAGATAGATACCAAGGGAAACTTCGTGTTTCCCAGCTTTGCCACATATAAGCGCACGCTCTTCGAACATACCTGTGTCAAATAGGAAAGGCGTGATCAATTCATTCTTTAAATCAAGTCAGGAAATGTGAACGAGAAGGGGATGAGAACTTGATACCACAAGAATTAGGCAACGTCCTGGCGAGGTGGGCTTAGCAATTTCAGCGAGGCGATTTTCGCTGCTCATATCCTACATTCTATTATATGCGAGGTCAGCATTTTTTTTTTTTTTTTTTTTCTTGCTTTTGTTCGACAGTATTTTTTGACTTTTCACTATCATTCATTTCCCTCATTGGTTATTCATTCAATGTTGTAATTATGTTCTCAATTATGATTTATGAGCTACCACTACTAGCCTTGCGAATCGAATTATATACGCGTTGTACGATTTATCAAATCCCAGAGCCTTGAATTATCAGTGTTGCAAAAATATTAGAAAATCCTCTTCAATAATGATTGTTGGTGAAAATTTCAAACAAGTAATTACCTCAGTGAAGTGCAAATGGCAGGTACACAGAATATTTATATACAATGCTATTTGATTTCTTGATGTCTTATTACAAAAAAATTTACTCATTTTACTAACCTAGCAATTTCAGAGGCCATATTTGTTTACGTTTCATCGTTGAAAACTGCAGTGAGTTCCCGATTTTTCGTTGTGTTAACCGACTTCCCAAAGAATAAATTTTGACGGTTGTCATAGATCAAATTTGAATAGATGTGCCAATTTATTGATTTACTATTCAATAACCTATTGTAATCGCTTATGTATAAAAATTTTCTAATATCTCTTCAGACATTGAGGTCCTTCGTTGTAAGGCAAGTAGAAATCAAGTGTTATTGAAAAACAATTTTGTCCGCCCAATGTCATTATTCGAGCATGAAACTGACGGGTTTGAAATTTTCACTAATCATTACGGTTGAGTATTTTTCAATATTTTCGTGATACATAGTTCAAAGTTCTCGGTTGTTGATAAATCGTATAGCATACAGATAATTCAAAATCCCAGCGCTAGAAGAGGTTGCTCATAATAGACAGCATAAACACAACAGCTACCAAAATGATGAATAATGATAACTACAACAAATACTGACGAATGAAAAAAAAAATCACTGTTCTCGCAATATTTCAGAACGAAGAAAACATGAGCAGCAATATCACCGAAATCGTCAAGCCGGACACGCTTGCAAAGGGTAAAGCGTTAGCTCTCATTAAATCGATAATGCCCCGAACAAAGAAACTAACCTAAAATACCTAGCAATAATAGCAAAAGTCATCCTTACTTGGCAAAATTTTGCAAAAAAATATACAAATATAAAATATTTCCCTAATATCAACTCACAATCAGTAGGAAACCTCTTGAGGATGGCAGGAACTTGATAATTATCTGACGATTCTAGAAACTCCCTCAGCTTCTTCCGCAAAAATTGCGACGACGGATCTTTCAACCCTTTGGCTAGAATCCGTTCTCGATACTGATGTATCAACGCGTTGTGAAATATCGGACTAGTTTCTTTCCAAGTGTGGATTGCGTGTTCCTAAAGCGATTCAAAGTTGTTAGAAGTCTGGCTGAATATTTATCTACGTAATTATTCAATTTGATACTCACTATGTACGGGATGATAAGGAAATGTTTGTCGATTCTCAACAGAAAGTCGAGAACTTTCGGTCGCGGGAGGCTTTCAACTTCGGCGACGTCTTCGGTGAATATTTTGAGACCATCTTCAGGCTGGACCTCGAGAACCCATTCGGAGTATTTCAAAATTAGTTCGATGTAATCACTTCCTGTGAATCGCATAGAAGTCAAAGTGGCCGAGCCAGGCTGACGAAAACATTGGCTAACATTTTGAAAATAATTGCTCCCTGCTTATCAGCAAACTTCATTATATTCTATTGGAGATAAACGAGATAAATTCTCTAGGTGAAAACCGAGGGCATATCTATAAAATGATCGTTTCCAAATTTGAGCTAAAAAGAGGGGATTCCGACTCCGATTAGCTTGTCAAAGAAATTAATAAAAATGCATACCTAATGACTGCAGATATTGTATAGTCGGCTCTACTCCCCATAAAGGCGATTCCTCGCAGTTCGCCTGCTTTTGCAACAGGTCCAACGCTTTTTCGTGGAGCCCTTTGGTTTTATACAAAACAATCAACTCTGGATATTTTTGGTGTTTCTTCAAAATTCTTTCAGTCTCTTCGAGATTGCAGAAGTTTCTTCGGAGAAGAGGAGCGACCAGGGCATCGTTTGTCTGCAAAATGCAAATATTTACACACTCGTATGAGCGTTTTTGTAGCACTTAATAACAAAATCTTTGACGTAAAAGATTAGTTTTTTTTTTTAATGGAAAAATATGAAATGTATAGGTAAGCGAGGGATTTTTAACCGACTTCAAAAAGAGGAGGTTATTGATCGGCGGTTTTTTTCGCTCTCCTGGGAGAAAATAAATTTAGAACTAATTTATTCCACGATCGTATGACTACATCTAATAATCTACATTTTTCAATATATTGTCGTACTTACTTGAAGGTAGCACTTAAGAAGTGTAGTGTCTATAATTTGCATCAATTGAGGCTTCGATTTGTGCCCGTCGTGATCCTCTTTGTGCAATGGTCTTCGTACCTGATGAGCAGCAAATGAGAAAAAGTTTCCTCAACAATACGAAAAACGTATTTTCATAAATTACACTAGATAACCAAAAAAGTTTTAGCTGAGCTCAACATTAAAATAATTTGAAATTACCTCGGTTAAATACTTGATTAGAGCAAGGTATCCATTCTCCAAATCTTGATCGGACAATTTGCTAACCACGTCCACATCACGGCTGACAAGTTCGGGGAAAAGTTTAATGACATCGTAGGGATCTGAAAAATATTGGGGATTTTATTCGTAAAATTAAATCAAATTTCACCACGAGAAATTACACGAGCATTAAACAACCAATCAGCAATACAAAAAATCAATCTTTCTAAACAAGTTCGAGGCGGCACAATTTACACCTCATAAAATAATCGATACATTCAACCTTGATATATAACAACCGAAAACACATAATATAACAACACGTACCGGTGCCGAGTTTCAAAAACTGTTCCATCGACCTTTCGAATTTTTTCGAATGGAACAAATCGAAAGCGAAGAGCGTTTGAATCTGATGGACGTTTCTCTTCTTTTCTTCCTCACTATCGTCGGCAATATTCTGCAAATATTTCCAAAGCAATACCGTGAGATACCAAATCCTTAGAACAGTGAAATTTTTAAATTATATTAGAGTGAAACTTATGACCGATTGTCCTCGTACATCATAAATCTAAAAACAAATATCGTGCGGTAAAAATAATATCCACAAATCGGTGAACTTGTTTCCTTACTAGCTAAATGAACTTGAAAAAATCCCAAATGAAATACTTAACCAAACTCAAAAAGAAAGAGAAAAAAAAGAAAAATCTTGGGAATATAATAGAGTAACCAACATATTTTCTAACTTACTGCCAGCTTCAGAGCAAGTTCAAACTGCTTGTCGTCAAGAAGCAGTTTTATCTGTTTATGGACAGGGAGGGACTGCATTATCCACACATGTTCGGTCGAAGCTACAAATACCACTCCGGATTTCACTACGGCGAGATATTTGGCTTTCATGGGCAAACTGGCCAAAGATGGCGGCGAATCGACGTTCCACGTTTTCACTTCAAGACATTCGGGGAGAATGCCGAGCAGATAAGGCTCGTCGTGATCTGGAAACAGCGAAAGTAGAAATTTTGCAACATCAGATTATAAGAAGATTATGCGCAGAGTATGCATCATGATATCCAGTTATTTTTTTACAAATGTGGCATATAAATAAAATAGGCAATTGTATCATATTTTCATATTTTTTTTCATATTTTCATTTTTTCATATTTTTTTCATATTTTTTTTTCACTTCATATTTTTCACAGATTCCAGAAAAAATTAAGAAGGGTTCTATGTAGTTCTCAAACAAAAACATGATTATCCCACCCATTGAAGCTTGAAAGCTTCTTAAGCTACCAACTCATCTTCCAATCATTGGAAGATTTAGTTACGAGAGACGGGGAAACTTCAAATTAAGCTCTGTCTGACAGAGAAAGCATGCTTTATTAGAAATAGCAATCTGTGATATTATGATACTGAAAATCAAGGAGTCTTGCGTAATGAACCGTCTGATTGAGTGCGCTTTGTCAAGTTTCTTTTTCAGCACATATATTGTACTACATCTAGGTACTTATTGTGTAATAATTTTTGCAGCAACGAATTTGAACACTTGAACACCCCAGAGTCCATATTTAATCATTGTTTTCACTCTAAGCTGCCATGCAACCCTGCAATACTTGACTAGTCTTTTAGCACTGTGTTAACAAAAATGTCTAAAAAATCTAAAAAAAAAGTCTGTGACAGAATGATAGTCTATGATAAGTAATGGGATGCCAAAGTTAATTACAATGATTTTCTTATACAAGTAGGCTGTGGTTTTTTAGAACTTTGCGTTGACACAGTATTGGAGTAGTGAGATAATTTTGAGTTAAAAATATTCCCCATTCAGCGTGCGATGGATAAAATTCAAATGGTTGGATGGATAACGTTTTTGGACAGTGGTAATTTCCAGACCGTATAAGCCTATTCCAAGCCCGGATTAAGGAAATATATTACTATCCCTGATTACTTGACTACATAAATTTTTGAGGGTCGATCATAATTAATACAAAGCTACGATATGGCATGTTTTGAAATAATCCACCTACCGATCGCTATTGGAACGTCCGACCATTTAATGCTCTTCTGAGATGGGCTAGTTTCTCCTCCAACGTCGCAAAGGACGGCTTGCGTTTCGTTCAGAAGCAAGAACAAAGGGTCGGCCAGATCTCGGGTAGAAATTTTGGTCACAAGTGGCTCACATTTTCCGGTTGGGAATAACTCTTGGGTCTGTTGGTTCAACTGCGAAAAAATTCAAAAGTACTTCGAAGTAGAGACATTATGTAGCAACCATAAAAGAATAAAGCGAACTTAAGGAGGATTCGTGGCCAGGTACTTATAATGATCGATATACTAGTTACTGAAGAAAACGATTTGAGCAGGCGAATTGATGATTGGATCTCGAGTTATCACTGCTTTTGAGTTCAATTGAAAGATTTTCACAAATTTGGCATGAGAGTTCTCGAGAGTTGATGGAGCTATAAAAATCGTTCTATACTCATTGGAATGGTCGACAAACACTCTTCAGCTGCACCATCAGGCGAAAAATTTAGCTTTTAATTTGGAAATCAGGAAAAATAAAAATGATTAAAATAACATTAGTTGCTTTGCAATCCGACCAATCTGTTTTTTGGTGGGAACTTTCATAAATGTTCGGAATAATAATTACTATTAATAATTTGCAGCGTTTTTTATTGAATATTTTGAATTGCCCCATTTTCTTCAGCTAAATTTTGCTACAACGGATTTTCATCAGAATTTTCCTATTATCTGCTGTGGACCCTATGGCTCCACGTCGCCCTGATGATGCCCAAACGGGCGAAAGTACTCGGCCAGAAAATAAACCATTGGAGAATAAGTCGCCTGGTTTCTCTCCCCCTCACAATCCACGGACAGCAAAAAATGCGAAGTCAAGAAAGATAATATTATTTGTAGCTAGTATACTAAGTAGTAAGTAAAAACCTCCTATGTTCATTTTTGAGATGTTGACTCACTTAAGCAGTGTTCTTAGCCCTCCTTCGAGTGTGTTAATGCATTTTGTATTGGATGCGGCAAAACATGGTGAGGACTTGAAAAATCCGGCCCCTGGGAAGCGCCCATTTGGACATTTTCAAAATGGACATAAGATCTTTTTGCTAAGGAGAGCTTGCTTGGAGCTATTCCTTTCGAATAACAAAGGCATTTAGAGGATGATTATTTGACATCCTAATTAAGATATTTGTGCGCTCAAAAAATTTAGGTATCCTTCGTGATCTCCGTCACAAGGTCTCCAATCACAACCGCAAGCCGGATGTGTTAGAATAGGTAAGCTTCATACTAGGAACCCATAAAGAATATCCGTCGGTACCAAAGAGAATAGAGGACTAAATACGCTAATAGTGTGAATATGTTGTATCACATACTTAGGTCAAGTATTAAGATCAAGACAGACTACAAATGCTAAATTTTTTATGAAAAATTTAATTAATTTGGTCCATGTTATATAGGTACAAACCTATGTTATGTGAGGCACTAATCGTAGTTACTTGAATCGGCAGATTTGTTTAGTTGCTATGAATTAGCTCGATCAAACAAATCCTTGAAATCCCAGAATAAAAAAATAAAAATAAAAAACACACAACTCGATGATCAAAGCAAACAGTAAATACACCAACTAGCTTAGAAGTCTTCCAATATTTTCCACGGCAGGAAGGAAAATAAGATAAAGACAATTCACTTACGTGGGCCATGTAGTATCCACCTTTGCATCCGACGCAAATCGACTCCCTAGCCCAAGACAGAACACGAGGCACATCGGGCAGCGTTATGTCTTCACCAAGATCGAGGAAGTCTCTGTTTTTCAAATAGTACGTCTGCAATTTCCTCTTTACGGAAACGCAAAGCCGAACAAACGAAGTGATTCCACCAGTCTGTGAGACATGTTTCTGTAAAAAAAAAGAGTGAAAAAGTGTGAGGATGGAAGAGCGATAATGCAAAAGCAAGGAAAAAATAAGATGACAACAGTGAGTTCTATTAAGATCAAAGATTTTCATTTTTACCTACATATTCAAGCAGTGAATGGAAGTATCATGATTTAATCCAGAACGGAGGGGAATTCAGGAAAAATTCTCTCAAGGAAACACTTTCAGAACCAAGAGAGTACATAATAATGTTCACCTTAGTAGTACAATAGACCTACTTGCACATCGAGAGTAAAAAGAGTAGCGCCTTTGGTTTTATTCATGGTTTTAATCAGGCTGAAATTCGGGTTCACGATGTCGTGCAGAGTAAGTATCCCATCGGAAAGTCGGATGGCGAGCTCTTGATCTGGAATGACCGCCATTTGTTGGATGGGCTTTTTGCTGAAGTTTTTAACGTAGCGGAGCAGCTGCACATTATGTTTGCAATCTTTGTCCACACTAGGTTCGACGCTGTAATACAATAGGGAGCCCGATTTCGTTCCGACGAGCAATTTATCACCTGAAATAATTAGATATCAGCAGTGAGAAAAAATTATTCGTATCAGGAGTGAAATCAGAGTGGTGTGTTTGCTGTTTCAGGCGTCGAGTGGAAACTCAGAGATGGATTATTCCTAACGTTCAAACTCACTCTCAATCAACATAATAACATTGAAAGTAGTTAGGTAATGATAATAGTTTAAAACTTCAGTGTATGAATTTTGTTTGGTCAGTTAGTTGAAGGTGACAAAAGCACAATAAAGAAACCTAGGGCAAATTCTAAGAAAAGAGATGTTTAAGATTGTGAGACACTAAAAAGAGAGAAATGAAAAACTTGAAAAAATAAATTAAATAAAACTGACTTCATTATTAATTGCAAAAAAAAAAAAACTCTGAAATCGAAATTAACAAAATTTCCCAACTTCTCACAAGATTAAGAAATGAGATTAAGTTAATTTGGTGAGAATAGAGCTTTTTTATTGTATCAATCCTTGTAATTTCCACCGAACTTCTACAAATAAACACTTTGAGCTTGAATTGGGTGAGTGATGAAGTTGAATTTTCTTGATTTTTTATGTACAATGTTGTGAAAATTAGCAAGAGGTTAATAAAATGATAAATGTTAAGATTAAACTCCTTGACAATTTGAATCGAATGTTTTGAATTACATCTAACGCTTTTTTCTAACGTTTGTTTCAACTTTATAGCAACACGAATGCGAAGTTTATCACTAAATTGTTTATATACATTTATGAACAACCTCAGTTATCAGGATAGTTATCGGTGAGGTGAATACATAAAAATTTGTAGGTAATTCAGTGCATTCGAACGAACGGTGAACGATTTTTGAGGCATGGAAAATGAGGAAGTGACTTTTCTTCAGTAACGACAGGTTGTAAGCGGAAATCATCGGAAAAATTTTAGGCTTTTTATAACGCTTTTTTTCAAGTTTGTGAACCATTAAAAAAAAAAAATCAAGAGTTTTTGTGTATGCTCTTAACGAGGCGATCTTTGAAAACTTCCCTTTTCTGAGTGGGTCGAACATCTTTTGAAATTTACTTTGACGAAATGCAAAATCGCTGAGCTAAAAGAGCTTCGGTTGGATCGGCTTCGGTTAGAATGAGGATTTTAACTTACCAAATGCAGAAATGCATTCAATTTGCTCTTGGAGTTTTAAAATTTGCGTCGAATCGTAGGCGATGTAGCTCTTCGTTTGGCGAGGGGAATCCATCGTTATAATAACAACTAGTTCGGCAGAACTAGCAAGTTAAATTAGTTATTTTATTGGCAAACCAGTTTTTTGTTTATACTTGACCAAAGAATAAAACTAATCTGCGAGAGCAATCGCGATACGAAATCAAAAACTGTCACTGTTATCGGCTAATCTTCCTCTTCTTCGCTTTCAACTGATAATATCTGTCCACCATATTAGCTACAACAAACATATTTTAATATTTAAGATATTTTTCGAATTTTAGCATTATTCTTCTTCACAGGAGACTAACTATACTGTTAACTGTTTCCTCATCGTATTCTTTTCTTCTTTTCGTTATGCTGAGATATTTTGCCTATTTGGCATTATTGGATATTAATGGTATTGTCTACCACAGACACAAGCCTAGCCGTTATGTTTATAATCTACCCTAATGGTTAACTTTCTCCTGTTTTATAGGAGAGTACACGTTTTTTTTTTTCTCTTCGTCTGGATTTTATTCAGCAAATACCGCGGATTTAATACATTCTTAATACTTCCCTTATCTCCCAAGTTAACCATTAGGGTAGGTTATAAACATAACGCCTAGGCTTGTGTCTGTGGTAGACAATTAATACCCAGGCATCATCAGTGCAATGTAGTACGTTTCTGAGACCTAAGAGGTACTTTCCTTTCTTCATTTTTCACTATGCCATGAGTTTAACTAGTCACCTGGGTTTCCTTCTGCTTAGCTCTTCACCAAATAACTGCGACGACTGAAATAAATATACTTTTACAACTCAACCTATGCTAATTCTGTTTGGTTCTTTCGCAAACATTAGCCGACTCTAGCTTATTTCACGACTGGCCATTCCTAGGGACCTCGTCAATAGAGCAGCCCGGTTTTGTTGATCCTGTCCCACATTTGAAATCATCCCCCGGTCATTTCGCACCTACACATAGACCTCACAGCTGCCGATAAAAAAAGATCATCCAATCCCTTTAATGTTTGCATTCCTCCCACATAATTTTGGTTTATTATTCAATAATTAACAATTGTAATTGTAAACCATTGTAATCGAACAAGAAAAAAAATTTCAAACGCCCCCTCAAAATTTGATGTTTTACGTTTCAAGGCATGTAAAATCCGAATATCCAATAAAAAAAATTCTGTCTATCCGCCGTACGCCGTCAACACTTTTCTGACGAAACTATAACAGCTAAATTCTCCAAATTTTCACCAAAAATCAATCTCGGTCTGACGATGGCTCAATTCTTTAGCCAAATCGCTACCTCAATTTGAAGGGTATTTTTGAGAGGTATTGAGGGGGAGAAAATTCGAATTTTTCCAACGTTTTCTAGAAAAAGGTGTATTTGGTATTAATTTCTGTAGATTTTTGGGCGCTGAATCAATGAGACTATCGCGGGGTCGATAGCTTTATTGGTTCTCGAGTTATCGCAGGTTTTGTGCCGAATTTGGGAGATTTTCAGAAATTCGGCATGAAGGTATAACTCGAGAGTTCTTGGAGCTATAAAAATTGTTCTATGCTCGTTGGAATGGTCGTCAAACACTCTCTAGCTGTACTGTTAGGTAAAAAATTTAGCTTTCAATTTAGAAATGAAGAAAAATAAAAATGATTAAAATTACAATAGTTGCTACGGAGTTTTCCCTTATAGTTAATTATTTTTTTCCGGTGGGAACGTTTACAAAAAATGTTCGGTATAATTACCATCACAAATGGATAGTCTTCTTAAATCATTATTGAAGCGAAGGAATAATAAACCAATGAAGAATCATTTGGGGCCACCCGTGGTGTAGTGGAATGGAGCGTTAGTTTTCTACACGGTGGAGCCGGGTTCGAATCCGGCTGGGGTCCCGCCTTTCCCCCTCATATAATCAATGAAAATTTGATTTATTTGATTAGGATTTTACAGAAATTTACCACAGTTGGAAACGAGAGAATTTGTTGAGCTATGAAAATTATCTATAATTGTTGGAACGCTCGTTAAACGGTCTCTTAAGCTGCATCAACATCACATTAGTTTTGATTCTAAATAAGCATTTTACCCATTGTCACACTACGATGATCAATTGGTATTTTAGAATTGTTCTACAGTTCTACTTCACTGATATTCGATTGACTGAATAATTATTCTTCAAACTTCAATACGTTCAAACTTCAATATAAACTTCAATTGATTATATAATTTGAAAGGGCCCGCCCTTTCGTCCTCCACACTCAGGAGGGTGAGACAATGAGTAGCCAACAGCGAAATCGTCAGAATTAATAAGTGCAGAATTGATTGATAATCTTCTGATTCCCCTATGGGAAAGCTGACGACGTCCACAACGGGAAAATATTCCCAGTTGGACGAAAATCCAAGATGAAACTCCTTGTTTACTTTACTTGGTACTTTACTTACCAATGACAATCATTTGCAACGTTTTTTACTCGGAATACTTCATTTTCATCACCTGATAGATACGGTCAAGTTTGCCGATTTATCATCGTTCGACTGGTAGACGAACGTCTTTACCGGCATCGCCCCTGGTAACCGGAACCTGTAACGCCGAACGATGAAGCGGGAGGTGCCGCCCCGAATCTCGCGGGTGGCAAGCAGTTGGCCAGGAGACGCGGCCTTTGCCGGACACATTTACCGACAAAAATCTTCTTCCCGTTGCTTGTAAAAAATAAACAAAAAACCAATTCCTCCCGGCCTCGCTTACCTTTCCGTACCATCTTGAGACACAGCTGGGCGTTTATGTCTGGACTTTCAGCCATCACCCAAACGCTCGTCCAGGTGAGGCTGATATTTCCTATAAATATTTTACGCAAACTGTTAATTGCCAATAAAAAAATTCCACAGCCGAATACGAACGCTTTGTTTATGATTTACGATTGATTCAAACAATGTTGAGAATTTATTATTCTTTTTTTTTTCTTTACAATATCAGAGACCATGTTTGTTGCAACAATTGGATAAAATGGAAATGGCAACAATTGGATCGAGCTGCCCTTGTTGTGTATTTTTTTTCTGTAAATTTCTTTCTTACATAGATATTGAAAGCTGCATATTATTGTATTTATAGTCGCATTTAGGTGTCCGACGTAATATTGATTTTTTATTCGGGAACACGTTTTGAAAAAAAATGTCTGTTTGCATCTGCTGTAAAAGTCGTGATATTTCTAAAAAAAAATTGGGATGAATTTTGGAAAAGTCGTCTCCTGATAAAGGAATTCGCGCATTATTGATACCTCACAGTGCTTTTGATATTGAAGCGTTTGAGTTTTTATTTTGATTTTCGCTATTGTAAAAATTGATATATTTGAATGTCTTTTAATGTACTTTATGTCGGGCGAATAATGCTTGATTGTAATCTCTAGCGCTACTTTACTTCCGAACTGATTTCATTTCTTGTTATTTTTACGTTCCGTTTTGATTTTTTTAGAGCTCAAAAACCAATATGTTTAAACGCTTAATATTTCGAAATGTTCCCCAAGTCAAGTAGAAGGCCACTTGATTTTCCGTTACACTATCTCATCGGATTACTCAAACTATGAATTATTAACTGGCGAAAGTGCTCCGCGGAATAAATATAAAACTCATTCTCCTCCTCGTCATATTAAAATTATTCATATTTTTCTTCGCACGTGCCCCAAATGCAAATAACCGGCTGTTCTGCGCTAACTAGTTTGAAAACTGGTTTCACGCCGGGTCAACGGTTTTATATTGCCTAGCTGTGCAATAATGTCAACTATGTCGGTCGTGCTTTGCTAACACGGGTACTTCCATCTTATAGAACCCTCGATGGTTGCTGTGGAAACCGCCTCCCATTTCCGCCCCTGGCCCACGCAGAAAAGATCTGAGCCTCTGCTGACAGCGATTGGTTGTATTCGGTTTTTGAATAAAGCATCTCAGTTGAGCACGTGATAAATTCCTCACGAAACTGAAACTACTTTCTTGGTATCATGCGAATATAAACTCCAACAGGTAACAATAACGATTGCAATGTAATTAAAAAAAAAACTGAAAAATCAAAAAAAAATTTTTTTTCACTAAATAATTTTGTTTTCGAATTGGGTTAAAAACTTTTTCCTCATCTGCTAGCTTTTCTTCTTCGTCCTTGCGATTTGATTTTTCATAAAGCTCAAAACAAGATACGTAGCTGTTTGGTGCAAAAAAGGGTAATAAGTATTTGGAAGAACTCGCCGCATTTTTACGCGTTTATTACCTATCTATTCATGAAGTATATTTTATAAAATTTTCTAGCTTTCCACCATTCCTCTGGCAGACGATCTGATTGGAACAGAATAAATCAGTCTCAGAAAAAAGACTCTGAGAATCGGAAATCATAGAATTGGAGATTTTTTAATTAAAAAAAAAAATCCATTTTTAACCCTCTCCATCGAAAATGTATTCATCTTCACAATCCTACGGGACAAATTTGAGGGATCATGAATACAATATTCGCTAGCATTAGCCCCTTTCAATTGCCGTGCGGGGTTGCCTAGGGGACGCCCTCGGCTCCCGGCTCCCGTGACGTCATCCCTTGATTGACGCAAATGACGTCGTCTTCGGATCCTGCTCCCTTTCAATCCAGTTCTAGGAAACCCGGAGCCCAGTGAACGAAAGGGTTGAAAGACGAGGGTGGGCTGCAACTGCGGAGGGTTCACGCGAATCGTCCGAGTTAACCTTTTGTTCGAAGTGAAAAGGCAGGTAAACTAATTGGTTTTGCAATGTTATTGAGAGCGAAAAGTGACCCTGATGGTTTTGATTCCTCGGCAGCTATAGCACTTTTATTTCTCGTAGATTTAGAAAAACGAGCTACGATTATAAATTGCACCAGTCATCCCTTGAATGACCTAGTGACAGCTTGGAATCGCATTTCTTTTTATTCGAATGCTAGTAATCAGATCTGCACTTTTAGTAGAGAATGTAGATCGAAAAATTTCTTAATAACGAGTTATCACCGTCTTAGATGGTCAGTATTTAACTAGTCCTTTATCGTAGTCCTTTATAGTCCTTACTAGTCCTTTATATTGAATGAATCCTTTGTCGTATTTGGTTTGAGGGGGAGAAACCAGGCGGCTCGTCCTCCATTTCTTCCAGCGCCGAGCATTTTCGCCCCTTCGGGCCTATATAGATCATCAATAGTTATGAATTTTTATGGTAATCATGGAGGTACAGGATTACATAAAACAAGTTCCTTATTACTTAAGTAGAACCATTTTTTTGGCCGCCAGGTCCGGCATTAAAAAGTGTACAAACCGTCTGCCTGGTGTGCTATTCTCCTCGCTGGGGTCGTTTTATATTATATAAATAATAAGGTCTAATGATAAGACAAATGAAAGTGAGATCGTTTAGGCAATATTATGTAATAGTTTTGGTACTTAAGTTTGAGGTAAAATCGAATTGGTAAATTTTAATATACGTAGGTATATTTTCTGGGTGAAAAATTACTTCAACATGTCTATTTTCATTCCTATGTCTTTTAAACTTAACAATCCCCCTCCAAAAAACGCTGCAAATGATTGTACAGTGGTTTATTATTATTTCGCTTCAATATTGATTTAAGAAGACCATCCATTTGTCATTTTAAATATTCCGAAAATTTGTGAACGTTCCCACCGAATAACAGATGGTAACTATAGGGGAAAAATCCGTAGCAACTATTGTAATTTTAATCATTTTTATTTTTCTTAATTTCCTAATTAAAAACTAAACCTGTTGCCTAACGATACAGCTGGAGAGAGTGTTTAACGACCATTCCAATGAGTATAGAACGATTTTTATAGCTCCAAGAACTCTCGAGTTATACCCTCGTGTCAAATTTCTGAAAATCTCCCAAATTCGGCACAAAAGCTGCGATAACTCGAGAACCAATAAAGCTATCGACCCGACGATGGTCTCATTCGATTCAGCGTCCAAAAATCTATATAATTTGATACCACGTACACATTTCTCTGAAAAACCTTGGAAAATATGATTTTTCTCCCCCTCAAAACCCCCCAAAAATACCCTTAAAATTGAGCTAGCAAGTTGGTTCAAGAATTGGGCCGTCGTAGGACCGAGATTGATTTTTGGTGAAAATTTCAAATTTTTAGCTCTTACAGTTTGGCCGGAAAACTGCTAACGGCGTACGGCGGACGGACAGAAATTTTTTTATTGGATATTCGGATTCTACATGCCTTGAAACGTAAAACATCAAATTTTGAGGGGGGGTTAGAAATTTTTTTTCTTGGGCGATTACAATGGTTTATTATTGAATAATAAACCAAAAGAAAAAAAAACGCTTGCATACGAGTCTGCAACGCATTGGGACATTTACATGTCTTTCCCCTCCTCAGCTACCAAATTAGGTAGGTACCTAATTATAAAGTCGCAATCTTAGTTGTAGTGTTCATCATAAAAGAATTGGTAATTAGACTTGATGACCATGATCAGTTAGTCTTTGCGCTGGTGCTCGACGACAAAAAAGTGGAATTTACTCAATTTAATTGCCACGGCAAAGACATGAAAATGTCAAAACGGCAAATCAAACGGAGTCAAAAAGTCTAGTTTAGTTGCAACTGATTGTACAGTGGTTTATTATTCCTTTACTTCAATAAAGACTCCATTTGCGATAGAACATAATATGTGAACCTTCCCACCGAAAATTAGATTGGTAACTGTAGAAGGAAACTTTGTAGCAACTATTGTATATGGACTGTTTTGTAACGCTATTTCGTAACGCTCATGTAACAAAATACTACTATTTCGTCGCGTAACGATTTTTAGGTTGCGTGCCATAGCAAAGACATAAAAATGTCAAAATCTATCTTGGCCTGACAATGACTCCGTAGTGGCAACTACAGTGGCTACTACTATTCCCGACAGCCGGAGTACTGAGTTAAAGGTGGAGTTCCGCATGGAGACGCCGCGGCTGCGTCTGCTTCTCACAGACGCCGCGGCTGGAGAAGCGCGACTCCTTCAGGGTATTTCAAGGGAACCAGTTCGAGAGGGGCAGCAGCGGCTGCGTCCAATTATTTGAGACGCTGAGCGTCTGCGTCTCGACTGCTCGAGGGACCAGTCGAGACGCGCGTCTTCGCGTCCAGGATATGCAAACCCACATCACAAAGCGAACTGATGCGCGTCAGCAATGAAGGCTGTGAATCACACTCGTTATCAGTTGACTTCTAGCTCGCGATGTGTGCACTTTGATTTCATTCTCCCTCACATCCTTTCTTGCAAGTTTATTTTTTTGCAAAAAATGTCGCGGTTTAGTTCAGAAGATGATGAAAAACTCGTTCATCATGTGGAAGAGCATCCAATACTGTATGATATGGAGAGGAGTGACTACAAGGATGTTGTACAGCAACAACGAGGCTGCACGTTTTCTGTTCTCCATCTCCGGACACGGATTGACGACGACTGGGGTTCAGAATTCTCGGCTGGGGTTCAAAAGGCTACGTCTGGCCGCTTGATGCGGAACTACCCTCTCCCCGCGTCTGCACGCAGCGTCGAGACGTGGACGCGAGACGCAGCCGCGGCGTCTCCATGCGGAACTCCACCTTTACGTGCCTTTCAAAAAATTTCAGTTCAGTTCTGTAAATTCGCTCGAGTCATATTTTGGTTTATTATGCATAATAAACCATTGTAATCGCCCAAGAAAAAACGCTGCAAATTGTACAGTGATTATTATTCAATTTCTTGTTTGCGCATTGAAATAGTGGCACCCTAGACAATACAGTCACAAAAGCAGTCACGAGTCACGAGACTCACTAATCGATGCGACACGAGAGCAGGATCGGCGACATGTCCGATCATGTCTCCGAGTGTCCCCAGTCACGAGTGGACATGAGTATTCCTGCTCTCGTCTGTCCGTGCATGAAAATGTTTAATGCTCTCGGAGACTTACATTCGAGCAGTAATTTCATTCGAGCTTCTTCCGTCTTGTGTTGCGTTTCGGTTGTGAAAGTGCTTTTTTTGTTCGCGTTGTGAATAGTTTTAAAAACGAGTGGATTTCTCTCTACGATGGACAACAATTTCTTTGGAATGTAATACATAAATTTTACGGGAATCGCGAAAAAAACGTGTTTGTCGGAATCGGGAAAAAATTCTATTGCGGCGCAAGATTCATCACTTATGGAACCAGGTGTGTACCAGGCTACATATTTTTCAGAATTTCATTAGGTAACAAACAAAAATTGAACTCAGGTAATAATACCTTCCTATTTCTTCATGTCTTGCTTTATTTTGGTTTATTATTCAATCACAAACCATTGCAGGCGCCCAAGAAAAAACGCTGAAAATGATTGTACAGTGGTTTATTATTCCTTCGCTTCAATAATGATTTAGGAAGACTATCCATTTGTGATAGTAATTATTTCGAACATTTCTGAACAATCCCACCGAAAAACAGAAGGTAGCTATAGGGGAAAACTCCGTAGCAACTATTGTAATTTTAATCGATTTTATTTTTCTTAATTTCCTAATATTAAAAGCTAGATTTTTTGCCTTACCCTCCAGCTGGATAGAGTGTTTGACGACCATTCCAATGAGTATAGAACGATTTTTATAGCTCGAAGAACTCTCGAGTTATACCCTCAAGTCAAATTTCTGAAAATCTCCCAAATTCGACACAAAAGCAGCGATAACTCGAGAACCAATAAAGTTATCGACCCCGCGATGGTCTCATTCGATTCAGCGTCCAAAAATTTATATAATTTGATACCAAATACACTTATTGTATTGAATCCTGAAAAGAAATAATGCGACAAAGAAAGATTAATGCCATTTATATTCATAAAAGCTAAAAAAAAATTACTACAACTGACTTATGTGTCACAAATAAAGATCCGATTTTGTCAATTAATTGTACATCAACGGCTCGTTTTCAAGTATCGTTCATTGAAAATGGAGATGAAGATAAACGACCGCTAATATCATTTTTGTTCTGCGTACACCTGCTATAGTAGAAACAACGCGGAAGACGGATTTTTTCACAGGCGTTCGATATTTTCGGACTAGGGCTCGAGCGTTGGGAACGCGCAGAGCAACGATCGAGACGCTATTTTTAAACGAATGCTCAACAGAAGATGCTCTTTGGATTTTGGCGACTGCTCCCTGTTCAGCCGGCGAGGAGACAGCTTCGGATGGACGAGGGCGGTAACTGCTCGGTTAAATAATGTGACGGTAGCCTAATCTCGACTAAAATGCGAATTACTGTGAAAAAAAAAAAAAACGGAGAAGGAAATCATTGCGGAACGGGTCTTTTGTAACGGTTACAGAATCGAGAGAAATCGAACTCGACGGTTGACAAGGTTTGGCGCGGATAACTAGACGCTGTGGTAGAATAGCTTTTTAGCATTGAAAAAGGAAATTGATTTTTTCTTGTCCCGGCGACAAATATTAAAACGCTGCAAATGATTGTACAGCGGTTTATTATTAATTCGCTTCAATAATCATTTAAGAAGACGATCCATTTGTGATAGTATTAATCATTCATTATTCAACATTTGTGAACGTTCCCACCGAAAAAACAGATGGTAACTATAGGGGAAAACTCCGTAGCAGCTATTGTAATTTCAATCATTTTTATTTTTCTTAACTTCCAAATTAAAAGCTAATTTTTTTTTCCTAACGGTACAGCTGAAGAGAGTGTTTGACGACTATTCCATCGAGTATAGAACGATTTTTACAGCTCCAAAAACTCTCAAATAACTGCCAAATTTCTGAAAATCTGCCAAATTCGACCCAAAAGCTGCGATAACTCGAGAACCAATAGAGCTATCGACCTCGCGATGGTCTCATTTGATTCAGCGTCCAAAAATCTACAGAAATTGATACCAAATACACCTTTTTCTGATTTTTCTTAAATCGTTCGCCTAGCGATACAGCATAAGAAAGTGTTTTATGAGCATTCCATCAAGAGTATAGAACGTTTTTATAGTTAGTCGAGTCATACCAAAACGCCTAAATTCTCAGGATCTAAAAAACGTTCACACAAAAGCTTCGATAGCTTGAAAAATATTAAAGGGTCTCATTCGATTCATCATCAAAAAATCTACTTAAATATATTTCGAGCACACCTATGTTTCAAAACCCCATAAAAATACTCCAAAATTTAGGTAGCGATTTGGCCAAAGAATTGAGCATTTGTCATACCGATAATACCAATGACATAACAATTTTTGGTGAAAAATTCAAGAATTTAGCTGTTTCAGTTTCCTCGGAAAAGTGTTGACGTCTTGTTATTAATTAATAAACAAAAAAAAAAAAAAATTTCTCTGTGTTTATTAGGTACCCTTTCCGTGTCAAACGAATGATCCCATGTTGACGAAATTTTACACGCATCTATTTTACAAGACTTGATAGGCGTTTGTACCTAAAAAAAACCAAGTCATTTTTAAAATTTTCACGTGCTCATTTTCCAGATTCAGCCCATTTTAACGTCTCAATTTCACCATAAAAAATGTTGTCAGGCATTAGGGAATCAGGAAATTTAACTCTCTTTCAGACGGTGTACCAGATAATCGAGGAAACTTTGGCAATTTCAGTGAAGTAAGGTCGGAAATAATTTTAAAATTAAAAAAAAAAAATTGTGTAGAGCAATAAAAAAAATGGTGACACATTAGGTCCGAAATAGTTGTAGAATACTAACAAGGCTCAATCTCACGTGTCCTTAATCTTGTGGTAATATTTGGTCCGTGGTAAAAACCTCGCACTTTGGAAAATAAACCAATGGCATACTCGAGGGCTTTTTCTTTCTTTTTTTTTCTTTTTGAGAAAATTCTTCAATACTTCCAGACTACGGTATTCGGATTTTGCCATGAAAGCAGGCCAACCGTCGAATATAACGATGTGATCGGTAAGGATCTAGGCAGTAGACAGTGACATGACAAGGCACATCCGACACTTGGAAGCCCCTCCAGGGTAGTCCGTGTCTACACAGGAGCTGGATGTACCGGGGATCTGCAAACGATAAAAGAAGCCTGACAATGGATTTGAAAAGGCTTCTCCTCTGGTTATCTGACGAGTCGGTAAGATGACGAGACTTTTCTCACACTTGATGCCAACGACGAGGCGAATTTCGACCCGTTGACCTGCGTTGGTTCTTTTAAGCCGCATTCCTTTTTGAAGTTCGGTTGAATCGATTTTGCGAGACGAAAAAAACAAAGGAGGAAAATAGAGTTGATGGCAAGAGAACGTATCTTGTTCTCGTCGCATTAATACTATTAATTTATCGAGTGGGAGATTCGCGAAGCGATTTTGGTCTCCATATTTTTCCACCAGCCCCAGAAATTTACCGGGACGCTTCCAAAAATCTGGACATATCGATATCTAGAAGTAGCGAACGATCCGTTGCAATTATCGTAATTTAAACCATTTTTATTTTCTCAAGTTTTTAATGGCCGAATTTAAAGTCAATTTAGCCGCCAAACGATACAGCAAAAAATAATTATGGGGACGAACGTCTTTTACAAGCTCGGCCTATATTGCGAGGAAGTCTGGCTGGTCGTGAGGCTGCCATTTCCACCGGATTGTCATTCGTGATAGGAAGGCGTTGGTGCCGTAATTATCCTCGTACTCAGCATGTTTTAGTGCTGGATTGAATTTGTGGTCCTGAAAAGGGTCGTAAGGCAGTTGTAGGATTGTTACTGATGATGGCCAATTCTCCGAAATCGATGAGACAATATAACTCATTCAAAATCAGTGGCAATCTCTTGCTCTTCTATCCTGGCCACCTTAAGGCATTTGGGAGTCGATGTATTCGACGACAAGGGAGTTGATCCCATTGTAGAAGTGTTCTTGAGGGTTTTGAGAAGTGTTTCTCTGGGCTGACGGACCATGAGCTGAGAGAAGAATCGGTTCGATCCCAGCTCATGTTGAACGGTGAATGCCTTCGATAGGGGCCTCCAGGATAGCCTCTTGACCATCAATAAACGACTCCTTGAAGGGGAAGTTCGCCAAGAGCGATTCGCCGAGTTGAACGCTCGCTCGTGGTATAATACTTGGCATTTCTGGATGTTGCCCAAGTACTAGCCTTTTGTACTTTGGGCCTCTTGAATAGCCCTGCCCCGGCTATGCACGACACGGGCCGCCTGGTTAGCCTTGTGTTCCTGAGTAGGCAAAGGTCCGACGTCGATCTTGCAGGCGACGAAACGTCCTGTGGACTTGTTGCCGTCGTGTGATCTTCTTGGGCACCTTGGTAGGTCCACTAATTCCCTCTTGAGGGGAGGCCCAAGTTCTTCTTGGCGAGCAGAGCTTGATGGGCAGGGCGCTTGTTTACCGGTGGCCCTAGTTCAGGTGATCCACTCGCTTGGTGAGCTAGGGCAGGTAGAGAAGATAAGCTAGGAGTGCACCCGTATATAAACGCAATCATGCGCTGTGTGTGTATAGAGAAGACCTCAGTTACTCACTCCCCCTAGGGGGAGGGGCCCTTCCCTCTCCCCTATTTACCTATTTTCTGATGCAATAGGTGTCCTACCTATTGCATCAGAAAATGAAAAGCGATTCGCCAGTGTGATTTGTATTGCACATCCCGGCAGCTTTTCTGTGTATATGGTGGTCCTTAAGAGGCCAGTTGAACCTGCGTGTGTTCCCCACAAGAGTGTTCGACGAGCAATTTGTTATTGCTCCAGATTTCGTCAATTTTTTATACCTATCTTGTTAAATTTCTTAACACAATGGCTCGAGAACCATTGAACCTAAACTATCGGTCTCATTCGATTCAACGTCCGAAAATCTATTGTACGCAACACAGTTTCAAAATCATTTGCAAAATCGGTAGTTCGAAATTCGAATAGCGACCGATTCTTGATTATGGCCATGGTTATTGCTTGTACCTTGGAAGTCAAAAGCTCCAGTTGGAAAAGGCAGGTGGTCCTGTATGTGACGCTCAGACGGCGGGTTGCCATGGCTACATCTCTTCCACCACCGATCATTATTTCCCCCTCCCTCGCCCTCCGGACCATCCCGGCTGGCAAAACCTTTCGCGAAAACTTATAGGACCTCACCCCGTCCGCACGGCCGTTTCGAACTGCGACCTTCTCTCGTTCATGTTTCAACTTCTTCTGCCAGGGTCTCTTCGGCTGTCTTCTCTCGCTTTTGTCCGCTTACCAAATCCCCTTGTTTCTACGTGTATACAAGAAGGACGCTCTACAATACCTTCGCAGCAGATTACGTCCTCTCTTGTATTCGATACTAACCGATATTTAGCTGTTGTCTCATAAATCCGCTGAAAGTGATCTATCCATTGTCTACATTTCTTGCTCGATTTCCTCCTCCGCGCTTCTCTTTCTTTTAATTGAAGATTCGCGATCGTTGAATCGCCCGAAAAAAATTTGCTCCGCTAATCTCGTTAGCATTAACATCTAATTTTGTGATATTTTTATTCCCTCACTTCCAACGTGGAATGATAATTATCTTATCTTATAAACGAAGATGTGAGATAAGTATAAAGAGGAATTTTTCTCAAGAGAGAATTTTTAGACGAGAAAATGAATGGTGAAATCTCGAACTCAGCTGTTGAGATCAATATGAAAAACCAATCAAATTTTTATTTACGACTTTGCTTTTTTATTTATTATTCAATAATAAACCAGTGAAATCGCTCGAAAAAAAAGCGTTACGAAAATTGCTTAACCCCAACAAAGTGACGAAGTTTTATTATTACGTTTCAAGGTATCTAGAATGAGAAAAAAAAAATTTGTTCGCCGTCTACATTTTTCTGAGGAAACTATGATCGCTAAATTCTTGAAATTGTCATCAAAAATCAGTTTCGGCCTGACAGTAGCTCAATTATTTTTGTCAAATCACTAACTCAAATTTAAGGGTCATTTAAGGGGAATTTCATAGTTACCATTGTTATTTAACACTAGGGGCTGAGCGCCCCTGGCAGCTCCACCGCCCAACTCCCTGACGGGGGGAGGGCTCCGCCCCCGTGCCCCCCCGTGGGGCCCGTCGGAGGGGCTCCGCCCCTCCTGCCTTGCCTTTTCTTAGTCAGGCTCGGGGGTAGTGTCCTTTTCGCTACTACATAGTTTTTTTTCTGTATAGAGAGGTGTAATGAATAGTATGTATATTAGTAATTATAATTTGGTAAATAGGTGGTGGATATTTTATGTACTTTGTATCATAAGCTATTGGTGTTTAAACTTGCGCAGTTTTAGCCGAAGTAGACATACCAACTTTCAAGTTTTCCAAGATTTGTAACTTGCGCAGTGGATAACTTTAACAAAAAGTCGTCAATTCAGATGTTTGAATATAAAAAAAATAGGTAATTTAACTGTCCACATTTTCCTCATGTAATGTACCTGTCCATTTTTCAAACGATTGTACGTTATTCAACAATATTAGATGAGTATACACGAAAAGATCCCAATTTTCAACTTTGAACCTTCTTTTCATCAAGTCAGTGCGAAAGAAACAAAGAATGAAGCATATATTATTGATATACACATCATCAACTATCATTATGCCGAATTTAAGCAAAATCGATGGCAAAAATTTTTTCGCGAAAACTCCTAGGGGTACCCCTGCGATTTTTTTTAACCGACCAGTTAACGATTTTTTACTGCTCTCTCAAGACAGATAAAAATCTGAAATTTTTAGGAAAGTTGTATCTTACCAAGATGTATTTTTGTGATTTTTTTCATTTCTCGGAAAAATCCGCAAAAGGTCCAAAAAAATCGGTTATTGAACTCACAAATTTCGACCTTAAAACGTGCTTTTCGGGGTCAAAATTAATATGAATCAATTGTTTTGATACGCAGAAGTCTTCATTTGGACGCCTTACACACGTGCACGGCAAAAAGTTTGGTGAAAAAAATGTAAACAGCGCCACAGAAATTATTTTCCGTATATCGAGTTTTTCACCGGCCGATATTCCGAGCTCTTCAAGGGTGGAGAAATAAACTTTTGTTTTCAAGCGATTTTGGAAGCTATTCTTATAGGAAATTTAACGCTGAATCCAAATTTGACGTCGAAACGACGGAAATTTGACGACGACGATCAGTTTCTCGCATTTTTAGTGCTACACCGTCGTAATGTTTTTCAACTTTTTGTGAAATATTTGGAGAGTTCAGTTTCGAAAAATTTTCCAATTTAGGTTTTATTTATATCGTAATTATGTAAATTATGTATTTGTAAGACTAGAATTGATTTCCTTTCGCGTTAGAATTGTTTCAGTTCGGATTTAAAATGCTAACACAGGTGCTAATGGCATATTTGATGTCGTAAGCTGGCTACACCTTGATCATTGTCGACTGAATTAGACTTGGCGTCAGAAGCTTCCTCGCTCGATCTAAATCTTGGTTTAAGGCTATGTATTTCGTCCAACCGAGCTAAAAACAGAATCTTCCAACTGAATTTACTTCGATTTTCCCTTTAGCGTAGAAAATCTCGATGAGTGCTATTAAATTTTTTCGTAATGCTAAAACCTTTTAAAGAGCTTAGAAAAATTTTCGGTGTCCTGATATATTTTGGTGGATTTAAAATCGACGAATCTACGTCTGATAAAGGTTATTGAATTTGTTTGCCTCTAATTTTAATCGTGAGACGCACTGGGATTCGAAGATAATAGAAAGAACTTTTTCATACTAGTAAAAAAAAAAAAATTAATGAGTAGATAAAAACCAGCGCTTTTTTTTCTTTTTCTTTTTTTTTTGAAAATGTTTGTTGCACTAAGTATTTAACTTATTAACAGTATCAGACTTATCTTATCCAGCGTCTTGTTGATGGTATATTTTGTTGAGGATACTTTTATTTAGGCCGGGGAACTTCAGGTGCGAGCGGACTTCATTGAAGTATTCCATGACTCAGCTTGGAAGTCCCCTTTGGTTTCCTGGAAGTTCAACCGTGATATAAGTTCTCTTGAAGTGAAGCCGGGGGATTTATCAGTTCTGCTCGGATAGGAAAAGGGACCCCCATTACTCCAGGGAGTCTATTTCTCAATTTGAGGGGGTTAGAATTTTTTTTTTTTCTTGGGCGGTTACAATGGTTTACTACTGAATAGTCAAACAAAAATCAGTCCGTACGCCGTCAATTTTTTTCCGAGGAAACTAAAATAAAACTACTATAACTATTCTATAACTTTTCACCAAAAATCCTATTGCGTCTAAAATGGCTCTATTCTTTAGGCAAATTACCACCTAAAATTCAAGAGTATTTTAAGGCTGTTTTCAGAGAGGGAAGTTTTTATTTTCCATTCTTTTTAAACATAGTCGGGTTTAATTCTATTACGAATTTTTCGGCGCTGAATCAAATGAGGCCGTAACGGAGTAAATTTTGAATTTTCGAAATTTGGGGAAATTCGGCAAGATGGTATATAAGCTGTAACGTTAGGCAATCAATTTTTAACGAGATTAAATAATTAAGAAAAATAGATACATAATAGATTATTAAAATTACGGTAGTTGCTCGAGTTCCTCACGGTTACCAATCTGTTGTTGGGTGGAAACGTTCACAGATTAATGTCTCCTTAAATCATAATTGAAGCCAAGGGATAATAAAACGCTAAAACAATCAGGTTTTTTTTTTTTTTTAATTCCTTATAGTTAGATACGAGAACTGTTGATTGAATTTTCTTGTAGCGTTTGTTCGTTGCTCTCGGAATTTAATAGTCGTGGACGACTTGACAGTTCGGCTTGAATAATCCGTAACCGTTTTCCCTTTATTTTTCCGGTTTTCACGTAGTCAAAACTGTCTCAACGGTATAAAAGCGGCTAAGTATAGACGCCTAGAATCGATAGCACGTAGCGCGCACGCTATGAGCCATCGATTCTACGTGCGGATTTTGTTGTCGATCCTCGCAATGTCGCGTCGTGTCTCCACGGCAACCTGTACACAATAATCTGCAGAACCGGAGGCAAATTCAAGGTTTCTGGATTGAGATGTGGACGAGGGGTTCGTGATGAAAACTTCATCGGCCCCGACGATCGACCTGATCTTGGTTGAGTTTCGCAGCTCTCGAATGTCGACCTGGAAAAATCTAAATAAATCTCAAATGTTGTCGAGGCTTCTTTTATTTCTATTTAATACATGACAATCGGAATAGAAATTAACTTGCGTGTTCTTACCATACCGTTCCTTCAATAGCTTGATGATTGCTGGATATAGATTAAAATCAAAGCTGAATTCCCCGCAAATACAATATTTCGAAGAAAAACGCCAAAATCGTCGCTCAATTTTTGAGTGTTGAATTTCAGTTAAGTTATTTCGAGTGGTTAAATTTCACCAAACAACAGACGGATTAAATCAACATTTAGAATCAATAAACTTTGAAAAGGAATAGTTCACCTTTATCTTGGCAATGTATCCTCAGAGATACATCTATCTTTGAACGCCTATTAAAAAGTCCCAGACTGGGATTTTTTGTTAATTCTTTTTTCCATCGTGGCACTGTATCTTATGATACATCCATAAAATTCCACTCCCGTATAAACCACTGTACAAACGTTTGCAGCGTTTTTGTAATTTTTCTCGTGCTTTTTCTACTTTTGGGTCATCATTTTCAGAGATGGGATCCTGTAATTTATCATTTTTTCCCCAATAATACCAGTTTTTGCCCGCTGTACATTGAGAGGTTGCTCACAACTCGCATTGTTTTCCTCATTACTTGCTATTGCTTACACTAAGCTCGAATATCCGTTTTACTGTCAAATAAAAAAATTAAAACACTGTTAGGATGTGGACCCTACGGCTCCACGTCGCCGTGTGCGTGGCAACCGTATTCATATAAAAAAATAAATAAATAAAATGTGTACAATATTATGGGTCCAGGGTCTTATTCTTCTTATTCTTATTCTTTATTTTTTATTTTTTTTTTCTGATTTCTGATTCTGATTTCTTTTTCTGATTTTTTCTGATTTTCTTATTCTGATTCTGATTATTCTGATCGTCAAATTCCAACAAAAGTTCGATAACTAAGAAATAGTTTTTCATATTGTTTCTCTAAAGACAAGGATAATTTCATTTCAATACCTTTCGTCACAAAATATCTTCAGCCATTTTTCTCTTTTAGCTCGAGCCGAATTTTGAAGAACAACGTTTGAGTGTCGACGTTTTAAGTTGTTCGTCATCGTACTACGAGAAAACGTCGTTTGTTGGAGAAAATTGCATATCTCTTTTTTAAAAGACTTGATTAGAATTCACAGACTGATAGCTTAGCAGCGGAAACGTATATCGTGCAGGTAGAATCAGTTAAAGCGAGCTACTAGCCGAGAAATTAGCAAGGTAAAGCGAAGATAAAAATTGTTCACCCTTTTATAATATTCGAAACCCTTCATTTTTTCTTAGCGTGACTCGTTCTATTCTAAAAAAAAATTATTGTTCCCGTCCCTTTTCTCCGTATAATTTATCCTGCTAGTATTATTAAATTTCTTCGTTGTGACATCCCAGCTATGAAGAATGTGCGACAATTCACCGTCGTTTCGGGCGACTTAGAGTTGAAAAAGTCTCCGAAATTTTTCAAGTGCTTTCGAGGAAAAGGTTGAGAGCGGAGAAAGGGGAATTTCAAGATGAAAACGGCAAAAAGGGCCGAAGACATCCGCGACCCTTCCGTCAGAGCCCTGTTCTGAAGTTTCCACTTGTGCGAGCAGTGACGAGCCGAGTAAAGCGAGGAGAGTCAAGTGATAAGGAAAGTGGTGCGGGTGGGAAGGGTCCTCATCGTCACCATGGGAACCGTGACAGCGTCAACAATGAGCCTACAAGCAAAGCAAAGCTACCAGCGTTCAACACGGGTTCCCTTTCAGATTTCAAGGGTAGCCAGAACGTCAGGATGAAGGGTTAGGTACACAACACCTTACTACATGGAGTCCTCTTGAAATGAAAAAATTCGTCCGATGTCGAGATGATTTTGTTGAAAATTTCGGTAGAAAATTAACATTTCGAACGTTCACCGACATTGGGATTATATATTCTCGTTTTCTGCGGTTTTTGAATGGTCCGAAACCGTGAAAAAATCATTTTCATCCCTTTAACCCCCCAATCTAAGAAAGTGAATGGAGAAATAGTCATCAAGACATTTCTCTCCTTAAACCGGAAAATGCGACCGTTAAGGGGAAGAGAATTGTTTTAAGAAAAAACCCTCGTGTGAAAGCCAATAAAAGTCAAATTTTGGCTCTTGGTACTTCGAGCAAGGATTTTTCCCTCAGGAAGGAGAGGTAAAGGAGGCTTTTTAGATCCCGCTCTGAAAAACGCAGCAAATGGACAGTAGTTATTCTTTTGCTTCAATAAATGATTATTCAAGGTGACCATCCACTTCTAAAAGAAACTATCCCAAACATTTGTGAATGTTTCAACCCAACAACAGGTCGGTAACTATAAAAAAATAAGTAACACTCCCTAGCAAATATCGTAATTGAATTTTTTTTTAATTTTTTTTTTTTGTCATTAATTACCTATCTCAATTGGGATGAAATTATTTGCCTAATGCTATACAAGAGACTTTGATTATCATTTCAACGAGTAGAGAGCTAAATTTATAGC
Source organism: Tupiocoris notatus (assembly GCA_037159825.1). NCBI lineage: Eukaryota > Metazoa > Arthropoda > Insecta > Hemiptera > Miridae > Tupiocoris > Tupiocoris notatus. The sequence goes on from JASJUZ010000771.1 coordinate 583,834, forward strand.
TCGAAAAATTCTCGAGGTCCACCTGGCTAAATCTTTCCAAATCTCGAAAATTCCATACAAATAGTTCTGGTCTCATTTAATTCAATTCCAGATGATTGGCTTGTCTTTATGTGTTGTTAAGAAGGGAGTTTTTGTAGATATATTTCCAAGGATAATTGTCATGAAAATTGCACAAAATATTACTGACTTGGATTCGTTTATTGTCGACAGAAGAAGAACGAATTAAATAAAGAAACGATCACTTTCTGTTTCCGCGCTTGAAATGAGGTGTTTTTTGACGTGGCTTTCCAGCTATTGGAGACTAATCCTTCCCTCAATTCTGTTTTTACTCTGCCCTCTGCTTTGTCAGCTAATCCAACTAACTTAGAAGCCTTGCAATGATTTGTTTGCCAAACAAAGTCCGTCTATCGATGAAAGATTTCAAGCCTGGACGTCACCTAGTTAATTTCAACCCCGCCTCTTCTTCCAAGCGATTAAAATATACCAAGGGTTATCTATCAGAAGCGATACAATATACAAAATCAGGTACTAGGTAGATACCAGAAAATCTCTGAATGTCCAATAACCGCAAGCTCCAATTATCGGTTTTCTCTGCTCCCAAATTAATTTATGCGTCCATTTTACATAGAAAGACGTCACCTTTTTTTACCCAATATTACTCATAATTCGCTCGACACTGCTCGATTTTTCCTTTGTCAATATCAATTTTTTCATCGGTTGATTTAATTTTGTTAAATTCATTCCGCACTCGCACCGTTTCCTGTCGCAGTAAATTCCAGTTTTTCGCGAAATCCAGTTACTGCCGTCAGGTCGAGCTGGAGGCGGCCTCGCCGTTTCCATGGCGACTCTAGCTCGCTCGATCGGGCTTGACCCACTTCGGGTCGCTGGAGGTTTGTTCGAAAAGGGCGCTTTTCGGGCCTACCAGCCCCTACGAGCTGTGATCATGAATGGAATGAAAGGGGCACCAAGTCCACTTCAACTGATGCCTGGAAATATTCTCAGGTGCATAACAGTTTCGCGTCTTTTCAAAAAACGCTGCAAATGATTGTACAGTGGTTTATTATTCCTTCGCTTCAATAATTATTTAATATGACTGATTTAAGATTTGTAATCATTTTCCTTAATTTTCCAATTAAAATCTGAATTTTTATTTTTATAGTTGAAGAGAGTGTTCAACGAGCATTCCAACGAGTATAGAACGATTTTTATAACTCCAAGATCTCTCGAGTTATACCCTCGTGCCAAAATTCTGAAAATCTCCCAAATTCGACACAAAAGCTGCGATAACTCGAGAACCAATAAAGCTATTGACGCCGCGATGGTCTCTTTCGATTCAGCGTCCAAAAATCTATAGAAATTAATACCAAATACACCTTTTTCTGAAAAACCTCGGAAAATACGAATTTTCTCCCCCTGAAAACCCCCCATAAATACAGTAGAGAAGTGCAATTGCTGGAGTGCTCGAGAACTCCCGAGTGGTCCTCTTCAAAAACCCCAGTTTTCTCATGGCGCCATGGCCTACGCATGGTTGTTGAAGGTGCGGTGGCAATCAAATAACACCCCGAGGTCCGAAGCCGACTTTTTCCTGATAGGTGATCAGCTGAGTTCGTAGTGGAAGGTGATTCTATGGAAGGACACAACGAAACATTTAGTGGGCACATTAAGAGACAATTTATAATTTTTACGCCAATGGAGGATCCTATTGATATTCTCTTGAAGGCAAAAAGCATCCTGACAGCTTCAGATCCTACTGAAGATTTTGATGAGTAGGTGTAGAGAAGAAATTCCACGCCGAAGATCAAAGGGCCTATAGTATTGATGAGTAGAAGGAATAATAGCGGACCAATATGAGAGCCCTGCGGGACCCCTGACGAGGCCATGAAGGTCTCGGAAAGTATACTCTTGGCATATATTTAATTACCTTGCCTTTATCTTTTAATTATCTCATTTTTTATTATATTATTTCATCTTTAAAATCTTATTTTATTTTCAAATTATTTCACCTTTAAATATCTTACCTTATAATTACATTAACTTATCTGTTAATTATAAATATCGTATTTAAATGATGTTATTGTTTATTATCGTCTCATCTTTTAATTAGCGTATATTTCAATTATTTTATATTTTAATTATATTATTACTTCCATGTTTACGTAGTAAATGGAAGTATTGATTTTTTCTTACTACTTTATTATTCGGTATTATTATTTATCTATTATTTCATCTTTGAAATTTTATTATTTTGAAATTTTGTCACGTTTACAATACCTAACTATTTTATCTTACCTTATAATTACCGTACCTTATCATTTATTTATATTATCTTTAAATGAGCCAACCTTATCTTAGCTTTAAATTATTTTATCTTGCCATTTGTATCTTAAATTAATGTTTACTTTGAATTATCAATATTTTAATTATCTCATCCTATCTCGATCCACTCTTTGCGTAAAATTGTCTCATAAAACATTATTAAATTTTTAGTGATTTGAAATTTTTACAGCACAGTTTTCGGCACCAATACTGCTCAGCATAGAACTAAAACCACAAGTCAACTGTTGCATAATTTTAAAATCTCCGAAAAATCCTCTAATTAATAATTATAAATAATAAATAATAATAATAAATAAATAATAATAAAATAAAAATAATAAAAATAAATAATAAAAATAAATAAATAATAATAAGATTAATAATTTCAAAATTACTTCGTCACACGAATTTAGTAATTGTGAGATTCCGTTCTGATTAACGAATATTTGAAGCTAATATTATAATATATTTAGGCGAGAAAATTAATTTTCTTCTCAGCGCGTTAATCCGTCTTTGAGTGCTCAAATGTTCCAACGATTGCTGTAAGAAATGCGGTTTGGTCCAGCTATTAGCGTTTACTCAAGGACGTCCCCTGGTACACAGAAACAGGTTTTAATAGATGCCTGTGCTTCGTGATTCGTCTTTTGAAAATATCCAATTCGCCTATTCGTGCAGAAATGATCAAGTGTCAGGCTACAATTAGAGCCAATTTTCCGCGAATCGATGTTCAATCTAAGTTGAGTTGGAATATCTAGTTGTCTAATATAAGCATGCTCTTTTGCAAACGGTGATCTGTTATCGTTTTCAGCTGGATCGATATTCACTTGCGTGATAAATAAAAGACGGAGGTAAATGTGAAGAAACCACTAACACTTTCATTAGTCAGAAACAATTTTTGTGGTCACAAAAACCGATGAAAAATTCCATAAGCCTTTGCCCTATGAATGAGCAACATTGTTGTTTTTTTGTATAACACACAGTACTTCTAAAATTCAACCTCTCAGCTAATGTAAGCTTTCAAATGTTGTTTTTACTGCTATTTTTAGAGGCCATTGTAATTTTTTTTAGAATTTACAGGCCATTTGAGAACACCCAAGGTTTTGAAGCAGATGTCGCTGATTTTTTATTGTTCGGCTCACACAGAGCGTTTTTCGCTATTTTCTAACGCGGTGTTTTAATTTTGGTTTTCAAAGGCCGCTAAGATCAATTTATTAAAATCCTAAATGTCTTGAAATGTTCCCTATGGTGGGTAAATTACGCCTGATTTTTCCCGTGGCCGCAGAGCGTGATTCCTCGTTATTCGCCCTATCTCTTGTGTTTTTTCTCATTTTTATTTTTACCGTCTATTTTTTTGGCTCATGGCTTGGAAAAAAATGGTCCAACAACGATCTCTACTAAACTAGCTCGATGAAATCTACAGCTGCAAGTTAAAAGTCATCTAGCGTTCGGAGACGATGCCCCTGACACAGTAGTTTACCCGATACAAGGTCACGTGGACGCCACGTGTTGATCCCCCGCCATCCATGACGTGCCCCCTTCTGCCGCATCATTTTGCCTTGTGTACACGCTATACAGTCCCCTGCAAACGCACACGATAATCTTGTAAATGACTGCTAAATTACGAGAGGCCCCTCTCCTATGGCACGAGAAGGGATAACAAGGCACGAACAGTTGAAGGCCAAGGAAGAATCAAACTCGAACGTCGATTGATTGGCATCGGAGCTGAACAAGTTTAAAAGAACCGAGTGTGAAAAGTTGGATAAATTATTAGAAGGAAAAATATGAATTATTTATGAAATATTTGGGCCAGACTCTTTGAGTGCAAATGTCCCATCGACTGGCACGAAATCGTGGGATTGAAATAAATATTTATTCACTAGCAGATTATTGCGTTTTCCAGGATTTCGACTCAAGATATTTTTCAGGCTGTGGTGGAAAGCTGCTCAATAAAACAGAACATGCCAATTTATTAGACATACAATACCAAAATTGGCACAATATAATATGTGAAAAGCTCAAAATTCTCGATTGATATATCGTACACTAGTACTAGCATACATTGCTCTATCAAATACTATAGCGGCGGACGCTAAATTAGGCGGATTTGAAGAGCGGTGTTGCCAGCTGAGATAGACAAAATGATATAAGGATTGTGGCAATAATCGGCCGCTATTGGCGATGAACGTTGCCACCAATTGGCGATTCGAGGGCTCAACTAGTCCCGCCGACGATTCGTTGAGACTAAAGCGTGGTTCAGATGGAAGCAGAAAACGCGTAGTGCGTAACTTGTGTATAGGTAGCAGAGGAGACGCAGAAAGTGCGTAGTGTGCAGAATGCGCGTAACGACGCGTTGTGCGTAGCAGGATTTCTCCTTTTTTGAATTATTATTCAATAATAAACCATCGTAACCGCAGCAAAAAAAAAAAGGCCGACCAGCCTATTTTCGTGTCCGCTACGGTAGTTATTTAGAATAATATAATTATTTTACTAAAAAAAAAAAAATATAGGTACTCATTGGAAGTTGAGATGGGTCATACCAGAAGACTCGTTTCCCATAATTAATTCGTCGTCAAAATACTTTTGCCCGTTCGGGCCTCCTTGGGGCTCTTGTGTCCGTCAAGTGACATATCCCAACTTGAGTGCCATACTAAATACAAACATACACAGTAAATAATACCATAACCAAGTAGTATTAATGCATGAATTTATTGCAGGAATGAAAGCAGATTATTTTGCTGATTATTATCGGAATATTTTGTTTATTTTAGGCATTGCCTACCTAATTTTGAATAAATTTGTTTCAGGTTGGTTACATCGTTTAGTATCATAATATGATGGAATTATGGTGAGTCTATAGGTTATAAATTTTTTTTGTTGTACAACCTGGTTTAATTCCTCTTCATATGTTTCTCAGTGTTGGGCTTTAATATTAGAACATCGTCAAATCAACTTTAAAAAAGTCGTACGACTCAAAACAAAAAAAAATAGTTTTTGGTTTTTTATGGAAAAAATTGATTTTACTAAAACTTGATTAATTTAATTTTATTTTTATTTAAATTAATTTTACTTTTTAAAATTACTATATATACTCAAGTAGCTGCGAGAAGATTTTTTTTCTCGCACATTAAAAAATATAGTGAAACGAGGGAACAATGAAAAATTAAATAGTTTAAAGTCGGTGAAAAGTGGTCTTTTAATGGAGCAGACGCAATGGAAATTAGTAACTCAAAATATTTCACGTACTCTGGAAAATAAACGACAATTAAAAAAAATCTTCTATCAAATGTTGCTGAAATATAGGATAGGTGTTTATCACTATTTAAGAAACACGCATCAAACACTCTGATAGTAAATTCTGATAGTGTTCGAGACAATTTCCAACTTGCAACTGCCAAGGTCTCGCGGGCCCTTAGCGGAAGTCGCACAAGCAGTCGATTCACATGACGTTGTTAAGTTGAAGAAACGTCCGTTGTGCGTCTGAGCCAAGGTCAAAGGTTAACACTAGAATCTTCGTAGCTTCAAAAATGAAACGAGGTATTGTCTTATAGCGTGAAGGGATCTGGCATTCAAGTGTTGAATAGGTTTAAAATTTAGCAGCGACGTCAGACGAGTTGCAATTGATCGAATAATTATTTTCCCTGGCCTATTTTACTGTTCGTATCGGTAATTTATTTTGTCTCATATTTTCGTACTTTATTTTCAACGTTCCAGTAAGTATCGACTTTATTTGTTCGAGCAGGAAGCATAAATTAGGTCCTTTAGGTCGTACACCAATCGGTCCTATAACAAGCTCTGCTACCAAATTTTTTGTACCATATTTCGGTTTCGGTCATTGCCTACCCATAATCGCACGTTCTTTCCCTTTAAAAATCATGGAAAGGGATAGTTTCCTTTCAAAAACCAATTAACTTCGGATGTTAGCACACGCCGTGAAAATCGGGGAATAATTCCAGAAAGGGTTTGCCGAACATAACCGACCAATGATTGTGACCAGATGATTTATCACACGCAAGGAAAAATGAAAGTGATTTGTCTGGGGTTTATTTAATTTATTTGTATCTACATCTATGCTGATTTATCTGAAGACATTTCACAAGACTGAGGATCTCTTTTGACGAATCATGATCTCAAATGACGCTTGTATTGAACGTTTTCTCCCTTACACGGACGTTTTTTACTTTCAAATGATAACGCGCCGTGCCATCCCTTCCAAAATCATTTCATCTGGCCATACACGCAAGTTTAAACATAGTTTTCCCTTCACATTTCATCACATGGCGAGTCCACCCGTTTTCCCTAACGTACGGTGCGCCACGGTTTACCTAAGGAAAAATATACTTTTTGCACCCCCCCCCCCCCGTATTTCCATTGGCGGTTTCCTCTCGCTTTTCCACGAGCCGTGATTTCCCAAGGTACGTACAGGAAGAATTATTGAAGAGTTTTCGTTAATCTTGATACAAAAAGTATAGACCTCTAACGTCGAACAAGATCCTACAGGAATCACGATTTGACAGAAAATATCTCATTCATTTTTTTTCTCTTTGATGCACTTGGTATGGAAATCGTTTTAATTTAATTGTTTCCAATCTGCACTACATCTTGAAGGATAACTTATAGCCTAAGACGTATAGGTACCACCGGGCCAATTGAGGCCTCGAAACCACGCTCTGCTACCACATTTTGGTGAAGTATTCAATAATAATTATTGCCTACCCATAATCTCACGTTCTTTCCCTTTAAAAATTGCGCCATGGGATATTGTCCAATCGAAATCTATGTATGTGTTAGTGACCTTTAGCACACGTCATAAAAATTGGACATTGATTCGTGAACGGATTCACGGAAGACTTCTTCTGAAATGCGATTTGCGACCAAGCGAGTTATTTCACGCATGGTAAGATAGGTTTGCCTGCTGGTTTTTGGAACTATTTAGCCTCAACTATGTGTTGATGTAGGAGATGAATGACGAGACCATGAGGAATATTCTTATGAATATATAATTGACTTCAGGAACAGAACACTGACTATAGACAGACAAGATGGACGACAGACGACTGAGAGTATCACATGGCTCTCAAGTGGATGGCCACTGCCTTCATAATATCATAACACTATGCAAACGAAATCAAGAATGCTTCACCAGACTGAGAATCTATGAGATAAGAATTGGACAGTCATTCTTCCCCCATACACTAACATTTGTTACTTCCAAATGATAATGATCCCTTGCAAAATCATCTTATCTGGACATACGCGCAAGTTTAAGTAATTTTTTCACTTAACGCTCTTTTGCCCTTTTCGCTTTTCCTTTGGCGAATCCTCTCTCGGTTGAAGGAAAGGAAAACAACTTTTTCACCACACTCCCCCCCCCCCGTTTGTTTCCTTGGCGGTTTCCTTTCGCGTTTCCTTGTGATTTTCCAAGCGGCAGAACGCGTAGCGTTATTGAAGTGCTTCAATTTTTGGTCGATCTTGATATAAAAACGTCGACCTTGAAAATCGAACGAGGTTTTAACGAATCAAGAAGACCCATTAATTTAAAACAAAAATCCCATTTTTTTATTTTTTTCTACAAACTCGGTATGGAAATTGTTTTTCGATTTTGGCGATTCTAAACAAAATCAGCTTTCGCCCGATGTAGTTTTTATTTCACATTGTCGACCAAGCAGAAGAACACAGTAACTTGTATATTATTCAGTCGGTGCCCGCTTGCTAGTTGTTGTTCAGCTCGAGCCATAATTAGTCTCGTCCACAGCTCGGCCCTGTCATTTGCATTTTCGTCGCCCTGAATTTCAGTCTAGCCAGTGGGAAAAACGGACGCTCGGCTCCGGACTTGTTCGAAACTTATAGAAGCAACATGCTTCACGTCGACAATTAAGTAATTGGGTCAAACTTCGCAAAACAAGCATTTTCACCGCTGCTAAGTTTCGGAAACTAGTTTCCAATTATTTTTAAAATCGACTCTGGCAGTCGAAAAATCTTCCCACGTGTAATATAGCTATAATAAACAATGATACAATATAATATGGTATAATATAAAAACTATAATTTAATACTTTGTGATTTGTCGCATATCTATTTGAGGCTGAGACATTATTGGCGACGTTATCTCATCTTGCATTTCTATATTTCTAGCGCTTTCGCCAATCTGGGCCTCTTCAGGAAACATCTTCTATATAAAAGATGTTTTTTTTTAGGTTTTATTGTGTTATCGCTTGGATATAAAAGTTTTTTACAACATGACCTATTTTTGAAAAAACTTTTATATAGAAGATGTTTCCTGAAGAGGCCCAGAGTGGCGAAAGCGCTGTACATTTAGAAATGCAAGATTGATTGATTGACGATTCATTTATTGAACAAAATAAAACTGTGACAAAAAATAGGACCATAAGGTCCTCTCTTCCTTCTTCACACATTTAAAACATAGAAAAATAAAATAAACATTTCGTCAGGATTACAAATAATAATAATATTAACTCCACTTAGCATACAAGCAAGATGAGATAACGTCGCCAATAATGTCCACCTCAACCTCACGTCGTATAATATAATTTATGCTAATATTATTAGCAAGTGAAGCAGATTTTTTCCTTAAAATTATCGTGTGGTAACTTGTGGAAAATAACGACGAACGTTTTATAGAAAACGTGAGCTGAAGACGTTCAGGTATTTTTTCGCTTTGCTGCCTCACAATAAGTAGATACCTTGAGTATGATATAGGAATCAATTTTAAAAGACTATATTATAGCTCAAATTAGAATGTTTTTTTTTTTGAAACTGAAAAATTGTTTGGTCTCCAACAAAGTCCTGACTTTGAAGAAATTGTACTTTTTTTTTGTAGAATTTTGATTAAAACTTGGGTCTTTTTCTTAAAAGAGGGATTTCGGTATTGAACGAGAAGTGCGAATCGAAGTGTCATTCCCTGGTTTGATGTGATGCAACAATAGTAATTATTCAAGAATCGGAAATTGTATACTTACCGGTGCCTACCTATTATTTTGAACTTTGTACGAGGTAAAAGCAAAAACAGTGTCAATATGTTATTTTATGTAAATACTATCTTACTCAGAAGTTAAATTTCTTTTCAGAAATTATCATTGTTATCTTCTTTGTTCTTTGTACGAGGCACACCTTTGTAATACCTTACGGTTATGCGATAAACGATATTTCATTTCAAAACGTGAGTTCGTTTTTAACTGGATAACCCAATTTTTCATCATATTCGCTTTCTCTCATTTTTCGTAAACGTCAAAACTTTCACCATTGAAGGTTCGAAATGTAATTATCATCAGCGTGTCAGTTTCATAATTACGTTTGGACTGTTGCGCGAAGCCCGAGTTTCTGCGCTGGTCGCAAAAGCCAGAAAGGGCACAGTACAGATTTCTGTGTTCGCAGTGTTGTATTTTAAACAACAGTTTCTCAGTTGTTAGGAACTTTGAAGGCTTTCGCCGTCTAATATGACATTTTACCAGGCGAATCCCTGATTGTTATGACAGTGGATTTTATAAGTTTCGTGCTGAATTGCAAAGACCTCAGAAATAGGCTGGACGCCAACCTAAAAATGCGAAAAGCGGCTGAATATAATGTGAGTAGTGTCAGAGATATCCGAAGAACGGTTGGCTAGCTTGCGTTCATGCTTCTGATTGGCCCTTCTTTCCCGCTAAGGGCAACCAATGGGAGTGCAGAACTCTTGAATAACGCACAACAGAGGCTTGGTGCCCTGCTTCGACTCGCTACGGATTTCCTGTCTGTAGAATCAGCGTTAATAATTTCCATGGCCTATATTCTTCCTAAGATCTTTTCTTCTGACTGTTCGTAGTAACTTTATGTATTCAGGTAATCCGATACCGACCTCGTGCTCCCGGATACCTTTTTACCGTCGGGGCGGGGAACGGCCGATAGTTTTCCATACGAGTCAAGCTTCAGACTGCAACGCTCTCCGTCACCCTTGCCTGGCCTTGGACCAACAATCCCATCCCTTGACTCCTGACATCTCACCGGAGTTATACTGGGATCACTCTGGCGTCAATCCAACAGCTATTCCACTGTTCGCCGCCTACAGGCGTCACCTTCCCATTACTTGCTCTTCCAAGTAAAAGGGCTCTTTTTATTTTCGAAGTGGTTCAAATTCGACAGATGATACTCGGAAGTCCTATTGCGGGCAGTCCATGGATTTGGGAGCCACAATGTTTTCCAGAGATTTCCTCTGGCGGGTTTAGAGAAGCGAATGCGCCGTATATTTTGAGAATACCGAAGAACATTATATATTAGGAGGGAAAGTGAGGCGGAAAAAGTTTTCGATTTCCTTTGGAAAACCGTGGCTCGTCGTGCGGTTGTGGAAAACGGGAGAGATTCACCATGGGATGAAATGTGATGGGAAAATTGTGGTTGAACTGGAACGTGAGAAGCATGCGCAATGAGTTTGCCAGGGTTGGGGCGGGAAAACATCAATTAAAACTGACATTTGTTGCGATAGCATGCAATAGCTGACGGTTAACAATTTTTACTGTTTGAATAGCTCATTCATTTCATAAAATATTTTAGTTACTTTTGACGTTCCAGTAAATACCGAATTTATTCATACAATTTATTCAAGCCGGGAGCATAAATATAGCTTTTAGGTCTTGAAATATTACAGCCTTTAGGTCCTTATAGACAAAAACCACGCTCTGCTACCATATTTTTTCTACCATATTTCGGTAAACTATTCAATAAATAATCATTGGCAGACCATAATCTTACGTTTTTTCCCTCGAAAATCGCTGCAAGTGATAATTTCCATTCAAAAATCATTTGTGTTGCAGTGTAAGAAAAAAGAGGAATAAAGGGGAAATGGACAAGTCTGCGGTGTGTGTATTCAATTCACATTACAATAAATGGCCAAACATACATTTTTGGAGAAAAAAATTTCCACTGGTCTGATGGTTCTTGTGAGGTTTTCTAAGCTCTGGTTGAGGCGTAATATACTTTGCGATTTATAATCAAGAGCAAAATCGTATATTTTGTAGGTTTCCTGGGTGAAAATTTATACTAGGTATGACCATACAATAGGTCACTCTGTTTAAACCCCGGTATTCCAATCAGTAGTGATTTCGATAATTTACGACGAAATTTCGGGCAAAATATTCGGAGATGCGCGTTTTATTAACGGCTCTGCCACCAGAAGTTGTTATTGAGCATATTTTTCCCTTTTCTCTTTTAATGAAGTAGGTATAGAAGGATAAAGATGGAAACGCATTCCGTGGATTACGGTTCATCGACTGACTTGTGTAATTTGTATAAAGGATATATTCAACTTACAATCCTGCCAACCTGGCATGTTCACAATATCGAAATATCCCACTCTTGAAAATTGTCTATTGCGGACGCGTGGAGCAATTTATTGCTTTGCTTTGGGAAACAAGTTTGTCCGACTTCGACTCGTCCTCTCCAGTACATAAAGGTTCACATGTGTTCGTTCCGTTTCCAAGCAACGCATCTGAGCGTGGAAATGCGAAAATCCTCAATTCCCCACGAAAAGCTTGGTGTGTGTTGGTGTACGAAAAGCGTGAGTAACGGAATTCGGTGGCGTTTGGTTTTTATTTTCAAACAGCGACAAAAATTTATTTATGATGAATTACAGTAACGGTGCTGTAGGAACGAACGTGATAAGAGGACAATTCACGACGCTCAAAGATGCTCTACAGCGACCCGGCGGGCGGATAATTATTTTTCTCAATGGAGCACCTCAAGGCGGCCGTAAGCGATTTAAAATAATTTTCCAACTCGTCCTGCTAATATCTACATCAAGAGTCACTCCAAACTTCGGAGAGTGTCGGTTTTGAAAAAAAATAATGCGAGTCGTGCGATGTTGAGCTGGTTTATAGCGGAATAATAATACGTTGGAAATCGAGTCCGAGCCAGTTGTGGCAAGTTAAACAGCCGACACCTATTTTAGTGCTCGAGCTTGTCTGAACGTATTTGATTAGATGCGAACGTCCGATACTGCTCAAGAGCAAGCTCAGGAGTTGCTCTTTAAAATTTTTTTAAATTAAAACGGCTCTTATACAACCTGGTGAATGAACTTTGAGAGATTAATGAAAATGAAGACCGAAAGATGAATAAAAGCCCTCAGACGTATACAATAAGCCAAATACAAAAGAACCCTCTTCTGGAATAATGTTTGTGAGCCTGATATAGGACCCATTTCGTAAAATGGAGTCATTTTATAGCGTCTAATTACACGAAAATCTTTCATAAACACATAATTACTTCATAACAGTCAAAAATATTTTTATTTTACCTAAATAATTTCATACCACTTGAAAAAATTGTTATTGTGTTCTAAAAATATTTTTATAACGCCTAAATATTTTTATTGAACCCAAAAATGTATTTATAACACCCTAAAATATTTCTATTGAACGCAAATATGTTTTCATAACACCCACAAACATTTTTATAGCACCTAAAAATATTTAGATAGTACCTAACTAGTTCTATAACATTTATGAATATTTTCAAACGCTCAAACATATTTTATAACTCTCAAGAATAGTTGTATAACGCCTAAAAATATTTTTATAACTCCCTAAAATATTTCAATAGCGTCCATAAATATTTGTGAAACAGTTGAATAATTTTATTGCTGCCATAAATATTTTTATATCACTTAAATAATTTAAAAGGGTTCATAAATATTTTTATACCTCTTAAATAATTGTATAGGGTCTATAAATATTTTCATACCGCTCAAATATTTTTATGCCACTTGAAATATTTTTATAACTCTCAAAACTATGTTCATATCACTGAAAATATTTTTACAACACCCCAAAAAATGTTTTACAACATCCAAAACTGTTTTCAAAGCTCCTAAATATTTTTATGACACTCAAAAAATATTTAAAAACATCTAAATATTTTTATTACTCTCCAAAAATATTTTTATCGCATACAAAAATATTTTTATTCCGCCCAAAAATAGATTTATAACACTTCTTGAATAATTTTATAATACTTGAAAATATTTGTTATAGCGCGCAAAAATATTTTATAAAACCCAGAAATATAGAGATTAAATAATTTTAAAACATCTATAATTATTTTTACAGCGCCTAACTTATTTCCGAACATTTATTTATATTTGATAGCACCCAAAAATGAAACATTCAAAAATATTTTTCTTGCACCCAAAAAACCTTGCTAAATCCCGAAATATTTTGATAGCATTAAAAAAATAACGCTCGAACGAATAATTATGAAAACAACGCGGAAGTACAGTGTGGGACGCTTGTGCCATTCGCCCGTGTCATCAAACGAAACACGTCAAATAATCGCAGCTCAAATATTACAGCAGGTATGTACCTACTTCCATTAATTTCGTACTATACAATGGGGGATACGAGAGTAGCTAACGTTATCGAGATAGGACGCGAAAGTCCCGGATAGCATCATCCCCTCCCCCACCCCTCTCAACCATACGATACATCTGTGCAAGGCTGCCACCTACCGGCGAACTCGCGCATAGGAACGCGTGGAACGTTGTCATGGCAACACCATCCACCCCTCGGCCGCTCTTGACGTCAAACGAAAACAGCTTCCATCCCCTCCCCTAGGCTCAGGTTCGGGCCGAATGTCCCCTCTCATGCTGGTAGTTTACGTCCGTCATCTGATCGAGTGCCGCTGCCCGGGCCTCTTCACGTAGTCCTCCCCGAGTCTCGATAGAGCCTTCCCCTCTCCCCCCTCAAAAAGCAACCTTCCTCCCGTGGTGTTCCACTAGGCCGTTCTGCCACGTTGTCTTCCCGTTCGGCTCCGTTTCCATTGCGACCGGTCGAAATTTCGGTTCCGCATCCTGGATGTATCCGCATGACATTCCACAACAATGGAATCAAAGTAAGTCGGAGAAATTTGCAATATTTCCCCCCCTTGGGACGGCCAAATTGCGAACGTACATTGTCGTGTAAATTTGTCTAAATTGATCAACAATGCAATTGTTATCTATATTCCCCTCCACGCGGCCGCTTTATGCGAATTTCGCATCGTTAAAAGCAACGTCGTTAACGACGCATCGCGAAACCACATCGAATCCAGCTCCACCCGAACGTGCTGCAATCCTTGCAGTTCCCAGGCGTTGCATCACACATGCCACAATTAGGTGACCTTAAGTTTGTGACGGAAATCGAGCGTCCCTCATCGGAGAATTTTGACTAACAAAAAGGTGACAGTTTTGTTTTTAAAATAAACCATTGTAATCGCCCAAGAAAATAAATTTTCTAACGACCTCAAAATTTGATGTTTACGTTTCAAGGCATGTTGGCTCCGAATATTCGATTAAAAAAATTCTGTCGTACGAAATTGTTCTCTGACGAAACTATAAAAGACAAATTCTTGGAATTATCACAAAAAATCAATCTTGGACTGGCAATTGCTCTATTCTAACAAATCGCTAGCTCAATTTTAAGGGTAATTTTGGGGGAGTTTTGAGGAGGAGAAAATTCATATTTTCCAAGGTTTTCCATTAAGAAAGTGTACCTATTTGATATCAATTACTATAGATTTTTGGACGCTAAATCGAATGGGACCATCGCGTGGACGATAGCTTTAGTGGTTCTTGAGTTATTGCAGCTTTTGTGTAAAATGTAGGCGATTTTCACAAATTAGGCTTGAGGGTATAGCTCGAAAATTCTTGAAGCTATAAAAATCGTTCAATACTCGTTGGAATGATTGTCAAACACGTTTTTCAACTACTGTTAGGCGAGAAATTTAGCTTTTCTTTTGAAATTAGGAAAAATAAAAGTAATTGAAATTACCATTGTTGCTAACGCTGAAAAAAATACTTTTTTAGGTGGAAACATTCACAAATTTTCCGAATATTATCACAAATGGATGGTCTTCTTAAATTATTACTGAAGCAAAGGAATGCTCAACATGTTTTTTTTTAAACATAAAATTATCCTTTGGTGACTGTTTACGCGTTCGAGTTCCTACGTTCCAATTCGCACACCTGCGCATCCACCCTCGAAAACGTCTTTTGGTTCCTCGGGAGTACAAAAGGTTTTTCCCTATGTTCATTCGAAAGCCAGGTGTTGGCTTGCGAGGTCCCGGTCTCAAAAATAGGCGACCTTTTCTAGCCAAGTCGGAATCGCCACGGACTCGACGGTTTTCTCTTGTTACGATTTTCGCATCTGCCTTCCCTCTTGGTTAAGGGTTGATAAAAATTAAGAAGAGCGAGAAAAACAAGCGTGGACATAACTGGACTCTATAAATCGAGGCAGTTTTTTATTTATTTTTTTCAAGTTGAAAAATATTGCTCAAAAACTAGAGTTTCCAAGATTCGTCCATTTCACGTTTCTCTTTATATCAAAATTTTCCCGCGTCATTTATTAAATCCTTGCTAATGCTGCAATTTTCCCACTGAATCTTGTGACTCATCGCAATACTTGAAATAAAACGTTCTTCATTGTGCTCGAGCGCATGTAGGCGATTGTCCGCAATTGCGAGAGAAACTGCCCGCATTTCAGCAAAGATGTGGGCCGTCAGCTCCCGCTCCCTTATGTTTCGAATAATTTAAATTACTAATCGTCCAATCTCAGCCGCTTGCTGACGGTCATAACTGGCGTCTGCAGATTGCAATAATAAAAACATGGAGAGTTTGAAAAAAAAAAATTTGAAAAAAGCTTCCAGTTTTTGCAAATTTCCTTTTTCAAATTGCCCTACGCCTATTGGTATTGTCCGAATTTCAAACCTGACTAGTCCATTTTGTAGGTAATTTTGCCTACTTAAATTTTGGTTTATTATCAATAATAAACCATAGTAATCGCCCAAGAAAAGAAATTTTCTAACCACCCTCAAAATTTGATGTTTACGTTTCAAGGAATGTAGAGTAAAAAAATAATCAATTAAGAATTCGATTTAACTACCAGATTGACAAAAATAAATAGCGAAACTCTATTCAAAAAAGAAATAATTAAATTTGTAAATAGCAATACGATTACTACATAAACGAATAGAACATAAAAATAGAGACCAACAAATAATGGAAACACTTGAGAATACAAATAACACATAATATAGAAAACACGGATATTAAGGAGGTAACAGAAATGAAATTTATATTTAAAAAACCAACTCTGCGCCAGAGTGCTTTCTAGTGCAGTCCTCAAATAAAAATAATAATAAAAAATTTAAAAAAATATATAAAAAAAAATAAAAAACCGAATAGCCAATAAAAAAAATTCTGTCCGTACGCCGTTAGCAGTTTTCTGGCCAGACTATAATAGATAAATTCTTCGTTTTTGGGTTGTCGCTTCATATCTTCTTGATTTTGAAGTTTGCGGGGGAGAAAAACTGGGCGACTCGTTCTCAATTTTCTTTATTGCCCGCCGAGCACTTTCGCCTCTTCGGGCATCATCAGGGCTTTGTAGCACCATTGGTAGCTACGGCCTGGTAACTACCAGCTGTAGCTACCAATGGTGCTACAAAGCCCTGATGATGCCCGAAGGGGCGAAAGTGCTCGGCGGGCAATAAAGAAAATTGAGAACGAGTCGCCCAGTTTTTCTCCCCCGCAAACTTCAAAATCAAGATAAATTCTTGAAATATTCACCAAAAATCAATCTCGGTCCTACAACGGCACAATTCTTGAACCAACTTGCTAGCTCAATTTTAAGGGTATTTTTGAGGGGTTTTGAGGAGGAGAAAATTCATATTTTCCAGGGTTTTTCAGATAAATGTGTATTTGGTATCAAACTATATAGATTTTTGGACACTGAATCGAATGAGACCATCGCGGGGTCGATAGCTTTATTGGTTCTCGAGTTATCGCAGCTTTTGTGTCGAATTTGGGAGATTTTCACAAATTTGGCTTGAGGGTATAACTCGAGAGCTCTTGGAGCTAGAAAAATCGTTCTATACTCATTGGAATGGTCGTGAAACACTCTCACCAGCCGTAGGGTAAGGCAAAAAATTTAGCATTTAATTAAGAAATTAAGAAAAATAAAAATGATTAAAATTACAATAGTTGCTGCGGAATTTCCCCCGATAGTTACCAAACTGTTTATCGGTTGGAACGTTCACACATGGTCGGAATAATTACTATCAGAAATTAAATTAAATCATTAAAATTAATTAATCATCATTAAAATTAATTAAATTAAATCATTATTGAAGCGAATGAATAATAAACCGCTGTACAACCTTTTGCAGCGTTTTGTTATGAGTATTCATCTTCGAAATACGAGCGGTTTTCGAAATACTCTAAAAAGAGGAATAGTCTAATAAGAGGCAAAGCTCTCATTCGGAATCGTTACCCCAAAAATTGTCCCCTTTTTCTAGTCGAGCGCCCCCCTAGTCTCCGATTGAGGCCTGGCAACACTTGAAAAACGCTATACATCGCTAAAATTATTAATTGCCTACTTCTATAATTCCCTCGACCGAATAGATCGCACACTTTTCCCTTCACCGAGCGAGCGCGTTTTCCCATTGTCGTGAGCGCAGTTGAAAATCGAGATTTCGCTAGTTGGCCAACACCGCAAGTTCCTCTGTTCCATAGTTTACCGCAGCGTTTCCATTCCTCTCGCTTCCTCCGTTTCCTTCAACCTTCGTGAGTTTCACTTCTGACGCGATAACGCAGGAGCCCAATCGGGCACTCGGCTCGCGAAAACTTAGATTATCCCGACTGTTGTAGACTTTGTTGGAATTTCGATAGCGCGTACGAATACGGGAAATTACTGAAAGTCAAATATCTGCGCTGAGGGCGAGAAATACTAGCGACAAATTATTAGACAGAGATTTTTTTCTGCGTTCGATTTCAGCGAGTTCGATCAGGTTTTAGTGCTTTTAGCATAATTTAATGCCTGTTGCCATCGTGCAGTAAAGAACCCGAATTCGGAGAAATGTCAGAAAACATATTTTTATGAAAAACTTCTGATTTCGGGAGTTTCATTATAGAAAAATTGTTACCCAATTTTATTATATTTTTTAAACTAATTAACTTTTTACGTCAATTTGCTTTTAACCTAGCTGCTTATTGTAACCTTGCTCATATTTTCTTGCAATTTCTTAATATATGTAGAGAAAAGTATAATGAAAAACGTGGTACAGATTTTCACAATTCGAGATTTTTCAAGACCAATATTTATTCGCTGAAATAAATTTGGTTCTTCTAATCGGAAGTACTCTATGAAGGCTTTCCGATGGTGTTATAAAATTCTACGCATCGTGATGTAGGGATTATTCCTGGTTTTATTGACCCCGTAAAAAAAAACTTTTTTTTACGAGGGTTTTTAAAAAAAAAATTTTTTAAAGAGGGTTTATAATATCTGGCAAAACATTTACAGAAGAAATAATTAGGTAACTAATCCTAGTTTATTTTCAACTTTCATTTACTATAATAACATAAAATTATAATTCAATAAATATTCCACTAATTATTAGTATAATAATTATTCTACTAAATATAAAGTATTCCATTTATAATAAAAGATTTCATATGAGCCAAAACAATTAATTTTTACAATTAATTGTGTAACCTTGACTGCTTGCACAATTTTATTTGTTATATTATATTCAGCTGATAAACAATCCCTCGACTTGTTGGAATCTAAAGACAAAAAAGAAAGCCGGCATAATATTATTTTTAAATAATATTTAAATCGCACTAACCTTTATATGCAATGCTAAAAAAATTAATAATAAATGCTTGAATAAAATATAATTAAATAACAAATTATCCTCTGTGTAGTATTATTTCGAAAAGTTTCTCATTTTCTTAGAATTTTCTGTCCCAATTGAAAATGATATTTTTAATAAAACAATATTCCCATTAATGCGCTCTTTGTTGGCTCAGTGTTTTTTAAATTGCTTTTACGAGTTTCCCCTGCGGATTCCAGTAGCTCAATAAGATTTATTAACCTGTTATTCGCTTTCGAGGCTCGTATCATATGCGCAAAGCTGACGCACTCGGCTGTACCGACGCGAAACCGACTCCTTCCTCTTTTCTTTCGAACGTTTCAACTCGAGCAAAACGCATAGCAACCATCTCAGCGCTCTAGAAATGGTTTGCTTTTCTTGTCGATCGTGATTCTGCCTAGGGAAATGGCAACAGTGCGTTTAGTTGAGGTGAAGTTCACTCTGAATCTACTTCTTTTGTGTTCTATCTATCATCATTGTTTGGAAATTGACCAACAACCACCACCACCATTGACCTTTTTTTTTTTTTTTTTTTTTATTGTTTGGCTAAAGATCTCGTCCACGTAAGATAAACAGATTGAAGCCGCCGAATTCTACGATAAACTTTTTAGGTTGGCAACACTGTTTTTTATATCATATTGGTTTCCGAATGTTATTAATCTTCATTGTTTTTAGCAATACATAAATCCATCTTGAATTAAAATTTTACTCCGTGTTTTTCTCTCTAAAAACTGTCCGTTTTTCCTTCGATTATCTACCTGGCAACACTGCTCTTTCAATAATATTACAAAGTACTTTCTCCTTTTCCTATTTGTCCCAATTAGAAGTATCAAGTTCTCCAAAATATCGAATCGATTTTTCATGAAGTATCAAAGTGAATCGTGATTATTGTTTGAGAAAAGAATCGATACAGAAAATAGTAAACGGGTTCGTAGCTGAAACTGAAGGATACCTGAATTCCAAGGAAATATATTCAAAGCGAGTTGAGAAAATATCGTGAAAGAGTAGATTATTTTATACGTATTGATACTTTTCTTAGAAGCAAACTAGTATTGTTTTAGCAAAAATTATAGTAATTATTTATTTTTAGCAGAAACTGTAGGTAATTACTTCTTTTTTTTAATCAAAAATAGATTTTTTAAAAAGAAGATTCAATATTTATTGCGGTTCAATAATTCAATAATAATCGTAGATTTGTAGAGCAGACATAATCAGTTCATTTTTAGGTCAGAAATAATCGGTTAATTTTTACAGCAAAAATAATCATTTTTTCATAGCAAAAATAATAAATTTTTGTAGCAAAAATCATCAAATTTTTATAGCAAGCGTAATAAGTTTCTAACACAATTTATGTTTGCAAAAATAAATCCAAACATTTTTCTAGTCAGCTAATTTTTTTAGCAATTATAATTACAATTACTTGCAAAATAATCTTGAGTAATTTTCTGCAAAGCAGCTTTTTACTTACCTATAGAATAGTGGTTTACTAGTTAAATAGTTTTTTTTTCTAGCAAAAATAATTTCAGTTTTTTATAGAGAAAATAATCGCAACCTCTTTTTATAGCGAAAAGGATTGGAAATTATCTTTAACAGCGCAAACATAATCGCTTTTCAAGAAAGTAATCACATTAATTTTTTTGTACTGGGTTGGTGAGGGGGAGAAGTACCAGGCGACATATTCTCCGATTTTTTATTTACTGGCCGAGTACTTTCGCCCCTTCGGGCATCGTCGGGGCGATGTGGAACCATAGGTTACCACAGCCAGTTAATTTTTTTTAGCAAAAATAATCGCGTTTACATTTTAAGCTAAAATAATCACAATTTATTTTTATTAGCTACAATAATCACAATTTATTTTTATTAGCAACAATAATTACAATCATTTTTTAATTCGGTTTCTGGAGCCGGCCGCTGGGAGCGCTACCATCTTTTGTTTCATCATGATAGCAACAGGAACACAGTATGCTCATGCGATTGTGACTCGAATTCTGCTGTTATCGCATTCTATTTGACGAGGATGAATTTTCCCAATTCGAATGCCGTTTGAGAAATGAAAAAAGGGGCAATTGTCATAATTGAAATATTTGAGGCTTAAAATGAGGAGTGCAGAGACGGAGAGGGCCTTTGCAGGAGAAAATTCGACGAAGAGTAGTCGTTTTCAGAGGACAAGCTCCACGTTGTGTCAATCTTGCATTAGAAAGCGAGCTGAACCGTTTCTGCGACGAATTCAGCTCTTCTCGGCTAGTCTCGTCACAATGAATCGATCACAATCATATTAGAGGCTATTTTTACGCCGCCAAGCACGCCGAGCATGTTGCTCAGTAGAGAACGATTCGAAAGGAAAACGCCCGTTAAACTGTTCGATGATCGAATCGATTTTCATCGTATAGGATAATTGACGAATTCATTAGCGTCTTTACTGTTCAATAAATTGGTTTCGCTTTTGTCGGAAGTCCGTATTTTAAATTCGAGCAAATCTAGAGCTGTGAAATCTTCACCGGATCTTTGGTTTCTCGCCTTTTCCCGATACGTTTCAAGTTATTCGGTATCCAGATTAAGCCTAATTAAAAAAAATAATTGGCTCAAATGAGATAAAATTTCCCCAAATTCGAATACCTATTTTGTTGTCCATTTTCAGCCGTGTTTATTTACGATTTTAAGTTATATTCGGTTGAAAATTCGAAATATTCACGCAGTAAATCCTTTCCCGTAGATATTTTTGCGGATTAATTCGTAACTATTGCCTATTCACTTCTCATAAATTCCTTGGGGCACTACAACAAAGGTGTCGCATCTTTTTCGACTAATTTTCCCTTCAGACTTCAGCTAACAAAATACGTTGCGTCTAGGTCAGTTAACGAGGCCCTTGGTTAACGAGTCAACTTTTTCAACGAGTGATTGACAGGCCCGACGTGTGAAGTTTTCCTAATTTTTGGCGTGGGAACCCGAAGGGGAGAACCCTCACAGTTACACGAATAACCGGCGATGGTTTCCCATATCGCATGATTTTCAATACGTCGTCCCCATCATGAGTATTTTCAATATTCAGAATTATAATTGTCCTATAGTTAGGGTCGATTTGGGGTCTTTCGTGTCTCATATTCCTAGCGCTCAACAAAAAGTCAATTTAGCTGTTCAAATTTTTTTAATTTATTTATATTATTTTTTTATTTATATTATTTATTTATTTATTTATTTTTTTAATTATATATTTTTTCTAATGGGATTTCTTGTAATGGCTTTCCTACGTGCTAACCTGATAATGGTCGTAATTATGCTGAATTCGCCTCACTTGTCGCCTTTTCCCTTTAATCCATAAAAACGCCATATTTATCTAATAGCGTGTTTCTCAATAACAATCAGATTAGCCATTTGAGAAGCGATCCGCTATCGTTCGATCTTCGAATTGAAGTCGAGGGCATTGCTGCCTGTTAGAAAGTTGTCGAGAAGTTTTCTACCCGAGGTGTAGGCAACTGATCTTGTCACATGTTGAACGGATCTGATAAGCGGCGGACTGGTTGCCATTTTCTGGCTGATGTAATTACAATATAGCTATCTTAAAATATACTGTAAGTCGACCTCAATTTTCTGAGCGATCGCGCAGTGCTAAGTGTTCGTCCGATGGCTGACAGAAAATTGACGTTTATTACGACCTGTATTTGAAGGAAAAATATGAAGAAAAAAATTCATGTAATTAGAATTTAAGGCCGTCAAATGAGAAAATATCTAAATTGTAAATTTTTATCCACGAAATTTTTTTCAAAATTCAAAACGTAGTAACTACGTCGTTTTTGGAAAAAATCCGCGTTCAGGAATTTGCTGTATTTTGTTAGTGATTAATTAGTGTGTTTTTCAAAGAGTTAATGGATAGAAAATTTTTTGTTACATAAATTTCGATGATCATTCTAATTTGGATTGGTAGGTTTATTCATGTCTAGCTATTATAGCGCTCTTGAAAAAAAAAAAATCCGATTAAAAAAATCGGTCCGTTGAAAACTGGATACTTGTGTGAATAGTTGAAAACTAATTTTGTTTAATTCGCTAATTTCGTTGAAAATATACTCGATTTTCATTGAGGCCTTCTTTTTTCCTGGTGAGTGATTACATTATGTTCACCCTCTCTAAATCACGTTTTTTGACGTTTTTCGCCAATTTCTCAGAATATTTTCGCCGGAATTTCAAGTTATTTTCAAATGACCTCTTATTATTTATTCTTGGTTTCCAACGGTGGATATTATTTAATAGTTCTGTTTCTCAGCTCATTCGCCTTTATCGTCTGTTAGAAACCCCTAAACGTAAAAAAAAGTAATTTCTGAAAAATTGAGCTGTCGCTATTCGGAAATGATGTCGGTGATTTTTATGTCTAGATTTGAATACTATATGCCTTGAATTGTAAATTGAATTTTCAGAAGAGGTAAAAAAAATGTCGCAATAATTTATTCTGTCCAATCAGTTAATGCTGGTGATTCAAAATAACCGACTCGCCGGTTTTAGATGTGCACAGAATCTCCCAAAAGCTAATGAACTTCGTACTATTCAATATTTAAAAAAAACCTTTTTCTCACTCGAGTAATCTCAATATGATGAAACCTGGAGCTAATCTGAACGCGAAAAACGATAATCGAATTGAACTATCACCTCCGTTCCATCCGTCGAGAAGCCAGTAACTGAAAGATAAGATACAACTGGAGGTTATTCAAGAGTTAACTGTCCGTGTTGAGGCTGTCGAAATTTTTTTCTGGAAAACGTTGGCATTTAGGGTTTTTATATAGTGTTGAATCAGATTCGAATTCAATTCTATATTTGCTGCTACTATTTGATAACCAATGTTGGTCAAAAGCGAAAAAGTTACGTAAATTTTGCGTTTTAAGATATTTTTCTTGGATTTGCTTCCTGTATTTTTTTCCTATTTTATTTTCTCAGTAATTTTGGCAGGATTTTTTTTTTATATATTTCGGTAGTCTTGTTTTTTATGAATATAAACCATCGAAGGAGGAATTGTCGAGAAAGGAGAATTGAAATCTAGCAGGAAGAAAATTGCTGACGTCAAAAGTCCAGTCTCACTACGCAGCATCCCCTCTACCGCATCATTGCCCTATCTCCACAGATTGGGAACAAGTGACGTCAATAAAGTGGTAGCTCCCCTCGGTTCGAGCCATTCTTTAATCTCAAAAACTTCGCTACAGACCAATTTCTACAGATCCAGTGCCACCATTCGGTTACCCGCGTGGCATGCACTTTAGAAAAAAAAGTTGAAAATAATTCGACGCGAATTTCGTGCTGTTCAAAAATTAATTATATTTTCTGTGATTTCATTTTCCCGCGAATTTCCTTCTTCCCCTACGGTGAGCTTGGAAATCGAAAAATATTCAGGCCGCGCAAAATATTTTCCAGCCGACCTCTCCAATTTTCGGGCTTTTCAATTCTTCCGAGTATGACGATGCGTGACAGGTATCCGTTATGTTAAAGCCCGAATCGAGAGCCATCGAGAGGCCACGGACGCCATTCGCATGGGTGGCTCCCTTTTGTAGACCGGTTCCCGAACGCGGATGGGATCATTACAGAGGTTTAGTAAATTATAATGGTCGTGTCAGTTGCCCTGAACGGCTCAACTATCCGGTCCTAGTCAGTTCATGAATGGAATCCGCACTTTAATCCAATCATGTTCGATCTGTACGTTGGAAAGAGGTCGATGTAATGATGCACGATGAAGTTATCATAGATTAGGTGCACTGCCCCTGGTGGCTTTATTGCCCGAGACTTCTGACATGCTTCGTACAATCTGTGTGATCCACAAACGATCTAATAGTTTGATCCTTTGCTCAGTCGATGAATTTTTGATCGAAAATTTCAGTTCCATTCAACCCGAGTTTGTCCTTATTTTCGTTTGAAAATAATAAACATTTGTAATCGCCCAAATAAACATTTTCTAACCGATAATTGATTTTTTACGTTTCAAGGCACGCAGAATCCGAATATCCAATAAAAACAAATCTGCCCGTTTTTCTGAAGGTAAATTGTAATAGCTAAATTCTTCAATCGTTCCAAAAGAAATTGAAATAACTATGAGTTATAATATAGAGTTTTCACCAAAAACTATTACTGGTCTGTCAACGGCTTGAGTATAGAACGATTTTTATAGCTCCAAGAACTCTCGAGTTATGCCAAATTTCTGAAAATCTCCCAAATTCGACGCAAAAGCTGATACCAAATACATTTTTCCTGAAAAACGTTGGAAAATACGAATTTTCTCCCCCTCAAAACCCCTTCAAAAATACCCTTAAAATTGAGTTTCGTCTGAAAAGTGTTGACGGCGGACGGACAGAATTATTTTTATTGGATACTCGGATTTTACATTCCTTGAAACGTGTAACATCAAATTTTAAGGAGGTTCGAACATTTTTTATTGGGCGATTGCAATAAATTTATTATTGAATTATAAAACAAAATCAGTCGTCCTTCAATCGCCCACCCAAACATCCAAGACCGTGACAGTTCAAATATATTGATTTTTGCATCCTGTAAAATTCAAAATAAAAAATACGCACCAGTGAAATTATGGCTAGGCTTGTACTTTCACATAATATGTTTATGTTTATTTACTATTCCAATCTGCTTGTGTCTCCTTCGTCTTTAATTTTTTTTGGCTCCTTAAAAATATTTTCTTTTTAAAAATGTTCTGTTGAAACCTTTTTTTTCTTTTTTTTTTGTTGAAATGGGCATCTTGCCTCAATGCCATGGGAACCATTGGTCACAATATTGTATTATCATAATTGTTTTTTTTTTAATGTTAGGTGTGTGACTCAATAGACAAAAAATCAAGCCTCATCCGCTCGTCATAATACCGATTTTTAGACTCAATCGAACGTAAAATTGGTTGCAGAGAAGAGATCCGTCCTATTCGATATTGATGCGGTCACTGCGGAACGGTTGGAAACTCATAAACGCGGTCGAGACGGAACGTGAGCCGGGACTATCAATTTTTATTACCCGTACGACGCCTATATCGTCACCGCCAGATCGGGGATTTATTTTTGCACGTCGATTTTTGAAGCAATTTTGCAAATACGGTGGGAAAGATTACATTTGTACGTATTGCTTGTTATGGAAACGATTGAGACAAAAAATGTTCGAGCTCTTGTAAAAATCCTCTAGAATTTCTTTTAATTTTTTAATATATTTTTTTTTATTTTATTAATATTAATTTTTTTTTTTTTTTTTGTTAAGAGTGCTTTTTTATGGCAATGCACAATTATTCTCATCTCTCATTAGAGCTCATCTCTTTAACCTTGATGATTGGTTTAATTTTGCAAGAAATTTCGGTTTGGGAGACATTTATCTACCTTAGCGCCGTCAGTTACTTATTTTTTTAAAATAAAAGTTGAATCATTGTATTATTTATTTTCTGTTGCCCCTTCGAAAGTCCCTCACCGTCCATTATTAAATTTATTGAATACGATTTTGAGGGAAAACCATAATCAACGCTAGAAAGACCTTTTTTTTATGGCGCATGCATTTATTGCAGACGATTTTTCTGAACAAGAAAAATGACGAGTCTATGACCACAAATTTTTTCTGTTGTTCAATTAAAGCTCTAAATATTTATTTATAAAAAACTACGGTGCCTTGAATTGTTGTAGATGCGTGACACGAAACCCCAGAAAGTAAAAAATCATCTGTAAAAAAATAATATTTTCGGAAAAAACAATATTTCATACCCAATAATTCCATTGTTGTAATAACTCAATAATAATTCAATTCATTTTGTAAATTGTCAATATTTTTTCCTAATTTTTCGACCTTAAATTCATGCGTTCCAATAAATTTTTCCGTCTACTTTCGACTCGGAAGATTCGACTTTTAGTCCACACAAAACGAATTAACACTCGGACGCCTCTTCACCGAAGTGCCCACTTGTAGCTTTGCGGAATGCGAGCCATTGTTTTTCCTTTCCTTTTAATATTTCGTCCGAAAAAAAAACCGTTCCACCGAACGAGGTCAGGTGTTGGATAAACAGCCGAGTCCAAAGCTGGCAGATTGGATCGAAAATTCTTCGACGGGATTGTAAACGTTTCCATCGTCCCGTTTTCAGCCTTCGGCTACAAAAATTTCATCAGTTTCCACCTGAAGGTGTAACGTTCATTATTGAGTATTTTCGGTTCGGATATTGGTGCGAAAATTGTTCACTCTATGCGATTTTTGTAAAAAGCTATTCTCCAATACTGAACAGGGTAAATGAAGGCCAAACTTCAGAAATACGTTGTACCATTGATTTCTAATCGAAAATGTCCCTTGAGGATTTTTTCTCGCTCATTTCCTTGCTTTTTAATTTTTTTCGTGGTTCCTTCCCGATGACTTCAGAACGGCCATAACTCCCTCGATTTGATAATAACGTTATACCTGTGGATACCGTTCGAAAGATAAAATTCCCTTTCGAATCGATGCCCTGGAAATCGCTGAAATTTTGGTTAAAGCCAGGGAAAAGCTCTTGAAAAGCAAAATTTTACCCAAGTTCGGAAATCTTGATTGTCTTCTGACGGAAATTGGCCTATGTGAAAAAAATATTCAAAATGCAGCAACCGTGAAAAAATTGCGAATTTCCCAGCTTTTTAACTGTCCGGTTGATTATATTTTTAAAATTCGTTCCACGGGAAGATATTGTCTTCGAATGCTAAAAAATGTCAGCTTTTTGAGAAAATTCTTACGTAATCAAAATAAGTGGCGCTAACCATGTGAAAATTTGAGTAGAGTCTATTAAATTATAGTAAACGTTGTAACGTTGTACTCGTTAGATACAACTTTAAGAGAATGAATTATTATATCTTTATTCGAGTATAGGAAGTTACAATGTCTACATTCAATATCGGTTCGCTATTAATTTAATTGATGCTCCAAGGCCATTCTATGCTTACAAATGGGACTTAACTCGCGTAATATTCGATTTTAACGCACGTTGAATTTCAATGTGATACCTTAATAGGGCACGAACGTGAGGGAATAGAAGCTGGCTGAGGAACCTGCTGAAATCCAGTTTCAGGTCTGCATACCGTACACTGACCTTACTTTCATCTTTAAAGGACCTGAGGCCTTGCATGGGGGACTTCGAACGTCGACCAACGGACTCTTTCCTTTTCACACTAGCGCGGTTTTCAAGCTGCGAATCGCGTCACATTCAAAACCGATTGTCGAAAAGTTTTCCATGAATTTTTCGCTGTTTGTTCTCTGAATTCGGGACTTTACAGGGGTAATAAATTCTTTCGAGGTGATATTTGTCACTTTCACCAATAGTAAGTTTGACCATTTCATTTAAAAAACGAGAGAAATAGATAAATGAAATTATTTATTTATTGTACGGACGTGAACCTAATTGACATGAATACAAAGAGAAAAAAAGAAAAAATTCTAGGCGAGCACAGCGCCATAGGGTATAATGAGTGCTGACAATAAATACGGTAAGAAAATGCACATAAATAATTCTAGAATGAAGAAAAAACACAATTATATAATATTTTTGGCAAATGCTGTTCAAACCGAAAAAAGAGTCTCTTCAACGTGGATAGGGGCGTATTGAAAAAAATCTACTTGAAAAAAATGATATGAAATGAAATTTTTGTGTAAGCAAATTGTAAGGATGCACCTGATACTTTGCATAGGTAGTCCTTGAACCTTTTATTCTACAAGTCATTTGCAACGAAAAGTTTGTTTAAATCCCCTCGTTTTTCCCAGTTATTTTCATTTTCAAGATTTTTTCCGTGTTTTTGACCTTACTTCATTAAACTACTCACTTAATTTCATCTGCAAAATCAAATTTGATAATATCGTTAGAAAAAACTTATCCACTTTTTTGAGTGCGAAACCGATTTTTTCGCTCACATTAAATTGACCAGAAGCTATATTTTTCGGATTTTTCCCTCGTAATTCGCATTTTCATTTATCTTATTTGTGCACTATTGTATATTTGGGTCACCTTGCTATAAAAATTATTCCATTTTACTAAGTTTGTTTTGTATTGATTGGATCACACACCGTACTTCCGCCGTATGCCGGTTTTTCGCTTTTACGATTTTTACTGACCGCAGAAAAATCAATATCTTTGACGCTGGCTGTCTATAAAAATGATCCCATTTTTAAAAAACTTAGCTGGTATTGTAAACTTCCGCATTATTAACCTAATTCGGGCGTATTTCTATTTTTACGTTCTCCTACCTAGTTTTTCAATAACAGTTGTTGAAAAATTATGTTGCGCCCCTAGTACAAGCTTCTTGATTTTTTAATTGGTTATTCCTGTTACCGACTCAAACATGGAAGTACTGTGTGAACTATGCACACCGCTGGTTTCTTTGAGTACTGGTTAGAAATTTTGAGCAAAGCGGTGTCGCACAATGTATTATATAATTTGTAATTGGGCTTGTCCCGTTCATGTAAATAAAAACCATCTTCCCTCTTTTTAACTCTGAAAATTCTGCGAATAAGTGATCAACTGCCCGTTCATCTTTCAATCCGCTCTATTTTCGTAATATGGCGTCGAATTAACTGAAAATTCACCGTAGAAGCGTTTCGTGTCCGGTGCGGTAATTTGTCCGGTGCGGATATCCAATTACCGCACCGGTGTGAACCGGTTAAGGCGATTCCAGCACGCATAGGATCTTCCCCTGCTTAGACCCCAACCTCTGTCCGCCAGACCTCGTATCTTCATGAATGGAATTCTCCGCGAGATGAGAAAGGTTCCCTTCATTTCAGACTCGCTTATGCCTTTAGTGGGAAGAATCCGTCAATCGCGTTTCCCATAGGGTGGGATGGCAAAGCGAACTTCTGACCGCCCCGTTTTTCATTAGTGCAATTCATTAAACTATCGCATTAATAGCGCAGCGTCGTTAGAAGATTAGTTTTTCCTTTTTTAATGAATGATCTTTAATTTTCAAATTGAATTGTCTATGTGGTGCGGCTTTTTCTTCCATCCTGAAGCTTTTGTTCCTCTCAGGATTGGTCTCTTGAAAAATATCCAATTAACCTAAATCGCTTAGCAATGATTTATTCATAATTTTTTTCCATTAATTTAACAATTGAAATAAATATCAAAGCTACTATGTTACATCAGATCACAAAATACATAAATATGTATTTATTCGTATGTGTCTCGTATTATGTATATTTATTCGAAAGATGCGGAAAAATTGTGTAGAGTAGTTGGCGAATTCAGCGAACTTCTAAATCCCAATTTGAATACAGGTTACAGTTAAAGGTTGGATCCTTCAGTTTGTAATACCAAGGTAGCCCAGAGATGAGCTCCATTGCCCATAATTTCAAGGCCGCCTTGCCTTACGTAATAACGGGTGCGAAAAAAAAACGTGTTTCTCCGATGACTTTTATTTCCAAATTCGGTCCACATTTACGGTCGTAATCGTAATCTTAATAATCGAATTGAATCTATCTGACAAAAAAATAGCATTGTAAATTGAGAAAAAAATAACTGCAATCGTCTACGTTAGCATGTGACTCAATTGCAGTATGAACGCGTTTTAAGCCCTATATGAGCATAATATTGATTTCATATTGGTTGCTAACCTCCGGTTCGCTGTAAATTCAGTGGCTTTAAACATGAAATTTTTAATCAAATTTTTTATTGAGCCTTTTTTTAAATTACACCGATAATTCGATACTCGATTGGTTTTTTTCCTCTGGAAAATATTTAGAAAATTATTATACTCTCTTCAGGATGATTAAATGCGTCTTCGATAGTACTAATGAATACCTAGGTTTTTTAATTTATCCCGATTTTACAAACGTGATTCTCGCTTTCTTCTACGTATCGCACGAAAATACACAAGACACGCGGAGACGTGCGAGTTGACAATTGCTATCTCACGTTCAAGGCGATCCACCGCCGCCACTTGAGCCGCTCGTCGCACATGTGACGCGCAACCGCCGGTCGGCGTCTACCCGTGACGTCACGACCTCCTCGCTGTCCTTTAAAGGCCCTCCCCCTCTCCCGTTAAGCTTCTTCCCATTTAAACCTAGTGGGCCATCCTTCACCGTCCCCACTCCTCCGGTAGACGCCGGCGTCGCGAGTTGCGACCGCTTTTGCTAGAACGGCACATCCGAGCGACGAAGGCGCACTCTGAAACCGCGTCTTGCAACTATGCCAGGAAATGGCCGTATAGACATCGCGAAATGTTGTTTTCTCATTTTTATACATGCCGGTTTCATTACCGCTAATTAGTTAATCAGAAAGTTGTTGAGGCTACCGAGGAATTAGCGGAAGGACTAGGGGTTAGGAAAGTGATATTAACTTCCCTCTAATAGCTCTAGCTGGTGAAACGTTTTCTGCCAGCTTCTGATTAAGCTTTCGAAAGCCGTTTCTTGCTCTGCCGCATTATTATTCGCTCAATAATTTTCTTGGTATTTGAGCAATGTGCGATGCTACTGTTTCCCAATATTTTCAATTTTGCCCAGGCCTCGGACATAACAATTGGAATGCGACAGGGAGAAGACGAAAATAATGTTATTTTCCTTGTTGTCGCATTTTTTATGTCCTTGGATTGTGAAGGGAGAAAAACCACGCGACTCATTCGATTCTTTATTTGCTGGCCGAGCACTTTCGCCCGTTCGGGCTTCCTCTGGGCAGCGTGGGGCCATATGGTCCACAGCCCAGGCTTGTCAAAAGAATATATCAAAAGAACAT